>CM062811.1:637860878-638460878 GCA_031772625.1 Pinus tabuliformis
ATGGCTCAAAATCCTTATTATAACCTATTTTTGAAAATGGAACGACCATTTTGCATCTTCCAATGTGTTTGAAATTTTGATCTAGTTACCCTGGAACTCAAATTCATGCTGCAACTGTCAAGTCGTCACAAAAAATTCTGAAACAAGAGTTGATTTTGAATCAACGATATCACCCTCATTCAGACTCTAGTTCGGTCCTTTTTTTTTGAAATTGGTTGATTTTTCAGGAGGATCTCAAATATGTTATTATTTTACCGAAATTCCGGAGATCCTCCATCCACGAATTTCCTAAAGAAAATTATGTGAAACAACTGATTTTAAATCAATGATATCTCCCTCATGCAGACTCTGATTCAACCAATATTTTTTTAAAATTTGGGTATTTTTCCACAAAATATCCATATATACTATTTTGTAATGAAAATTTAGGACCAAAAGTTTCCGATCTTATTTGCAAACTCTGCCCCAAAAAAATTATGCAAAAATAAAAAAATCTCCACACTTTGCCTAAGAAAGTACTCTGGTACCACTAGTAAGAGATCTGACTTGAAAATATATAGCAATGAAAAATAGACTCAATACTACAATTACACCCAAGATCCAGTATAAGAAAAAAATACATAAACTTCAGATGTTTATTAATATCAATACCCTTGAGGTAGGGTAACGCCATACAATCGCTCCTTAGGGGAGGAGAACATTCCACAAGCCATATGCTTGCCAATACAAAACCAACCCTTCAAAGCTCTCAATGGGGAGTCTCTAGCCTCTATATAGGCTTCATACATATAATATCATTGGTCATTACCATGGGTATCTCAATACAATATATCTAATATAATGGGTTTATCACATTATGTGGTCCCTTACATGATGTGGGTTAACCACATTATTTATTAACTATGGCCCATTTATTTGTTATCCGTACATCTCATTATTACTTTAGGTACCTCCCACTATACCCCATATTATCCCCCTAGGTATACTACAGTCATGGAGGAGTACAAGGACATCTTCACCTCCCCTGACACAGGTTCCTCTGCACTATTAGGTCAAGCACTCTATCAATCTGACCCTAGGTGCGTCATTACCCAATGGAAAAATCTATCAATGCTCCTTTATGGAGAACGAGGAAATTAAGAGGCAGATTTAGGAGCTACTACAAAAAGGTCACATCTAGGCAATTTCATCACCTTGTGGGAGACCGATTGTGTTGGTACAAAAGAAGGATGGGACTTGGAGACTCTGTATTGACTATCAGGTGCTAAACAAGATCACTGTCTGGAATAGGTACCCGATCCCGTGGATTGATGACCTTCTGAAACAACTCAAGGGGGAAAGATATTTCAACAAGATCAACTTGAAGTCTGGATATCACCAGGTACCAATCGAACCCTTTGATGTGTGTAAGACTACCTTCAAAGCCAAGGAGGGCATTTTCGAATGGTTGGTTAAGCCTTTCAGGTTGAAAAATGCTCCTTCAACTTTCACGAGGCTGATGCATGGCATGTTACGGCCATTGACCAACTCATTTGTAATCATATACTTGGATGAAATCCTGATCTTCAGCCACAGTTGGGAAGAGCACCTCCACTACATTCGACAAGTTCTCCAAACACTGCAGTAACACAACTTGTGTGCCAATTTTGAGAAATGAAATTTTGGCATGACCTAGGTTTATCATTTGGGATACACTATTAATGAACAGGGGGTGCATGTGGATCTAGCCAAGAACCAATTCATTCGATATTGGTTAGCCCCAACCACTTTGATAGAGCTCCGCAACTTTCTGGGTCTTGTCAATTTCTACTGCAGGTTCATGTTGGGGTTCTCTCATATCACTTGGACCTTCAGTGAAGTCATTAAGGGAGGAGTGAAAGAAAAATTGTTTTTTTCTAAATATCAACAAAAGGCATTCGTAGAGTTGAAACATTGCCTCTACTCTACACCAATTCTCACATTACCAGACTTGCAACGACCATTTGAGATTGAGACAGATGCCTTTGGCTATGCTATTGGGATGGTCCTTACTCAACAGGGGCATTCAATGGCATATCACAGTGAGACAATTTTAGACACAGCCTGAAAGCATCCCACTTATGACAAAGAGATGTATTCCATTGTGCAGCCCTGTCGACAATGGAAGCATTACATTTTGGGGAAGGAAACGGTCATGCACACAAACCACTGACCTTTGTAGTTCACACAGATGCAATGGAAATTGTAGAATGATCACCATGAGAATTGGTCCAAATACTTGCAACAAATCCTTTTGAATATCAAGTACAAGATGGGAGGCACCAATAATGTTGCAGACTACCTCATCTATCCACCGATTAGGGCATTAACCATCGTGCACAACTCTTATGGGAATGATACTTTTGACTGGCCACTTCTCTATAAAAGCGACCCAAAATTCTGCCACACACACCAGACGCTCTTGGAGAGTCAGAAAGTTCCAGATTTTCACCTCTAGAATGCATTGTTATACCACCTAGGATCCTTTGTGTTCCTTCAAGTGAGCATTCCAAGATGATTTGGGAAGCACACTATAGTTGGGTAACTTGTCATTTCAGGGTCAAGAAAATGGTGGCAATACTGTAGAAGTATTTCTATTGGCCAAATATTCGATAAGATGTTGAAAAATACATTAGATCCTTCACTTCCTATGCCATTGCCAAACTGATCATCAAGAAGCAAGGCCTTTTTAATATGCTTCCTACCCCTAGTAGAACTTGGGAATCCATCTCCATGGATTACATGTTAGACCTTCCTTCTACTAAGCATGGAAATGACTATGTTTTTGTGGTCATCGACCAATTCTCGAAGATGACCCTTATGATGACCTGTAAGAAGAATATCACAACAGAAGCCACTGCTAAAATCTCATTTGAATGAGTGTGGGTGTTGTAGGGAAAAGTATCCGATTCGGATGACCCTATCCCACTCTAAGGGTGATAGTACCTCAGCAACAACTGTAAAGGAAACTACTGAAGGTTTACTTCTTTATGAAAGCAAAAGAGAATGAAAGAATGCACTAACTGTTGCCTTGCGCTTAATGTCGAATCCAAACTCTTCTCTATGGTTGCTTGCTCCCGGCTCCTTGCTCTATTGCTGGCCCAGCTATAATGAGATCCTGCAAAATAGCAAAGAAGGAAACTACAAGCAACATGCAATCATAACTGATTCAAGGATTAGTGTAAATCAAATATACAATTATCACAATATATCATTGAAACAAGAGCATATAGAAGAACCTCAATAGCTTTTATTAATGAAGAAGTAAAGGTTCTGAGAGTGTTACAACCATTGAAGGCTCCAATCCAGCAACACCTCCCAGCAGAAAGAATTTCTCCTCTTCACCTCCTTCAAGCAATCACCCAATAGCTCTATAGTGAAAGCAACAACATATAATTACTTTGCACAAAATTCCAGCCTCCTGAGCTCATAGGAGAGAGCTCAATATATAGATGAATTGAGAAAGGATGAGTCAGCTTACAACTGATGTGTAGCTGCCTTGTGTCCTCTCTCTCTTCAGTTGATCTTCAGTTCTTGAGTCCACTTGGTGAACTTTGCTTCCACTTGGAGAAACAGAGCCTCTGACTCATCACAAGGCGAAATCCCTGATCCAAGTGTCATTTTTGGAAGATTCCAGAGCAATGACTCAGTGTGCCACTTGTCCCATCTCGCTCAGCGCAGGTGGCCTTTGTTCCACTTGCTTTGCAACGCAGGTACACCATGGAGGAGTTGAGTTTCAGCGCAGAAGCCTAGTGGAGCACCTGCTTTGATTTCAGGATTGCTTGTTTTTGAGTGTTTTCAGGTGGAGAACTGATCTCAGAGCTGTTCGTTTGCTGGCCTTGTTCCTCTAGGGGTAGGAACATCATGTCTAGGGACTTTGGATCCCTTGGATTATTGACAATTCATGCAAGGCACAAAATTGTCTATAACAGATGCCCCCTAAAGTATGAGGTCGTTTATCGGGTGAAATGCTTTATTAGGAGGATTTGAAGTTCATTCAATCTGCTGAGAAGTGTCCTGTAATAAGATACAATACAATACATTATTCTTTCATACTTTTTCATGATCTAGCTGAGGCGGGCATTCCCATGCTCAGCTTTATAAATACATTTTGGTACATAGAACAGACGATCGTCTCATGATAGACTGATAATTCTCTACTGAAATTATCATCCTTTGAGAAGGATGATCATCTGCTGCAATGATGTACATATCAAATGTCTTTATATCCTGAATATATATCGCAGCCCGGATGGATGAAACTAGATCCGGGGTCTTCAATCTCTTCCGATCTTCACTCGATGTACAAGTCGATCCATGTGAGAATTTCTTGAAGTCGAACATGGGAAGACATCGCTTGATTACCGGTCAATGATGTAAACCGTTAACAAGCGCGAGAGGAATCACTGATAAGGATGATGACCCTCAAGGTACGACAGTACAATTCACATGGTGGGAATAAAGGACTTGGCGTCGACCACCATGCAAAATCTTTTGGTCGAAGGTCATTGATGTATACCTGTCGCCGGAAGTGAGAAACTTGCCATTGAGGCATGCAAGCTTCAAAGTACTGAAGGGGTTGTTCCTAGATCAACTCCTTGGATAATGAGCTGATGTCGACAAGGAGCGATCCGTCAAAGGAGGGCCTTAATGAATCCCACATCAGTGACACGGAATGGAGCTAGTGATTGTGATGAGGTGAAAACAAACTGTGATGTATGATTCAGGGGGGCGGTCATGAAATGGATGAAGGACAATGTATGGTAGTGGATGGGACACGGTTGACTCTTTGCAGAACAACATCTCTTGAACATATAACGACACTGATGTGATGGATCATTAGCATTACCCCAAATGCGGATGGTGTGGCGAGGACCATGGTGATGAGACCGGTGAATGAAACAACCCAACCCGATGTGATACGGAGGACAAAGTGTCATGTTCAAGAGTGACTTGCTACCATTAAAGCTGTGAGGTTCTCCCAATTTTTCCCCAGTCATTGCTGACCAGTACCTCTTTATTTTTTATCAAGCTTGAGGAGGATAACATATGCTTGTTCTATAACCTGCCCTTCGGGCAAGCCCATCGCTATGTTTTAACGAGCCTAGCGATAGGGAAACTCGTTCTCGTCTAAAGACAAGTTTGTCGCTATTTAATGAATTTAACGAGTCTAACGACAAGGATAACTCGGTCCTTTTCATTTTTAGAGAGTCTGAAAAGGTACATAAAGTCAACTCCAAAATTCCTTTTTCGTCATCTAATCCCTTAAGTCCGAAAAAGTATAAAACAATACAGAAGGGATGAATTTTCGATTTCTTTAACGAGCCGAACAAAACAAGCGCTCGATCTTTTTGTGCAATAATCCCTCAGGTCCAAAAAGATTAAAATCTAGAGGAGGGATAGCTTTCCGGTCGCTTTAACGAGATGGAAGGCCAAAACTCGGCAAACTTTTCATATTTTACGAGTCAATGAAAAGAGCTCAAAGAAGACTCGTCTTTTGAGGAACGAGTGATGAACAGGGCAGCAGCAGATTCCAGGTACAGGTTGGAATATTCCAATCACGGTAGTGTCACAAGGATGGCTTAGTGAAATCACTCTTCGCAGCTGTTCCTCAAAATGGGTAAACAAACATATGGAGATGAACGATTGGCCAAATGAACGGATGGAGGTGATGGCATATAAACACAACCAAGGGCTTTTAATATGGCTGTCAAAGGTTACATTTCTCAAGGTTATTTACCGGTTCATTTTTTCTGGATGAGCTTGAACTGTAGGGAAAGATTGCTCACAATTTATGTTTATTTTTTAACGAGCATGAACTCTGTACAAAAACTGCTCGATGATGCCCCCAGCATAATAATGTAGATGAGGCCTATGCCCCCTAAACTTTAAGGGGCAGTTCATTTTTTAACGAGCTTGAATGCGTTCAAACCTTGCTCAATTATACCAGTCTTAATACAAGGAACGCCTCAGGTGAGGTATTCTTATTTAAGGAGCTATACCTCACTAGCTACTCCAATTTGGCAAATTTTAACTTTTGCCTCACATCCTTTCTTTATGCAAGCTGGAAACGGCTAATCCTACGAGTTTAACGGGTTAGACCTACAGGTTTAAAGGGAGGACCTAAAAATTTAAAAAATAAATAGTCGTCCCGTGCTTGCACTCCAAAAGGTTCGCATGCCCCCAGGTATAAAGTATAATTTCTAGGATCTTCCTCTTACTTATTATCCGAAAAATGGTTTTGTTCGCTGCCGCAAACTAAACTTTCTTTTCGGCGGTGTCTATCATTAGGTTGCTAAGGATGGTGACTACTTGTTGCAGCAATTTCATCTCTTTCTTTGGAGACTGCCCCTACTTATCCTTCAAAACATATGTTTTAATGGGTGAGGCTTGACTTCAAAGATGGTGGCTACTTGTCGTCACAAATGGATCTCCTCCCTTAGGAGAGCCTACTTTTTAAGACAAAGGGAGCGAACTTTGTATCACTCACATAACTTTGACAAAAGAACTTTATTCTAGAAAAACCCTCTTTTGACGGGGTACGGACTAGTCCATTCTTCTGCGGAAATTAACTTTGTACCTAAGGTTTCCTCTGCCCAAGGCGGGCCAGGGTGCATGCCCCCTAGGTCCCGGTTATTTCTTCCGAATCACTCGCACTCATCGGGAAGTAGAACCGGGGGTGGAGGCATTCCTTGAGTGAATAAACCGTTAAGGGATGGTATTTGACTATTTGCGATGCGTGATCCTGGAAATGAAAGTTGGTCTATGAGCTTGACCATTCTTCCTTCGTGCGGAAAACACATAACTCTAAAGAGTGAGGACACTATCGCCTCCATGCAATATATATAGTCTCGTCCAAGGAGTAAGTTATAAACCAAGGGTCCCTGGACGACCATGATGTTCATATGAACTGTCTTCCCTTTCAATGTAACTGGAACATTGGGGAGAATCCCTAACGGGTGACTGGTTCCTTTATCAAAACCTGATAGATTTCTCATCTCAGGTAAAAGCACCGGGGAACCCAGTGCTTTCCAAGCAATAGAGGAAAGGATACTCACAGATGCCCCTTCATCAATGATAGTTCCAGCCATCACCATTCTGTAGATTTGGAAGATGATTCTGAATGGGATACTGGCTAGTAACCGGGGTCTGCCTAGTTGATTCCAATCAAAGGATACAACTAGGTTGCTTGGTGGTGGGACCGAATATACGGCCGGATACGACCCTGACGATGTTCCTTCCTGCGATAAAGGAATGGGCGCATTGCGCTGATGCTCATCAGAGTCTGTGTTGATGAAAAGAATATGGACGGTGTCATCCTTATCCTCTTCAGTGAGGGTGTCATTTGAAGATGAATCTTCAACAACGGTGTCATTTGAGGATGAAACCTCTGAAGGAAGAACTGGTTCAACTACCGTTTCGACCTTTAGAATTTCATCTGGTCTGGATTCAGCAGGTTCATTCTCAATGACTGACACTTCAGCTGACCACTTGAGCGGGCCAGCTGGATTTTCAACTATCGAGGGATTAGGCACGAGTTTTTGGTATCTAGGAGGAAGTCGCAACGGTGATACCGGACGATCTTCCAAAACTCTCTTCGCCTCATCTAAGAATGGACATCAGTGGATGGCGTGATCGCCTTCACACAAAATACAGGGTGATCTTGGTCTCCCTTTTCGTCCTTCACTCTCGCTAGTTGACGGACTGCAATTAACATGACTACCAGAGGTTGACGCTACCGGATTTTGCAACCTGGGGGACCAGTCCCTTAGTATCCAGGGAATACAAGGACAATCACGATGGAAGTGGGTCCGTTTGCAAATGACACATGGCGATTTAGGCCCGGTCGGTGCAGTGTGTGGATTTTTGTCAGATGTCTTTTGCTTGCCCCCAGTCGCCTTCGCCATAGGCCCCTTCTGCTTCTTTTCTTTCTTCTTCTTTTCCTTCTTCTCCATGGGAGGCTGACTTTTGTCGGCTCTACCTTGTGAAGATGAAGGATCAGAGGGAGAATTGTAAGAAGTGGAAGGCTGGTGGGTAGCTCTAGACTGGTCTGACTGTTGATTCGACTGCTCAGGATTAGTGGCGATCTGAACTACATTAGTTGAAAAGAGACATACAGGTAGGCCAATTGTCAATCCTGGAAGTGACAATGTGGCCATATGAGGCGCACCAACATCTCCCCAAGAGGAGAAGGGATTGGGACTTCCACCAAGGTTACTTCCTTGGTTGGTGGGCTCCATACTTTTCAACTGAAAGATCAACGTAGGAATAACAGGTGATTATGTTCCGATTAAAATAAATTTTATTAACGACGCTTTAGACGCAACTTTGCTTTTTCATGTTTTAAGAGTCGAGAAAAAGCTAAAGATGACTCTAGTCTCCTTCGATGTATTAACGAGCCCGAATTGAAAAATGCTCGGTTGGACCTTTTCAGTTATAGAGTTTGAAAAGGGCCAAAAGAAACTGCTCTGGAGATCTAGGCAGAGGGTGTGCCAAACCTTTCGCGAAACCACAGAATACGTTTTACGGTACGGGTGGTCGATCTTCGTGAATGATGTGT
Source organism: Pinus tabuliformis (assembly GCA_031772625.1). Taxonomy (NCBI): domain Eukaryota; kingdom Viridiplantae; phylum Streptophyta; class Pinopsida; order Pinales; family Pinaceae; genus Pinus; species Pinus tabuliformis. The sequence goes on from CM062811.1 coordinate 637,869,457, forward strand.
TCACTGCATCGCGATCAGTAGGGCGGCCGACACAGCTTCCTATGGATAAAGGCTTTGTTCCTATAGGGGTCTCCCAATATATACGCGACGGTACGTGGGAGCACAAGTCCGTATTAGTGCCACCGACTCTCAGGAGGAATCACCCACCTTCGTAGAGATCGACAGTCACTACGTTTAACGACGCCAGAACAGAACACGTCTCTACCTAGACCTCTAAATGTTTGCGTTATGTTACAAAGCGTTGTTATGTAAATTGAATTTATTTTAATGTTGATCTTGCTTAGCAGTTTTCCTTTAAGGATCACCACGAGATGTATGTAACAAATTCCTGAATGCAGTCTAAGATGAGAAGCAAACTTTTCAATCTTTCAACTTTGAAAATCTTAACTACTGAGGAGAAGAAAGGCAAATCTTTTCACACAGATCATAGAGCACACACTAATGCAATATTTCCTAAATCGTCATGCAAACAGTCAAATGCAAAATGCACAATGCATGTATTTTCTTTTCCCTTTCTTAATGTTGATGGGTTACAAAAAGAAAGTTGTTATATAACTTTGATTTCGATTTAAAGTGAAAACAAACAAGTTTGTCCAAAATCAAAAGACACCTTAAGATTGACTTGTTTAATCACTGGAAATACATGAAATCAAACCATAATGACGAAAGTAAAAAGACTAATCAGCTATGGACAACAAACAAGCTAACTCTTTAGACCAGCAAAATGCCTAACACAGGTTCAGATCTAAGAGGCCAAAGCAAGACTAGTTTACTCTTCGTTATGGGAAATTGTAAATGAAGTAAGAAATACAAAAGAACAAGTACAATTTCGTTATATAACAGAGGTGGAATGATGGCAAGTAAGGTTGGTTTCAGAACTGGTACAAGACTGGTAACTGGATGCAAAACCTATAATGAAAACATGCAAGAAAAAGGGAGGAAACCCCAACTGCACTAGGCAAAATTGGGCCAACGCAAGTGCTGCTCAGCCAGTCTAGCTCTCAGTGCAGGTAGCCCCTTCGGGACCTGCGTTACAAAGCAGGTAGCCTGTGTACTACCTGCTTTGGAAAACGAAAGTTGCGTTTTCACAGTTTCCGGGTCACAATTTTCTCAAAAATGCACAGTTTTTGCTCAAATCAGAAGCAATCAGTCAAGCACACACAAAGGGATGATTAGGAGGATGAAAAGCTATCACTAAGAGCTTACAAGGATCTTTGTAGATCAGATCCTCAAATCATGAACATGCTCAGAAATGAGCTAGAGTAGCTGCCCTCTACTTCGCTTTTTGATATAGTCAAAAGCTTTTCGATTTGGTACTCTTTTGTTCAGGAAATGAATAGCAAAATACTACAAACACAATCAAACAGATACGTTCCCCAGCGGAGTCGCCAGTTTGTTGTAGGGAAAAGTATCCGATTCGGATGACCCTATCCCACTCTAAGGGTGATAGTACCTCAGCAACAACTGTAAAGGAAACTACTGAAGGTTTACTTCTTTATGAAAGCAAAAGAGAATGAAAGAATGCACTAACCGTTGCCTTGCGCTTAATGTCGAATCCAAACTCTTCTCTATGGCTGCTTGCTCCCGGCTCCTTGCTCTATTGCTGGCCCAGCTACAATGAGATCCTGCAAAATAGCAAAGAAGGAAACTACGAGCAACATGCAATCATAACTGATTCAAGGATTAGTGTAAATCAAATATACAATTATCACAATATATCATTGAAACAAGAGCATATAGAAGAACCTCAATAGCTTTTATTAATGAAGAAGTAAAGGTTCTAAGAGTGTTACAACCATTGAAGGCTCCAATCCAGCAACACCTCCCAGCAGAAAGAATTTCTCCTCTTCACCTCCTTCAAGCAATCACCCAATAGCTTTATAGTGAAACCAACAACATATAATTACTTTGCACAAAATTCCAGCCTCCTGAGCTCATAGGAGAGAGCTCAATATATAGATGAATTGAGAAAGGATGAGTCAGCTTGCAACTGATGTGTAGCTGCCTTGTGTCCTCTCTCTCTTCAGTTGATCTTCAGTTCTTGAGTCCACTTGGTGAACTTTGCTTCCACTTGGAGAAACAGAGCCTCTGACTCATCACAAGGCGAAATCCCTGATCCAAGTGTCATTTTTGGAAGATTCCAGAACAATGACTCAGTGTGCCACTTGTCCCATCTCGCTAAGCGCAGGTGGCCTTTGTTCCACTTGCCTTGCAACGCAGGTACACCATGGAGGAGTTGAGTTTCAGCGCAGAAGCCTAGTGGAGCACTTGCTTTGATTTCAGGATTGCTTGTTTTTGAGTGTTTTCAGGTGGAGAACTGATCTGAGAGCTGTTGGTTTGCTGACCTTGTTCCTCTAGGGGTAGGAACATCATGTTTAGGGACTTTGGATCCCTTGGATTATTGACAATTCATGCAAGGCACAAAATTGTCTATAACAATGGGTACACTTTGGGATCTCAAATTATATCATCTAAGATCAAGAAAACAGGTTCCTTCGTACATTTTGGTCGAGTCTCTGTTCGATGCTAGACACCAAGCTCATTAAGTCGACAACTTTCCATCCCCAAATTGATGGCCAAACAGAGGTTGTCAATAGGATGATCATACACATTTTGTGTATTTAGAACTCAAATCATCCACGCACATGGGATGAGAGCCTCCCTTATGTCTATCATAGTTATAACAGGGCTCTCCACTACTCAAATGGCCACAACCTTTTTCTGGTGGGCTTAGGATTCTAGACACTATGTCCCATTGATGTGTGTATTCCATTTGCAGCTACTCAAGCACATTCAGTTCATGTCCAATACAAAGTCGACAAGGAAAATAACTTCATTGAGGACATCCAAGACATATGCCAGTAGGTCCATGACATTCTGGAGAAATTAAATTCCAAGTATAAGTAGCGACATGATCAACATTGGGTGCCATACAAGTTTTAGATGGGTGAAAAAGTTTGGTTGCATTTTCAGAAGGAACACCTTACCATAGCCTATTGGAAACTCAGACCACTCTAATATGGTCCTTACACCATTAACAAGGTTGTGGGAGACAATGAATTTTAGCTCAACATTCCCCCATTCCTTGGCCTGCATCCAGTGTTCAATGTGGACAGCCTTCGACCATACTTCCCACCATTGTTGGACACATTAGACATTACAAAAAAAATTCACACCTACAGATTTAAATCCAGACTGCATGGAACAAGCGACAACTGATCGGAACATGGAAACATAAATCAAGAACACCCGATAGTAAAGGATCGAACTATATTTATTTTTCAAAGCAATCCAACTCCTTCACCAGGGCAACTGGCTCACGAGGGACCAAGTTCAGCAGATGCTTCCTCATCTAATGGAAGAACTCAACGCAATGGGGATCATTGCTTCCTAAGGGTAGAGGAATGATCCATGTGGATATTGGTTTCCACCCACCTATTCCACATGGCCCCAACTATTGTCTCCTTTAATTTTTCATTTTCCTTATTTGTAGCACAATTTACTATTTTTGGTAGTTTTTCGAGCCTTGAACTTCTAGAGTCATTTTGAAACCCTAAACTACATTTTTTTGGAAAAATTGGGGTGAACATGCATTTTTGACTGATTTTTTCCACTAATTTTTTTTATTCCTTGGATATATCTTTCTAACAAGGTATTGTGCACATCAAACTAAGATCATATGCCAAAGTTACAACCCTAGGAAGTTGATGTACCAATTTACCCAAAAGGGGCCCATAGTTTGGTGCTTCATCTCCTACATTTAGGTTTTTGGATGTTTAGGTTTTTCCATTATTTCTCAATAATAAATAGGCATTTGAGACTCATTGTAACATAGTTGAGAGGCATGTAGCCACCACATATCTTCTCAGAGCTAAGATACCATTGCCTGAGCTAGTTTATTTCCATTATGTATGTAAGCACATCTCAGTTCTTTGATATTAATGAAATGAAGTATTATTTCTACAACATATCTGTATTTCTAGTTATATCAATAATTTGCTGTGTTCCTATTTAAATTTAGATAATTGGATCTCCATGAGTGAAGTTTGTATCCTTCTGCAGGTTAGTGACTGTGTATTGGTATAAGTTTATGCCATTACAAGAAACAGGGGGTTGGAGCTCCCTTCTAGTAAGAGGTGGAGAACGATCGAAAGTTGTAGCCTTCTGCAAGTGGGTGCCTCTGTACTAGTATGAGTCTGCACTAGTACAAGATTTTAAATATATTTTTCTTTATATTAAAAGAAGACATAGATGACATCAAAAGGTGGTTTTTTCTTGCGTTAGGTTTCCACCTTAAATATTGGTGTTCATGTGTGTTTCTTATGTGTGATGGTATATTTTTTTCTTAGAGCACATGTTTACTATTTATCTAATGTTTAAAAAGGTATTGATGCACTATATGAAGACAAAAATATGATGAATTAACTGAAACATAAGTTTAATGGATGTACGCTAGTTGTCGAAAGAACAGTCGCATACACACACAAGTTCCTTTGAGTAAAGTCACATATAGAAATATGAATATGAAATGAAAAAATTATGGATTTGAAAACACTGATTCACCCCCTCTCTCATTATTTTTCCCAACAATTATCATAGCAGGTCCTTTGTTAGAAGCTTGATCACTTGAAGGACATTCGTCTAGACAATGGTAAAGAAGAAAAATAAGAAAGAAACTCAAAATAAGAAGACATCTCAAAGAAAGAATGACAATTTTAGAGATGCGTGGCTATTAGGTGTAAGAAAATATTCAGATTCAAAATCACCTCAGAATGAACATGAACAAGAAAAAGAATTATCAAGTACTATTTTTTTCCTCTAGTAATACCTTTCTCTGTTCATGCAATATTGAAGATAATGAATGTGATAGTGAAACAACTGAATTTTATCTTATGGGTGAAAGTGAAAGAATTCTAATTGAAGTAGAAGCTAAAAGGCTCACTGGTGAAATTAGAGATCAACAAGATCTATTTGATAAAAGGGAATGTACCTACAAAGAAGAGATTACCAAGTTAAAAACTCAGTTGGAAGAAGGTAATAAAATAAGGAATAAGTACAAAGAAAAGGAAGAATAATGTCAAAGGATGCAGGATGAAGTGACATCATTGAGAAATCAAGAATAAAACAACCAAGGAACTTAAAGAAAGAACAAGTTACTGTGAAGATCTTGAAGCTGAGGTCATCCCTTTAAAATAATACCTTGAAAAATCAAATAAGGAAAATGAAGAACTAATTCAAGCATTTGAAGAAAAATAAAATGAGATTCTCAAATTAAAACAACAAGTGGAATAACAAAGAAAATTTGAATAAATCATGAAGAAGCAGTATCTAGAAAAGGATAAAATTTTACGATTTCAAGATAGTACTAAGATTTTGGATAATATTATTAGAAGTCAAAGGTATCCTACCATCAAATTTGGCCTTGGCTTTCATGAAACTGTTAAATGTGAATCTAGCTCATAAACTGGTGTAAGGAATTCTAATTCAAAATATGAAATTCTCAACAAGGAGATAAGAAGTAAACCCCACCAACAACCAAGGAAAGCAAATATTCAAAGAATATAATTTACTCCTAACTATAGAAGTGTTAATCAATTCTTTCCTCTAATCAATAATGTTGAATGTTCTATATGTCATCATTTTGGACATGTTACAGCTAGGTGAAAAAGTAGAATGTTTCAAGCTAATAACCATCTCACAGAAAGATCATCAGCTTCTAGATACTTTAAGGGATATTTTTTTTTGTGCAATATGTTTGCTCACAAATCCATTGATTTATATAGAAGTAATATGAAACATATAAAATGTTATGCTTGTAACAAGTTTGGGAATATAGCAAAATAATGCAGGAACAAGTCTATGGATCACCTTAGACAATATGGTAAGCATCCAAATAAGAACATTGATATCAGAAAATATGAAAAAGATGATTCCACCAAAAAGCAAGAAAATGAAGATTAGATAAGGTTTGGTATTGCTCTCTGCTCATTCGAAGACGAAGATGAATGTTCTCATCACATGACTAGACAAGAGTAAAATGGAGTCTTTGATGAAGGAACATCATGATAATGGTATTCTTGGAACTAAAGTTTTAGAAAAAGTTCTAAGACCAGGTGCAATGAGATCTGATAGTGAATAGTTGGAACAGGTTCAGGGGGAGAATTTTCTATGTTTCTACTAATGCATTGTTGGTATTATGTTTTCTTTCACAGTCCTTGGTATGTAATGATGCTTATCAAAGATGATGACGCTTATGTTGTTGAAGTGTTTAAATGGTGCATCATACTATGTTGTGGCCATGGGTTTCTTATGATGAAATTGTTGGCTTGGGCGGTCCTGAACTGGGTTCAGAGTTATTTGTGCCAACCAACAAATCCCTACATTATTGGCCCTTTTGGCAACAACCTGCGTAGTGTAGGTTGTAGTCTCAGTTGAAGCAGTATGGGGGGATGCAAGAACCAATTTTTTGCATCTAGAGATGAGGATGTTTTTTAGGGCCTCAAATCTACCTTCACGTAGATCGTTAAGCCCCTAAGGCTCGATACTGTAACTCTACCGAAATAGACTTCAGACCTTTGCGAAGGTCCATGATTAGCTTTTGCAGACGCTTAATAGTCTATCTACTCACTTATGCGCATTAGAGAACTACTCTAGACTAGGGCTCACGTAGATAAGCTTATGTTATTAATAAATATTAGATAATTCATCAAAGTCTAAACATAAACATGATTATGTACATCATCTAACAGTTATTCAATAGAATTGCACACCATTATATTGATATTTCATAAACATATTATTCATCAACATCATAAGTTATAAAGAGAAGTAAACAAAAATACACCATACTTCTCCAGAAACAACTTCTTTATTGATTTTCAGTTCAGAATACAAACTCAAAACATCCCTGCGCACTCAGCTGCGGGGGTCCATGCACTTAGCTGCAGACTCTACCTAGACCTTTGCGCACTCAGCTACAAAGCCTTTCTCTCCTACGTGACCCACTTCTCTGCACTAAGGTTTCTCTTCTATTCACCCATTACTAACATGATCTGCATTAGACTTTCTAAGACACGTCTATTTATACAGTCCCATAGTCCGTGGACCATGGGTGGATCTCAAAGATGACTCAAATTTACATAAACAAGGGGATAAAACCCCTTTTATTCCTAATCATCTACTCACTCCACTTCCAAAATTCACAGAGACTTTACATCATTTACAACAATTACATCAAAACATGAGTTTTTTACCCCAAAATTGACCCAGGGGACCCCATCCCAATAGGCCCCCAACAAAAATATCATGACTCACCCTCAAGTCACTCGGCCAGAATTACGATCTTACTGTGAAGATCCCCCGACTTGACCTGCACTACAACAACTTCAGTAGTGCTCTGCATGGCTTCCTACTTGACCTCTTCCACTAGCTTTTCGGTAGTTGGTCCTTCTATGGCAAACTTCACTGTCAATTGCATGTTCTGCAATCCCTTCAGCTTATCCTGAATGTTTGTCAAGATTTGATAAGCTTCTTCCAAACTCGGCTCCAGCTTGGACTTAAGAAAGGCCTCCTTCTTTTGTGTTGGTGTCACGGTATGCTTCCTTAGGGAAGTACTTATCCGTACCAGCTTCTTTTTCTTTTCCTTTATTGTAAGTTTCTTTTCCTTTGCCATTGATTGTTTTGGCCTTGACGACTTCGGTGCCATGGGCACCGCAGGCATGGCTTAAGCACTAGATATTTCAGGGCCTGGGGCATTGGATATAACAACTTTTGAACTTAAAGCTTTTGTGGGGTTGGTGGCAGTCAACCTCTCCATAAATAGTTTTCGGGCTTCTAGGGAAACATCTGTGTGGGAAAATAATTCCTCCCAAAACACTTGGCTCATAAGTAACAGAAAACAAATATTAGTAAAAACATCAAGTGTTCAAATTATTCTATGTTGGAACAACACACATAATTTATAAGGGTTTTTGAATTCAAATCCGACCGTTCCCCCCAAATTTCGACCATTAATGTTGTTTTGGCAGAATATTTTCAAATATTTTGGCCTTAAATGCTTCCAGCCCACTCCTCTTAACCATCTTCTAGTTTTCAAATCATGAACAATGACTCTAATGGTCATTTTTCTGCTTTGTTGCGTGACATCTCCCTCCATAGTGCAACTTCCTTCACAGAGCTTCATATATTGTAACTCCACCATCTTCCGTGCAACCTACCTACTGTATAGTCCTAGGATCCTAGCAGTGTAGTTTATAGTCCTGCACTCCCTTGCATTGCCTGGAGCACTAAAAATGTCCTGCCACCATATACTCATTGCACAGGATCCCCTGTATATAGCTTTATTCCGCTTCCATTCACTCTTCACAGAAAAGGTTCTCCATTCAGCTTCGCAAGCTGAACTGAACCTCCATTTGTCATTTCTTTGATAATATATGGGCCTAGCCAATGCATCTGAAATTTATCTAGAAATTTAGTAAACTTACTATCATATAACAAGACTAGGTCATTTACCTTGAACATGCGAAGCTTGATGTGTCGATCGTGCCATGTTTTTTCACGTTCCTTTTGTACTTGTTGATGGAATCTAGCCAAAAATCAATCCTCTTCGAGCTCCACCAATTGAGCAAGTCGTTCCTCCAACACTTCACGATCTTCCATACCTATGAGAGATGCTATGTGCAAACTAGGCACAATACACTACATTGGCATTAGTGAGATCCAGTATTGCAACAATAATGCTGCAACTCCTGGGACTCCCTTTTTTACTTTTATCAACCCAGTAGTTCGTAACAAACTTGGAAGCGATGGTGTTGTATGCACAAGTACTGGCTCTTGCCACAGCTGTCGCTTGGTCAGCTAGCACAAGTTCGCTAGGAGCTTAAGCCGACTTCTATGAGCTCTGAGAAGAAGCTTTTTAATTGATGGAAGAAAGCTAACCCAAAGAAGGATGATCTACTTGCAGAAAGAAACTGAAAAGCTGAAAGGAAACATAAACCCTAGGAAACCCTAATTTTACCAGCTATCCCTACCGATGCAAGAAAGTGGATGCAAGCTACTGAAATAAATTCCATTGACTTCTAGGAAGGTAAATACATGTATCTAAGTTACTTCTATAGTAACATCTAAAAAAAACATCTTCTTGTATTTTTGAATAAGTTGCCAGAATTATCATGCATGCGATTTGACTATTTTGACTGTGCAGAGGTGAATTGGCAAGAGGAAATGCTTGGAGGAGGTCGGGAAGGTTCAGAGAGGGCCTAAGGGGTCCCTAACACCCTTCTAGAGAGTTTCACAGAGTTTGGCTATCAAGAAACCTCATTCGTGAGCTTCTACTGGAAGTCTGCAGGGGTTCTACAGGATGTCTGTGATTTTCTACAGGATGTCTATAATTTTTCCACAGGATGTTCAGAAATGGGATTTTGGAGGATGGAAGGAGGAAGAAAGATGAAGGAGTGGGTATGGAGGTAGGATAATGGTTGGAGGTGGTCGAGGACATGGTGGATGGAGTTGAGGACAGATGTAGATGGCTGGATTTTTTCAAGGAGGACTAAAGCAATGTTGCACAAAAGCTAGGGTTATATGAGCAAATGGAAAACGTAAGACAAGAAGCTGAGTTGAGGGATGGAGTAGATGGGTTTGATGGAGTATGGGCAGGTAGAGAAGTGGTACAGATGCTCTGCAAGTTGCTTTTCCAACTGAACCAACGAAGACTTGTAAAATCAAAGACCTAGTTACTTTGACCTAATCTGATCTAGCTGAAAATAAAGAGAATGAACAGAAGTTTAGAATGTAATGAAACCATGTATACTAAATTATGAAGCTAAGCAAGAAAAAATCTGAGCATGTAACCAACTTCTACAAATGAAAATCAAACACTAGTGATTGCATGGCAAGGCAAAGTCAGTGTTTTTGTGGGCAGAAAGGTCACCCTGATCCCAGCTCCGGAGCCCACTGCAGGAGAGGTGAAATCAGAGGTGTTTGATGGCCCTTTTTTGAAGCTTTTCCCTGTTAACAACCTATCAACTCAATCTGATCATCAAAAATCTTTCTAATCATCAACAGTGACCTAGTTAATCAGCAAGATTTAATCTACTTAACAGAAATGATTTTGCAAATACATAAAGAACAAATAACAATACATAAAGGAGGCCTTAGCACTCAGGTTGGGCCCAACCCCAAAAGCTACAGGCTCCTATAAAGAACTCAGATCTGATGCAAGTAAAGATGCTTCTCATTACTCAAAAATAATCATTACAAGAAAGTTGTACAACAATAGCTAAAAAAAATGAGCTGAGAAAAGGACAACACTATAGTGCAAATACCAATAGTTCCAAAAGTAAACTACGAAGGCTGAGGCCTTCCTATTGTGATTCATTAATAAAAAACTAAGAGGTGTTTTAGACCCTACCTTAATTCCAACGCTAGTTTGTGGCAGCCACGCTTCGACCGTCCGAAAGAGTTTCCTTTTGAGAACCTATAATAAAAAACAAGCACACATCAAATAACACCTGCATACCTAATATAATAAATCATATTCATCATGGTGATCAAGGAATCCATGAAATAAACCTTAAAACATAGCTTAATGAGAAAAATAAACTTGACTGTATTAACTTTGAAAATAGAAGAACTTTACAACCTTTGGTGCCTTAATGTTGTACAAGCTCCTCCCAGGGTCCGAAACAAGAATCTCCTCTACTTTGACAAGCCTCATGCTCTTCCAAATGAGATCAACAAGGTATGTAATCTTTCCTCACTTAAGCTCAATTAGGAAGACTAAGTTCCAGTAGCATTTCACCTCAAAAATATTTTGCTTTCAACCTCCTCAGTAACCAGCCCAATGCTTCATTTTATAGTGCAAAGGAAGGAGGTTACAGGTCCACCTATGAAGGGATAGAGTCCTCCTTCAAAGGGATAAGATCCTCACATCAAGGGGTTAGCTCCTTAAGGTATGGGATGCATGAACATTAAAGGAGTGAACTTGGAACCTCAAGATTCCTTCTAGAAGCTTCCAGAAATGACTCAAAGTGAGTTTTTAAGAATGTATTTGTGCCTTTTTGACTTTTATAGGGGTCTGCACCCATGAAACAGAGACAGAGCGGTCAGGTACACAGGGGACATGACCAATAGGTGCGGGACCGTAGGTAATGCTAAGACAAAGTGCAGAACTAGAGTTTTAGAGACTTTTAAGGGCTTTATCTTATTTTGTAATGAATAACAAAATTCCTTGCAGCCTGGATTGGTGGAAACTAGATCCAGGGTCTTGATTTTCGCCTCCCGAACTAGTACGATTCTATCCATGTGAATGAATGTGTCGAAGTAAAACATGGTAGAAACCACTTGATTACCAGTAAATGGTGTGAACTGTTAACAAGTGTGAGAGAAACCACCAATAATGTCAATGGCTGTCAAAGTACTCAGTACAATCCATGAAATGTGAATAGATGAGCTGATGTCGAACATGTCATAGAATCCTTTGATCGAAGTTCAATGATGCAACCAGTCGTCGAAGGCGAGAAATCTGCCATTGAGGCATGCAGATTCCAAGGTACTAATGATTTCTAGATCATCTTTCTAGATAATGAGCTGAAGTCGATAGAAAGTGATCCGTCGTAGGCAAGCCAACAACTCGAAATCATAGATCAAGTTTGAAGAAAAATATTTGGCAAGGACTAACTCAGGAATGGTAAAGATGGATGACAAATATTTTGTAGATGAATGGTTTGTTTGAAATGACCTCTTGAACACATAACGACACAGCAGATGGTTTGCTGACAATTGACCCAAAGCTAATACCCAAAAACCGGCTGAAGACTTTCAATATGGTTTGATTAACTCCTAGGCAAAGGATTTACCAACCTAGGTGAAAAAAAAGTGTTGTGTTCAAGAGTGGTTAAATGCTTTTTTAAAACACAAAGTATAACAAACAGGTTCATTTTTCTCTCCTTTCCCCCACAATTTCTGGCAAGTACCTCTTTACTTTTGACAAGCTTGAGGAGGATAACATTTTCTTGGTTATAAGCTCATCCTTCGGATGAGTCCAACTTAGTTTAAAATTTGAACCCTAAGAAGGAGTGGTTCGTTCCTGTTTAAAATTGAACAGGTCATTTATTGTTAAATTTTAACGAGTCCAATATAGGAGAAAATTAGTGTTTTTAAATTTTAGGGAGTCAGAAGAAAAACTTAAGAAAACTCCATGGATGTCCTTTTTCATAAATTTGTGTCTCCCAAGCCAAAAAAGTATAAAATAATACTTGAGAGAACCGCTTGACCATTACAATCAATGAGTGCGTTTCATAATTAGTGTCCTTGATCCGAAAGAGTAAAAAAGCGATCAAAGACACGTCATTTTATAACCAATATCGAACTTGAAACGACAAAAATCCGACAACCTTTTCATGTTTATGCGGTTATAAAAGAGTTGTAAGTGGATCTTCGTTTGAATTTTGTTTTAATGAGTTTAAAAAGAAAAACTTGGAAATATTTTCATATTTTACGTGTCAGAAAAGAGCTTAAAGAGGGCTCCAATGTTTTTGTTGACAATGATCAATTTTCCCTAAAAAATCCAATATTCTGCACAAAAACTCAAACATTACTCATACCTGTTTAAAATAAATAAAAATGCATCAAAAATTTACCTTTTTAAAGTGAAAAATAACCAAATTAAAAATTCATTTATTCAAAAAAACTTATAAAAAAGGCTTTTGTAAATTCATTTTTACCGTTTGACTTCATAGTGAGAAGAGAGAGCTTTTGGGTAAGAAACTTCCTATGAAGATTGCAGAAAATCCGTCCATTGGAAATGAAAATTGTCAGCTCCAGGTAATCCACATTGTCCTTATCTTACATTTCAACAATTTGCATTTCGTTTTTAGGCTTCCATTTTGATATTTTAGGGAAAAATTAGTTTAGAAAACTTCTCGTCAGGGTCCACAGGCGCAACATGCAGAACCTGCGGACCCCAAATTTTTTCTACAAAGGAAAGAGCCAGAGTTCCACACCTGTTGCTCCGGAAGAGTGCGGACCTACACACTGTCCCTAACTAGCGGATGCGGACCCCGGGAAATAGGTTTTAAAATTTAAAATTTCTCAATTTCCACCCAAAAATTTTCGAACTAAATTATTCTAGTACGTGTTTTGTGCAATGTAGGACATAAAAAATGCTTATTTGGCAGGAACGCGAGCACGAGGATGTGGAACTTTCCGCAATAAATCATCAACCGTCATTGGATGCATTGAGAGCATGTGAACTATTTAAATTCTGGGCCATACCTGGCATGAGGGCCCAAGTAGACTTTTTGAAATGGTTGGTAGATAGGTGGAATATAAAGGACCATTGTTTCATTATTGGTGGCCACCGGCTCGAAATCAAGCTAGAGGACATTTATTTCCTAGCCTTTTTGCCCAAGAGAGGTGAACAATTATCTCTATTCGAGACTAGGCCAGGTGGCCAGTCTGTCGATAGTATCCGACTAGAGTTTTGTAATGACCAAACAAAGGACAAAGGGATCGATATCAAAACTATCTCCCATCCTGAACTTAAAGTGATTGTATTCACTGTCACCAGACTCTGTGGAAGCGCAGCTGTTATAGACATTTTTGTGCCTCGCAGCATGGAGCATGAAATGTCAATAATTACAGGGATCCTCAGTCCCTAAACATGTTGTTCTTACCCCTAGAAGAACAAGGTCAGCAAACCACAGCACTTCCCATCAGTTCTCCACCTAAAAACACTCAAAAACAGGCTATTTTTGGATCATGTCAGCTGCTCCACTGAGAATCTGCGCTGAATGTCAACTGCTCCTCTTTGTACCTACGCTGAAAGTCAACTCCAATGAAGGCTACCTGTGCTGGGCGAGATTGGCCAAGTGGCACAGTCATTCTGCAAGGTGTCAACTGCCCAGGAAGCTTCCAAACTGACACTTGGTTCAAGAGATTCGCCCTGTGATGAGTAAGAAGGTCTTGATCTCCAAGTGGAAGCAAGATTCTCCAAGTGGACTCAAGAACTGAAGATTAACTAAAGTGGGAGAGGACACTAGTCAGCTTTATGCCAGCCTCAAGCTGACTCATCCTTTCTCCAAATCTCCTATATATAGAGCTCTCTCATGAGGTCTAAGGAGGCTGGAATTTTGTGCAAAGCAAGGAAGTGCTGTTGGTTTACAGTTAGAGCTATTGGGTGATTGCTTTTATAGAGGAGAAGAGGAGATTTCTTGCTGCTGGGGAGGTGCTGCTGGATTGGAGCCATTGATGGTTGTAACCTTCTCAGAACCTTTTACTTCTATCAATAAAGCTTTGAATGTTCTCCTATATACTTGTATTGCATTGATGTATTGTATTTACTTGTATATCTGATTCACTCTAATCCATGCATCAGTTATGAGTACATGTTTCTTGTAGTTTCCCTTTCTTGTTTGTGCAGGATCTTTGTGTAGCTGGGCCGGCAAAGGGAGCAAGGAGCTGGGAACAAGAGACAAAGAGAGAAGACAGGATCGACAAAAGCGAAAGACACCGGTTGGTTAATCTTTTCTTCCTTCTCTGTACTTTCATAAAGGAAAATATCAAAGCTTTACTTTCAGTTGTTGCTAAGGAACTATCACCCTTAGAGTAGGGATAGGGTCATTCCGAGTCGGATACTTTTCCCCACAAAAAACTGGCGACTCCGCTGGGGAACCTAGTATCTTGTTGGTGTTTGTAGTATCTTTGCTATTCATTTCCTGAACCAAAGAGTACCAAATCGAAAAGCTTTTGACTATATCAAAAGCGAAGTAGAGGGGCTGATACTCTTGCTCATTTTCTGAGCAGATTCATGATTTGAAGAGCTGATCTACAAAAGACTCTTGTGCTCTTTGTGATAGCTTTTCATCCTCTTGATCATCCCTTAGCTTGTACTTGACCTATAGCTTTTTATTTCAGCAAAAACAGTGAATTTTTGAGCTTTTTATGACCCAGAAATCCTTGTAAACGCAACTCTCGTGTCTCAGTGCAGGCTGTCCACAGGCAGTCTGCATTTCAGCGCAGGTACTCCCTTCGGGAACTGCGCTGAGAGTCAATTTGACAGACTAGAGCCTGCGCTGGACCAGTTAGCCAGTGTCTTGCTGAGGTTTCCTACTGTGTCTTAGCCCTGTTTTCACTGTTGTTTTGCTGCTGATTGCTTGTCATTGTACTTGCTGTAAACCAACTTTCCTTGACATTATTCCGCCTCAGTTGTGTGATGAAACTATGATTGTTCTTTCAGTATTTCTTACTTCAGTTACAGTTTCCCATTGTGAAAAGCAAACCAGTATAGCTGTGGCCTCTTAGATCCTGAACTGTAAAAGTGTCTTTGAGATCTTAAAGAGCTAGTTTTATTACTGTTCATGGTTGTTTGAGTTTGTTTGTTTTTCATCTTATGGTTTGAATTCATACATTTTTTAGTGTCGAAACAAGTACCTGTAAGGCATCTTTTCATTTTAGACAAAACTTGTTTGTTTACGCTTCAAATTGAATTCGAAAGTTATACAACAGTTTCCTTTTGTCTACATCAACATTAAAGGAAAAGAAAAGAAATACATGCATCTTGCATTTGCATTTTGATAAGTTTGCGTGATTGATCTAGGAGAAAGTGCATTAGTTTGTGCTTTGTGCTCTGTGTGGAAAGATAATGTTTTTCTCTCCCCTCAGTAGTTAGGATTTTCAAAGCTAAAAAGATTGTAAAGCTTGCTTATCATTTTAGCTGCATTTAGGAATTTGTACCAATACATCTCGTGGTGATCCTAAAAGACAAACTGCTAAACAAGATCAACTTAAAATATATTGAATGAATCTAAAAACGCTTTGTAACATAACGCTCACAATAGAGGTCTAGGTAGAGACGTGTTCCGGCGTCGTTAAATGTAGTGACTGTCGATCTCTACGAAGGTGGGTGATTCCTCCTGAGGGACGATAGCACTAATACGGACTTGTGCTCCCGCGTACCATCGCATATATTAGGAGACCCCTATAGGCATTTATCCTTTATCCTTAGGAAGCCGTGTCGGCCGCCCCACTGATCGCGATGCAGTGAACACAGCATTCACGAAGATCGACCACCCGTACCGTAAAACGTATTCTGTGGTTTCGCGAAAGGTTTGGCACACCCTCTGCCTAGATCTCCAGAGCAGTTTCTTTTGGCCCTTTTCAAACTCTATAACTGAAAAGGTCCACCCGAGCATTTGTCACTTCGGGCTCGTTAATACATCGAAGGCGACTAGAGTCATCTTTAGCTTTTTCTCGACTCTTAAAACATGAAAAAGCAAGTTTGTGTCTAAAAGCGTCGTTAATAAAATTTATTTTAAGCGGAACATAATCACCTGTTATTCCCACGTTGATCTTTCAGTTGAAAAGTATGGAGCCCACCAACCAAGGAAGCAACCTTGGCAGAAGTCCAAATCCCTTCTCCTCTTGGGGAGATGTTGGTGCGCCTCATATGGCAACATTGTCACTTCCAGGATTGACAATTGGCCTCCCTGTATGGCTCTTTTCAACTAATGTAGTCCAGATCGCCACTAATCCTGAGCAGTCGAATCAACAGTCAGAACAGTCTAGAACTACCCACCAGCCTTCCACTTCTTACAATACTTCCTCTGATACTTCATCTTCGCGAGGTAGAGCTGGCAAAAGTCAGCCTCCCAAGGAGAAGAAGGAAAAGAAGAAGAAAGAAAAGAAGCAGAAGGAGCCTATGGCGAAGGCGACTGGGGGCAAGCAGGAGACAGCTGACAAAAACCCACACACTGCACCGACCGGGCCTAAATTGCCATGTGTCATTTGCAAAGGGACCCACTTCCATCGTGATTGTCCTTGTATTCCCCAGATACTAAGGGACTGGTCCCCAAGGTTGCACAATCCGGTAGCATCAACCTCTGATAGTCATGTTGATTGCAGTCCGTCAACTAGCGAGAGTGAAGGACGAAGAGGGAGACCAAGATCACCTTGTGTATTGTGTGAAGGCAAGCATGCCATCCACAAATGTCCATTCTTAGATGAGGCAAAGAGAGTTTTGGAAGATCGTCCGGTTTCACCGTTACGACTTCCTCCTGGATACCAAAAACTCGCGCCTAATCCCTTGATAGTTGAAAATCCAGCTGACCCGCCCAAGTGGTCAGCTGAAGTGTCGGTCATTGAGAATGAACCTACTGAATCCAGACCAGACGAAAGTCTAAAGGTCGAAACGGAAGTTGACCCGGTTCTTCCTTCAGAGGTTTCATCGTCCAATGACTCTGTCATTGAAGACCCATCTTCAAATGACACCGTCGTCGAAGAGTCATCTTCATGCGACACCCTCACTGAAGAGAATAAGGATGACACCATCCAGGTTCTTTTCATCAGCACCGACTCTGATGAGCGTCAGGGCAATGCGCCCATTCCTTTATCGCAGGAAGGAACATCATCAGGGTCATCCCCGGCCGTATATTCGGTCCCACCACCAAGCAACCTGGTTGTATCCTTTGATTGGAATCAACTAGGCAGACCCCGGTTACCAGCCAGTATACCATTCAGAATCATTGTCCAGATCTATAGAATGATTATGGCTGGTAATATCATTGATGAAGGGGCGTCTGTGAGTATCCTTTCCTCTGTTGCTTGGAAAGCACTGGGTTCCCCGGCGCTTTTACCTGAGTTAAGAAATCTCTCAGGTTTTGATAAAGGAACCAGTCGACCATTAGGAATCCTCCCCAATGTACCTGTTACATTGAAAGGGAAGACCGTCAATATGAACGTGTTGGTCGTCCAAGGACCCTTGGATTATAACCTACTCCTTGGACGCGACTATATTTATTGCATGGGAGCAATAGTCTCCTCACTCTTTAGAGTAATGTGTTTTCCACACGAAGGAAGGATGGTCAAGCTCATAGACCAACTTTCATTTCCAGGATCTCGCATCGCAAATAGTCAAATACCAATCCTAAATGGTCTGTTCGCTCAAGATACGCCTCCACCCCCAGTTAAAATGAAAAGGACCGAGTTATCCTTGTCGTTAGACTCGTTAAATTCATTAAATAGCGACAAACTTGTCTTTAGACGAGAACGAGTTTCCCTATCGCTAAGCTCGTTAAATCATAGCGATAGGCTTGCCCGAAGGGCAGGTTATAGAACAAGCATATGTTATCCTCCTCAAGCTTGACAAAAATAAAGAGGTACTGGTCAGAAATGACTGGGGAAAAATTGGGAGAACATCAAAGTTTAATGGTAGCAAGTCGCTCTTGAACATGACACTTTTCCTCCGTACCACATCGGGTTGGGTTGTTTCATTCACCGGTCTCATCACCATGGTCCCCGCCAAACCATCCACATTTGGGTAATGCTACCGATCCATCGCATCAGTGTCGTTATATGTTCAAGAGAGGTCATTCTGAAAGTGTCAACCGTGTCCCATCCACTGCCATACATTATCCTTCATCCATTCATGATTTCCACCCTGAATCATATGTCACAGTTTGTTTTCACCTCCACTAAAATCATTAGCTCCGTTCCGTGTCATTGATGTGGGATTCATTAAGGCCCTCCTTTGACGGATCGCTTCTTGTCGACTTCAGCTCATTATCCAAGAAGTTGATCTAGGAACAACCCCATCAGTACTTTGAAGCTTGCATGCCTCAATGGCAAGTTTCTCACTTCCGGCGACAGGTATACATCAATGACCTTCGACTAGAAGATTTTGCGTGGCGTTCGACGCCAAGTCCTTTATTCACGCCATGTGAATTGTACTGTAGTACCTTGAGGGTCATCATCATTATCGGTGATTCCTCTCGCGCTTGTTAACGGTTTTCATCATTGACCGGTAATCAAGCGATGTCTTTCCATGTTCGACTTCAACGCAATTCTCACATGGATCGACTTGTACTTAGAGTGAAGATCAAAAGAGTTTGAAGACCCCGGATCTAGTTTCATCCATCCGGGCTGCGATATATACTCAGGAAATATAAAAAGCATTTGTCATGTACATCATTGCAACAGATGATTATCCTATTCAAAGGATGATAATTTCAGCAGAGAATTATCAGTCTACCATCAGACGATCGTCTGTTCTATGTACCAAAATGCATTTATAAAGCTGAGCATGGGAATGCCCGCCTCAGCTAGATCATGAAAACAAAATGAAAAATAATGTATTGTATTGTATTGTATTACAGGGCGCCTCCTCAGCACTGCAATGAACTTCGGACCCTCTAGATAAAGCATTTCACCCGATAAACGGCCTCATACTTTAGGGGGCAACTGTTATAGACATTTTTGTGCCTTGCAGCATGGAGCATGAAATGTCAATAATTACAGGGATCCTCAGTCCCTAAACATGTTGTTCTTACCCCTAGAAGAACAAGGTCAGCAAACCACAGCACTTCCCATCAGTTCTCCACCTGAAAACACTCAAAAACAGGCTATTTTTGGATCATGTCAGCTGCTCCACTGAGCATCTGCGCTGAATGTCAACTGCTCCTCTTTGTACCTGCGCTGAAAGTCAACTCCAATGAAGGCTACCTGCGCTGGGCGAGATTGGCCAAGTGGCACAGTCATTCTGCAAGGTGTCAACTGCCCAGGAAGCTTCCAAACTGACACTTGGTTCAAGAGATTTGCCCTGTGATGAGTAAGAAGGTCTTGATCTCCAAGTGGAAGCAAGATTCTCCAAGTGGACTCAAGAACTGAAGATTAACTAAAGTGGGAGAGGACACTAGTCAGCTTTATGCCAGCCTCAAGCTGACTCATCCTTTCTCCAAATCTCCTATATATAGAGCTCTCTCATGAGGTCTAAGGAGGCTGGAATTTTGTGCAAAGCAAGGAAGTGTTGTTGGTTTACAGTTAGAGCTATTGGGTGATTGCTTTTATAGAGGAGAAGAAGAGATTTCTTGCTGCTGGGGAGGTGCTGCTGGATTGGAGCCATTGATGGTTGTAACCTTCTCAGAACCTTTTACTTCTATCAATAAAGCTTTGAATGTTCTCCTATATACTTGTATTGCATTGATGTATTGTATTTACTTGTATATCTGATTCACTCTAATCCATGCATCAGTTATGAGTACATGTTTCTTGTAGTTTCCCTTTCTTGTTTGTGCAGGATCTTTGTGTAGCTGGGCCGGCAAAGGGAGCAAGGAGCTGGGAACAAGAGACAAAGAGAGAAGACAGGATCGACAAAAGCGAAAGACACCGGTTGGTTAATATTTTCTTCCTTCTCTGTACTTTCATAAAGGAAAATATCAAAGCTTTACTTTCAGTTGTTGCTAAGGAACTATCACCCTTAGAGTAGGGATAGGGTCATTCCGAGTCGGATACTTTTCCCCAAAACAGCAGCACTGCATGTAGCTACCGGATCCCAAATGCAAATGGAAGTAGACTGTTATCGAGGCGCCATATTCAACTGGTGTGAAGGTGTGTTGGAAAACGTAAAAGGCCAACTAACTAGAGCAAAGAACAAACAACTAAAAAAATTTGGATATGGTTTCCTAGTTGTGAGCTTTGGTCTAGAGAGGGTTCCGATGTTGGTCCCATAGTAGCTTTCCATTGGAGTTGGACTTCCCTGAGAGCCTAAGCTAATGCGTTGGGTTGCAGTTATGGCCCGTGATCTTAAGGAGGGTTCAGAGGTTGTTCGATTTTTTCCTGAGTATTTTCGTTGGTTGGAGAACCAAATTTTCGTGATTCAGAATTTTCCATATGCTGAGATGGATTACCGTGGTGACCCAAACATGACTCTTCCACCAGGAGAGTAGTGGGATGATTCAGGTAAAATCATTCTCAACATTTTCTAAGTTTTAACCAATTCTTTTTTGTTTTTTAAAATCATCCAAAATTGATAATAAAAGTTTCAAACGCAGATTTGTGTCCACGGTGACTAGCCACTCTCCGGACCTATGAGAGGAGACACCCAGCTGCAACAGTACGGACCCCACAGGACGAATCTATAGAGACCCTGAACGAATTGGAAAATAATCTATAGTGTTTGACAGTAGATATTCTAGACACTAGCATAGAGGATATTCCACTTAGGTTACAGCGCTGTGATTGGGGTCCCAGGACCTTTTAGGAGGTTCCTTTGTAAGGTGGCCCGAGTAGTGGTTTCTTATCATGATCATCACCAGTGATAGGATGATCGCCTTTGTAGACTCATACGACATTTTTGCTTTTTGTACTATCATTTTTGCCGATCATAAGGTGCTTTTCAACCTATTATCAAAGACGATGTATGTTTGACACACTTCTATGCTATGTTATATCACTATTACTGGCTATCTTGTATAACATGTTATGGAATGTTTTTAAATTTACTGCTTGATTATTTCAAATGTCTATTTAACATTCGAGAAGCAATTGCATCTGCTAATGTATTTACATATCTTGGAATATGCTGATATTCAGTATAGTCAAATTCATGTTCCAAGAGACGATCTCTCAAAAATAATCTTAATAACACTAGATTTCTAATGGCATAAACTCTATTAAGCTACAATACAACGAGTTCAGAATCTAACCTAACAATCAAACTCCGAATCCCGAATGAGATGGATTCATATAAAAACTCAATCACTGCACTATACTCTACAATGTTATTCGTTGTTTGACCGAGGCTTACCCCATGCATAGATACCAACTCATCAGAGGGTGAATAGACAACCCAAGCTGCGGAAGAAATGTTTTGTGTACTACGACAAGCACCATTAGCGAAACCAATGTATGTTTGAAGAGATGTCGACATCTGCAATATCAAGAGTAAAATCAAGATAAGCAGGAATAATGATAAAGACACTCTCTAAACTAGGCACACTTTTCTAATCTAAAACACACCAGCTAGAAAGAAACTAATCTAACAAAAATCTCCACATCCAGATCTAAGCATAATATCTCTTCAGATAAAGACCATTTCTGGGTTTACCCAAAGAGACACTGTCAAAATCTACCAATTCATAGGCCCCTTTTGCCAGCTTTCGCTTAACAACATAAGGACCATGCCACATAAGTACAAATTTTCCAACCCCTAGCTTATCGTTTGCTTGATCGTATAGTAAGACTAGGTCTCCTTCCGAAAAATTACGGGGTGTAACATTTCGATCGTACTGAGCTTTTATTCTTTTGGCATGAGTTTCGATTGCTAATGCAGCCTCACGTCAATTCTCATCTAGCTGAGCTAAGTACAACAAACGTTTCTCCTCTTAGGAAGTGGCTAGGAGTAATTCTATGGCTATTTGCAATGACAAAATTTTGCATTCAATGGGTAACACTACTTCCAAACCATAAACCAGTTGAAAAGGAGTGAAACCAGTTGATGTTTTTACTGAGGGTCGATACACCCAAAGTGCTTAAAATAACATGTTATGCCAATTCGACCTATGAATACCAATGATTTGTTGATCATAATGACTAGAGCTTTGTTGATAGATTCAACCAGGCCATTATCATGTGGGTAATATGGAGTAGAACTATCGTGACGCAGGCCAAGTTGATCTATTAGTTCAGTCATCATGATGCTTCGAAAATGACTCCCATGATTGGTAAGAATCACTTGAGGAACACCGAATCTAGTAATTATATGATTGAAAATGAAAATTGTAGAAGTTTTGCTGTCTACTAAAAATGTAGGCATTGCCTCGGCCCACTTAGTAAAATAATCTACCGCAAGGATGATATACGCATGCCCCCCGACCGTGTGAGTGTTACATATAATAAAGTAGATACTGCACTTTGCAAAAGGACCGATGATAATTATAGGGTGGAGAGAAGCAGGTGGAGCACGCATCTTACAGTAAAAAATTTGACAATTGTGGCATTTTCAGACTGCGTAGATACAATATTTAAATAAATAAGGCTAGAAATAACCAACATGCAATATATTTTGGGTTGTGGCATACCCAGACATATGACCGCCACAAGCTCCAGAGTGACAGTCATTTGGAACCTTTTCAGCTTCTTCATGAGTTAAACAATGTCAGAAAATAGAATTCGCACCACGACGATAGAGTGTATCTCCAATAATATTGTATTGTTGGGATTGGAAATGTATTTTCCGTCACTGAGATCGTGAAATTTTAGGCTGAAAAGATTGGGTTTAGAGATAAACAATGATATCTCCATACCATGGATCAAGAGTACTGATAAGAAACAAGGATTCATCCGCAACGGGCTCTTCCACCATAGTTTCAGTATCAGCATGTCAGAAATGACACATCAGTTCCGCAAAAACCAAAGATTTCTTTGGCTTGGATTTTTCAAATTCCAAGTCACATTCCTGCAGGATAACTATCCATTTAGAATACTTTCCCCCTAGCAATAGTTTGTTCAAAATATAGATCATAGGGTTACAGTCAGAAATTACGGTAGTTTTGCGTAATAAGATGTAATGATGAAATCTTTGGACAACTTGAACAGCTACCAAGGCCAATTTCTCCACATGCGAATATTTAAGCTCAGTCAGATTCAGAGTTTGACTAAGATAGTAAATCACATGTTCACTGTTGACTTCATCTTCCTGAACTAAAGCCATCCCAATGGTGGAGTGAGAAGTGGTGAGGTACAAGAAGTAATCCTGGTTGTAGTTGGGAGGATGCAATAACGATGCATGGGTCAATGCGTGTTTAAGTGCATCAAAGTATTTGTCAGCTATCTCATCCCAAAACAATGGAGTATTCTGTTTCATCAACCTGGTAAAACCCTTTATTATCTCGGCGTAGTTAGGAATGAAACGACGTAAAAAATTTGCTTTCCCTTGCAAACTTTGGAGTTGGCGAAGAGTCGAAGGAGGAGGAAATTTGACAATGGCTTCAACCTTCGAGGGATCAACACGAATGTCAGCTTTCGAAACAAAAAATCCCAGTAAATGACCCGTTTCTATATAGAAAACACATTTGTGTGAATTCAACCTAATTCGATAATGCCTACATCTCATAAAGATTGCTCGTAAATGAGCGAGATGATCAGCTCTACGTAATGAATGGGCAGGTAAATCATCTAGATATGGCTGCACAATGTGCTTGATGTCATGAAATGCATAAGACATAGCCCTTTGAAAAGTTGCTCAGACGTTCTTTAATCCAAAAGGAAATTTGCAGTAAGCAAATGTCTGCCATGCACAAATGAAATCCATTTTTGGTTGATCAGTAGGGAGTATGTTGATTTGATTGTAACTAGAAAAACCATCCATAAAGAAGAAAATTTCATTGTTGGCACAATCATCAATGATTTGATTGATATAGGGGGTTGGATAATTTTCTTTAGGACAAGCTCGATTAATATCCCTATAATCGATACATATTCTTATCGTTCCTTGCTTTTTGTTAATAGGAACAATATCTGATACCAAATCTGTTAAGGGAATTGGATAAATGAAACCTGCTCGAAGTAATTTCTCAACTTCAGCTTTAATAGCAGCAGCTTTTCGCGGATGTATCTGACGCAAACGTTGCTAGAAATTTTTAGCATCCAGGTAAGTTTTAATTTCATGAACAATAATTGATGGATCGATTCCTAGCATTTCTTCATATGACCACGCAAACACGTCACGGAATTCTTGAAATAGGACTTTATAAGTTTGGAGTTCATTGTCCATATAGGAAGCACCTATATGAATGTTTTCAATAATTACAGGTTTAATTAAAATGTCAATAGGAACCGTTCGAGGAATATTTCCAAAATTTAACTCAGAATCATGATGTTGCAATCAATTGTATGGTTCTTTGACATAATTAGTAGTAAAAATAGAGGAAAATTAATTTTCAAAATGATCAAGCTCAAGTAAGAACAAAGATCGATGATGAAGATCTTCCCATGGTAAATCATCAACAGACAAAAGTTCACAAATCTGCTCATCCGTATGAATAGGCTTAGAAAAAGTTATTGAAGCTGAGGTTGATATTGAAAGTGATTCTCCATGGACCACATTCATTAGATCGATCTCGGTTGAAAAAGGGTCAGAAAATGACTGTACAGCTTTATATGCAATTTCATAGGGACTCAAAGGCATCGCATCACCAAATGAATCCACCTCAGACTCGGAAGGTATGATCCAAGGATCATCAAAAGCAATAGTGTTCAATGAAATCATATGAATAGTTTCAATAGAAGGCGATACGTTAGGAGGAGGAAAGGAAAAAGTTCCTAGTAAAATTGAATCTTTAATCAATCCTACCCCAACAGGGATAGTCGTTTTACCGACATGTTGAATACATTCAGAAGAGGTTGGGTTGGATCAAAAATAAGTCAGCTGGTCTATGGTTACGATCTTTCCATTATGAGGAAACTTGATAAGCTGAAAGACCGATGAAACAACAACAGTCATAACATAAGACCAACTGCAACCCAAGAGAAGGTTGTAATCTAGATGGGCATCAACCACTTCCACATCTAGATTAACAGTTTTTCCTTCAACCCCTATAGGTAAATCCTGTAGAATTCCAAAAGGATGGAACCCACAACCATAAAAAGCCTTTAGAATCCTCGGGGATTGATTGAGTGTAGGAGAACCAAGCGATCTCCAACACTAGATCAACATAATACACGTAGAAGCTCCCTCATCAATTACAATCCTAAAGAAAGGTCCTTTTTTGACTAACACTGGAATTTGGAAAGCCATTTGATGGGGTAGGCAAGGTGTACTATTCTCTAAACCGAAGATTATAGGGTTCGAATCCTGAATATCAACAGCTACTATAACCGAAAATAGTAATTTACACTATGTTGGGCATGATTGCAGCACCTCCAAAGCTGACATTGCTGAAGGGGAAATAGCTAAGTCTTCAACAATGTTATAATTATGAGTATCTCTTGCATGCGGATTGAAAGATGACTTCCAAAGTATACCTTTAATAGGTGGCTTGATTACTCAGTCTGGGTTAGGTTTCTGGATCTGTAGTGGATTAGAACTAGAAGGAGTTGAAGTTGATGGGTTTGAATTAGAATATTATGCTTCCTTACCACCAACAGGACTTTTACTACCATAATCTTGCAATCGCGTCGCAATCCAAACATGAGACATCATCATTATGGGTTCTTCCAAGGCATTTGAGGAAGAACCAATCATCTTACTATCTTGACTAGGAAAAGGATCCTTCAAGACAGCAGGCACTTGAGAACCTTTGATGATTTTCGCAACCTCAGCGCGATGTGGGAAGTCTCTTGTAAAATGCTCCTTGTCACAAATGAGACAAGGATAGCGAGGTTTACGCTTCTCGTCAGTAGATTCAGTTTTATCTAATTTCTCTTTTGAGTTTTGTTTATTTTTCTTCTTCCCTTTCTTTTTACCACCAGATTTTGATTTTGTCGTAGATGATTCTACGACATGAATATCAGTAGGAATTTCAGCAGAAGAGTTTCCTGTCAGGGAATCTGGTAAAGTTATAATAGGAGAATATTTCTTCTTGCTTTTGGTGCTAACTAAACCAATCATACCATCAACGGCATGAGACCCTGAAGGAGCTGCAGTAATTTGATTTTGTTTCGGAAGGTCGGGGATTTTTTCTTGTAAAGTACCCGACTATATATAAACAAGGTCAAGGTACTGAGCTTGAGCAATTACTTTCTCTTCAGTAACAACTCCTACCTTTGCTACATCCTCAGTGATTTTAGGTAGTAATGATTTAACGAACCATTCTACTAAAATATGATCTGTTATAAACATTTTTGTGCCTTGCATCACTGAGCATGAAATGTCAATAATCAAGGGATCCAAAGTCCCTAAACATGTTGTTCCTACCCCTAAAGGAACAAGTCCAGCAAACCACAGCACTTAACAAAAGTTCTCCACCTGAAAACACTCAAAAACAAGGCAATTCTAGATCATGTCAACTGCTCCACTGAGCATCTGGGCTGAATGTCAACTGCTCCACTGTCTACCTGTGTTGAATGTCAACTGAAAAGAAGGCTACCTGCGCTGAGTGAGTTTGGACAAGTGGCAGAGTCATTCCTCAAGGTGTCATTGCCCAGGAAGCTTCCAAAATGACACTTGGATCAAGGAATTCGACTGGTGATGAGTAAGAGGTTCCAAATCTCCAAGTGGAAGCAAGAACCTCTAAGTGGACTCAAGAACTGAAGTGGGAGAGGACACTAGTCAGCTTAATGCCAGCCTCAAGCTGACTCATCCTTTATCCAAAACTCCTATATATAGATCTCTCTCATGAGGTCAAGGGAGGCAGGAATTTTGTATTTGCAAAGAATTGTTATTGGTTTGTGGCTAGAAACATTGGGTGTGTTGTGCTTTGAAGGGAGCTGAAGAGGGAATTCCATTCTGCTGGGAAGGAGATGCTGGATTGGAGCCCTATGGGTTGTATCTCTTCCTGAACCCTGTTACTTTCAATAAAGCTATCTTGATTCTTTCCTATATGCTGGTGTATTTTGTATGATTGCATTGGTGTATTTGATTTACTTCTAATCCTGAATCATTTATGAATATGTATATGTGCCTTTGTATTGTGTTCTTCTCTTGAATTGTTCTCTTGTCACAGGTAGTTGTTCTCCTGTGACCTCGTGGGATTCAAGTAGTTGTTCTCTTGAGAAAGCGAGGAGGCAAGTAGCTGTGGACACACAAAGAGAAGAAGATCTAGTTCGAGGGACAACCAGAAGACAACGGTAAGTCTGCCGATCTCCTCTCTTTCATATTTCATAAAGGAAGAAATCATGATAGCTGTATTCGTTTGTTTCTAAGGCGCTGTCACACCCTAGGTGGATAGGATCGTCCTAAATAGGAATTTTTCCCCACAAAAAATTGGCGACTCCACTGGGGAGAAGAACTTGTTTGTTCATTTTGTTTGTGTTTCCGTCATTTGTTTACTTCATAGACTTGACAGCAACTTTGAACTACAAAGTAAAAAGTTGCTGCTTTGATCCAGTATGTTGGACTTGTCTATGATCTAAACTAGATCCAAAAACAATTTGATTGATCCTTGTGATAGTCTTTAGTATCCTTTCAAAGCATCCCTCTGTTTATACCTTGCTTTTGTTTCTGATTTGGCCTGAAACAGTTGATTTTTGAGCATTTTGTGACCCGGAAACCAAGAGAAACGAGAGTTTCTCTCTTCAGCGCAGGCACTATGAAGGAAGTCTGCATTTCAACGCAGGTCCCGAAGGGGCTACCTGCGCTAAATGTCAAACTGAAAGTGTTGTAGCTGCGTTGAACTAGTGTGGCCTTGTGCAGCTGGGGTTCTTTGTCCTTTATTGCCCTGTTTTGATCTCTGTTTTTTGCAGCCTTTAACCAGCATAGGTACTAGCCTGATAACCCTTTTCTTTGCCTGAATTCCTCCCCATTTTTGTACAAAAAGATTGTGAATGTTTTTACGTGTTTGTGGCGTCATTTACAGTCTTCCTTTGCATGAGTAAAGTGGTCTTTCTGTAGTCTTTGTTTCAGATCTGATTGAGATTGATCTTAGAAGAGAGTTCATTGGTTGTTTGTTCAGATTGATCATAGTTTTACTTTTGCTTATTGGTTTGAGTTTGTTCTTTCAAAGTATCAAAAACGAGTCTTTATTTCAAAAATCGCAAAGTGATTGTAATCTCTTCTACCCTTGTTGATTTCGAAGAAAGAGAACTTGTTTATTTTGATCATTGTAAAAGCAAATTCAAAGTTGTGCAAAAAGCTTTCTTTGTAGGCATTTATACTAAGAAAGTGAAAACAAACACCTGCATTGTGCATTTTGCATTTGATAATTTTGCATGTTGGATTTAGGGAAAGTGCATTAGAGTGTGCTGATTTCTCTTTGAGAAAAGATAGTCGCTCTCTTTTCCCTTAGTAGCTAGGATTTTCAAAGTTGAAAGATTGTAAAGCTTGCTTATCATCTTAGACTGCATTTAGGAATTTGTATCATACATCTCGTGGTGAACCTTGAAAGGAAAACTTTAAAAAGGTCAACCTAAAATAAACTAAATGAACCTAACAACGCTTTATAACATAACGCACAACATAGAGGTCTAGGCTAGAGACGTGTTCCGGCGTCGTTAAACATAGTGACTGTCGATCTCGAAGAAGGTGGGTGATTCCTCCTGAGAGTCGGTGGTGCTAATACGGATTGTTCTCCCATGTACCGTCGTGTATATATTGGGAGACCCCTATAGTCATATATCTTTTATCCTTAGGAAGCCGTGTCGATCGCCCTACTGATCGCAACGCAGTGAACACAACATTCACGAAGATCGACCACCCGTACCGTAAAACGTATTCTGTGGTTTTGCGAAAAGTTTGGCACACCCTCTGCCTAGATCTCCAGAGCAGTTTCTTTTGGCCTTTTTCAGACTCTATAACAGAAAAAGTCCATCCAAGCATTTGTCACTTCGGGCTCGTTAAAACATCGAAGGAGACTAGAGTCATCTTTAGCTTTTTCTCGACTCTTTAAAACTGAAAAAGCAAGTTGTGTCTAAAAGCGTCGTTAACAATTTATTTTAAACGGAAAAATCACCCTTTAATCCTGCGTTGATCTTTAGGTTGAAAAGATGGAGCACACCAACCAAGGAGTTCCCTTGGGTGGAAATCATAGTCCCTTCTCCTCTTGGGGAGATGTTGGTGCGCCCCACATGGCCACATTGTCGCTTCCAGGACATACAATTTGCCTACCAGTTTGGCTCTTTTCGACCAATGTCGTTCAGAATACCACCACTCCTGAACAGTCGAGTCAACAGTTAGATCAGAAAAGAGTTTCCTCCCAGCCTTCCACTTCATCTTCCTCCCCTCCTTCCTCTTCGCTTGACGGAACTGGTCGATCAAAAAATCAGGTTCCTAAGGAGAAGAAGGAGAAGAATAAGAAAGAAAAGAAGAAGAAGGAGTCTAAGGCGACTGGGGGCAAACAAGTGTCATCTAACAAAAATCCACACACCGCACTCGTAAGGCCTAAATCGCCATGCGTCATATGCAGGGGAGACCACTTCCATAGATATTGTCCCTGTATCCCACGGATACTAAGAGACTGGTCCCCCCGTTTGCACAATTCGGGAACATCGACCTCTGATAGCCATGTCGACTGCTCACCGTCAACTAGTGGGAGTGAAGCTCCAGGACAGAATGGGAAAGTTAAATTTCCCTGCAGACTGTGTGAAGGCGATCACGCCATCCACCGTTGTCCCTTCATAGACGAGGCAAAAAGAGTTCTGGAAGATCGCCCGATTTGATGAGCGAATCTTCCTCCTGGATATCAAAGACTCCTACCAAGTCCCTCACTAGTTGAGAATCCGGCCGAGCCACTTAGATGGTCAGCCGAAGCACCTGTCATTGAAGAAGAACCGTCTGGATCCATGCATGACGAAAGTCAAAAAAATGATACGGTAGTTGACCCGGTTTTTCCTTCAGAGGCTCCATCTTCAAATGACACCGTCACAGAGGAGAATACAGATGACACCGTCCAAGTTCTCTTCATCAGCACTGACTCCGATGATCAAGGAGGAAATGCCACCATTCCTTTGTTGCAGGAAGGAAGTTCATCAGAGCGCTATCTGGCCGTATATTCGGTCCCACCACCAAGCAACCTGGTTGTGTCCTTTGATTGGAACCAACTAGGCAGACCCCGGTTGCCAGCTAGTGTGCCATTCAGAATTATTTGTCAAATATACAGAATGGTAATGGCTGGCACTATCATTGATGAGGGGTCATCTGTGAGTATCCTTTCCTCTATTGCTTGGAAAGCGCTTGGTTCGCCGGCGCTTTTACCTGAGATGAGAAATCTATCAGGTTTTGATAAAGGAACCAGTCGACCTTTAGGGATCCTCCCCAATGTGCCTATAACATTGAAAGGGAAGACCATTCAAATGAACGTGACGGTCGTTCAAGGACCCTTGGATTATAACCTACTCCTTGGATTTAGCGTAATGTGTTTTCCACAAGAAGGAAGAATGGTCAAGCTCGTGGACCAACTTTCGTTTCCTGGATCACACATCGCAAATAGTCATGTGCCATCCCTAAATGGTCTATTCATGCAAGAATTGTCTCAACCCACGGTCCGTCCTCCTGATGAGCGCGAGTAATCCGGGAGGATATGACTGGAACCCAGGGGGCATGCGTCCTGGCCTGCTTCGGCAGGAAAACTTTGGGTATAGGGTAGGTTTCCGCGAGAGAATATGACTAGTCCGTACCCCGTCCGTGGTTGGAAGAGGGGTTGTTCTAGAATAAGATTCTTTTGTCAAAGTTATGTGAGAGGGCGGGGGTCGTCACTCACCTCTGTCTACTTCGGTAGACATTGCCGAGGAAATGTTTTGTTTGAAAGATTAACGAGACAATCTTTGGGTAACCTGAAAGAGGTAAGCCTCTCCCAGTGAAACGAAAGTTTCGATGGAATTGAAGTAGAGGTAACCTTGAAACTTTGTTTTATACCTGGCGGCATGCAAACCTTTTGGAGTCCAAGCAAGGGGCGACTATTTATTTTTTAAAATTTTTAGGTCCTCCCTTTAAACCTGTAGGTCTAACCCTTTAAAATCGTAGGATTAGCCGTTTCCAAACTTGCATAAAGAAAGGATGAGTGAGCATAGCTTTGGTAAGGCACAAGCTCTATAAAAAATGGGATCTTTCATGAGACACTCTTATCAAAAGACTGGGTAATCGAGCAGTTTTAGCATAAAGTTCATGCTCGCTAAAAAATAAACGCAAGATCTGAGCAGTTTTAACGCGGTCTTCATGCTCGTTAAAAAATAAATATAAGCAGTGAGCAGAGTTTCCTCCAGTGTTTAAGCTCATTTTTAACTAAAAAATGAACCTATCCCGGTAACTAACCACTATGATCGTAAATTTATCAGCCATAAAAAGCCTTGGTCGTGTTTGCACCTGCCACCTCCATTTTCATTTGGCCGATCGTTCACCTCCATATAATTGTTTACCCATTTTGAGGAACAACTGCGAAGAGTGATTTCACCTAGCCATCCTTGTGATGCTGCCGTGATTGGAAAATTCCAACCTGTACCTGGAATCAGTTTCTATCCCTGTTTATCACTCGTTCCTCAAAAGACAAGTCTTCTTTAAGCTCTTTTCAATTGACTCGTAAAATATGAAAAGATTGTTGACTTTTTGCCTTCCAGCTCGCTAAAGGACAGGAAGAGCTATCCCTCATCTAGATTTTAATCTTTTTGGACCTGAGGGATTATTGCACAAAAAGGTCGAGCGCTTGTTTTATTCGGCTCGTTAAAGTTATCGAAAACTCATCCCTTCTGTATTGTTTTATACTTTGTCGGACTTAAGGGATTAGATGACGAAAAAGGAAATTTGGAGTTGACTTTATGTACCTTTTCAGACTCTCTAAAAATGAAAAGGACCGAGTTATCCTTGTCGTTAGACTCATTGAAATGATTAAATAGCGACAAGCTTGTCTTTAGACGAGAACGAGTTTCCCTATCGCTAGGCTCGTTAAAACATAATGATGGGCTTGCCCGAAGGGTAGGTTATAGAAAAAGCATATGTTATCCTCCTCAAGCTTGAAAAAAATAAAGAGGTACTGGTTAGCAATGACTGGGGAAAAATTGGGAAAAATCAAGAAAACTTTGATGGTAGCAGGTCGCTCTTGAACATGACACTTTTCCTCCATACCACATTCGGGTTGGGTTGTTTCATTCACCGGTCACATCACCATGGTCTCGCCATACCATCCATATTTGGGGTAATGCTACCAATCCATCGCATCAGTGTTGACATATGTTCAAGAGAATTCATTCAGAAAGAGTCAACTGGGTCCCATCCACTGCCATACATTATCCTTCATCCATTCATGACCGCCACCCTGAATCATATGTCACAGATTGTTTTCACCTCCATTAAAGTCATTAGCTCCGTTCCGTGTCACTGATGTGGGATTCATTAAGGCCCTCCTGTGACGGATCGCTTCTTTTAGACATCAGCTCATTATCCAAGAAGTTGATCTAGGAACACCCCCTTCAGTACTTTGAAGCTTTCATGCCTCAATGGCAAGTTTCTCACTTCCGGCGACAGGTATACATCAATGACCTTCGACCAGAAGATTTTGCGTGGTGTTTGACGCCAAGTCCTTTATTCACACCACTTGAATTGTACTGCAGTACCTTGAGGGTCATTATCATTATCGGTGATTCCTCTTGCGCTTGTTAACGGTTTACATCATTGACCGGTAATCAAGCGATGTCTTTCCATGTTCGACTTCAGCGCAATTCTCACATGGATCGACTTGTACTTAGAGTGAAGGTCGAACGAGTTTGAAGACCCCGGATCTAGTTTCATCCATCCGAGCTACGATATATATTCAGGAAAAATAAAGACATTTGACATGTACATCATCGCAGCAGATGATCATCCTATTCAAAGGATGATAATTTCACCAAAATTATCAGTCTATCATCAAACGATCATCTGTTCTATGTACAAAAATGAATTTATAAAGCTGAGCATGGGAATGCCCGCCTCAGCTAGATCATGAAATCAGTATGAATCATAATGTATTGTATTGCATTTTATTACAGGTCTCCTCCCAGAAGATGGATGAACTTCGGAACCTCCTGGATAAAGCATTTCACCCGATAAACGGCCTCATACTTTAGGGGGCAACTGTTATAGACATTTTTGTGCCTTGCATCACTGAGCATGAAATGTCAATAATCAAGGGATCCAAAGTCCCTAAACATGTTGTTCCTACCCCTAAAGGAACAAGGCCAACAAACCACAACACTTAACAAAAGTTCTCCACCTGAAAACACTCAAAAACAAGGCAATTCTGGATCATGTCAACTGCTCCACTGAGCATCTGCGCTGAATGTAAACTGCTCCACTGTCTACCTGCGCTGAATGTCAACTGCAAAGAAGGCTACCTGCGCTAAGCGAGTTTGGACAAGTGGCAGAGTCATTCCTCAAGGTGTCAATGCCCAGGAAGCTTCCAAAATGACACTTGGATCAAGGAATTCGACTGGTGATGAGTAAGAGGTTCCAAATCTCCAAGTGGAAGCAAGAACCTCCAAGTGGACTCAAGAACTAAAGTGGGAGAGGACACTAGTCAGCTTAATGCCAGCCTCAAGCTGACTCATCCTAGCCTCAAGCTGACTCATCCTTTCTCCAAAACTCCTATATATAGATCTCTCTCATGAGGTCAAGGGAGGCAGGAATTTAGTATTTGCAAAGAATTGCTGTTGGTTTGTGGCTAGAAAAATTGGGTGTGTTGTGCTTTGAAGGGAGCAGAAGAGGGAATTCCATTCTGCTGGGAAGGAGATGCTGGATTGGAGCCCTATGGGTTGTATCTCTTCCTGAACCCTGTTACTTTCAATAAAGCTATCTTGATTCTTTCCTATATGCTGGTGTATTTTGTATGATTGCATTGGTGTATTTGATTTACTTCTAATCCTGAATCATTTATGAATATGTATATGTGCCTTTGTATTGTGTTCTTCTCTTGAGTTGTTCTCTTGTCACAGGTAGCTGTTCTCTTGTGACCTCGTGGGATTCAAGTAGCTGTTCTCTTGAGCAAGCGAGGAGGCAAGTAGCTGTGGACACACAAAGAGAAGAGGATCTAGTTCGAGGGACAACTGGAAGACAACGGTAAGTCTGCCGATCTCCTCTCTTTCATATTTCATAAAGGAAGAAATCATGATAGCTGTATTCGTTTGTTACTAAGGCGCTGTCACACCTTAGGTGGATAGGATCATCCTAAATAGGCATTTTTCCCCACAACATGATCCGGAATAAAAACTTTCACTAAACGTCGTCTACGTCGCCATTTATGAATATGATCTGAAATATATGTGGACGTTGACTGTTTTAATGAAGTTAATAATTCCATGCCATTGTCATATCTAACAGGCAACTGAAAATGAGTTAAGAAAGAAGTGGCTAACTGACTAAAATTATAAAAAGAAGCTCACGGTAACTCAATGTACCACTTGGCCAGAAGACCAATCATAGTGTGTTGAAAAAGATGTAAGCAAATTGAATTATCGATAATGGAATTAGATGCACAACAAAGGTGATAATTCATCACATGATTTGATGGATCCTCTCCTAATTTACCTTCAAATTTTGGGATATCACTGGGCAACTTATTCGGCATTGGCGGCCAAAATGGAAGATAATTAATTGGATCGTTAGGAAGGCATGACAAATCAGGCAAGTCCAAAGTTTCAATAAATGGTAACTGACGGTTAGGGTCGCGAAAACCTTGGGTCATAAGACCAGCCCCAGGAGGAGGATATCCAGGATAACTTGGAATTGAAATTGCATTTGGAATATTATATCCTCCCGGAAAACCAGGATCAACCGGACCAAACTGGGGTTGTTCAGGTTACTGATAGGTATATCCATGGTACAGTTGATACTAGTAAACTGGGTTTTACATAGTAGGACCGAATTGGTACTGTCCCTGGTACAGTTGATAAGTGAATTTAGGTTGACTTGTGACAACTGTACTTGGACCAAGTTTTCCTTACAGGCATCTAAACTGAAGTCTGAATTGTAGGTCCCGACTGAGGTAAAGAGGCTTGAGGAGTTGATGCACGAATAATAGAAACTGAAGCTGCTGATACTCTAGAAGTAGGTGGGGTGGATTGAACAGAAGCTACAGTAGTTGCAGCAGTCATTTGAGGCAAAGTTCAAGGAAAACTAGCCCTAGACTGATGAGCTACACGAGGTGCGGAGGTTTGAATAGTAGGCTAGATGGGTTGCTGGGTTGAACCAGAAACCAAAGGTTGTCCAGATTGAGATGACAACTGCACATTAGGTTGCAAGATCTATTGAGATTGATATGGATCCCATACCATATTCATTCCGGGGTATGAACCCATAAAAGGTTGAGCATATTGAGGAACATAACCGGGTTGAGCGTAGGGCTAATAATTCAATGGTACATTTCTAGCTCCTTGTATAAATGATTGACCAGAAGGTGGTTGGAAACCTTGGGTTGAGTACTGACCTTGAGGTTTATAACCTTGACGCACGTACTGAAACTGGGTTTGACCTTGATGTATGTACTGTCCTTGATGTTTCCCCCTGGGCGGTAACTAACTACCTTGAGGCTGCCCCCCAGGCTATAATTGAGTACCTTGAGGTTGCGGATTTGGAATAGTACCAGACATCATAAGTATTTCTTCTACACTCAATGGTTGAGTTCCGTTATTACCAGTTGATATCCCATGTTCAATGGGTTGAGGAGATGCTCCTAAAAAAGTACCAGTGAGTGACTGATACCCAGAAGGAATAGAAGGACCGCCATATAAAAATGTTTCCAGTGATTGGGAAAACATGGATGACTGTCTCGACATATTGAAAGGAGGATAATAACCTCTAGGTGTTGGATGAAAAGGATTTCATGGTGGTGAAAAAATAAGACCCAAATTTTCTAAAAAGTTGGTCAATGAGACGTACCAAGCGTCCCTCCTAGGTGGATTGTAGAAAACTGATTCACACTCCCTAAGTTCTAAAGTTGGTTGATTTTCAGGGAGAGTTATACCTTTTCCAGACTAACAAGTTCTTCAATAGAAATGAGTCTAGAAGGAATATTTTGGGTAATGATCCTTCCTACCTTGGGTGAACTAGGACCACTAAAATTTGAAGCAAATCTTGAAGATGGAGTAGCAACAGGTTCATTTTTAGGCTCAGAAATTTTAGGCTCTTCAGCTAATTCACTAGTAGAAGATAAACTACCAGTAACTTCAAAAAATAAAATTGGTTTCGAAATATACTATGTTGCTTGAACTTGATAATCAGGATGAACAACTAAAGAAGACTCTCTGGCTTATAGTGACCCAACTCTACTGTCACTAGGTGATACAAGAGCTCGTAGCCCTTAAAGCTGGCTTGGTGTATACTCGGGAGGTTTCCCCCGAAGTCTATGGGATTGTCTCGGTAATTCAGTTACGATTAAATATTTTAATTACTTCACACGCAAACAAAGAAAATCTCAATAAAACCACCTAAATTCTCTAAAGAATGAAACAATTGAATCACATGCCTAAAAAATATAAGATTTCAAACCAAAAACAAAGAGTAACTTTCCATACCAAAAGCACTAGTTGGTGATGAAATCCAACGTCGCAGAATTCAATACAAAAAGGGCGGTTGGAACAGTTACCCCGAGAACCTACTTAATGAAACAGACTGGCATAAGTTTCTTCACAAAACCATCTCGAGTGAAGAGAACCCCCCAGAGAGTCCAAGTAAGTTTAGTCGACGTTTGCTCCAGGTACAGTGAGACCCGTCCTTCACCGTCACCTTAGGAAAGAATCTTAAGATTATCGTCACTAAGGATACCAATAGTAACAAATACAATTGGGGGAATAGTCTACGATTTGATCTACATGCAAGGGCAGAGTAACAAAGCTCAATCCCCTTGAAGGCTCCTTGACATGATCAATCCGAGGTTTAACAACAAGTGACCCCAGGCTCCTTGACAATGGTTAATCCGAGGTTTACCAGTTTTAATACGCGCAAATCTTCTATCTTTCCCAATGAGATAGACTTGATTGTCTCAAAGGTTTGGACATGATCTCGTGATTGACTCCTTTAAGAGGAGCTTCCCATATTATATCAATTACAATTGGATTTATTTCCTACCGCAACATATAGCTACTTGTTTGTTTTAACTATCTTGGAGAGTTAATTACTCCCTACTCCAAGATACTAGCGTAAGCTACATTGGTGATAATAGCCCTAGAAATAAAAAGATTGCTAGATCAATTTTAATTTAAGCATTATTTTTATGGGTTGTTTCTTAAGTAAATAGGAATGGGGATGAAACTTTATGGTGTGAAGACTCGACTCCAAAAACACTAAAAATGTACCTAAGATGGTAAACAATTATTTTTCTTCAATGAATTTCTAGCTAAAAGAAAGAGTTGAGAATGTAATTCTTTGAAAAACAAATCTTTCTTTCAACATGTAAATAAAAAGAAAATCTGTTTTGTCTTTTTCAATAAACTCAAAATGAGACTACTAATTATGCTCATGAAAAATCCCTTTCTTTTTCAACACTCAAAAACTACAGAAAACAATTTCTTTCCAAAGAGATTCTACAATTTCTAGAAAACACTCAAAACTATAAAAATCAATCTTGACATCTAAAAAATTCTAAAAACCTAATTGAAATAAAAGCTTTAAATCTTTTTGAGGACGTTTTACTTATTTATTCAGTAAACTAAGGATTAATTCGTTCAGCATAACAAAACAACCAAAAAACACCCAGCTATGTTTTCTTTTATAAAAATGAAATTCAAAACTTACAAACAAGTTCATTCAAAGCTTTGAAAAGAGAAAACAAAATCTATTTCTCAGCAAGGGTAGATTTTGCAAATTAGTCAAACTCATCAAGAAGACCAAAAATACCAGGGTAATTTAAGGTTTCTTAGGCTTCTAATCTCTGAGTCATTACAAAGACCAAGCGAAAATCAATCCAGGCACGTAAAACTTCTAGAAAATCACCTAAAACAAAAATGCCAATGGAACTCACTTACAAGAGATTCTTGACAGAAGACATGCAGATTTGGGTAGACACTAAAAGCTGAAAATAAAAACTAAACTTGACTTGGTGAAAACAATTTAGGTTTTCCAAAAAGTTTAACAGGGTCCGCAGACCTCCAGTAGAACCAGATGCGGTACCGCTCTATGCAATAAAGGAAAGATGCGGAGAGGTCTGCATTGTTTGTAAAAGAAAAGTGTGGTTCCCTGTAAACTTCGGAAAAAACAAAAAGAATTCAGATCCTAAAACCTACCCAATCCCACACACATTAAGAAAACACTAGAAATACAGATAAGTTTCTCAAGTCAAAGAAAAAGGAAAAGCAAAAACCAAATTCAAGTCCCCAGTATGGTCGCCAATTTGTCGGCCAGATAAATCATTCTTGCAGGCAAGACCGATATCCCTAGTATCAACAGATATCTAGAAACAAGAAAGACAAGCAAATCTACCTTTCTCTAAATATATTGAGATTCATTAATAAAAAACTAAGGGGTGTTTTAGACCCTACCTTAAGTCCAATGCTAGTTTGTGGCAGCCACGCTTCGACCATTCGAAAGAGTTTCCTTTTGAGAACCTGCAATCACAAACAAGCACACATCAAATAACACCTGCATAGCTAATATAATAAATCGTATTCATCATGGTGATCAAGGAATCCAGGAAATAAACCTTAAAACACAACTTATTGAGAAAAATAAACTTGATTGTATTAACTTTGAAAATAGAAGAACTTTACAACCTTTGGTGCCTTAATGTTGTACAAGCTCCTCCCAGGGTCTGAAACAGGAATCTCCTCTACTTTGACAAGCCTCACACTCTTCCAAATAATATCAGCAAGGTATGTAATGCTTCCTCACTTAAGATCAATTAGGAAGACTAAGTTCCAGTAGCATTTCACCTCAAAAATATTTTGCTTTCAACCTCCTCAGTAACTAGCCCAATGCTTCATTTTATAGTGCAAAGGAGGTTACAGGTCCACCTATGAAGCGATAGAGTCCTTCAAAGGGATAAGCTCCTCACATCAAGGGGTTAGCTCCTTAAGGTATGGGATGCATGAACCTTAAAGAAGCGAACTTGCCACCTCAAGATTCCTTCTAGAAGCTTCTAGAAATGACTCAAAGTGGGTATTTAAGAATGTACTTGTGCCTTTTTGACTTTTATAGGGGTCCAAGCCCATTACACAGAGACAAAGCGGTCAGGTACGCAGGGGACATGACCACTAGGTGCGGGACCATAGGTAATGCTAAGAGAAAGTGCGGAACCAGAGTTTTAGATACTTTTAAGGGCTTTCTCTTATTTTTCAAGGCTTGACATGAAGAACTGAGGTTTAAGACTTGAAAAGGAGGAAAGTATGAGTGGTGATAGACTCACACTGATTGCAGAATGTCATGGTGACAATATTTTGTGCAACACGTTTCTCTCCAGAAAAGCATCTATGCACGTGGGTTTCCTTAAGTGAAGTAGCATATACATTTTGGAAAATGAATGATCAAGGTTGCAGTTGATTGTGTGTGTCGATGCAACATTCTAAATTCAGTTCTATGTACTGGTTATAGTGATCTGACTGTTCTAGTTGATTGGTTAAGTTTTGATTATGTATCAATTATTTGGGTTTGATTTGGTTAATTATGTGTCATAGATTGATGATTATTTTACAGTGATGATTTAGCATAATTATTGATATTGGATCTAGTCTAAAAAATTTATGAAACGTGGTCCATGGATGATGTTGAGGGTTGGAGGCTTCAGTGAGGAAGTCGAAGCTTCCGCCCAGTGGTATTTGGTCATCATATTAGGGGGTCATATCATCCAGGTGGATATTGCTGGCCACCTACTTATTCCACTTGGACCCTAGCCATTGATTATTTCAGTTTTTTAGTTTCCTTATTTGTAGCATAATTTACTCTTTTTGGCAGTTTTTCGGGTCTTGAACTTCCGGAGCTGTTTTGAGGCTCTAACTGACATTTTTTGGAGAAAATTGGGGCCAACATGGGTCATTGATTGATGTTAGACACTCGAAAGTTGTATTTTTCAGATAGATATTTCTAACAAGGTATGTTTCACGTCAAACGAAGATCGTAGGCCAAAGTTATGACCCTGGGAAGTTGATGTACCAATTTCCCCAAACACGGCCCATAGTATGGCGCTTCATCTCCTAGGGTTAGGTTTTTGGATGTTTAGGGCTTTCCATTGTTTCTTAATAATAAATAGGCCTTTGAGCCTCATTGTAACATAGTTCAAAGGCATGTATCTACCACATCTCTTCTCAGAGATAAGCTACCATTGCTCGAGTTAGTTTATTTCCATTTTGTATGTAAGCATATTTCAGTTATGGATTTGAGACTTCTGCGACTTGCATTCTGTGTGGTTGCATCTTCTGGATTCATCGCATCTGTTGTTTTAGTGCATCGACGTTTCGAACCCGCCACTGTGGTTCATCATCAGGATGAGAATTATTGAAGAAGTCAGAGATGGGTGAAGGTGAATAAATAGGTAAAGATGAGGGAGCGTGCAGGACCGACCAGTTCCAGATATGAGGAGTGGTTTATTAATTAAATTTAGGATGGAATTTATTTTTATTTTTATTCTAATAAAGAGTTTATTATGTTGTGATATATATTGATTTAATTTGTTGTGATATATATTGATATATATATATATATATATATATATATATATTTGATATAATATATGTTAAGTTTTGATTTTAATGTATGTTGATTTAATATATATTAAGTTATGTTTTAATATATTGTGATATATATAAATATTGATTTAATAAGTATTATGTTTTTGATATAATTCCGTGCGAATTAAGACTAGCAATTTGCATATATATTGATTGATTTAGTATATTAAGATGTATATATATTATTTTAATATGTTTATGATATATATGTGTGCTTAATACATATAGAATTTCATTAAGGAATTAAATTAATTGGATATTATGTTGTGATATATATTGATTTATTATGTTGTGATATATATATATATATATATATATATATATATATATATTTTTGATATAATATATGTTAAGTTTTTAATTTGATGTATGTTGATTTAATATATATTAAGTTATGTTTTAATATATTGTGATAAATATAAATATTGATTTAATAAGTATTATGTTTTTGATATAATTCCGTGTGAATTAAGACTAGCAATTTGCATATATATTGATTGATTTAGTATATTAAGATGTATATATATTATTTTAATATGTTTATGATATATATGTGTGCTTAATACATATAGAATTTTATTAAGGAATTAAATTAATTGCATATATTGATTGATTTAATATATTAAGTTATATATATATTATTCCTTTTTGTATCTATCTATATGTATATTGATTGATTTAATATATTAAGATATGTATATATTATTTTAATATGTTTATGATATATATGTATATTTAATATATATAGAATTTTATTATGGAATTAAATTAATTGGATAAGGTGAAGGGTATATTGTATTATGAAGGTGAGGGAAATTGATCAGACGACGGGGGACTAGGAAGTGGCGGAATCTTCTCTTATTGTGGGAATCCAGTTATCGCTTATCTTCCAACCGTCATCGCGATTTAGGTTATCAGGGTGTTTTCTTATTTCAATTGCTTCTCTGAATTTCCTATGGTGGTAATGATCAATTTTGGCCATGACACAGGAGTCTTCGATGCAAATGTGGTGATTGGTTTTGCTTGAGTGCTCAGCTAAGGCTGAGGTTTTGGAGCGGTTATGGTTAATGTCCGCCGCATGCTCTTGAATCCTTGTTAATATAGATCGGCCGGTTTCACCAATGTATGACTTTCCGCATGAGCAAGGGACCAAGTAGACCCCTTTGTGGTGCTTAGGGTCAATAGGATCTTTCACCGATTTAAGGCATCTACTAATTGTTTTCAAAGGTTTGAACGTGGTTTTTATTTTATTCTTTCTTAAGATGTGAGCAATTTTATCAGTGGTGCCTAGAATGTAAGGGAGGTGAACTGTACCAGCATAATCATCCTTCTGATGCTTGTTCATGGGATTTTCAACCTTCTTGAAAGCCTTGATCCCTTGGTGTCTTTTGTATCCATTCTTCTTGAAGACCTCCAAGAGGTGGTTCTTTTCTTGTTCAAAATTATCCTTATCTGAGATACGAATTGCTCTTGTTGCTAAGGTGTTTAGTACTCCAAGTTTCTGGGCTGGATGATGGTGAGAGTTAGCATGTAGGTAGTGTTCGGTGTGAGTTTTCTTGCGATAGACCTGGTGAGAAATAGTGCCATCTTGGTTTCTTTTGATGAGGATGTCAAGAAAGGGAAGACAACCATTTTCTTCCACTTCCATGGTGAACTTGATGGAATCTGACTGGTTGTTAAGGTGTTCAAGAAATTCGTTTTTTAGGCATCTCTATATTTATGGTTATATATGTAATTTGGTGCATTCTTGTTTAAATTTGGATCAGTGGTATCAAAGCAGTTTTCTCTTTTTCAATCCTTGTTTGCATGTCCCCAATGAGGTCAAGGTGTAAGGAGTTAGGGCCTGATCTGGTTGAAAATTTCGAAGATCAGCTTCACAAACCCTGAGGGCCACCCAGTGGGGAAGAAAATAAAGATGACGGAGCAATAGATCCTATCTAAGCATTATTCAAAGAGGCTATTCAGAAACAAAGGAATGTGATGATGGATAACTTTTTCTAAATCCTTCAACGGTTGCCCACTGGTGTCACATCCATGTCCAATAGCCACTTTAGAGCTGCCACTCCTTTTAAGGTACAAGTAAGCTTTGAAATTCCCATATTTGAGGGAAAAATAGATGCAGATGTCATAGATAAATGGTTAAATATGCTAGAATGATATTTTTTTGTTCATGCTTTTTCTAGCCGACAAAATATTACTTTTTCTCTTCTCAAATTTGCCCCCCACATCAAGAACTAGTGAGAAACCAACTTTGAGGAGAAGGATGAAACTAGGCCCTCACTATTTTCAATCGCATCCACTTGGAATTCCTTCCAAGACACCATCAAGGAGGATTTCTACCCTGTTGTGAGATATGAAGATAAATACAAAAAGTGGACCATGTTACAGCAGGGAAGGGACCAAGATGTGTCAAAGTTTACTAACTTTTTTCATACCCTTCGCGCGAAGTTGAGTTTCAAGGATTCTGAGAAACATTTGATACTCAAGTACTGCGATTGCCTACTCAAGTACTATTGGGTGTGGGATCCCCTAATGCAAGTTTTGGGGCATAAATCCCAAGTCTTGTCTAAGTCCGATGTAAAGACTCCATGATTTGTGAGTGCGGAGCGCGAAGTTGTAATTGAGTCATAGGGTTTTCCGCCCTTAATTTTGTAATGTAACGTCGACTTGAGAGTTCTACCCACGGTCTACAAACCATGGGATTGTATAAATAGATCGAGGCTCTAAGTTGTAAATAGACATCGAATCTAATCTAAGAGAATGAAGAAGAAGCATTGAGTCTGAGTGGAAGTGTAAAGTCATGTCTTTGGGTCATAGAGTAGGAGAAGGCACTGGAGTTGAGTGCGCAGAGGCCTAGTAGTCTACAACTGAGTACGTGGACCCCTGTAACTGATTTCACTGGGTGATTCAAGTCTATAACCATTGGAGAAATAATAAAGAGAAGTTTCTTTTCATTCTATGTATCTTTTTCCTGTTTTATGCATATTGAAATATATTGGGCATGAATTGCAAGTTTACTATTTATTTGCTGCACAAACCCAATGTATGAATGTGTTGAACAAGTGAATATAAGATAAGTATCTATTTACGCAAATTTAACTAACAGTTACAAGAAGATAAGTAAGATCCACGGTGTACTTGGGAAAATAGTGCAGATCACTGCCCTAGCTGCGTGAAAGCATCTCAGCCCTTGGTTAGGGCTACGCGAAGGTGATTATAATAGATCATGAATATCTCGCAGGTTCGAGTAGTGTGCGAAGTGACCTATGTGAATACATTCATATTTGGACTAAGTCGACCCCTCAAACATCTCAAGGGTGTGGAAACTTGGTTCCAGCATCCCCCCATATTGCTTCAGGTGAGACCGTAGTCTGTGCTTCGCAGGCTGTTGCTGAAAGGGTCAGTAGTACAGCGATTTGTTTAGCTAATTAACTCTGAACCTCGATCAAGCCCCATCAAACCAACAGATAGTTTTTTTTCTAAGATCGGAATCTGCATAGAGATGTCTAATGTTGCCTCACTAGAATCCAAGTAAGAAGGAGATTGAAGGGTGGTTGGACAGGAAAATTCACGAATTCTCAGTGCAAGAGAACAAGAATCCGTGACTATCAAAGGAAAAGTGGTTAGATTGCTACTTGTACATAGAGATCCATGAAATTTTCTTCGCGTCTTTCCCTAATCAGTTGTATGAGCAGATCGCGAAGCTAGCAGATAACCAAGGAAGGCAGAAGCTTGATGGTCTTATTATGTGGACCCCTAAATTGGTGCGTAGATTGGAAGCAT
The DNA here is from genome assembly GCA_031772625.1 of Pinus tabuliformis. NCBI lineage: Eukaryota > Viridiplantae > Streptophyta > Pinopsida > Pinales > Pinaceae > Pinus > Pinus tabuliformis. The sequence continues at coordinate 637,914,286 of CM062811.1, forward strand.
TAGAGGATAAGATCACATCCTCTATTCATCACTGGCTTGATCGGATTATAGGAGGATTCATTACTGAGTTCGCGGTAGATACTTTAGTCAGTTATAGCAAGGTTGAGCGACACTTTCTCAAAGGACTGAAAGGTAAGTATGTGAAGTCTCTAAACACTTGGATTAAAATGCTACTGTGCAAAAACCAGATTATACATTTACATTTATGTTCGGGGCTACGTGAAGTGGGAAAATTTACAAAAACGAAGGAAGTGCAGGACTAGAGACTAGCCCCTTGATTTCACCTGCAAGAGGGGACGAGGAAGAGCTCACGAGGGTCTCTGTACAAAGTGTGATCCATTTTATAAGGTAGAGGATCCCGTGCATACCACCTCACACCACTGCCAATTTCACCACCATCACCTCCATCTTCACCCATACAACCTCTGCAACCACCGCGTTTTAACATGGTCAGCACGATAAAGTTGCCTGTGTTCAAAGGATTGGGAAATGAAGATCTAGACTAGTTTTGGTTTGTTTTAAAAGTCGTATGTGACGAGCAGGGAGTTACAAATGATAATATCAAGAAAGCAATGCTGGTTAGGGCTCTACAGGATCGTGCACTGTCTTGGTACATTAAACACTCAAGTGATAATCCAAATGCATGAATCACGGCTATCCAAGCTGCACTAACTAAAGAATTCAACAAACCAAATTCAGAGGTGCAATCGATGATTAGGTTCAAGGAGATAATGATGATACTAGGTGAGACTCCATGGGAGCTGGATCAGAGGCTGAAGTGTATGATTCGCGAAGCTAATATGACTTTGACAGATGGGAAACACCTCAAATGGTTTGTAGCATCATTAACACCACATTTGAGGAATGCATTGTCACAACAGAGGTTAACAACTCAGTCAGAATCTTTGGAAATCGTGATGAGGCTGCATGAGACCCCAATACAGGATCCTAATTTTTGAGTTCAACAAATCTACGCACAGTTGAAAAAATTATGCCTTGAGATGGAGAATCTCAAACAGGAAAGGACAATTTGACTAGAAGCAAGTGAAGAGGTGTGGTAGGTGAAATGCAAGGGTTATGGTCATGACAAAGACCACTTCCCAGTGTTAGTGAATTCCCTCGCAAGAGGAGGACCAGTGCCACTAATATCAGAAGCGCAAGCAGGACCGAGCACGGCACTTGCTTTGTGGTGCGTGATTTGTCAAATAGGAGGAAAGAATGCTACAGACAACTACCATTTGTTGTAGAAGTACATGCAGAATTTGCAGCAACTGTTCTATAATTTCTGTAGGTTGGTGGGACATGATGAGCACACATGTAGAAGTTATGAGCTGAAGATGGATAGAACCCTCACCTATAGGGTTCAGGCAAAAACACAGTCCCTGGACCAGGGTGGAGGGATGACGTGAATTGGATTCTAGGGTCACTAACGAGGCTGTCGTGGAGGAGGACCTGTAAGAGGCTGAAGACAGATAATATGCTACAATTGCGGAGGTCTAGGAAATTATATTCACGATTGTATGAATCCAACACATCCATCATGCTTGTACTATACCTTGTTTGATCATGAGACGAGAGATTGTCCTACGCTGATAAATAGGATACGCAACGAGGGAGCGCTACCACCTCCCCTGACTCAGATGCTACAAATGATGAGGTCTGAACCATGCGAGGAAGAGCCAAATGTGAATATTTTGTGCCAAAGTGGAATTACGATGGGAGATGATAACGGAAAACAACCTGAAGAAAGTACTTGGGTTCGCAAATCTCCGGCGAAGGAAGTGGATTTTGGTTTAGAGCACTATGGAATCTAAGAAAAGCTTCACTGATGCCTCACTTCAAGAATCAAAGACAAACCGAAGTCAGAAATGGAGCCATCGATGCTCACGATTTTCCTGGAAACATGTAAGAAGTTACTGCACGACAGTAAGGCTGTAAAGGGATTACATGAACTGATTAAAAAATGTGTTGGGACCATGCCAGGAGAACCGTGTGTAGTCCGGAAGATTGGAAAGCATAAAACAAGAACATGAAGAGAAATGAGGTTAACTGTGTGGATTGGGGAATATGAGATGGACCAAGTAATTCTGGATTTAGGGTCAGACACGAATGTTCTGTCAAAGCAAACATGGGAGCGCATGGGGAAGCCTACACTGCAGTGGTATCCTATTCAGGTGCACATGGAAAACCAACAAAATATAATACCCCTAGGGAGATTGCAAGGAATCATAGTGGATATTGAGGGAGCGAGTGCATTAGCCAACTTTGAGGTGATAGAGATTGTTGATGACCGCAATCCCTACCCCGTGCTCTTAGGAATTGATTGGGCCACTGACATGAATGTGGTGATTAATTTGAAGAAGCGCAAGATTATTTTTGAGAATAAGTATCTATGCGTAGTTATACCCTTGGACCCTGTTGAGGGATTGTGCTACACAGAGCTAGTGCGCGACTATGAAAGTGATGACAATTTGGACTACATCTACAAGATAACTGTGTGGGAGAAAGACTCGGTAAATCCTACCATAGATGGACAAATTTCATGGGAGAGCGAAAGCTCTTGTACTTCAAATTTGGATGAGGAGATAGAACAGTGGTAGAATCGGTTACACGAGGTAACCACGTTAAACTGTAACATGATGACAAGATCACTGTGATGCGTATCAACGGAAATGAGGGATTTTCCTAATCATGATGGATTAAGCGAGGTGATGAGCCCCAAATTTTGGTAACAATTTGGGCTCATTTGGCCTACTTACCTTGCTCAACCCTTCATTTTTTATCACTTATGCATCATTTCTTAGTATATTCGTGTTATTTGTAGGAAGAAGGGCAGTCATTATGCCTATGTGGCTAATACATGATGATTTCAGGTTTTTTTGACATTAAATGGAGCAAAGACCACGCAAATGAAGACAAGGAGACAGCCAAGGTGGCATTTTGGGTTTATAGGGAGGTTGTCCACAGCCTTGAATGACCTTCCTCGTGATATCCACCCCAACTCCGAGCTCCAACAGCTATCACCACCGAGCTAGAAGGCAGCCAACGGATTCTACAGGAACAACAATTTACTTTTAGTTGGACAGCCAAGCTCCACTAATTGAGGAGGCCAGTTTGGCCCTCATCATGTATAAATATTGAGGCTGTAGCCTTCGATGAGACTCTTGAACTTTTGTTGTAGATTTTGGGATTACGAGCTGTAGCTCTATTTTTGCTCTTTGTAAGCTAATTTTGGCATGTTGTTAGACTCATGATTATGATCTTTTAATAAAAGGCAGGCAGATTTGGATTCGATTCTGAGTTCTTAGGGGAGCTATAGCTCTCAGGTTAGGGCCCAACCTAAGAGCAATAGACCTCCTTTCCTTTGTATTGTTACTTGTCTTTCTTTTATCATTGCATTTCTTTCCTTTACATGCACTTGAAAAACAAAGTTTGCTGAGTTGATTGTTTCGGTTTGGTTATGTAGGTTAGTTTCATGAATGCAGTTGTTTCAGTAGTTCAAAATTAGCGTAGGGAGATTGAAGTTACGTTGAGTTCAAAAAAGGTTGAATGCATGCTCACTTTCACCTCTGTTTGGGGACCGGAAGTGTAGACCGTGCCAACTGCCAAAAACACTGTTTTAACACATGCATGAAAGTATTGATGTAATGTTTTCGTTTGAAGAATTGTCCATGCGATTATATCTTGAGTAATGACTCTTTGGTTCAGCATAATGCATGGTTTCCCTTCGACTTACATTGTTGTTCTTTGATTCCTAATAAAACAGTTAGAATAGGTTGGTGAACTTTCGTTTACATGCAAGATAAGGGTGATTTGTTTCACTGCGCAGCCCCACTTCATCGTGTTCTTATCCTTCTGAACCGTGCCTAAGCCACCTACTCATCCTCTGTTCAGCTTATTTGCCTTCCAACCGTTCTGCTGTTCACGTTTCTCAATCTTTTTGACGTTCCACTACTCTACCCTTCTATCGACCAACCAGCTTTACACACGCCTTCCCCATCTCATCTTTCTATCCATAGGTCATCACAAGCTCCTATTTCATCTTACCTATCCACCCACACATCTCCTTCACTCCTCCATCACCCAAAACTCTGACTGTAGAACATCCTGTAGAAGTTAGTGGACTTCCTGTCGAAATCCCGAGTTTGTTGTAGGATCCCGTGCAGACATCCTATAGAAGCCTGCAAACACGGTTGCCAAGCACCTGAACATTTTGGAATTCTGTGGAATGATGTGAGGGATCCCCTGGAACCTCTCAGAGTCCTCCTAACCGTTCCCAAGCCTTCCTTCCCTTTGAACTACCCCTGCACAGTCAAGACCCAGTAAGAAGCACACTCACAGTAACTCCACCCACTTGAAAAAAATACAAAAACGTGTTCTCTTCAATGGAAGTAGTTTGAATTCATGCATCTCATCTCACTAGGAGTAATGGCATCATTTCTAGAAGTTGCGTTCCCACCATTGCATCGTAAGGATTAAGCTAGTCAAATTAGGGTTTACTAGGGTTTCCATGTTTGGTTGGCTTTCAGTTCATTCTTGCAAAGTAGGTTAATTTCCTTTGATATAGCCTTCGTTCATCATTTAGAAAGCTTCTTCTGAGAACATATAGAAGTTGGCCTGAGCCCTAGCGGACTTGTGCCAGCTGACCAAGTGACAGCTGACCAAGTGACAGCTGCAACAAGAGCTAGTACTTGTACATACAGCACCGTCGCTTCCAAGTTTGTTACGAACTACCGGGTTGATAAAATTAGAGAAGGAAGGTCCAGGAGTTGTAGCATTATTGCTACAATACTGGAGCCCACCATATTTTTGGCGCCGTTGCCGGGGAAGCGTCAGAGTATTAGTAATTGTTGCTTTTCTTCTATTTTCCTACTCTCGCCTTCTGCCAAGTAGTTTATTTCATTTCCATTCTACAAAAGTAGCATAGGCATTTGCTGCTTTCATAGATTAGCATTTCAATTCCGCAATTTCAATTTTGCAAGCATAGATTAGCCTTTCAATTCTGCAAGCGTAGACTAGCATTTCCATTCCTGCAATTCCATTTGAGCAAAGTAGATTAGTCCTTTCCTGCTTTCATTTCAATTCTGCATTTTTATTTCAGCAAGATAGTTAGTTGTAGATCAATCTGTTTCAGTTTTGCAGGTACCAAAGAAAAAAAACAAAAGCAATCAAAAAGTCTTTCCATTTCATGCCTCGTAGGAACTAAGATAAAACAGGAAAATTCCTACCCAACACCCCCACCACATCACTGAGTCACCCTTCTCTCTTCTTCGGTGACAGTGATCCAGAAGAACCTATAGGTGAACCTCCTGAGATATACGAAGATCCTATAGCAGAAGAAGAATTAGAGACCATCCCATCTGAAGCTATGGCTGACAATAGAAGAGAAGATGAGAGAATAGAAGGTGCCTTGCCCATCCGAGAAACCAATGGAGACATGAAAATGAAAAACATTAGTCCCTCCGCTCTACCTCACTTCCCTGGACTGACTACTGAAGATCTTGATACCTTCCTGTTTGAGTTTTCTGTCCTTTGTAGAACCTATGACTATACTGAAGATGAGCAGAAGCTGAAACTCTTCCCTTCCACTCTTAAGGATGCAGCATTACGCTGGTTCATGGGCTTACCTAGGAATAGTATCACCACTGGGGCTCAGATGCAGCAAGCTTTCAATACCAAGTACCGGGACTACTGTAGGTCCAAGGAAACCAAGGGAGAAATCTTTCGGATGACCATGGGAAATGATGAGTCCTTAGAGGATTATGAGGAGAGGTTCGAACTTAGCTATAAGCGGGCCAGGTGCACCCTTGACCCTGAATCCCTCAAGTTGGTCCTGCTTCGAGGAGTCCCTGAAGACCTTTTAGATACCCTTCACATGTTAGCTGGGGGAGATATTTACCAGCTGCCTTATGAGGACATCAATACTGTGTTCAGAAACCACTCTAGGGCAGCCCGGAAACGAGGTAGAGGAAACCTCCTCTCAGCTGGTACCCCTTTCTCCAAGCATGAGTTTGCAAATCAATTAGAAGATCTTAAGAGCGAGGTGAGACAGACCATTGCCATGCAACTGGACACATTCAGGATCCAGCAGAAGAAGGAAGAAGCTGAGAGGGCCTTGGCTATCTTCTGCCCTAGATGTACAAGGAGACACCCTAAGAACGAATGCCCATTGCATTCGGTTGAAGTGTGCTTCGTTTGTGAGGAGGACCATCCCACAAATCAATGCCCAACCTTACCTGGACTTAAAGCTATGTACCAAGGGACAGAAGCTCCCACTGAACCTCTCTATTACCTCAACCAAAGGAGGCCACACGGACCTAGACCTTACCAACAGGGGATGCAAGGGGCACCTCAAGCTTATTACAGCCCCAACCAATCGACCCCTATGCCTTCCTGGGGTCCCCCTGCTCATCCTTCCTGGTCTATGCCTCCTCCATGGTCTTATCCACCTCAGTACCGTACTCAACCCACTACTCATTCATATCATTCACATGCCCAGCCACAGCCTCAGTGGGATGCACCTCAGTCGGGGTGGAGGCCCCAGTACAACACTCCTCCCGCCATTTTGCCTCCACCACCAGTTCAACCTCAACCATTACCTCTTGCTCCTCCAAGGCAACCTCAAATGCCTGCTCAACCGAACCCGAACCCCAACAATAGACAGGCCCAACAGGTATACACTGGGGAAACATCATGTCCTATTTATGTTCTGGAGATCCAGGAGATCAATCTTCGATCTGGAAAGACTCTTCCGGATCGCCAACCTCCTCCCCCAGAGGACAAGGAGGACAAACAGGAAAGTGAACCAAAGGCTATTCCACCCTTTCCTGAGAGACTAACAGCTACCACACAACCCAACCCAGAGGAGGATGAGCTTTTGGGAGAGCTCAAGAAGTTGTGTGTGAAAATACCACTTCTCCAAGCCATCAAGGATGTGCCAATATACAACAAAATGGTTAAGGAAAAGTGTTTCAAACACCCAGGCAGGCGAAAGAGAGATGCTTCAACCATCAATGCCTTAGGACAACTGTCTGACCTTATGTTAGGACAAGTCATCTGCCCAAAGTATCTAGATCCTGGGGGTCCTGTAGTAGATGTCCACATCAATGGCACCATCATACCTCACACCCTGATTGATCTGGGGGCTGCCATTAATGTGATGACCAGGGATACCATGCTCAAACTCAATCTTCAGGGTTCCTTGAGGAAGACCTCGACAGTACTGCAACTGGCAGATCGCTCCACTGAGACTCCCGGAGGGATGGTGGAGGATGTCTTGGTCTCTGTCGACTCTTGGGAATACCCTGTAGATTTCTTGGTTCTACAACCCAAGGCAAAGCTTACTGGATATCCTCTTATTTTGGGAAGGCCTTGGTTAGCCACTGCAGATGCTTACATAAGTTGTCGTGCAGGAAACATGACCATCAAAAATGGTCCTATGTCCAAGCAGCTAGTCCTATACCCTCCTGCCCAACCCTCCTTAGAGCATGACTTACCACTGTGGTTGGAGGAAGGAGAAGAGGATGAGGTGTACTCAGCACCTTTGTGCAGCCTAGATACCACTAGAAGAGACCCCCCAACTGAGGATGACTTGATTGAGACTTTGATCCAGAATCCACCTTCCAGTGCACTATCCTTAGAGAAATTGGTGGAGGACGCCCAAGCCAGCACCTTAGTGGACCTTTGTGCCACCAACCCTGTCACTCCCAGAGTCAAGAATGTGGAGTTCGGCCCTGAGAGAACGTTAAAGATCAGCTCCTCCCTATCTCCTTCCCAGGAAAAGGAGTTGTGTAGCCTGTTGGCCAGTCACCTAGATGCTCTTGCTTGGAGCTATAAGGAGATGAAAGGAGTCCATCCCTCGGTCTGTACCCATCACATATACATCAAAGAGGGTTGTAAACCGGTTAGGCAACCTCAGAGGAGAATGAATCCAGCCCTTAAGGACATTGTCAAGGAAGAATTGCAAAAACTGTTGGATGTCGGATTCATTTACCCCATCTGAGATATTGAATGGGTGTCCCCTCTGGTGTTGGTTCCCAAGAAAAATGGGAAGTGGAGAATCTGTCTGGACTACCGAGAACTGAACAAAGCTACCAAGAAAGACCATTTCCCTCTACCTTTCATAGATCAAGTGTTGGATGGACTGGCAGGAAAGAAGTTCTTCTCTTTCCTGGATGGGTTTAGCGGGTACAACCAAATCCAAATCAGCCTGGAAGACCAAGATAAGACCACCTTCACTTGTCCTTGGGGTACCTTTGCTTACCGAGTTCTTCCCTTTGGGCTATGCAATGCTCTTGCTACCTTCCAGAGAGCTGTCTTGAGCATCTTCTCGGAGCTGGTCCATGATGCGGTGAAAATCTATATGGATGACTTCACTCCTTATGGGTCCAACTTCCAGGAAGCATTTTCCAATCTAGGAAAGGTCCTAACCAAATGAATTGAGATGAACCTGTCCCTTAGTCCTGAAAAATGTGAATTCCTGATGACTGAAGGGACTGTGCTAGGCCATACCATTTCTTGCCAAGGGTTACAAGCAGATCCTAACAAAATTTCTCTCATCAAGAAGGTTCCACCTCCCCAAAAGGTAAGGGATGTTCGTAGTTTCTTAGGATTAGCAGGGTATTACCGGAGATTCATTAAAGACTTTAGCAAGCTAGCCTCGCCATTGTTTGGTCTGTTGGAAAAAGATGTGGAGTTTAAATGGACTGACGATTGTCAGAGGGCTTTGAATGAATTAAAGGACAAGTTGGTGTTAGCCCCAATCTTGAGAGGTCCAAACTGGGCCCTACCTTTCCACATCCATACTGATGCCTCAAACAAAGCCATAGGGGCAGCTTTAGGACAATTTGAACAAAAACTTCCATATGCCATTTACTTTGTTAGCAAAAACTTGTCCAAAGCCGAGCTGAATTACACTGTAACTGATAAAGAATTCTTGGTTGTGGTCCATGCACTGAACAAGTTCTGACATTATATCACTGGCTATCAAACCTTTGTACATACGGATCATGCTGCAATTAGATATTTAATGAATAAACCAAATGTGAATGCTCGTATTATTAGATGGTTACTTTTGTTGCGGCAGTTTGATTTGACCATTGTTGACAAACCAGGTAAAGAAAATGTTGTTGCTGACTTTTTATCTAGATTGGATTTGTCTGCAGATGAGGATGGAACAGTGGATGACCAGATGCCCGATGAACATCTGTTTGCTATCTCAGTACTCTCTCCATGGTTTTCTGATATAGCAAACTACCTTGTTTCAACAGAGTTCCCTTCGCACCTATCTTCAAGAGAGAAGAGCAGAATCATCAGAAAAAGTGCCTCATTTACTTGGATCGGGGGCAATCTGTTCAAGCTTGGCCCTGATCAGATCTTAAGGCATTGTGTAAGGGAGGAGGAAGTCTTTGATATCCTCCTCACCTGTCATGATGGGCCTTGTGGAGGACATTTTGCAGCAAAGAAGACTGCCTTCAAAATCCTGCAGGCAGGCTACTATTGGCCCACACTTCATCAAGATGTCAGAAGATATATCAGCAAATGTGACCGATGCCAAAGAATGGGGAAACCAACTCCAAGGGATGAGATGCCTCTCCATCCTCAAGTGACTCTTGAGCCATTTGAGAAGTGGGGTATGGACTTTGTGGGTCCAATCAACCCTCCTTCGAGGCAAGGGTCTTACATCATTGTGTGCACTGACTACCTGACAAAGTGGGCAGAGACTAAAGCAATCAAGGCAGCAACAGAAGAGAAGGTGGCTGAGTTCTTAAGAGAAAACCTCTTCTACAAATTTGGCTACCCAAGAGAGCTGGTCACCGATCAAGGGAGCTAGTTCACATCCAACCTGATTGAGGACCTGCTAGCTCACCACAAAATCAAGCATAGGACTTCCACCCCCTATCATCCACAGGCAAATGGGCAAGTGGAAGTCACCAACAGAGCATTGGAAGGGATTTTGACTAAGGTGGGGAGCAGTAGTAGGAAAGATTGGGCAGATCGCCTGGTTGAGGCCACATGGGCTTACAACACCACCTGGAAGACCACCACTGGCTTCACACCTTATGAGCTGGTCTATGGGAAGAAAGCTTTGTTGTCCATTGAGTTTGAATACAATACTTTGAGGATGGCAGCTCAGCTAGATCTAGATATTAGCCATGCACAACAAGAAAGGTTATTGCAGCTGAATGGACTGGACAAGCACTGGATGCAGGCCCTCCTTCACTCAGAAGTGTTTCAACATCAGAGAAAGGTGTGGCATGACCAACACCTCCATGACAAGCAATTCCAGCCGGGAGATTGGGCCTTGTTGTATGACTCCCGGTACAAAGATTTCAAGGGGAAGCTGAGAACCAGATGGGTAGGACCATATGCAGTGGAAAAATGCCATGACAATGGATCTGTTCTTATTCGAACCATTGATGAGGAAGCCATCCCCATGCTTGTCAATGGGCATCGCTTGAAGATCTACAGGAAGCCTCTCTCAAGACAAGAGTTCATCAAGACTATGGAGAGATCAGTGTTGGTCGTAGAGAAGGGTTCTTCCTCTGCTTTGGGCATATCCTGAAAGATCTAAAAAAAAATAAAAAATAAAAAATAAAATAAAATAAAATAATAAAGATCCTTGGGTGAAAACCTTTATGAGGCTCCCAAGGCAGGTGGTAGGGGTGAAAACCTCGTTGAGGCATCCCTATTGTCTTTCAAAAAAAAAGATTTAAAATAAGATCCTTGAGTGAAAACCTCTCTGAGGTGCTTAAGGCAGATGGCAAGGGTGAAAACCTCATTGAGGCGCCCCTGTTATCTTTCAAAAAAAAAAAAAAAAACAATAGGGACAACAAGTTTGTAATGTGAAAATGCATGCAGGTTGCAGGTGTTCTATGAAGGAGAGGAGGTCTTTTAACGCAAAGCCAAAGATCCTTATCATGCTGCCAGGAGACCTCACCAGCCCCTCCTCCAAGAATACTCATTTTCTCCAAGGTATGTGCACAATTTCATCACGGCTTGAGTCTTCTACAGGAAGATGCAGACTTTCTACAGGAAGGTGCAGACTTTCTACAAGAAACGCAAACTTTCTACAGGAAGTTATGTATTTCTACAGGAAACTTCCTGTAGAAGTTCGGGACGGCCCAAAATTCATTTTATGAGGAGATCTAACGACCAAGGATCGGTTTGGACGCATGCAAGCTATTGTTTTCACCCTTATACATTGCTGTCACCTCTTTCTACCATCCCTGTCGACATGCAATGAAGTTACCTGCACCATCAAAGCAGATCATTGAGTTATCAAGAGAAAAGCAATTTTTGAGATGAAAAAACACTGAGATGTCATACCATATCCATCCCAGCCATCCATGAGCTCTCTGAGCGTGATCGTGGGGCCATTGCCTTCGTCGTGCAACATGCACCCGAGGAGGAAGAAACTGTTACAGGACATCCTGCAGGAGTCCCGTAACAGTTAAGCCCACTAGAGTGCACACCATATACAATGGAAATGCGGGCGCATGCAGCTGAAGCATCCAACCCATCATCAGCGGTCGGTGAATATGAACCTCCGGGCCTGTGCAAATCCACCAGCAACAAATAAATCCACTCATCGTCATCCAAGAGCTTGAACAATCGTGTTGTGGCCGCACAGGTAAGTGCCTCGACCCTTTCTTCCGTCGAATTGCATGAATTTTACTTTGAAAATTTTTGCAAGTGTGAAATGGATGGGTTGAGCGGTTGTATGGTCAATCGATTGGCCACGTCGACTAGTCAGCTGGTCGAGCCGGATGTGTGAATGGTGGCCATGGAAAAAATGGGCAGTGGACACGTGAGAACCGTCCACTCGGGGAGAAACGAGTTCTAACGAGAATGGCGGCGGCGGATCTGCGGGGAATGATGCTGCAGTAAGGGAACTTGCAGAAGAATGATGGTGTGACGTCGCCCAACAGTCCGGCAGGGACAACTCACCCCCGCGCCATGGATTCCGCCGATTCAAATCTAATCGGCTAGATTGCCACCCCATGCATTTATCATTCACCGTTTGAGACTCGAGTGATCATCCAGATCCCTCTGCAGTTCGATACTCCGAGTCTTTGGCCATCAGAACACCTGTGAAGCAACACCAAGAGCATAGACCCACTGCAGTGTCCCCCAGAAATCGCGCGCTGCTCCTACAGGAAAGTTGTTTCTACAGGAAGTCGGGTTCCTCACGTCAAAAGGTGGCGGATTAAAAAGGTAAGCCTGAACTCTCCATGCAATTGGTTTTTGAAGGTGGCAGAATCGTCGTCTACAGTCTGGTCGTAGAAAATTGTTGCAAATGTTGTCTACCGTGCATGAACCGTCGTCCTACAGGATGTCAGTGTAATTAGCTGTGTTAAAGGTTCTCAGGGGATAAGTTGTGTGAATTTTGTGCATGACAGAGGCGTAATCCTACGCTCTGTCCCAGTAGAACAAATTTCTTCTGCATTTGCCACCTCTAGCTAACGCAACAGTTTTTCACCATGTCGGGTGGGTTCATCAGAAGGGAGCCCACTGATTCAGTGAAGTTAAGAGAAAATCCTGAGGTGGTGGAGCTCTTCACACGAGCGCAATGGATATCCTTCTGTGACAAATTGCAGGGCTATGACGACGAAGTGGCAGAAGAGTTTTTGCAAGCTCTGAGGCCAAAATCTAAAACGTTGGCCACCGTTACCTTCAGGGGTCTGAGCCTCAAACTCACCCCACAATTCATCAGCCGAGTTACGGAGCTCCCAATGGGATTACCATGGGATAAAGAAGAAAGGAAATTGAGCCAACAAGCTAAGAAATAATTCTTTCCACCAGAGGAGGAATTCTCAGAAGACAAAAATGGGGTTCGTAGAACCAGTCTACTGCCACCATGGAATGAAGTGAGCCTGCAAATTATGAAGTACATCACCTGCGGAGGCCGTTTTAGCATTGTATACGGGTACCACTTTCGGTTACTCACTGAATTAAGGCACCAGATGGAGCTACCTGTAGAAAACAAACTCAGTCTCCCTTACTTTCTACTATAGTCTCTGATTGAGTGTGTAACCAAGTTAAAAGAAGGCACACCAGACCAGTTAGCCCACCATGGACTGATCAAACTCCTCATGGAGGATGCACTCCACACATACAAGGTTCCTCTCTCATGGGAAGCCTTCAGAAATTTGACAAAGGACGGGGACATAAAGATGCTAACCGAAGAGCTCAGTTCATCTAGCAGTGAGGAGAAAGAGTCAGTGCCCGCAGTGAAGAAAGAAAAAGGCCAAAAGACCCCAACCACAGAGTAGAAGAAAAAGCAAGAAAAGAAACAAGAGAAAAAGGGTGACAAGGAGAAAGATGACACACCCATCTTGACAGCAAGAGAGCAAAGGTTGCAAGGTAGAGTGGACAAGACTGAGAAGGTCCACATCATCAAGAGTGCCTCGACAGCGACCGCAACCAAGTCAAAAAGCCAAACTCATGCAGCAAAGCAAACCAAGGCGGTGACACCTGTTTCTATAGGAAAGCCGAAACTGGCTTCTACAGGAAGCCCGAAAATTACTGAAAAAGGGTCTTCTACAGGAAGCCCGAAATTGACTAAAACAGGGTCTTCTACAGGAAGCCTCGAAAAAGTGAAACCCAAGGAGAAGAAAGCTGACATTCGTGAAAGGGAGGCAGCAGCTGTGCTGGCCGCCCTCAGCACACCTCCTAAGCCAAAGGAGAAGAGAAAGAGGGAGACCCCTCTATATTTTAAAGCTCGAAGAAGTGTGAGAATAAAGACGGGCAAGCCACAGCCTCCATCCAGCAGCCAAATCACTAAAGGGGATGCCCCTACTTCACCTAGTGAGAAATCCCCCTCGAAGATATCGGTCACCTACGAGAGGGGGAGCCCAAAAACAACTACTTGGAAAGGAAGGCTAGACCAATCGGCTTCAAAAGCCCAGCTCAAGGTAAGGGAAACATAGAAGAGGGAAGGAGCGGCACCCTCATCACCACCAAGGGCAGAACAGGAAGAGCCACCAAGAGTAGGAAAGAAAGAGCGTATTCCGGAGCCTAGTTCTCAGCCAAGGACAAGGAGCTGGAGCAAAATTGCTCAAGGATGAGCAAATATTTTAGCTGGGGGGTGATGATGAGCCCCAAATTTTGGTAACAATTTGGGCTCATTTGGCCTACTTACCTTGCTCAACCCTTCATTTTTTATCACTTATGCATCATTTCTTAGTATATTCGTGTTATTTGTAGGAAGAAGGGTAGTCATTATGCCTATGTGGCTAATACATGATGATTTCAGGTTTTTTTGACATTAAATGGAGAAAAGACCACGCAGATGAAGACAAGGAGACAGCCAAGGTGGCATTGCGGGTTTATAGGGAGGTTGTCCACAGCCTTGAATGACCTTCCTCGTGATCTCCACCCCAACGCCGAGCTCCAACAACTATCACTACTGAGCTAGAAGGCAGCTAACGGATTCTACAGGAACAACAGTTTACTTTTAGTTGGACAACCAAGCTCCACTAATTGAGGAGGCTAGCTTGGCCCTCATCATGTATAAATATTGAGGCTGTAGCCTTCGATGAGACTCTTGAACTTTTGTTGTAGATTTTGGGATTACGAGCTGCAGCTCTGTTTTTACTCTTTATAAGCTAATTTTGGCATGTTGTTAGACTCATGATTATGATCTTTTAATAAAAGGTAGGCAGATTTGGATTCGATTTTGAGTTCTTAGGGGAGCTATAGCTCTCAGGTTAGGGCCCAACCTGAGAGCAATAGACCTCCTTTCCTTTGTATCGTTACTTGTCTTTCTTTTATGATTGCATTTCTTTCCTTTACATGCACTTGAAAAACACAGTTTGCTGAGTTGATTGTTTCGGTTTGGTTATGTAGGTTAGTTTCATGAATGCAGTTGTTTTAGTAGTTCAGAATTAGCGTAGGGAGATTGAAGTTACGTTGAGTTCAAAAAAGGTTGAATGCATGCTCACTTTCACCTCTGTTTGGGGACCGGAAGTTTAGACCGTGCCAACTACCAAAAACATTGTTTTAACACATGCATGAAAGTATTGATGTAATGTTTTCGATTGAAGAATTGTTCATGCGATTATATCTTGAGTAATGACTCTTTGGTTCAGCATCATGCATGGTTTCCCTTCAACTTACATTGTTGTTCTTTGATTCCTAATAAAACAGTTAGAATAGGTTGGTGAACTTTCGTTTACATGCAAGACAAGGGTGATTTGTTTCACTACGCAGCCCCACTTCATCGTGTTCTTATCCTTCTGAACTGTGCCTAAGCCACCTACTCATCCTCTGTTCAGCTCATTTGCCTTCCAACCCTTCTACTGTCCACGTTGCTCAATCTTTTTGACCTTCCACTACTCTACCCTTCTATCGACCAACCAGCTTTACACACGCCTTCCCCATCTCATCTTTCTGTCCATAGGTCATCACAAGCTCCTCTTTCATCTTACCTATCCACCCACACAGCTCCTTCACTCCTCGATCACCCAAAACTCCGACTGTAGAATATCCTATAGAAGTTAGCGGACTTCCCGTAGAAATCCCAAGTTTCCTGTAGGATCCCCTACAGACATCCTGTAGAAGCCTGCAAACACCGTTGCCAAGCACCTGAACGTTGTGGACTTTTGTGGAATGATGTGAGGGATCCCCTGGAACCTCTCAGAGTCCTCCTGACCATTCCCAAGCCTTCCTTCCCTTTGAACTACCCCTGCACAGTCAAGACCCAGTAAGAAGCACACTCACAGTAACTCCACCCACTTGAAAAAAATACAAAAACGTTTTCTCTTCAATGGAAGTAGTTTGAATTCATGCATCTCATCTCACTAGGAGTAATGGCATCATTTCTAGAAGTTGCATTCCCACCATTGCATCATAAGGATTAAGCTAGTCAGATTAGGGTTTACTAGGGTTTCCATGTTTGGTTGGCTTTCAGTTCATTCTTGCAAAGTAGGTTAATTTCCTTTGAGATAGCCTTCGTTCATCATTTAGAAAGCTTCTTCTGAGAACATATAGAAGTTGGCTTGAGCCCTAGTGGACTTGTGCCAGCTGACCAAGTGACAGCTGCGACAAGAGCTAGTACTTGTGCATACAGCACCGTCGCTTCCAAGTTTGTTACGAACTACCGGGTTGATAAAATTAGAGAAGGAAGCTCCAGGAGTTGTAGCATTATTGCTACAATACTGGAGCCCACCACAAGGTAGATGGTTTCTTAGACCAATTTGAGAGGGAGGTGCAAGAAAAACAATGTTTCGAAGCCTTGAATTGGGTACTGCATGTTACGCCCGCGAGGTGGTGGGGTACGAACAAAGGAAACATTGATGACTAGTGCTCATGTAGGAGGGTGATGTACACACAGTTTGGGAAACCTATAGGGCATCCGGTGGATAGATACAATGGTCAGGATAGTCCACGCGCATCTGTGTAGGTGGGTATAGAAATATGATAAACAACCTGTGTAGATGCACATGAACTTAGCGATGAGAAATGCGATCAATAAGCATGTGTTGTGGGGACAAATGCATGAATGGCTTCTCAAATTGGAATGCTAGAATGTGGAAAGAACGAGTGCACAGAAGGTTATCCACGTTGAAGCCTTTAATAAAGTGTGTGAAGCATTGAACAAGGTATGTAATGTGCAGCGAAGTGATTGGGACCTGCACCAGCAGTCGTATGGGCTTATAGGGTGACATGCAAGAAACTAACGGGAAAGATGCCTTTTAGGTTAGTTTATGAAGAAAATAATGAAATACCGATGAAACATATCATGCATAGTTTGCACATAGCAGCGCCCATGGATATGAAAGATCGCAGAGCCTCGAAAGAAGGGATCGCGTAGTTGGAAGAAGAAGAATGCTTGGGAACTGATGAAGAGATCCAACAGAGTGATATTAGGCTCCAAGAACTCATGAAGGAAAAAGTTCACTTGAGGGAGGAAAGTGCCATGGCGGAGGAAGAAGTCAAGAAGTTGGAGAAAGGTATAAAAAGGGTTTTTCTTGATAAAAAGGTTGTGGTGATACAATAAAATGCACACAATTACGATGATACATTGGGAGACTACTACCGAGATTTGATCAATTTTATGCCTTGGATTGGACCATGTATTACTAAGGGGATCATAGATAATGGCACAATGTAGTTGGTAAAGTGTGCTATGTAGGTATTAAAGTTAAAAGGTGAACTTTTCCCAAGAAATGTAAACAGTAGTTGGTCGAAACCATATACAGGTGGTGCAACCACCTGACTAGCCATGGGAAGCATACTGTTAGTGCTCCAGGTAGTTGAAAGTAGGCACAAGACTATAACTACTCTGTCCAAGAGCTACGCAATGTCAGGGCTGCACGCAGGAGCGAAGTGTCACAGGGTCCACGACAGCGCATGTGTAGTTGTGCTACAATGCAGGTTGGCTGGAAAGTGACCGTTATATTCACTATTCATGATGTGATGCTTGGTTTGAGACAAAATGGAGCAGGTGGTAGGCATTTAAGATGAGTTTTATGGGCAGTATTTGGGAAAATCTGCTGCCAAGGGAGCATTAATGGATCAGATTTGGGGGGAACGGTAGAACTTGAATTCAAAAGGACCTATAAATTACAAAGGGATGCCCAGGAAGCAAACTTGGCCATTTGATAATTGAGTTGTCATGCACCCAGAGTATTCTGAACCGAGACCTATTTAACCTGTTAAGAGCCTTGTTTCAGCACCCGCTTAAGCAGTTGATAGATTTATAGACAAAAAAAATGGCAGTGTCTGAAGAAGCTAGGGAAATTGGAGAAATGACCATCGAAGAGCCTGCGTAGGCCATGAAAATAGAAGATGCCACTGAGAGCATCGGCATAGTTGCAAAAATCCATAAATCACTGCACACTCTGAGACCCAAGATAGATAAGTAGCCGATGATTCTGGTGTGCATGTCCCCTTGAAACTTGCCGTGAACTAAACTGACCATGGAAGAGGAGGGAAAGTGGTTAATTTGGAAACCGATGAGGAGGAGGAAGACCTTGAGGACATCTTGATAGAAGAGGATGAGGATGAATACATGGAGGAAGAAACCAATGGTGCAAACCCTCTAACCAGGCTGCCCGCGTATGTTCTTCCACGGAAGGGGAAGGAAATTGTGCCCTAGGATATTGATGATAGTAAAAGATCCCTACATACTCTGTTGCTACCCAAAGATATCATTTTCGAAGGAGTGCACCTAGGGTGGGTGCTGAGTTTGAAGTTTGAAGATTTGGATCTCGTTGACAACAAGAAATTCCCTCAATTGGTGACCATGGAGCTCATGAAGCTAAAGAAAACACCGTGGCAGGAATCATAGAGTTGGAGCCATGCAGGTGGTTCCGCAGAGTCGAAAAGGCAGGGTTGTTGAACTTGCTTTGGGTGCTGCATTACCATCATGCCCCAGTAACTATCTTCATCATCAGGCAGTTGCTCTGCCTAGTGCATGATGGGTGCTTGTGGCTAGAGGAGCCCATCCCCATCGTGGACCACCTAATCCATAGAATTACCTGACTCCCTTGTAAAGGGGAAGACCCAACAAACATTTTAGAGGGTAAAAGTAGTGATTTGGCCATCGCAGAGGCCATGAAAAAGAAATATAAGCTGGAGAAAAAAAAGAGGGGCTACGTGATATCTAGTATCAACAATAAGGTATTCAGAGTTGCGACTCAGATACTGGTGGGTAAGGTCATAAGGAAGTGTCACGCGGATGAGGTGCTCGCCCTGGTGGTTGCACTTGCTGAGTAATGCACAGAGGGGGTCCATTTTAACTGGTTTGCATACTTGTGCAAGGAGTTCCTAAAGAATTTCCATGAGGAACAAGAATAGGTGAAAACCTTGCACTATGCATGGGTTCTATTGTCCATAGTGTTAGTGGCTAGGGAATTGACTGAGGATAGCCAGTTCCCCCCAATTGCGAGGGATCTCCTAGAATCTGCGACGTATGCTTCGTTATGGGCCACTCAAGACACACAAGATCTGAGATAGTAAAATATTCTGGGTGCTCATGGAGATGAACATCAAAATGGGGATTAACCGCAAGCCACGGTTATCGCCCACTATCTATAACAGCCTACAAAGCTTTGTGGAGTTTAAGGTGGACTTCTATCATGTCTACATCAGGTCGTGCAAGGACCCCGTGAAAAAGTGGAATGAACTACCATACCTAGCCACGAATTATGTTATCTTCGACGTAATTGAGGCGTGGCCACCAGAGTGCTGCGCTCCAGCCAGCTCTGCAGTGGAGGAAGACAAGTCTGCTGCACAGAAAAAGAAGGAGGCGACAAAACTTTGGGTAGCATAGTTGGCAGAGAAGAGAAGAAAAGTGGCTGCAGCAACAAAAGCACAAGAGGCATGAGACACTTTGAAAATAGCAGCAGAACAAGAGAAGCACAAAAGGCAGCAGAGAAGGAGCACAAGGGCCAGAAGTTGCCTTTGCCTAAGTAGGAACAAGAGATGGAGATAAAGATATATGAGGGTGGTGTAGACCTACAAACATCATCAACACAGTTAAAGTGCTAGCGCCCGAGAGAGTAGGTGGGGCCAAAGTCAGAAGTGTCTAAGACTTCTTTCGACCCGATCACCCTCACTAAGGGAGATCTACATAACATAGGGGAGACGGTGCATGACTTCCCCGCAGAGTCCCTCCATCAGTTGGCAGAGGAGATTCATATTGTGTTGAGGGCCGTCCGAGAATAGATTGATGAGTTGCAAGTGCGAACTCTTCAAGCTGGTACTCTCTTGACTAGCCTCGCAATAGGAACGACCATGGCTGAGAAAATGTTACATGCCCGCATGACCAACACAATAGTGTTGCCAGAGGGGGCACTGGTTATAGAATGAGGCCGATATGCCTATGATCAATGTGTTGAAAGGGGTAGGAATCAACATGGCTACACTCCCTCAGGAGACACTATATGTTTTGCAGGACGGATTTATTGCAGAACTGTGGGCTAGGGAGAGCCACGCGTTGTAAGTGTGGAGTGAACAAAGAATAAACATGGAAAAACTAAACCTACATCGTGATGAGGTAGTGGCACAAAACTGGAAGATGGTGCATGTGGTTGAGGAGGCCTATTAGGTGGTCCCTGAGTTGGCCATCCCAGCAGAGGCACCAGTAGAGGGGCGCATCCATAGGTTAGCAACAGCGGTGCATGAGGCGCTAGAAGAGATGGCTAAGGTTCAGCTGTAGCTGAATATTCAAATAGCAGAGCTACGATTGAAGGCATAGCCTTCAACTCCTCCAGAGGTGAGGGAACAGTGCACCAACGCCATCACAACATGCATAGAAAAGATGAGCAGTAAAGTGAAGGACTGCACCAAAGTGTTGGAAGAATCATTCGAGGTCCTCACTGCTCTGTAGGAGGACCCGAACATACAATGCTTGGAAATAGAGGCGTGTGAGCTATAGCAACAATATAATGACATCGAAGGGACCATGAATATAGTGGGCCTTACATAGAGGCTCACGTAAATGCAACAAGAAAAATCACTTAAGGAGCAAGTAGACGTGACGCGACACAAAGAAGCAGTTTTGAAGGCACGCGTACAACCATGGATTGATGAGGCCTTCATCATAAAAACAACGATTGAAGGCAAGCTCGCACAGATGAAGGGGACACAAGAGCAAATACAAGGAATAAGTTCAGATACTGTGGTCTCTGAACAATGTTTCCAGGAGATATGCAGGTATCCGCTCAGTGTGTTTCCAACCTTGCAGCAATCCGAGCAGAGTTGGGAGGCCTCCACGCAAAGATCTCCACACTAACAGAATGACTCGAGGGTGATTCATGATGTTTGTGTTGGGGGCCTGTTGGGTGTGAGATCCCCCAAGGAAAGTTTTTGGGCTTAAAGCCCATGTTTTGACTAATTTCGATGTAAAGACTCTGCGATTTGTGGGCACGAAGCGCGAAGTTGTAATTGATTCACAGGGTTGTCCACCCTTACTTTTGTAATGTAATGTTGGCTTGAGAATTCTACCCATGCTCCATGGACCATGGGATTGTATAAATAGAGCGAGGCTCTAAGTTTTAAAGAGACATCGAATCTAATAGAAGAGAATGAAGAAGAAGCATTGAGTCTGAGTGGAAGTGTAAAGTCGTGTCTTTGGGTCGTAGAGTAGGAGAAGGCTCTGCAACTGACTGTGTGAACCACTGCAGCTGAGTGCGCAGGGCGATTCAAGTCTATAACCATTGGAGAAATAGTAAAGAGAATTTTCTTTTCATTTTATGTATCTTTTTCCTATTTTATGCATTGAAGTATATTGGGTATGGAATTAAAGTTTACTATTTATTTGCTACACGAACTCATATGAATGTGTTGAACAAGTGAATATAAGATAAGCATCTATTTACGTGAAGCTAACTAATAGTTATAAGAAGATAAGTAAGATCCACGGTGTACTTGGGAGAATAGCACAAATTGCTACGTTAGCAATGCGAAAGCATCTGAACCCTTGGTTAGGGCTATGTGAAGGTGATTATAATAGTTCACAAAGGTCTCGCAGGTCCGGAAAGTGCACGAAGTGACTTGCGCGAAGACATTTCTAGCTAGACTAAGTCAACCCATCGGACATCTCAAGGGTGCGGAAACTTGGTTCCAACATCCCCCCATACACTTTGGGTGAGACCTCAATTCGCGCTCCACGAGCTGTTGCCAAAAGGGCTAGTAGTATAAGGATTTGTTTGGCTAATTAACTTCAAAACCGGTTTAGGCCCCATCAAGCCAACATGCACATCTAGGATGATATGGAGTTCTTGGACATCTCCTCACTTGACATGGCGTACTGATATTCTATCAAGATCGAGCAGCAGTTTAAATAGAAGCAATGAGACTTTGGATCTTTGAATCAAAAGCAAGGGAAAGGTACCACCAAACTGCAGACAAAAAAGGGAGAAATCCAAGGAGGGGCAGCGCAGGACAACTTACCAAATTCGTAAGCAGAAAACAAAACCATGAAGCCGAAGAAGGAAATGAGAAACTGCTGTGAGTTCCATAAGAGTTCCACTAACAACAAAAGTGAGTGTCGAGCCAAATAGTCACTAGTGGTCAAGATTAAGGCTTTGGAATTAGATGCCCGTTCATACTTTGAATCAAAACCTAACAAGGGGAATGACAAAGGGAAGCATATGATTGATGCATAGCCCAATGCCATTGTTGTCACCGCAAAGATCCCAAAGCAGGAACCCAAAGATGCAGAGGAGGAAGAGTGCCTCTTCCACTCCCAGATGTGGGTAAATTTTTCCCCGCTACAATTCATTGTCAACAAAGGTAGCCAAAATAACATCATTTCAGCAGAGGTAGTGAAGTAGTTAGGCTTACTGACCACAACACACCCATAATTGTATGCCATTCATTGGCTTCGCCAAGGATAGTATCTTCGCATTAGCCAATAGTGTCACCTTCCATACAAAAACAAACCCTTCACAGATGAGGTATTATGTGACGTTGCTCCCCTTGATGTCTGTGATGTATTATTAGGCCAACCATACTTAAGGAGGTGACATGTTGTGCATGAGTCAAGGCCTCATATTTTTATTGTTACCTTGGGAAATAAGTTGTACAGGATACCAGAGGTAGCACTGCCTATCGCCATGTCTTTGGTTACTACAAAATAATGCAATAAGATGATTTCCAAAACAGGGAAATTTATTTTCCTGGTGATATGCTGTTGGGCGTGGGATCCCCCAAGGGAAGTTTTGGGGCTTAAAGCCCATATTTTGGTCAAAATATGTAAATCTGATGTAAAGAATCCACATTTTGTGGGCACATAGTAGGAACTTGTAAATGATTCATAGGGTTGTCTTCCCTCTTTTTTGTAATGTAATGATGGCTTTAGAGATCTACCCATGGTCCGCGGACCATGGGATTGTATAAATAGATTGAGGCTCTAAGTTGTAAATGAGATAGAAGGAAGTCATGAATGAAGGATGAAGAATTGAGTCTTATCTAAGTGTAAAGTCAAGTCTTGGGTCGTAGAGTAGGAGAAGGCTCTGCAGCTAAGTGTGCAGAGGCTAGCACTCTGGAGCTGAGTGCGCGGACCCCTGCAGTTGAGTGCGCAAGGCGAGTTGAGTCTGTAACTATTGGAGAAGTAATAAAGAGAAGTTTCCTATCATTTCTATGTATCCTTTTCCTATATTTTGCATTGAATGTATTGGGTATAAATTGCAATTTCAATGTTTATATGGTGCGCGAACTTATATGATTGTGTTGATTAAGTGAATATAAGATAAAGTATTTGTTTACGCAAAGATAACTAACAATTATAAGAAGATAAGTGAGATACGTGGTGTAACTTGGGGAAATAGCGTAGATAATTTCCTTAGCAGCACAAAAGTACCTTAGCCCTTGGTTAGGGTTGTGCTAAGGCGATTATAACAGATCGTGAAGGCCTCAAAGGTTAGGGCAGTGTGCGAAGTGACCTATATGAAGCCATTCACAGTTGGACTAAATCAACCCCTTAGACATCTCAAGGGTGCAGAAAATTGGTTCCAACATCCCCCCATATTTCTTCTAATGAGACTTTAGTCCGCGCTCCACGGGCTGATGTTGAAAGGGCTAGTAGTGTAGGGATTTGTTTGGTTAATTAACTTTGAAGCTGGGTTAGGTCCCCTTGAGCCAAAAAATGGTTTCATTTCCAAGACCAAAATCTGCATATAGATGTATGATGTCATATCATTGGAATTCAAGTAAGAAGGAAATTGAAGGTTCGTTGGACAAGAGAATTCACGAGTTCATGGTGCAAGAGAACAGGAATCCATGACTGATAAAAGAAGAGTGGTTAGACTATTACCTATACACAGAGATCCACGAAATATTATTCGCACCTTTCCCTATTGAGTTTTACGAGGGATCGTGAATCTAGCAGATAACCAAGAAAGGTGGAAACTCAACGGTCCTATTATGTGGACCCTGGAGTTGGTGCGCAGATTGGAAGCATCGAAGGATAAGATTGCGCATGTTGTTGATCACTGACTCAATCAAATTATAGAAGGATTCATACTGAGTTCGTGGTAGACACTTCAGCCAGCTATAGCGAGGCAGAGTGACGCTTTCTCAAGGGACTGCAAGGTAAGTACGTAAAGTCTCTAAATACTTGGATTAAAATGATATTGTGTGAAAAGAGGGTTATGCAATTACCTTAATGTTCGGAGCTATGCGAAGTAGAAAAACCTACAGAAACTAAGGAAGTAAGGGACTAGAGAATAACCCTTTGATTTCACCTTCGCGGGGGGATGAGGAAGAGCTCACAAAGGTATCTCCATGAAGTGCGATTCATTTGATAAGGCATAGGATTCTACACATACCACCCCCACACACACCACCACCACTGCGAGTCAATATGGTAAGCATGATAAAGTTGCCTATGTTCAAGGGAGTGGGAAATGAGGATCCAATCCAATTTTGGTTCGTCATGAGAGTTGTATGGGAAGTGTAAGGAGTTACATATGATAATATAAAGAAAGTGACACTAGTCAAAGCTCTGCAGGACTGTGCATTGACCTAGTATATTAAGCATTCTAATGACAATTCAAATGCGAGCATCATGGATATCCAAATTTCGCTAAATAAGGAATTTAGTAGGCCCAAGTCAAAGGCACAATCGATCATTGGATTCAAAGAGATCACAATGCTACTAGGTAAGACTCCTTGGGAGCTGGTTTAGAGGCTGAACTGCATGATTCATGAAGCTAATATGAATATGAAGAATGGACAACATCGTGAATGGTTTGTAGCATCGCTAACGCCACATTTAAGGAGCGTGCTATCGCAGTAGAAGTTAACAACTCAGGCAGAGGCCTTAAAGATCGTGATGAGGCTTCGTGAGACCTTGATGTAGGATCCTAACTTGGGAGTTTAGCAGATCCATGCGTAGTTGAGAAACTTATATCTTGAGATGCAAATTCTGAAATAGGATAGGACTGATCGACCAAAAGTGCACGAAGAGGTGTGGTGCATAAAATGCAAGGGTCAGGGTCACAATAAGGACCACTTCCTGGTGTTCAAAAATTACCTCACAGGAGAAGGATCGATGTCATTAAGGTCGTAAGCACAAGAAGGGCCTAGTGCGTTGCCAACTTTGTAGTGTGCAATTTGTCAAATAGGAGGGAAACACACTATAGACAACTACCATTTGTTATAGAAGTACACACAAAATACGCAGCAATTATACTGTAGCTTTTGTAGATCGTTGTGACATGATGAGTGCACTTGTAGGAGTTATGAGTTGATGATGGATAGAACTCCCACCTACATATTTCAGGCCAAATAACGACCCCTAGACTAGAATGCAGGAGTGGCGTGAACTGGATTTCAGGGGCGCGGACGAGGCTGAGGTAGAGGATGACTTGGAAGAGGTGGCGGACAACTGATATGATATAATTGCGAAGGGCTAGAACATTATTCCTCTGATTGTACAAACCCAATGCATCCATCGTGTTTGTCTTGTACCTCTTTTTATCATGAGATGAAAGATTGTCCTACGTTGATAACTAGGATACATGACAAGGGAGTGCTACCACCTCCTCTGACTCAGAACTTGCAGTTGATGAGGTCTGAGCCACGTGAGGAAGATCCAAATATGAACATTATGCTCTGAAGTGGAATCGCGATGGGAGATGAAAAAGGTAAACAACCTGAAGATATTTTTTCGGTTCACAAAGCTCAGGCGAAAGAAGCAGAGTTTGATTTGGAGCGCACTCAAGAAATCTTCATGGAAGCGAAGAAGAGCTTTGCTGATGCCTCCACTTCAGAAATCAAAGATAGACCGGAGCCGGAGGTGGACCCATCTATGATCATGACATTCCTAGAAACATGCATGAAGTTATCGCACGACAGTAAAGTTGTAAAGGGATTGCAGGAACTCATTAATAGATGTGCTAGGACCATGCCAGGAGAACCACACACAGTCCAAAAGATTGGAAAGCATAAGACGAGGACAGGGAGAAAAATGAGGTTAACCATGCAAATTGGCGAATATGAGATGGACCAAGTAATTCTGGATTTAGGATTGGATGTGAACATTCTGCTGAAGTAGACATGGGAGCGCATGGGGAGGCCTACACTACAATGGTCTCCTATTCAGCTGCGAGTGGCGAACCAACAGAAGATAATACCGTTGGGGAAATTGCAGGTAATCACCATGGATATTGAGTGAGTGAGCGCACTAGCAAACATTTAAGTGATAGAGATTTTTGATGATACAAATCCCTACCCTACGCTCTTAGGAATTTATTGGGCCACTGACTTGAACGAGGTGATTAATCTAAAGAAGGTTAAGATGATTTTTGAGAAGAAGTCTCTATGCGTAGTTATACCCTTGGATCCTACTGAAGGATCATGTTACATAGAGTCGGTGTGCGACTATGAAAGTGATGATGATTTGGACTACATCTACAAAATAACGTACAAGAGAAATATTGGGTAAATCCCACCATTGATGGATGGATCTCATGGGAGCGTGAAAGTCCTATACGTTGGATTCTGATGATGTGATAGAGAGATGGCAGAATGGATACACGAGGTAACCATGCTAAACTATAATATGGTGACAAGGTTGCTGTGCTACGTATTGACAAAAGTGAGGGATATGACTACATATGTTGGGTTAAGTGAGGTAGATACTTTCCTAGATAAGTTTGAAAGGGAGGTGTCAGAAAAGCAATGTCTCTAGGATTTGAATTGGGTATTGCGCTCTACACCCACGAGGTGGTGGGGTATGCACAAAGGGAGCTTTGAGGACTAGCGTGAATGTTGAAGGATGATGCGCATGAATTTTGGGAAGCCTAAGATGTGACTAACAGACAAGTATGATGGATAGGATGATCCACGCACACACCTGGCGAAGTGGACAAAGGTCTATGGAGAAAAGCCACATCCTGAGTGGGTGTACTTGTTCAGTCATACCCTAGATGTTATACCCATGAATTGGTATATAGAGACGAAGCTCCACCATGGGACAAGTGAATGGGATGTTTTGCATGAAGGGTTCATGTTGACCTTCACTTTTGAGGATGGATGGGGGGAGAATATTGATGAAGCATTACAAGAGATAAAAGCAGCCATATTTAAGATACCACAAGAGCCTTTAGCTCTGAGTCAGCCTGAATGGGCTACCTAGCTGAGTTGCACGCTAGAATGTTATAATGTAACTGCTGAAGAGGAGAATTAGGATCTAAGGAATCTTAACATTTCAGAGATAGAAGGCCATCACGAGGTTCAAGGACCTCAAATTGAGAACCTTGACATAACCGCGCTGGTAAGAACAAAGCAGGTGAACATTGCTACTGAGGCTGAACCTAAGTTTATAATTCTCATCGACTACTTGGATGACGCGGTGGTGGATAAGGTCGTTGAGTTACTTCACGAGTACCAAGACTTATTCCATACCAAGTTTAAGGAGTTAAATGGAATCATCGGAGATTTAGGAATGATGAGGATTGTGTTAAAGCCCGACACGAAGCCAGTTAAGTAGAGGCCTTATTGCTTAAACCTAAAATACAAGAAGAAGGTCGCCGTAGAGCTAGAAAAAATTCTCATAGTAGGAATCATTGAGCGAGTGGAAGAATCCAACTGGGTAAGTCCAATGGTGGTACAGGAAAAGAAGAAGAAGGATGAGATAAGAATATGCATGGGTCTTAGAATGTGAATGATGCTCGTGTGCATGATCCATTCCCAACTCCATTCACAAATGAGGTGTTGGACAATGTCGGTGGGTAGGAAGTATATTCTTTCACTGATGAGTTCTTAGGGTACCACCAGATTGGAATCGCGTCGGAGAATCAGAGCAAGAAAACCTTCGCGACTGAGTGGGGTTGTTTTCAATACAATGTCATGCCGTTTGGGTTGAAGAACGCATCGGCCATCTTTTCTCACGCAGTTGTTGCAGCATTCAAGGAATATATTCATAAGTTCTTGGAGGTTTATTTTGATGATTGGACTGTATTTGGGCTAGTTAAGCACCATGTAGCGAGCTTATGCTTGATGTTGGATACTTGCCGAAGATACCAAATCACACTTAACCTCAAGAAATGTGTGTTTTTTTTCCTTATGGGAACATATTGGGACATGTGGTTTGAAGACAGGGACTAATGGTAGATCCCGCGAAGATTGTGGTAATTCTGGATTGGACTGTATTTGGGCTGGTTAAGCACCATGTAGCGAGCTTATGCTTGATGCTGGATACTTGCCGAAGATACTAAATCACACTTAACCTCAAGAAATGTGTGTTTTTTTTTCCTTTCAGGAACCTACTGGGACATGTGGTTTGAAGACAGGGACTAATAGTAGATCCCACAAAGATTGCGGTAGTTCTGAATTTGGAAGTGCCGCGAAGTGTGAAACAGCTACGCGCTATGCTGGGACATACAAAGTACTACAAAAAGTTTATTAAAAGCTATGCCCAAATCACTACACCAATGGAGAAACTGTTATAGAATGATGTTACATTCTGTTGGAATGATGATTATAAGAAAATCTTGGATATATTGAAGGAAAATATGGTCACTGCACCGATTCTTGTCTTCCCAAACTAGGACAAAGAGTTTCACGTCCATGTTGATGCATCGTGTATAGCGATGGGAGCGGTACTAACCTACGATGCTGGAGAGGTATTGGATCACCCTATCGTGTTCGTGAGTCACAGATTGTTTAAAGCAGAAAAGAACTATTCCACCACTAAACACGAGGGACTGGCTATGGTGTATGCGCTCCAGAAATATCAACACTACTTGCTAGGAGGACACTTCAAGATGTATATAGGTCATTCCGCACTAAAATACTTGGTTAATAAGCTTGTGTTTAGGGGGCGCATATGCAGGTGGCTTTTATTGTTCCAATAATATGATTTTGAAGTTGTTGTCAAGCCTGGGCGACTGAACACAAGACCTAATCACATGTCACGCATTGAGATAGGGGAGGAACCTACTAGCTTGGAGGAAGGACTACCTAATGCACAGCTTTTCGCTGTGCACATAGTAGATGGACTTTTTGAAGATATAATTCACTTTCTAACAACTAGAAATACGCCAAAAGGTTATTCTGTCTAGCAAAAGAAGGAACTAGTGGTGCATGTGGCATATTTTTCTATCATTGTGGAGCATATATGCAAGAGGGGGAATGATGAGATACTATGAAGATATGTACCAGAGTTTGAATGAAGTAGCATCCTCACGGACACTCATGATGGCCCCGCTAGAGGTCATTATGGAGGGAGAGAAACCACACAGAAGATTCTCCACGCAAGATTATGGTGGATGACCCTTCATCAGGATTTAAAGGCATACGGAAAGGCATGTGATGTATTTCAAAGAACGTGTAAGCCGCCACAGAGGGACAAGATGCCTATGAATCTGCAAATGATGTTGCATCTCTTCGAAAAGTGGGCAATTGACTTTGTAGGACCCATCAAACAGCAAGGAAAGACAAGCGCGAGATATATTATTACTATGACAGAATACCTAACGCGTTGGGCAAAAGTGCAACCAGTAAAATATTACATGGCTACAATGGCTGCGAAGTTTCTATTTGAACATGTATTGACACAATTTTGATGTCCAAAGATCTTGATGAGAGATCATTGTTATAGACATTTTTGTGCCTCGCGACATGGAGCATGAAATGTCAATAATTACAGGGATCCTCAGTCCCTAAACATGTTGTTCTTACCCCTAAAAGAACAAGGTCATCAAACCACAGCACTTCCAATCAGTTCTCCACCTGAAAACACTTCAAAACAGGCTATTTTTGGATCATGTCAGCTGCTCCACTGAGCATCTGCGCTGGAATGCAACTGCTCCTCCTTGTACCTGTGCTGGAAGTCAAATCTAATGAAGGCTACCTGCGCTGGGCGAGATTGGCCAAGTGGCACAGTCATTCTGCAAGGTGTCAACTGCCCAGGAAGCTTCCAAACTGACACTTGGTTCATGAGATTCGCCCTGTGATGAGTAAGAGGTACTTGATCACCATGTGTAAGCAAGGATCTCCAAGTGGACTCAAGAACTGAAGTTTAACTGAAGAGGGAGAGGACACAAGGCAGCTTCATGTCAGTCTCAAGCTGACTCATCCTCTCTTCTTCTCTCCTATATATAGAGCTCTTCTATGAGGTCTAAGGAGGCTGGAATTTTGTGTAAAGCAAGGAGGTGCTGTTGGTTTACAGTTAGAGCTATTGGGTGATTGTCTTACTAGAGGTGAAGAGGAGAGTTCTTGCTGCTGGGGAGGTGCTGCTGGATTGGAGCCATCAATGGTTGTAACCTTCTCAGAACCCTGTTACTTCTATCAATAAAGTTTTGCATGTTCTCCTATATACTTGTATTGCATTGATGTATTGTATTTACTTGTATATTTGATTCACTCTAATCCATGCATCAGTTATGAGTACATGTATCTTGTAGTTTCCTCTCTTGTTTTGTGCAGGATCTGTGTGTAGCTGGACCGGCAAAGAGAGAAAGGAGCTGGGAACAAGAGACAAAGAGAGAGGATAAGGATCGACTAAGCGAAAGACACCAGGTTGGTTAATCCTTTCTTCCTTCTCTCTGTACTTTCATAAAGGAAAATATCAAAGCTTTACTTTCAGTTGTTGCTAAAGACTGTCACCTTTAGAGTAGGGATAGGGTCATCCGAGTCGGATACTTTTCCCCACAAAAAACTGGCGACTCCGCTGGGGAGCCTAGTATCTTGTTGGCATTTGTAGTATTTTGCTATTCATTTCTTGAAGAAAAGAGTACCAAATCGAAAAGCTTTTGACTATATCAAAAGCGAAGTAGAGGGGCTGCTACTCTTGCTCATTTGCTGAGCAAATTCAAGATTTGAAGAGCTTATCTACAAAAGACTCTTTACTCTTTGTGATAGCTTTTCATCCTCTTGATCATCCCTTAGCCTGTACTTGACCTATAGCTTTTTATTTCAGCAAAAACAGTGCATTTTTGAGCTTTTTATGACCCGGAATTCCTCGTAAACGCAACTCTCGTGTCTCAGTGCAGGTTGTCCACAGGCAGTCTGCATTTCAGCGTAGGTTCTCCCTTCGGGAACTGCGCTGAGAATCAAACTGACAGACCAGAGCCTGCGCTGGTCCAGTTAGCCAGTGTCTTGCTGAGGTTTCCCTTAGTGTCTGAGCCCTGTTTTCACTGAATTTTTGTTGATTGCTTGCTGGTCATTGTACTTGCTGTAAACCATTCTCCTTGACATTATTCCGCCTCAGTTGTGTGATGAAACTGTGAATGTTCTTTCAGTATTTCTTGTTTCAGTTACAGTTTCCCATTGTGAAAAGCGAACCAGTATAGCTGTGACCTCTTAGATCCTGAACTGTAAAAGTGTCTTTGTGATCTTATGAGCTAGTTTTATTACTGTTCATGGCTGTTTTAGTTTGTTTGCTTTTCATTTTATGGTTTGAATCTATACATTTCCTGTGTTTAAACAAGTCGATCATAAGGTGTCTTTTTGATTTTGGACAAGCTTGTTTATTTCTACTTGAAATTAGATTCAAAATTATACAACAGTTTCCTTTCTGTCTTACATCAACATTAAGGATAACGAAAAGAAATACATGCATTGTGCATTTTTCATTTGACTGTGTGCTTGACGATTTAGGAAAATGTGCATTTTAGTGTGTGTTCTATGATCTGTGGAAAACGTTGTGTCTTTCTTTTCCCTCAGTAGATTAAGGTTTTCAAAGTTGAAAGATTGAAAAGATTTGCTTCTCATCTTAGATTGCATATAGGAAGTTGTATATATACATCTCGTGGCGACCCTGAAAGGCAAACTGTTAAGCAAGATCAACATTAAAATAAACCCAATTTACATAACAATGCTTTGTAACATAATGCAAACATCTAGAGGTCTAGGTAGAGACGTGTTCCGGCATCGTTAAACATAGTGACTGTCGATCTCTACGAAGGTGGGTGATTCCTCCTGAGAGTCGGTGGCACTAACACGGACTTGTGCTCCCGCGTACCGTCGCGTATATTGGGAGACCCTTATAGGCTTTTATCCTTTATCCTTAGGAAACCGTGTCGGCCGCCCTACTGATCGCGATGCAGTGAACACAGCATTCACGAAGATCGACCACCCGTACCGTAAAACGTATTCTGTGGTTTCGCGAAAGGTTTGGCACACCCTCTGCCTAGATCTCCAGAGCAGTTTCTTTTGGCCTTTTTCAAACTCTATAACTGAAAAAGTCCAACCGAGCATTTGTCACTTCGAACTCGTTGATACATCGAAGGCGACTAGAGTCATCTTTAGCTTTTTCTCGACTCTTAAAACATGAAAAAGCAAGTTTGTGTCTAAAAGCGTCGTTAATAAAATTTATTTTAAGCGGAACGTAATCACCTGTTATTCCCACGTTGATCTTTTAGTTGAAAAGTATGGAGCCCACCAACCAAGGAAGTAACCTTGGCGGAAGTCCAAATCCCTTCTCCTCTTGGGGAGATGTTGGTGCGCCTCATATGGCTACATTGTCACTTCCAGGGTTGACAATCAGCCTCCCTGTATGGCTCTTTTCAACTAATGTAGTCCAGATCGCCACTAATCCTGAGCAGTCGAATCAACAGTCAGAACGATCTAGAACTACCCATCAGCCTTCCACTTCTTATGATACTTCCTCTGATCCTTCATCTTCGCAAGGTAGAGCTGGCAAAAGTCAGCCTCCCAAGGAGAAGAAGGAAAAGAAGAAGAGAGAAAAGAAGCAGAAGGAGCCTCTGGCGAAGGCGACTGGGGGCAAGCAAAAGAAAGCTGACAAAAACCCACACACTGCACCGACCGGGCCTAAATCGCCATGTGTCATTTGCAAAGGGATCCATTTCCATCGTGATTGTCCTTGTATTCCCCGGATACTAAGGGACTGGTCCCCAAGGTTGCACAATCCGGTAGCATCAACCTCTGGTTGTCATGTTGATTGCATTCCGTCAACTACCGAGAGTGAAGGACGAAGAAGGGGACCAAGATCACCCTGTCTATTGTGTGAAGGCAATCATGCTATCCACAAATGTCCATTCTTAGATGAGGCAAAGAGAGTTTTGGAAGATCACCCGGTTTCACCGTTGCAACTTCCTCCTGGATACCAAAAACTCGCGCCTAATCCCTCGATAGTTGAAAATCCAGTTGACCCGCTCAAGTGGTCAGCTGAAGTGTCGGTCATTGAGAATGAACCTACTGAATCCAGACCAGACAAAAGTCTAAAGGTCGATACGGTAGTTGACCCGGTTCTTCCTTCAGAGGTTCTATCGTCCAATGACTCCGTCATTGAAGACCCGTCTTCAAATGACACCGTCGCCAAAGAGTCATCTTCATGCGACACCCTCACTGAAGAGAATAAGGATGACACCATCCAGGTTCTTTTCATCAGCACAGGCTCTGATGAGCGTCAGGGCAATGCGGCCATTCCTTTATCGCAGGAAGGAACATCATCAGGGTCATACCCGGCCGTATATTCGGTCCCACCACCAAGCAACCTGGTTGTATCCTTTGATTGGAATCAACTAGGCAGACCCCGGTTACCAGCCAGTATACCATTCAGAATCATTGTCCAGATCTATAGAATGATTATGGCTGGTACTATCATTGATGAAGGGGCGTCTGTGAGTATCCTTTCCTCTATTGCTTGGAAAGCACTGGGTTCCCCAGCGCTTTTACCTGAGTTGAGAAATCTCTCAGGTTTTGATAAAGGAACCAGTCGACCATTAGGGATCCTCCCCAATGTACCTGTTACATTAAAAGGGAAGACCGTTAATATGAACATGTTGGTCGTCCAAGGACCCTTGGATTATAACCTACTCCTCAGACGTGACTATATTTATTGCATGGGAGCGATAGTCTCCTCACTCTTTAGAGTAATGTGTTTTCCACACGAAGGAAGGATGGTCAAGCTCGTGCACCAACTTTCATTTCCGGGATCTCGCATCGCAAATAGTCAAATACCAATCCTAAATGGTCTGTTCACTCAAGATACACCTCCACCCCCAGTCCTCCTTCCCGATGAATGCGAGTGATTCGGAAAGAAAGACTAGGACCCAGGGGGCATGCACCCTGGTCTGCTTCGGGCAGAAGAAACCCCGGGTATAAGGAAGAATTTCCGCAGAAGAATATGACTAGTCCGTACCCCGTCCGTGGAAGGAAGTGGGGTTGTTCTGGAATAGTGTTCTTTTGTTAAAGTTATGTGTTTGGCAAAAGAGTCATTCACCTTTGTCTAAAAAAGTGGGCAATGCCCAAGTAGGAATTCCCTTATCGCAACGAATAGTAACCATCTTTGAATTCAAGCCTCGCCCATTAAAACATATGTTTTGAATGATAAGCAGGGGCAGCCTACAAAGTAGGGGACTATATTGTTGTGACAGAGGGTAACCATCTTTGGACAACCCAATGATAGACACCGCCGAAGAAAGAGATTGATTTGCGGCAGCGAATAGAACCCTCTTCGGATAATAAGAAAGAGGCAAGCCTCCCTCAATAATACCAATGTTTTGTCTTTGAGTAGTGTTCTTCTATTGTCACAAATAGCTGTTTGTTAAAAGTGGGCCGACGGGAAGCCTGAGTACTGCGTAAGACCCCTTAAAATAACGAGAAGACAAGTATCGTTAACATTAGATTAGCAAGATGACAAATAACTGTGAACACCCAAAGAAAAGCAGAGGTAGGGGAGAGGAGGGGCAGCCTCGAAATTCTATCCTATACCTGGGGGCATGCAAACTTTTGGAATGCAAGCAAGGGACGACTATTTATTTTTTTAATTTTTAGGTCCTCCCTTTAAACCTATAGGTCTAACCCTTTAAACTCGTAGGATTAGCCGTTTTCGACCTTGCATGAAGAAAGCCTGTGGGGCAAAGGTAAAATTTGCCAAAATTGGAGCATAGCTTTGTGAGATAAAGCTCCTTAAAAAACAGTTATCTCATAGGAGGCGTTCTTATTATGACTGGTATATCGAGCAGTTTTAGCATATAGTTCATGCTCGTTAAAAAATAAACACAAAATTCGAGCAGTTTTATGACTGAATTTATGCTCGTTAAAAAATAGAAAAGTGTGAGGAAAAGTTTCCCCCCAGAGTTCAAGCTCATGGAAAAAATGAACCTATCCCGGTAAATAACCTTTTGAGATTGTAAATTCATCAGCCATAAGAACCTTGATCGTGTTTTCATCCATCACCTCCACTGTTCATTTGGCCGATCATTCACTTCCATTTGTGTGTTTACCTCTTTTGAGAAACAGCTGCGAAGAGTGATTTCACCTAGCCATCCTTGTGACACTGCCGTGATTGGAAAATTCCAACCTGTACCTGGAATCTACTGCTATCCTTGTTTATCACTCGTTCCTCAAAAGACGAGTCTTCTTTGAGCTCTTTTCACTGACTCGTAAAATATGAAAAGTTTGCCAAGTTTTGGCCTTCCAGCTCGTTAAATGACCGGAACGCTATCCCTCCTCTAAATTTTAATCTTTTTGGACCTGAGGGATTATTGCACAAAAGGATCGAGCGCTTGTCTTGTTCGGCTCATTAAAAGTACTGAACAGCCATCCCTTCTGTATTGTTTTATACTTTTTCGGACTTAAGGGATTAGCTGACGAAAAAGGAATTATGGAGTTAACTTTCTGTACCTTTTTAGACTCTCTAAAAATGAAAAGGACCGAGTTTTCCTTGTCGTTAGACTCGTTAAAATGATTAAATAGTGACAAACTTGTCTTTAGACGAGAACGAGTTTCCCTATCGCTAGGCTCGTTAAATCATAGCGATGGGCTTGCCCGAAGGGCAGGTTATAGAACAAGCATATGTTATCCTCCTCAAGCTTGACAAAAATAAAGAGGTACTGGTCAGAAATGACTGGGGAAAAATTGGGAGAACATCAAAGTTTAATGGTAGCAAGTCACTCTTGAACATGACACTTTTCCTCCGTACCACATCGGGTTGGGTTGTTTCATTCACCGGTCTCATCGCCATGGTCCTCGCCAAACCATCCACATTTGGGGTAATGCTACCGATCCATCGCATCAGTGTCGTTATATGTTCAAGAGGGGTCATTCTGAAAGTGTCAACCGTGTCCCATCCACTGCCATACATTATCCTTCATCCATTCATGATCGCCACCCTGAATCATATGTCACAGTTTGTTTTCACCTCCACTAAAATCATTAGCTCCGTTCCGTGTCATTGATGTGGGATTCATTAAGGCCCTCCTTTGACGGATCGCTTCTTGTCGACTTCAGCTCATTATCCAAGAAGTTGATCTAGGAACACCCCCATCAGTACTTTGAAGCTTGCATGCCTCAATGGCAAGTTTCTCACTTCCGGCGACAGGTATACATCAATGACCTTCGACCAGAAGATTTTGCGTGGCGTTCGACGCCAAGTCCTTTATTCACGCCACGTGAATTGTACTGCAGTACCTTGAGGATCATCATCATTATTGGTGATTCCTCTCGCGCTTGTTAACGGTTTTCATTATTGACCGGTAATCAAGCGATGTCTTTCCATGTTCGACTTCAGCGAAATTCTCACATGGATCGACTTGTACTTAGAGTGAAGATCGAACGAGTTTGAAGACCCCGGATCTAGTTTCATCCATCTGGGCTGCGATATATATTCAGGAAATATAAAAGCATTTTCCATGTACATCATTGCAGCAGATGATCATCCTATTCAAAGGATGATAATTTCAGCAGAAAATTATCAGTCTACCTTCAGACGATCGTCTGTCATATGTACCAAAATGTATTTATAAAAGCTGAGCATGGGAATGCCCGCCTCAGCTAGATCATGAAAATAGAATGAAAAATAATGTATTGTATTGTATTGTATTACAGGGCGCCTCCTCAGCACTGGAATGAACTTCGGACCCTCTAGATAAAGCATTTCACTCGATAAACGGCCTCATACTTTAGGGGGCAACTGTTATAGACATTTTTGTGCCTCGCGACATGGAGCATGAAATGTCAATAATTACAGGGATCCTCAGTCCCTAAACATGTTGTTCTTACCCCTAAAAGAACAAGGTCATCAAACCACAGCGCTTCCAATTAGTTCTCCACCTGAAAACACTTCAAAACAGGCTATTTTTGGATCATGTCAGCTGCTCCACTGAGCATCTGCGCTGGAATGCAACTGCTCCTCCTTGTACCTGCGCTGGAAGTCAAATCTAATGAAGGCTACCTGCGCTGGGCGAGATTGGCCAAGTGGCACAGTCATTCTGCAAGGTGTCAACTGCCCAGGAAGCTTCCAAACTGACACTTGGTTCATGAGATTCGCCCTGTGATGAGTAAGAGGTACTTGATCACCATGTGTAAGCAAGGATCTCCAAGTGGACTCAAGAACTGAAGTTTAACTGAAGAGGGAGAGGACACAAGGCAGCTTCATGTCAGTCTCAAGCTGACTCATCCTCTCTTCTTCTCTCCTATATATAGAGCTCTTCTATGAGGTCTAAGGAGGCTGGAATTTTGTGTAAAGCAAGGAGGTGCTGTTGGTTTACAGTTAGAGCTATTGGGTGATTGTCTTACTAGAGGTGAAGAGGAGAGTTCTTGCTGCTGGGGAGGTGCTGCTGGATTGGAGCCATCAATGGTTGTAACCTTCTCAGAACCCTGTTACTTCTATCAATAAAGTTTTGCATGTTCTCCTATATACTTGTATTGCATTGATGTATTGTATTTACTTGTATATTTGATTCACTCTAATCCATGCATCAGTTATGAGTACATGTATCTTGTAGTTTCCTCTCTTGTTTTGTGCAGGATCTGTGTGTAGCTGGACCAGCAAAGAGAGCAAGGAGCTGGGAACAAGAGACAAAGAGAGAGGATAAGGATCGACTAAGCGAAAGACACCAGGTTGGTTAATCCTTTCTTCCTTCTCTCTGTACTTTCATAAAGGAAAATATCAAAGCTTTACTTTCAGTTGTTGCTAAAGATTGTCACCTTTAGAGTAGGGATAGGGTCATTCGAGTCGGATACTTTTGCCCACAACAATCATGGCACACATTTCTTGAACAAGGAGATCAGCGCGCTGATAGAAGTGTTTCAAGTGTATCATCAAAAAATCACACCGTATTACCCACAATCTAATGGGATAATAGAATAATTTAACAAAGTACTGGAGACTGTGCTAACCAAGGTATGCAATGCACATCGAAGTGATTGGGACCTATGCGTACCTGTAGTATTATGGGCTTATAGGACGACATGCAAGAAATTGACAGGACAACCACCTTTCCAGCTGGTCTATGGAGTGGAAGCTATAATGTCGATGGAATACATCATGCATAGTTTGCGCATAGCAATGCACACAGGTATGATGAACCGTGGAGCCCTAGAAGACAGGCTCGCGTAGTTAGAGGAACTCAAGGAAGAATGATTTTTGGCTGGCTTACACCAACAAGTACAAAAGCAACACAAAAAGGCTTGGCACGATCGACATATTAAGTTTCACACTTTCAAGGTGAATGATTTGGTGTTACTGTATGATAGTAAGTTTGATTGATTCCCATGAAAACTCAGAATGCAATGGTTGGGACCGTATGTTATTAAGGAAATCACAGATGGTGGCATTGCGCAGTTGGTAAAGTTAAATGGAGAACCTTTCCAAGGAAAAGTAAATGGTAGTCAGTTGAAGCCATACACGTGTGGCCCAGCTAACTGACTAGCCAATAGATGCACAGCCTTAGCACTCCAAGAAGTTGAAAGGAGGCGCAGGACTATGAACAGATGTAGGGTAGTAGTTTAGCCACAACAGTGTCTAAACAACGCATCTAGGAAGTGAAGTAGGCAGCTGCCTAATGCACTGTAGATCTTGCAGTGGTCCAGGCAGAGTTGTGAGGTCTCCGTGGAAAGATATCCACACTGATAGAGTGACTCAAGGGTGAGTCACGATGTTTGTGTTGGGGGCCTATTGGGCATGGGATTCCCCAAGGGAAGTTTCGGGGTTTAAAGCCCAGATTTTGGTCAAAAAATGTAAATATGATGTAAAGACTCTGCATTTTTTGGGCACGAAGTGCGATATTGTAAATGAGTCATAGGGTTTTCCACCCTCATTTTTGTAATGTGATGTCTTCTTTAGAGATCTACCCATGGTTTGAGGACTATGGGATTGTATAAATAGAGTGAAGCTCTAAGTTGTAAATGAGATAGAAGGAATTCATGAATGAAGGATGAAGAATTGAGTCATATCTAAGTGAAAAGTCGAGTCTTGGGTCGTAGAGTAGGAGAAGGCTCTGTGACTGAGTGCACAGAGGCCTAGTAGTCCACAGTTAAGTGCGTGAACCCCTGCAGTCGAGTGCACAGGACGAGTCAAGTCTGTAATCATTAGAGAAGTAATAAAGAGAAGGTTCCTATCATTTCTGTGTATCTTTTTCCTGTTTTGTGCATTGAAGGTATTGGGTATAAATTGAAATTTCACTGTTTATATGGTGCACAAACTTATATGATTGTGTTGATTAAGTGAATATAAGATAAAGTATCTGTTTACATGAAGTTAACTAATAGGTATAAGAATATAAGTAAGATTTATGGCGTAACTTGGGGAAATAGTGCAGATCGTTGCCTTAACAGTGCAAAAGTACCTCAGCCCCTGGTTAGGGTTGTGTGAAGTCGATTATAATAGATCACGAAGGCCTCACAGGTCAAGGAAATGCGCAAAGTGACCTGTATGAAGCCATTCACAGTTGGACTAATTTGACGCCTCAGAAATCTCAAGGGTGTAGAAACTTGGTTCCAACATCCCCCCATATTGCTTCAGGTGAGACTTCAGTCTGCGCTTTGCGGGCTGATGCCGAAAGGGACAGTGGTGTAGGATTTGTTTGGCTAATTAAATCCAAACTTGGGTCGGGCCCCTCAAGCCAACATATGCCCTTGGGGAAAGAAGAAAATAGTGGCCATGACCTCCAGACAAGGCCCCTCCCCACGACAACAACCAATGGACAAGGTTTTTGTAATAGATCTAAGCTATAAATATATGAAAATAGAAAATATGCCCAGAAATAACAATATTCAAATATAGAAATGCTTCTCTTTATTAATCGAAACCCTTGAGGTAGGGTAACACCATACAATCACTCCTTAAGGAAGGATAACATTCCACAAGCCATATGCTTTCCAATACAAAACCAATCCTTGACATTTCTCAATGGGGAGTCTTTAGCCTCTATATAGGCTTCATACATACAGCATCATGGGTCTCTCAATACCATATATCTAATACAATGGGCTTATCACATTATTCCTAACTACTTGTGGTCCCTTACACGATGTAGGTTAACCACTTTATTTATCAACTATGGCCCATTTATTTATTAGTGTTACATCTCATTATTATTTTGGGTACCTCTCTCTATACCCCATATTATCCCCCTAGGTATACTACATTCCACCCCCCTTAAACATG
The DNA here is from genome assembly GCA_031772625.1 of Pinus tabuliformis. NCBI lineage: Eukaryota > Viridiplantae > Streptophyta > Pinopsida > Pinales > Pinaceae > Pinus > Pinus tabuliformis. The sequence continues at coordinate 637,954,604 of CM062811.1, forward strand.
TTTTGTCCCCAAAACATAAGAAGAACACAAACAATAAGATCTACTCAAAAGAGTAGTCCATTGGTACCATGATCGTGCATTTATGAATCTAAGAGAAAGGTGAACCCTCAATCTACCCGTTGCCTCCCTCGATTAAGATGGAAGTTGATCCTGACCGCTCCCCATTGCTAATGTGTTGTGGGTGGATCGTCACGCCAATATATCAGTCGACCTGGGGTTGTTGTCCTTGTTGCTAATTCATTGCCACCTTGTTGGTTGTTGTCTCGCTGGGTGATGTGGCTGGTGATATGTTGAAGCTTTAACTAATGGAATATCTTCCATTAATTCATCTACGATCGGTGCTTGAGTGGTGTCTGGTACTTTTTTTGGTACCTAGTTTGAAGTTTTTGTTTGGTTGTCAACCATGAAAGGCTCATCATCTGATGTGTCAGTGTCATTAGAGATTTGTGGTTCTACCTCTATAGTCTCTGCCTGGGTCTTAATGGAAATATCCTGCAATTTAATTTTCTTCTTTTTATACGATAGCTTCATGAATTTCTTCTACACATTAATATTGACAGTACCCATAGAATCCACCCAAGGATATCCAAAAACATCGTCCATATTATCCATATATGAAGTATAAAAATCATAATGCAACACATACTTATCCATATAAATATTCAATCTTTATAAATTTTAACATCCTCATTATCAACCTGTGACTTTGTAATTTATTTTTCCGAAACTTGTAATTTTTTTGCCATATTAACATTGATTAAATTATACCTACAACTAGGATTGAGAGACACGATGATCTTCTCCTTCTGAATACATCCATCAACCTCTAATAAGGAGATACCAGTTGAAAATAACCCTTTAGGTTTCTTGTTTTCTTTGTTTCCAGTATGAGACCATTTGTCCAAAAGGAGTTTTCAATTTCTTCAGGATGACATAACTTCAGAAACTCACTGTCAGGTGATTTCCACCATATAAATGCATCACCTTTCAAATAATACCCTATGGGGGTTCTCCAAAATAATGGGTGGTCAATCTTCTGAGATTTTATAAAATTTTCAATAGTAGGGCAATCATCCTTTCCTGTAAAAAACATCTCGCTAGAACCCTCAAAAAATAGAGAAGGGGTTTTGAAAAAATCACTTACTTTGGAAAAAATTTGAAATGGAGACAACTCGATCATTATGGCTCAAAATCCTTATTATAACCTATTTTTGAAAATGGAACAACCATTTTGCATCTTCCAATGTGTTTGAAATTTTGATCTAGTTAGCCTGGAACTGAAATTCATGCTGCAACTGTCAAGTCGTCACAAAAAATTCTGAAACAAGAGTTGATTTTGAATCAACGATATCACCCTCATTCAGACTCTAGTTCGGTCCTTTTTTTTTGAAATTGGTTGATTTTTCAAGAGGATCTCAGATATGTGATTATTTTCCCGAAATTCCCCACAGAAAAACTGATAAAATTTACTGGAGATCCTCCATCCACGAATTTCCTCCAGAAAAAATTATGTGAAACAACTGATTTTAAATCAGTGATATCTCCCTCATCCAGACTCTGATTCAACCAATATTTTTTTTAAATTTGGGTATTTTTCCACAAAATATCCATATATACTATTTTGTAATGAAAATTTAGGACCAAAAGTTTCCGATCTGATTTGCAAACTCTCTGCCCCAAAAAAATTATGCAAAAATAAAAAAATCTCCGTACTTTTCCCAAGAAAGTACTCTGGTACCACTTGTAAGAGATCTGACTTGAAAATATATAGCAATGAAAAATAGACTCAATACTACAATTACACCCAAGATCCAGTATAAGAAAAAAATACATAAACTTTATATGTTTATTAATATCAATACCCTTGAGGTAGGGTAATGCCATACAATCGCTCGTTAGGGAAGGAGAACATTCCACAAGCCATATGCTTGCCAATACAAATCCAACCCTTCAAAGCTCTCAATGGGGAGCCTCTAGCCTCTATATAGGCTTCATACATATAATATCATTGGTCATTACCATGGGTATCTCAATACAATATATCTAATATAACGGGTTTATCACATTATGTGGTCCCTTACATGATGTGGGTTAACCACATTATTTATTAACTATGGCCCATTTATTTGTTATCCGTACATCTCATTATTACTTTAGGTACCTCCCACTATACCCCATATTATCCCCCTAGGTATACTACAGTCATGGAGGAGTACAAGGACATCTTCACCTCCCCTGACACAGGTTCCTCTGCACTATTAAGTCAAGCACTCCATCAATCTGACCCTAGGTGCGTCATTACCCAATGGAAAAATCTATCAATGCTCCTTTATGGAGAATGAGGAAATTAAGAGGCAGATTTAGGAGCTACTGCAAAAAGGTCACATCTAGGAAATTTCATCACCTTGTGGGAGACCGATTGTGTTGGTACAAAAGAAGGATGGGACTTGGAGACTCTGTATTGACTATCAGGTGCTAAACAAGATCACTGTATGGAATAGGTACCCGATCCCGTGGATTGATGACCTTCTGAAACAACTCAAGGGGAAAAGATATTTCAACAAGATCAACTTGAAGTCTGGATATCACCAGGTACCAATCGAACCCTTTGATGTGTGTAAGACTACCTTCAAAGCCAAGGAGGGCCTTTTCGAATGGTTGGTTAAGCCTTTCAGGTTGAAAAATGCTCCTTCAACTTTCACGAGGCTGATGCATGACATGTTACAGCCATTGACCAACTCATTTGTAATCATATACTTGGATGAAATCCTGATCTTCAGCCACAGTTGGGAAGAGCACCTCCACTACATTCGACAAGTTCTCCAAACACAGCAGTAACACAACTTGTGTGCCAATTTTGAGAAATGAAATTTTGGCATGACCTAGGTTTAGCATTTGGGATACACTATTAATGAACAGGGGGTGCATGCGGATCTAGCCAAGAACCAAGTCATTCGATATTGGTTAGCCTCAACCACTTTGATAGAGCTCCGCAACTTTCTGGGTCTTGTCAATTTCTACTACAGGTTCATGTTGGGGTTCTCTCATATCACTTGGACCTTGAGTGAAGTCACTAAGGGAGGAGTGAAAGAAAAATTGTTTTTGTCTAAATATCAACAAAAGGCATTCGTAGAGTTGAAACATTGCCTCTACTCTACACCAATTCTCAAATTACCAGACTTGCAACAACCATTTGAGATTGAGACAGATGCCTTTGGCTATGCTATTGGGATGGTCCTTACTCAACAGGGGCATTCAATGGCATATCACAGTGGGACAATTTTAGACACAGCCTGAAAGCATCCCACTTATGACAAAGAGATGTATTCCATTGTGCAGCCCTGTCGACAATGGAAGCATTACATTTTGGGGAAGGAAACGGTCATGCACACAAACCACTGACCTTTGTAGTTCACACAGATGCAATGGAAATTGTAGAATGATCGCCATGAGAATTGGTCCAAATACTTGCAACAAATCCATTTGAATATCAAGTACAAGATGGGAGGCACCAATAATGTTGCAGACTGCCTCATCTATCCACCGATTAGGGCATTAACCACCGTGCACAACTCTTATGGGAATGATACTTTTGACTGGCCACTTCTCTATAAAAGCGACCCAAAATTCTGCCACACACACCAAACGCTCTTGGAGAGTCAAAAAGTTCCAGATTTTCACCTCTAGAATGCATTGTTATACCACCTAGGATCCTTTGTGTTCCTTCAAGTGAGCATTCCAAGATGATTTGGGAAGCACACTATAGTTGGGTAACTTGTCATTTCAGGGTCAAGAAAATGGTGGCAGTACTGTAGAAGTATTTCTATTGGCCAAATATTCGATAAGATGTTGAAAAATACATTAGATCCTTCACTTCCTATGCCATTGCCAAACTGACCATCGAGAAGCAAGGCCTTTTTAATATGCTTCCTACCCCTAGTAGAACTTGGGAATCCATCTCCATGGATTACATGTTAGACCTTCCTTCTACTAAGCATGTAAATGACTATGTTTTTGTGGTCATCGACCAATTCTCGAAGATGACCCTTATGATGGCATGTAAGAAGAATATCACAACAGAAGCCACTGCTAAAATCTCATTTGAATGAGTGTGGGTACACTTTGGGATCCCAATGTATATCATCTCAGATCAAGAAAACAGGTTCCTTCGTACATTTTGGTCGAGTCTCTGGTCGATGCTAGACACCAAGCTCACTAAGTCCACAACTTTCCATCCCCAAATTGATGGCCAAACAGAGGTCATCAATAGGATGATCATACACATTTTGTGTATTTAGAACTCAAATCATCCACGCACATGGGATGAGAGTGTCCCTTATGTCTAGCATAGTTATAGCAGGGCTCTCCACTACTCAAATGGCCACAACCTTTTTCCGGTGGGCTTAGGATTCTAGACACTATGTCCCATTGATGTGGGTATTCCATTTGCAGCTACTCAAGCACATTCAGTTCATGTCCAATACAAAGTCGACAAGGAAAATAACTTCATTGAGGACATCCAAGACATATGCCAGTAGGTCCATGACATTCTGGAGAAATCAAATTCCAAGTACAAGTAGCGACATGATCAACAATGGGTGCCATACAAGTTTTAGGTGGGTGAAAAAGTTTGGTTGCATTTTCAGAAGGAACATCTTACCATAGCCTATTGGAAACTCAGACCACTCTAATATGGTCCTTACACCATTAACAAGGTTGTGGGAGACAATGAATTTTAGCTCAACATTCCCCCATTCCTTGGCCTGCATCCAGTGTTCAATGTGGACAGCCTTCGACCATACTTCCCACCGTTGTTGGACACATTAGACATTACAAAAAAAATCACACCTAGAGATTTAAATCCAGACTGCATGGAACAAGCGACAACTGATCGGAACATGGAAACATAAATCATGAACACTCGATAGTAAAGGATCCAACTATATTTATTTTTCAAAGCAATCCAACTCCTTCACCAGGGCAACTGGCTCACGAGGGACCAAGTTCAGCAGATGCTTCCTCATCTAATGGAAGAACTCAACGCAATGGGGATCATTGCTTCCTAAGGGCAGAGGAATGATCCATGTGGATATTGGTTTCCACCCACCTATTCCACATGGCCCCAACCATTGTCTCCTTTAATTTTTCATTTTCCTTATTTGTAGCACAATTTACTATTTTTGGTAGTTTTTCGAGTCTTGAACTTCTAGAGTCATTTTGAAACCCTAAACTACATTTTTTTGGAAAAATTGGGGTGAACATGCATTTTTGTACCAATTTACCCAAAAGGGGTCCATAGTTTGGTGCTTCATCTCCTACGTTTAGGTTTTTGGATGTTTAGGTTTTTCCATTATTTCTCAATAATAAATAGGCATTTGAGACTCATTGTAACATAGTTCAGAGGCATGTAGCCACCACATATCTTCTCAGAGATAAGATACCATTGCCTGAGCTAGTTTATTTCCATTATGTATGTAAGCACATTTCAGTTCTTTGATATTAATGAAATGAAGTATTATTTCTACAACATATCCGTATTTCTAGTTATATCAATAATTTGTTGTGTTCCTATTTAAATTTAGATAATTGGATCTCCATGAGTGAAGTTTGTATCCTTCTACAGGTTAGTGACTGTGTATTGGTATAAGTTTATGCCATTACAAGAAACAGGGGGTTGGAGCTCCCTTCTAGTAAAAGCTGGAGAACGATCGAAAGTTGTAGCCTTCTGCAAGTGGGTGCCTCTATTCTAGTATGAGTCTGCACTAGTACAAGATTGTAAATATATTTTTCTTTATATTAAAAGAAGACATAGATGACATCAAAAGGTAGTTTTTTCTTGCATTAGGTTTCCACCTTAAATCTTGGTGTTCATGTGTGTTTCTTATGTGTGATGGTATATTTTTTTCTTAGAGCACATGTTTACTATTTATCTAATGTTTAACAAGGTATTGATGCACTAGATGAAGACAAAAATATGATGAATTAACCGAAACATAAGTTTAATGGATGTACGCTAGTTGTCGAAAGAACAGTCGCATACACACACAAGTTCCTTTGAGTAAAGTACATATAGAAATATGAATATGAAATGAAAAAATTATGGATTTGAAAACACTGACTCACCCCCTCTCTCATTATTTTTCCCAACAATTATCATAGCAGGTCCTTTGTTAGAAGCTTGATCACTTAAAGGACATTCGTCTAGACAATGGTAAAGAAGAAAAAGAAGAAAGAAACTCAAAATAAGAAGACATCTCAAAGAAACAATGACAATGTTAGAGATGCGTGGCTATTAGGTGGAAGAAAATATTCAGATTCAAAATCACCTCAGAATGAACATGAACAAGAAAGAGAATTATCAAGTACTATTTTTTTCCTCTAGTGATACCTTTCTCTGTTCATGCAATATTGAAGATAATGAATGCGATAGTGAAACAACTGAATTTTATCTTATGGGTGAAAGTGAAAGAAATCTAATTGAAGTAGAAGCTAAAAGGCTCACAGATGAAATTAGAGATCAACAAGATCTATTTGATAAAAGGGAATGTACCTACAAAGAAGAGATTACCAAGTTAAAAACTCAGTTGGAAGAAGGTAATAAAATAAAGAATCAGTCCAAAGAAAAGGAAGAATAATGTCAAAGGATGCAGGATGAAGTGACATCATTGAGAAATCAAGAATAAAACAACCAAGGAACTTAAAGAAAGAACCAGTTACTATGAAGATCTTGAAGCTGAGGTCATCCCTTTAAAATAATACCTTGAAAAATCAAATAAGGAAAATGAAGAACTAATTCAAGCATTTGAAGAAAAAGAAAATGAGATTCTCAAATTAAAACAACAAGTGGAATAACGAAGAAAATTTGAATAAATCATGAAGAAACAGTATCTAGAAAAGGATAAAATTTTACGATTTCAAGATAGTACTAAGATTTTGGATAATATTATTAGAAGTCAAAGGTATCGTACCATCAAATTTGGCCTTGGTTTTCATGAAACTGTTAAATGTGAATCTAGCTCATAAACTGGGGTAAGGAATTCTAATGCAAAATATGAAATTCTCAACAAGGAGATAAGAAGTAAACCCCACCAACAACCAAGGAAAGCAAATATTCAAAGAATATAATTTACTCCTAACTATAGAAGTGTTAATCAATTCTTTCCTCTAATCAATAATGTTGAATGTTCTATATGTCATCATTTTGGACATGTTACAGCTAGGTGAAAAAGTAGAATGTTTCAAGCTAATAACCATCTCACAGAAAGATCATCAGCTTCTAGATACTTTAAGGGATATTTTTTTTTGTGCAATATGTTTGGTCACAAATCCATTGATTTATATAGAAGTAATATGAAACATATAAAATGTTATGCTTGTAACAAGTTTGGGAATATAGCAAAATAATGCAGGAACAAGTCTATGGATCACCGTAGACAATATGGTAAGCATCCAAATAAGAACATTGATATCAGAAAATATGAAAAAGATGATTCCACCAAAAAGCAAGAAAACGAAGATTAGATAAGGTTTGGTATTACTCTCTGCTCATTCGAAGACGAAGATGAATGTTCTCATCACATGACTAGACAAGAGTAAAATGGAGTCTTTGATGAAGGAACATCATGATAATGGTATTCTTGGAACTAAAGTTTTAGAAAAAGTTCTAAGACCAGGTGCAATGAGATCTGATAGTGAACAGTTGGAATAGGTTCAGCGGGAGAATTTTCTATGTTTCTAATAATGCATTATTGGTATTATGTTTTCTTTCACAGTCCTTGGTATGTAATGATGCTTATCAAAGATGATGATGCTTATGTTGCTGAAGTGTTTAAATGGTGCATCATACTATGTTGTGGCCATGGGTTTCTTATGATGAAATTGTTGGCTTGGGGGGTCCTGAACTGGGTTCAGAGTTATTTGTGCCAACCAACAAATCCCTACATTATTGGCCCTTTTGGCAACAACCTGCGTAATGTAGGTTGTAGTCTCACCTGAAGCAGTATGGGGGGATGCAAGAACCAATTTTTTGCATCTAGAGATGACGATGTTTTTTAGGGCCTCAGATCTACCTTCACGTAGATCGTTAAGCCCCTAATGCTCAATACTATAACTCTACTGAAATAGATTTCAGACCTTCGCGAAGGTCCATGATTAGCTTTTGCAGACCGTTAATAGTCTATCTACCCACTTACGCGCATTAGAGAACTACTCTAGACTAGGGCTCGCATAGATAAGCTTATGTTATTAATAAATATTAGATAATTCATCAAAGTATTCACAAAATTACATAAACATGATTATGTACATCATCTAACAGTTATTCAATAGAATTGTGCACCATTATATTGATATTTCATAAACATATTATTCATCAACATCATAAGTTATAAAGAGAAGTAAACAAAAATACACCATATTTCTCCAGAAACAACTTCTTTATTGATTTTCAGTTCAGAATAAAAACTCAAAACATCCCTGCACACTCAGCTGCGGGGGTCCATGCACTTAGCTACAGACTCTACCTAGGCCTTTGTGCACTCAGCTACAGAGCCTTTCTCTCCTACGTGACCCACTTCTCTGCACTAAGACTTCTCTTCTATTCACCCATTACTAACATGATCTGCCTTAGACTTTCTAAGACACATCTATTTATACAGTCCCATGGTCCGTGGACCATGGGTGGATCTCAAAGATGACTCAAATTTACATAAACAAGGGGATAAAACCCCTTTTACTCCTAATCATCTTGTTATGAAACCAGCTCACAAAAAGATAGAAAAGAGAGATCCACGCCTTAGAATTCAGCCTCTTCGAGGGGGCAACCTCCTTTACATTACATAAATGAACAATTCTTGGATGATACAAATGAAAATACCCCCTTTCTATATATAGGAGTCTAAGTGGTCCCAATACAATCAAAGCCTACATAACAATAATATGTAGGGCACAACAGTAACAATGGTGGGCTTCTATGTGGCATAATAGTAACAATATGGGCACTACATGGGTACATCAATATAATAAGTGGGTTATACTAATAACAATAAGGGGTTACACTAGTAGTATAGGGGCCTAACATGCCCCTCTCCTTCAAAAAGCGTTGTCCTCAATGCTTGAGTAGTTCTTGATGCTTCTATATAAAATTCTTGTCCTCCCATGTGGAATATTCAGCGGGTAAGTTCTTCCACTTGATGAGATATTCTGAAATTGATCGATTTCGTAGCTGTCGGGTTCTTGTTTCTGTGACTGCTCCAGGTTCCAATATGATTTTTCCTTCCTCTTCAATTTCTGGCAATATTGCTTGAATTGGGACCTTTTGCAAATTTTGAAGAAGTGGCCATACTTCTTCGTTCTTCTTCCATTCATCCGTTGCTTCGTTTATCCAATTTGGTTGGATAATATAAATAGCACAAAATAATGCTTCCACATCCTCATCCTTGAAGCGTCTTCCCATTCGGTAAGGTCGCCATTTTTTAAGTGCATGTAGTATTGCCAACATTTCCTTCTCATAAATAGCTTGCTTGAGATGTAGCAGTAAAAATACCCAATCACTCACATCAAAACATTTTTCACTACGATGTTGATCTACCTGTTGTTTCATTTGATTTTGCACCAAAGTGGCATTATCCTTTAAAAGTTGGAGAACTTGTTTTGATGCTCGATTTGATCTTTCTCTACTTGAACCTTTTTCTTCTTGATATGTCCTTCTATCTTTTGAGGAGTGGTAATTTCTTCCAGTCCTTTACAAGATATGGTCGGATTCATTTCTTGATGCTCGATGTGATATTTCACTTCTTGAACATTTTTCTTCTTGATGTGTCCTTCTATCTTGATAGTTTGAGGAGTGGTAATTTCATCCATTGAATTACAAGATATGGTTGGATTCATTTCTTCTTTCTCGATGTGATCTTTCAATTCTTGCACCTTTTTCTTCTTGATATGTCCTTCTATCTTGAGAGTTTGAGGAGTGGTAATTCTTGCCAATGCTTTACAAGATATGGTTTGATTCATTTCTTCTTTCTCTGGGGTGGTGTCCTGACGTATATCCTCTTCTTTTGATGTTTCTTGATCCTTTTCTTCCTCCTCTTCATATTCTATGTAAAATAATTTCTTCTCAGCACACCTATGACTTTTAGTGCATTTGCTATCACAATTGTAACAAAGTCCTTTTTCTCTTTTTTCTTCCAATTGTTGTGGTGTAACCCTTGTAGGTTGTGGAAGGCTGGGAGAAACAACACTTCCATCTTTATAGTTGTGAGGGGTATGCTTCCTGGTTTCCACAATTTTTCTTTCCATTATGTCACAAACCCCTTTTACTCTTTCCAATTATTGTGGTGTTGCTCTAAAGAAGGTGTTGCTCTTTATATCCTCATAATGTGCTATCATTTCCTCCGTGAAAATTGACCACGTAACAAGTTTTTTACGAGAAAAAAGTCCTTTGTACCATAAAAATTGATCTGGTTCTAAATATGAAGATGCAATACATACCTTTTGTAACAGTTGTACACCATGTATATCAAAATATTGCTCCATCTAAAGTATCCAATTTACCGGATCCTTGCCATCAAACTTCCTCATCTTTCTTTTTCTTGATTTTAGGAGCTCTACCTTGAAACGACTGTCACTCTGTACTTTCGGATCTTTAAGTTCTGAACTTTTACCTCTAGTAACCCTCTGTGTCCTCTTTCCAATGCCACAAGTCTGATCCAAATTGGATTCTCCAAGAAAAAGTTATGCACAATCTCCCGCAGTGACCTGATTATAGACTAGTTCAGTAGAGCGAACTTGTATGAAGTTCCACGTGTCACTGTTTCAACCTTTGACTTTGAAAAATATATAAACAGAAACTACAGTCCGTCTTCTTTCTTTACCTTCTTACGAAATTTCAATCCGATGCTCAGAAAGAAAGTTATGACGATTTTCCCCAGGTCACCTGTTTTGAATGTAATTCAGGAGTCTGCAAAAAGACCAACTTCCTCAGATCATATCTCCGAAAATATCGTGCAAACAGCTCTAAAATTCGGACCCAAGGTTTAGCACGGTTTCTTCTCAAATGGGTTTTTTTGCGACTTTTGAGACGTCACAGAAAAAAAGTTATAGCGAAAATGCCACGATGACCTGTTTGGAGCAGCGAAACCCTAGAATCCAAAGCTCTGATACCAAATGTTATGAAACCATCTCACAAAAAGATAGAAAAGAGAGATCCACGCCTTAGAATTCAGCCTCTTCGAGGGGGCAACCTCCTTTACATTACATAAATGAACAATTCTTGGATGATACAAATGAAAATACCCCCTTTCTATATATAGGAGTCTAAGTGGTCCCAATACAATCAAAGCCTACATAACAATAATATTGTAGGGCACAACAGTAACAATGGTGGGCTTCTATGTGGCATAATAGTAACAATATGGGCACTACATGGGTACATCAATATAATAAGTGGGTTATACTAATAACAATAAGGGGTTACACTAGGAGTATAGGGGCCTAACACATCTACTCGCTCCACTTCCACAATTCACAGAGACTTTACATCATTTACAACAATTACATCAAAACATGAGTTTTTTACCCCAAAATTGACCCAGGGGACCCCATCCCAATAGGCCCCCAACAAAAATATCATCACTCACCCTCAAGTCACTCGGCCAGCATTACGATCTTGCTGTGAAGATCCCCCGACTTGACCTGCACTACAACAACTTCAGTAGTGCTCTGCATGGCTTCCTACTTGACCTCTTCCACTAGCTTTTCGGTAGCTGGTCCTTCTATGGCCAACTTCACTGTCAATTTCATGTTCTGCAAGCCCTTCAGCTTATCCTGAATGTTTGTCAGGATTTGATAAGCTTCTTCCAAACTCGTCTCCAACTTGGACTTAAGAAAGACCTCCTTCTTTTGTGTTGGTGTCATGGTATGCTTCCTTAGGGAAGTACTTATCCATACCAACTTCTTCTTCTTTTCCTTTATTGTAAGTTTCTTTTCCTTTGCCATTGATTGTTTTGGCCTTGACGACTTCGGTGTCATGGGCACCGCAGGCATGGCTTAAGCACTAGATATTTCAGGGCCTGGGGCATCGGATATAACAACTTTTGAACTTAAATATTTTGTGGGTTTGGTGGCAGTCAACCTCTCCATAAATAGTTTTCGGGCTTCTAGGGAAACATCTGTGTGGGAAAATAATTCCTCCCAAAACACTTGGCTCATAAGTAACAGACAAAAAATATTAGTAAAAACATCAAGTGTTCGAATTATTGTATGTTGGAACAACACACATAATTTATAGGGGTTTTTGAATTCAAATCCGACCGTTCCCCCCAAATTTCGACCATTAATGTTGTTTTGGCAGAATATTTTCAAATATTTTGGCCTTAAATGCTTCTAGCCCACTCCTCTTAACCGTCTTCTAGTTGTCAAATCATGAACAATGACTCTAATGGTCATTTTTCTGCTATGTTGTGTGACATCTCCCTCCATAGTGCAACTTCCTTCACAGAGCTTCATATATTGCAACTCCACCATCTTCCGTGCAACCTACCTACTGTATAGTCCTACGATCCTAGCAGTGTAGTTTATAGTCCTGCACTCCCTTGCATTGCCTGGAGCACTAAAAATGTCCTGCCACCATATACTCATTGCAAATGATCCCCTGTATATAGCTTTATTCCGCTTCCATTCACTCTTCACATAAAAGGTTCCCCATTCAGCTTCACGAGCTAAACTGAACCTCCATTTGTCATTTCTTTGATAATATATGGGCCTAGCCAATGCATCTGAAATTTATCTAGAAATTTAGTAAACTTACTATCATAGAACAAGACTAGGTCGTTTACCTTGAACATGCAAAGCTTGATGTGTCGATCGTGCCATGTTTATTCACATTCCTTTTGTACTTGTTGATGGAATCTAGCCAAAAATCAATCCTCTTCGAGCTCCATCAATTGAGCAAGCCGTTCCTCCAAGGCTTCACGATCTGCCATACCTATGAGAGATGCTATTGGCAAACTAGGCACAATACACTCCATTAGCATTGGTGATCTCCAGTATTGCAGCAATAATGCTGCAACTCCCGGGACTCCCTTTTTTACTTTTATCAATGCAGTAGTTCGTAACAAACTTGGAAGCAATGGTGTTGTATGCACAAGTACTAGCTCTTGCCACAACTGTCACTTGGTCAGCTGGCACAAGTCCACTAGGAGCTTAAGCCAACTTCTATGAGCTCTGAGAAGAAGCTTTTTAACTGATGGAAGAAATCTAACCCAAAGAAGGCTGATCTACTTGCAGAAAGAAACTGAAAAGCTGAAAGGAAACATAAACCCTAGCAAACCCTAATTTTACCAGCTATCCCTAGCGGTGCAAGAAAGAGGATGAAAGCTACTGAAATAAATGCCATTGACTTCTAGGAAGGTAAATACATGTATCTAAGTTACTTCTACAGTAACATCTAAAAAAAACATCTTCTTGTATTTTTGAATAAGTTGCCAGAATTATCATGCATGCGATTTGACTATTTTGACTGTGCAGAGGTGAATTGGCGAGAGGAAATGCTTGGACGAGGTCGGGAAGGTTCAGAGAGGGCCTAAGGGGTCCCTAACACCCTTCTAGAGAGTTTCACAGAGTTTGGCTATCAAGAAACCTCATTCGTGAGCTTCTACTGGAAGTCTGCAGGGGTTCTACAGGATGTCTGTGATTTTCTACAAGATGTCTGTAATTTTTCTACAGGATGTTCAGAAATGGGATTTTGGAGGATGGAAGGAGTAAGAAAGATGAAGGAGTGGGTATGGAGGTAGGATAATGGTTGGAGGTGGTCGAGGACATGGTGGATGGAGTTGAGGACAAATGTAGATGGCTGGATTTGTTCAAGGAGGACTAAACCAATGTTGCACAAAAGCTAGGGTTATATGAGCAAATGGAAAACGTAAGACAAGAAGGTGAGTTGAGGGATGGAGTAGATGGGTTTGATGGAGTATGGGTAGGTAGAGAAGTGGTACAGATGCTCTGCAAGTTGCTTTTCCAACTGAACCAATGAAGACTTGTAAAATCAAAGACCTAGTTACTTTGACCTAATCTGATCTAGCTGACAGTAAAGAGAATGAACAGAAGTTTAGAATGTAATGAAACCATGTATACTAAATTATGCAGCTAAGCAAGAAAAAATCTGAACATGTAACCAACTTCTACAAATGAAAATCAAACACTAGTGATTGCATGGCAAGGCAAAGTCAGTGTTTTTGTGGGCAGCAAGGTCACCCTGATCCCAGCTCCAGAGCCCACTGAGGGAGAGGTGAAATCAGAGGTGTTTTATGGCCCTTTTTTGAAGCTTTTCCCTGTTAACAGCCTATCAACTCAATCTAATCATCAAAAATCTTTCTAATCATCAACAGTGACCTAGTTAATCAGCAAGATTTAATCTACTTAACAGAAATGATTTTGCAAATACATAAAGAACAAATAACAATACATAAAGGAGGCCTTAGCACTCAAGTTGGGCCTAACCCTAAGAGATACAGGCTCCTATAAAGAACTCAGATCTGATGCAAGTAAAGATGCTTCTCATTACTCAAAAATAATCATCACAAGAAAGTTGTACAACAGTAGCTAAAAAATGAGCTGAGAAAAGGATAGCACTATAGTGCAAATACCAATAGTTCCAAAAGTAAACTACGAAGGCTGAGGACTTCCTATTTGTACACTACGAGGGGCCTAGCACCCTCCTAAATTCAAGGGACTCAGCTGTTCCAACTGCTAGTAAACTGTCACTCTTCCCAAAGATGCTCGGCTGCCTTTAGAACTCGTTTTGGTGGCTTGTTGAGCTTGGAGTTTAGGGTGGAGATTTCAAGGAAGGGCCATTTAATGCCATAGACAACCTCCCTACGAATCCTCACCTCAAGCTTGGCTGTCACCTGGGCCATAATTTCTTGGTTTTGCTCCACAATTTGTCGAAAAAAAACCTGAAATGACCATGTATTAGCCTCCTTGGTAGAGTGACCACCCTTATTCGTTCAAATAACATAAATATACTAGAAAAACATGTATAATCTATGAAAAAAATGGAGGATTGAAGAAGGAAAATTAGGCAAAATGAGCCCAATAAGTTACCCAATTCGGGGCTCATCATCACCCCCTGCTAAGTGGGTTACTCATCCTCTGAGAAACTAGTCCAACTCATCATCCTTTATGGCTTTGATCATTTCCCTCATGTCCCAAGCCTCTCCAGTGATATCCTCTTCCTAGTCGTGGAATCCTGCCTTCCTTTCCACTTCCTCCCATTGTCTACCTTCCTCCTCTTCCTGCACTCCTTCTAGCAATCCCAAAAGTAAAGGAGGACTGAATTTCAGGCCAATCCAATTGGCCTGCAAATTCTACATCAACTGTTTGTAGAGAGGTACCCTTGCCAAGGCTTCCCTAATCCTAGTGGGAGAGTTGTATTCTCTTATCTTCAGGCTATGAGGTAGTGTGTTCCACCGCCTTGTGCAGGCATGCATGCAGTTTTCTCCCAACAGTCGCTCCATGTCCTCAAAGTGGGCAATGGCTTGAGCCTGTTGCTCAATGTATTTCAGTAGATCCTGAGGACTCTTAGCCAAGTGTTAGTGGGAACTTATCACTGCTGAGGGGTCATCCGGCTCTGCTCTGATCATGAGTGGCTCATTAAGCTCTCTGCCTATGATACTACGGACCTTTGCTGCTCTCTTATCCTCATGGATCATCTAAGAGGCCATGGCCATAAGCTGGACATCTATCACCGTGTTGGGATCCCATGCGTTCATCTTTAGAAGGGCGAAGTTGTGCAAGTAGAACTCTGATAATTTGGCCCTATCCTCAGATGAACTACTACCACATAGAGCTGCAAACTGATGATAATTTTGGAAAGGGATGTTGTCCCTTTGGGCCAAGGTATTGATCTAAAACTATAACCACTGATCCTTGAGGCATAGGGCATAGGATTTGGCAGACTGCCTACACTGCAAAGCTTCCATTGCTCAGCTGGCCATGCAGGCCAGTTGGGCCTCCTTTTCTTGTACCTGCTGTTTCAGAGACTGTATCTCCAAGCCTGCTTGTAATTCTTTTTCCTGTAGCTATCGATTCAGTGTCTCAATTTCAGTCTGCATCCCTTCCTCTCTCTGCTATTCATCAGGGGTATCTTTGGTTGTTGTGGGCTCCTCCTGTTGCTATTTTTCTCCCAAGATATGAGGCATGTCTTCCTTCCTCTATCCTTGTAACTGTAGCTATTGTCTAAGCAGCTCATTTTCTTCCTATATCTTGACCCACTAGCTGCTCTCCACATGTCATACCATAGCCAATTACCTTCTTGCCTCTTTGATTTGTTCCTTTAGAGGACCTATATCCGCCACATCCTTGGACTTAGGGATTTTCATCCAAGTGTGGGTCCTCACTCTCTCTTCTTCTAGTGCAAGGAAAAGTGGCACTGTGAATTTTTGAGGAATGATCTTTCCGACCTATAAGAAGTTATAGTAGGAGCCCAAGATGGGCTGGGGGCTAGGTTCCACAACGTTCTCCACATTTTCTTCATTCTGTGGTGATTTAGCTGCCTCACCTTCCATTGCTTCGGTCTCCTTCAGCCTAGCCAGTGGTTCCTGTAGAATAGTCTCAACATCCTGTAGAGAGGCCTTTGTGTCCAACATTTTAATTCTTTCTCTCCAGGTGGATGTCTTCGGGCTTCCTCCCTCATATGTGATGGATGCCTTGGAGGGGGACCTCTTCTTTTGTGTGGTAGGGGTGTCCACAATTCTGATTGGTTCTTTTGACAGTGGCTGGGGCCTGCTAGTCTTAATCCTCACACTCCTTCTTGCCTTAAAATATAGGGAAGGCTCCCTCTTTCACTTCCCATTCTACTTGGGAGATGTGCTTAGGGCGGCTAGCATAGCTGCTGCCTCCCTAGCTAAAATCTCCGACGATTTTTCCTCTTGTTACCCTGTCTCCAGACTTCCTGTAGATAGTCCTGTGCTGATTGTTTTCTGTCTTCCTGTAGAAACGGTTTTCGGGCTTCCTGTAGAAACAATTTTCACTATTTTGGCCTGCTTGCCTAGGGGTGCCTTCTCCTTCAATTTTGTTGTGGTTCCCTTGGATGTGCCCTCACTTGCTTGGACTTTTTAGTCCTTTATGTCCTGATTTGCAACTTTTTCTCCCTTGGTGTTTGTGCCTTTATTCCACCCACAGTTTTGGGCTCAGCATCTTGGCCTTTCTCTTGTTTCTATTTTTGCTCTTTCTATGATGGTCTATCCTGGGGTTCCTTACCCTTGGCTTTCTCTTTTACCTCAATGTTCTCCCTTTCCTCACTGCTGGATGAAGTGAGTTCCTCGGCCAAAATCTTGATATCATCATTCTTGGACATATTGCAGAAAATCTCCCAGGAGAGAGGGACAATATAGGTATGGAGGGAATCTTCTACTAGAAGCTTGATAAGCCCATGATGAGCCAGCTGGTCCAGTGTCCCTTCCTTCATTTTTGTGCCACACTCCATTAATGATTGTAGGAGGAAATATGGGATGCTTAACTTTTGTTCTGTGGGTAAATCCATCTTATGCCTGAGTTCAGTTAACAACCAGAAGTGATAACCATATACAATACTGAACCGCCCCTCACAGGTAATGTATTTCATGATCTGAAGGCTGACCTCACTCCAAAATGGATGTAGGCTGGCTCTCCGGACCCCATTTTTATCCTCTGAAAATTGTTCCTCTGGTAGGAAGAATTCCTTTTTGGATTTTTGGCCCAATTCCCTCTCCTCTTTGCTCCAGGGTATCCCCAATAGCAGCTCAGTGAATCAACTAATGAGTTTTGGGGTAAGTTTTAAGGTCAATCCTCTAAAATTTACAGTCGCCAATATCTTGGATTTATGCAGCAAAGACATTAGGAACTCTTATATTACCTCATCATCGTGACCTTGAATCTTGTCATAGAAGGTCATCCAATTGGCACGGATAAATAGGTCTACCACCTCAGGAGTTTCTGGCAATTTCCTAGAATTCGAGGGTTCCTTTCTGATAAACCCTCCTGGCATGGTGAGAATTCTCTATTTTGGCTTGTGTTCTGATCAGGAGGGGAATTCCGTGTATGGTTTCCTCCTTTGATTCTCAGGACAGGGTTTCTTAGATTTTTGTGTTTCACTTTGCGCCAATTCCCTGGCTATAATGCCGCTACAGCCCAAAACTCGACTGTCAAAAGGGAATTAAGCTCTCACAGACAGAGTGTAGAGCTTAATTTTCATACCAATCACATACAAATCACATTCTTCATGCACAGGTCAGCCCTTACAGTGGTTTAACATTTCTACAGGAGGAATTTGTTAACTAGAACCGTGGAGGAGAATGTGACGTAGAACCATCTGAAAAAAAAAAATCTCGTGTATCACATAGGCAAACCACCATTCTTGACCCATAGGCAGACTTGTTTTAATTCTCCTATTCCAAACAGTTTAATTTACCACCTTTCGAAATATTATGCATGGGAATGGTGTTTTTCGAGCCTACCTCTCTTCGAAACTCCAATTCTGACGCAGAAGGTCCGGGTTTCTCTGTTCCGGGAGGCTATGCAGTGCTTCCTGTAGAGCTCCTTCCTATAGAGAGCTTTGCCAGCTTCTAGAGGATGTCATGGTACTTCTGAGCAAGCCTGCGACATGGGAGGAGTTTGAAATGGGACGAGAAGCTCGGGCTAACGAATTGCAGAGGAGGAGGACGCGTATGTTGTTGAAAACCGGTTGCAAGTGTAAATGGCAGTGGTTAATGTGAGTGCTTTGGCCAAATGATTTTGAGTTACGGTGCAATTCATGGCACGGGGGTGAAGTTTCCAGGCCAATTCGTTAGCCAATGTCACAGCCATCATTCCTCGGCGTGTCTCTGATTGCCATTTTCTATCTCTGCCATTACCCGCCGTCATCACTACCAATCCACCAATTTCAATGCAAATCCGCCGATTTTCCTCAACTTGACACTTCCCAGGTGTCAGCTGCACGTCCCTTTGGTAGATTTGAGCGTAATCGAGCTCGTTTGGATCCCACGAGGCCATTCAACTGACTGTGGGTGGCCAGTTGACTGGCCACCGAATTCGTTCAATCTGCACCATTCACAGACGTGTAGTTTTCATAGTGTAGTCTATGCAATTTGATGAAATAAGGTTAGACACTTACCTGTGTGGCTGTGGACGTGTTCTGTAGGTTTCAGGACATGGAATGATGGCTTTTTTCACCACTTCTTCATGCACAGGCACTGGAATTCCTTCGTTCATTAGTTGATGTTGTATGCAAGACTTCAGGACCCGATCCTCTAGTGGTGAACGTTACATGCACGAATCTATCTTTTCTCAGCTGTCGAGGAGGTGTTCACATTCAAGTGGAGCTGGTTACATGCCTCCTGCATTGATTTCAACTTCTATTGACTCCATAGTGTGTGCTCCAGATGGATCAGCTGCTACAAGATTCTTGTAGGACATCCTGTAGCTGCTTCTCCTCCTGGAATGCATGCTGAAACGAGCAGGGTTGTATTCAGGGATGAAGGGTTCTGATGGATCTTTAACAGGTAGAGTGTGTGAGCCTTTATGTGCTTGATTTGTCCCTTGAAGAAAATTGCAATTTGAGGAAAACATGACTCTTTGCATGACTTGTGCAGGAATACAGGACCAGATTGTTGTAATGGCGATGGAAAGATATGAAACTGGTGATGGATGGAAGAGAGGGGTGGCTGCAGGCCTCATCAACAAACTTCAAGCTTTAAATCCCCTTCCAGAATCAATTTTAGCCTGCCCGAAGGCTCTACAGGATGTTTCCTGTAGAAATGCGGAACTTCTTGTAGAAAGCCTCAAAACTTCCTGTAGAAAGCTCAAAACTTCCTGTAGGAGGTTGAATCTCGACCCAAATGTGTTCAAATCCTAGAAAAAGTGAGTGGCCATGGAGGGGGTGTCTGTGAGGATGTCTGGTAGCTTGGTATGGATCACTGTCCTCATTTTGCGTGACCTTCTTTATCAGCACTGTATTCCCTGCAACCTGCAATAATTCCAGAGATTAGACCTGTTTCTTTTTCTTTTTTCGTTTTGAGAGATAGCAGGGGCACCTCCATGAGATTTTCACCCCCACTATCTGCCCTGGGCGCCTCAGAGAGGCTTTTGCCCAAGGATCTTTCTTTTATTCCATTTCTTTATTTTCTGAGAGATAGCTAGGGCTCCTGCATGAGGTTTTCACCCTCACTGTCTGCCCTGGGCGCCTTAGCGAGGTTTTCACCCAAGGATCTTTTATTCCTTTTTTTTTTTTGATGATCAAGGTGTGGCCAGAATAGAGGCAGAACCCTGCTCTACTACCATCATTGATTTTTCCACAATTTCAATGAACTCCTGCCTTGAAAGGGGTTTCTTGTATATTTTTAATTGATGCCCATTGACAAGCATGGGGATGGCTTCTTCATCAATGGTCCTGATAAGGACTGAGCCATTGTCATTGCATTTCTCAACTGTATATGGTCCTAACCATCTTTTCCTCAGCTTTCCTTTGAAATCCTTGTACCTTGAGTCATACAGTAGTGCCCAATCTCCCAGCTGGAATTGCTTTTCATTAAAGTGCCAGTCATGCCATATCTTCCTCTGGAGTTGAACTACTTCTGAGTGGAGGAGGGCCTACATTCTCTGTTCATCTAATCCATTCAGCTGCAATAATATTTCACGTTGAGCATGGCTGAGATCTAGGTCCAGCTGAGCTGCCACCCTCAATGTATTGTACTCGAACTCTATGGATAGCAAAGCTTTCTTCCCATAGACCAGCTCATAAGGTGTGAAACCTATTGTAGTCTTCCAAGTGGTGTTGTAGGCCTAGGTGGCCTCAACCAGGCGATTTGCCCAATCCTTTCTGCTGCTGCTCACAACCTTAGTCAATATCCCTTCCAATGCTCTATTAGTGACTTCCACCTGCCCATTTGCTTGGGGATGATATGGGGTGGAAGTCCTATGCTTGATCTTGTGATGAGAGAGCAAATATTCAATCAGGTTGGAGGTGAACTAGCTTCCTTGATCGGTGACTAAATCTCTTGGGTAGCCAAACTTGTAGAAGATATTTTCCCTCACAAACTCAGCCACCTTTTCTTCTTTTGTTGCTTTGATTGCCTTCATTTCTACCCACTTGGTCAGATAGTCGGTGTACACAATGTTGTAAAACCGTTTCTTTGAAGGAGGGTTGATAGGACCCACAAAATCCATGCCCCACTTCTCAAATGGCTCGAAGGTCACTTGAGGTTGGAGAGGCATTTCATCACTTGGAGTTGGTTTCTCTATCCTCTGACATCGGTCACACTGGTTGATGTATCTTCTGACATCTTGATGAAGAGTAGGCCAATAGTAGCCTGCCTGTAGAATTTTGAAGGCAGTCCTTTTGGCTGCAAAGTGGCCTCCACAAGGTCCATCATGATAGGTTAGGAGGATGTCAAAGACTTCCTCCTCCCTAACACAACGTCTCAAGATCTGATCTGGGCCAAGTTTAAACAGGTTTCCCCCGGTCCAAGTGAATGGGGCACTCTTCCTTACAATTCTGCTCTTCTCCTTTGAGGATAGATGCGGAGGGAACTGTGCTAAGACCAAGTAATTTGCTATATCAGTAAACCATGGCGAGAGCACCGAGATAGCAAAAAGATGTTCATCTGGCATCTGGTCATCCATTGTTCCTTCTTCACCTGCAGGCAAGTCCAATCTAGAAAATAAGTCAACAAAAACATTTTCCTTACCTGGCTTGTCGACAATCGCCAAATCAAATTGCTGCAACAAAAGTAACCATATAATGATACGAGCATTGACATAATGCTTATTCATTAAATATCTAATCGCAGCATGATCAGTGTGTACAAATGTTTGATAACTAGTGATGTAGTGTCTGAACTTGTTTAGGGAATGGACTACAGCCAGGAACTCTTTCTTGGTTACAGTATAGTTCATTTTTTCCTTGGACAGGTTTTTGCTGACGAAGTATATGGCATATGGGAGTTTCTCCTCAACTTGTCCTAAGGTTGCCCCTATGGTTTTGTTCGAGGCATTAGTGTGGATGTGGAAATGTAGGGCCTAGTTTGGACCTCTCAAGATCGGGGCGGACACCAGCTTATCTTTCAACTCATCCAGTGCCCCTTGACAGCTGTCAGTCCATTTAAGCTTAACATCTTTCCCTAAGAGGCCAAACAATGGCGAGGCTAGCTTACTGAAGTCTTTAATGAATCTTCGATCATATCCTGCTAAGGCTAGGAAACTCCAAACATCTCTTACCTTTTGAGGAGGAGGGACCTTTTGGATGATAGCAATTTTATTAGGATCCACCTGTAATCCTTGCCGAGAAATGGTATGACCTAGCACAGTCCCTTTAGTCATCAGGAATTCACATTTTTCGGACTGAGGGATAGGTTCATCTCAATTCACTTGGTTAGAACTTTTCCCAGATTAGTCAATGCTTCTTGGAAGTTGGACCCATAAGGAGTAAAGTCATCCATATAGATTTCTACCAAATCATGGACCAAATCAGAAAAGATGCTTAACACTACTCTCTGGAAAGTGGAAGGAGCGTTGCATAGCCCAAAGGGAAGGACTCGGTAGGCAAAGTACCCCAAGGATAGGTGAAGGTGGTTTTATCTTGGTCTTCCAGGCTTATTTGGATCTGGTTATACCCGCTGAACCCATCTAGGAAAGAGAAGAACTTCTTCCCTGCCAATCCATCCAACACTTGATCTATTAAAGGCAAAGGGAAATGGTCTTTCTTGGTGGCTTTGTTAAGTTATCAGTAATCTACACAGATTCTCCACTTCCCGTTCTTCTTGGGAACAAGCACTAGAGGTGAGACCCACTCACTATCGAAGATAAGGTAGATGAATCTTGCATCGAATAATTTTTGCAATTCTTATTTGACAATGTCTTTAAGGGTTGGATTCATTCTCCTCTGAGGCTGCCTAACTGGCTTGCAATCTTCTTTAATCTAGATGTGATGGGTACAGACCGAAGGATGGACTCCTTTCATATCCTTATAGCTCCAAGCGAAAGCATCTAAATGATTGTTCAGTAAGCCACACAGCTCCTTCTCCTAGGAAGGAGATAGGGAGGATCTGATATTTAAAGTTCTTTGGGGACCAAACTCCACATTCTTAACTCTGGGAGGGGTTGGATCAGTCACACAGAGGTCCACTAAGGTGCTGGCTTGGGTATCTTCCACCAATTCCTCTAAGGACAGTGCACTGGGAGGTGGATTTTGAATCAAAGTCTCAATCAAATCATCCTCGGTTTGAGGGCCTCCCCTAGTGGTTTCTACTGTGCACAATGGTGCAAAGTCGACCTCATCCTCATCTCCTTCTTCCAACCATAGTGGTAAGTCATGTTCTAGCAGAGGTTGGGTAGGGGGATATAGGACTGGCTACTTGGACATAGGCCCATTCTTGATGGTCATGCTTCCAGCTCGACAACTGATGTAAGCATCCGCAGTGGCTAACCAAGGCCTTCCCAAAATGAGGTGTTATCCAGTGAGATTTGCCTTTGGCTGAAGGACCAAGAAGTCTGCAGGGTACTCCCAAGAGTCAACAGAGACCAAGATATATTCCACAATCCCTTTGAGAGTCACGGTGGAGCGATCTGCCAACTGCAGGACTGTTGAGGTCTTCCTTAAGGAATTCTGAATGTTGAGTTTTAGCATGGTGTCCCTGGTCATCACATCAATTTCAGCCCCTAGATCAATCAAGGTATGGGGGATTATGGTGCCATTAATGTGGACATCAACTACAGGACTCCTAGGGTCCAAATACTTTTGACAGATTACTTGCCCCAACATTAGATCAGACAATTGTCTGATGACATTGATAGTCGAGGCATCTCTCTTTCACCTACCTGGGTGCCTAAAACACTTATTCTTAATCAATTTGTTGTATATCGGTACATCTTTGATGGCCTGGAGAAGTGGTATTTTCACACACAACTGTTTCAGTTCTCCCATAAGTTCAGTCTCCTATGGGTTTGGTTGTGTAGTTACTATTAGTTTCTCAGGAAAGGGTGGAATTGCTTTGTGTTCACTTTCCTGTTTTTCTTCCTCGTCCTCTAGGGGAGGAGGTTGGCGATCTAGAAGGGTCTTCCCGGACCGCAGGTTGATCTCTTGGATCTCCACAGCATAGGTAGGACATGTTGTCTCCCCAGTGTATACCTGTCGGGCCTATCGGTTGTTGGGGTTCAGGTTCGGTTGAGCAGGCATCTGGGGTTGTCTCGGAGGAGCAGGAGGTAATGGTTGTGGCTGAGCCGGTGGTGGAGGCAGAGTGGTAGGAGGAGAGTTGTATTGGGGCCTCCACCTCAGTTGAGGTGCATTCCATTGATGCTGTGGCTAGACATGTGAGTGAAACGAATGAGAAGTGGGTTGAGTATGGTATTGAGGTGGATAAGACCACGGAGGAGGTGCAGACCAGGAAGGATGAGCAGGGGGACCCCAAGAAGGCATGTGAGTTGATTCGTTGGGGCTATAATAAGCCTGCGATGTCCCTTGCATCCCCCGCTGGTAAGGTCTGGGTCCATGCGACCTCCTTTGGTTGAGGAAGTAGAGAGGTTCAGTGGGTGCCTCAATCCCTTGGTACATGGCTTTGAATCCGGGTAAGGTTGGGCACTGGTTTGTGGGGTGGTTCTCCTGACAAATGAAACATACGTCTACTGAGTGCAATGGACACTCGTTATTAGGGTGCTTCCTCGTACATCTGGGACAGAAAATTGCCAAGTCCCTCTCAACTTCCTCTTTCTTTTGTTGGATTCGGAAAGTATCAAGTTGCATGGCAATGGTCTGTCTCATCTCACTTTTGAGGTCTTCCATCTGATTAGCAAACTCATGCTTGGAGAAGGTAGTACTAGCTGAAAGTGGATTCCCCCTACCTCTTTTATGGGCTGCCCTCGAGTGGTTTCTAAACACAGTTTTTATGTCCTCATAAGGTAGTTGGTAGATGTCTCCTCCAGCTAGCATGTGAAGGGTATCTAGAAGGTCTTCAGGGACTCCTCGGAGAAGAACCAACTTTAGAGATTCAGGGTCAAGTGTGCACCTGGCCCGTTTATAGCTGCGTTAGAACCTTTCCTCGTAGTCTTCCAAAGACTCATCATTTCCCATGGTCATCTGAAAGATTTCTCCCTTGGTTTTCTTTGACCTAGAGTAATCCCAGTGTTTGTTGTTAAAGGCTTACTTCATTTGAGCCCAAGTGGTGATACTGTTTCCAGGTAACCCCATGAACCAGCGTAATGCTGCATCCTTGAGGGTAGAGGGAAAGAGTTTCAACTTTTTCTCATCTTCTGTATAATCATAAGTTTGGCAAAGGACATGAAACTTAAATAGGAAGGTATCAGGGTCTTCAGTGGTCAATCCATGGAAATTAGGTAAGGCTGAGGGACTTATGTTCTTCATTTTCATGTCCCCGTTGGTCTCTCGGATGGGGAAGGTACCTTCTATTCTATCGTCATCATCTCTACCATTTCTGTTGTTAGCCATGGTCTCAAAAGGAATGTTTTATTTCTCTTCTTCTGTTATAGGATCTTCGTATATCTCAGGAGGTTCACCTATAGGTTCTTCTGGGTCACTACCACCAAAGAAGAGAGAAGAGTGACTCAATGAAGTGGTGGGGGTGTTGGGTAGGAATTTTACTGTATTATCTATGTTCCTACGAGGCATGAAAGGATTTTTGGTTGCTTTTTCTTTTTTTTCTCTGCTTGTACCTGAAAAACTGAAACAGATGGGATTGCTACTAACTAAAATCTATCTTGCAGAAATGAAAATGCGGAATTGAAATGAAAGTAGGAAAGGACTAATCTATTTTGCTGAAATCAAATTGTGAGAATGAAATTCTAGACTACGCTTGCAGAATTGAAATTCTATTCTACGCTTGCAGTATTGAAATTGTGGAATTGAAAGGCTAATTTATGAAAGTAGGAAATGTCTAATTTAATTTTTCAGAAATGAAATTACAGAATGGAACTGAAATAAACTACTTAGCAGAAGGTTAGAGTAGGAAAATAGAAGAAAATCAGCAATCACAAATACTTTGACGCTTCCCCGGCAACAGCGACAAAAACAGTGGTGAGCTCCAGTATTGCAGCAATAATGTTGCAACTCCTGGGACTCCCTTCTTTACTTTTATCAACCCGGTAGTTCATAACAAACTTGGAAGTGACGATGCTGTATCCACAAGTATTGGCTCTTGCCGCAACTGTCACTTGGTCAGCTGGCACAAGTCCATTAGGAGCTTAATCCAACTTCTATGAGCTTTGAGAAGAAGCTTTTTAACTGATGGAAGAAAGCTAACTCAAAGAATGTTGATCTACTTGCAGAAAGAAACTGGAAAGCTGAAAGGAAACGTAAACCCTAGCAAACCCTACTTTTACCAGCTATCCCTACCGATGCAAGAAAGAGGACGCAAGCTACTAAAAGAAATGCCATTGACTTCTAGGAAGGGAAATACATGTATCTAAGCTACTTCTACAGCAACATCTAAAAAAACATCTTTTTGTATTTTTGAATAAGTTGCCAGAATTATCATGCATGCGATTTGTTTTTTTTTACTGTGCAGAGGTGAATTGGCGAGAGGAAATGCTTGGAGGAGTTCGGGAAGGTTTAGAGAGGGTCTATGGGGTCCCTAACACCCTTCCAGACAGTTTCATAGAGTTTGGCTATCAAGAGACCTCATTTGTGAGCTTCTACAGGAAGTTTGTAGGGGTTCTACAGGATGTCTGTGATTTTCTACAGGATGTCTGTGATTTTCTATAGGATGTCTGTAATTTTTGTACAGGATGTTCAGAAATGGGATTTTGGAGGATGGATGGAGTAAGAAAGATGAAGTAGTGGGTATGGAGGTAGGATAAGGGTTGGAGGTGGTCCAGGACTTGGTGGATGGTGTTGAGGACAGATGTAGATGGCTGGATTTGTTCAAGGAGGACTAAAGCAATGTTGCACAAAAACTAGGGTTATATGAGCAAATGGCAAACGTAAGACAAGAAGCTGAGTTGAGGGATGGAGCACATGGGTTTGATGGAGTATGGGCAGGTAGAGAAGTGGTACAGATGCTCTGCAAGTTTCTTTTCCAACTGAACCAATGAAGACTTGTAAAATCAAAGACCTAGTTACGTTGACCTAATATGATCTAGCTAACAGTAAAGAGAATAAACAGAAGTTTAAACTGTAATGAAACCATGTATACTAACTTATGCAGCTAAGCAAGAAAAAATCTGAACATGTAACCAACTTCTACAAATGAAAATCAAAAACTAGTGATTGCATGGCAAAGAAAAGTCAGTGTTTTTGTGGGCAACAAGATCACCCTGATCCCAGCTCCGGATCCCACTGAGGGAGAGGTGAAATTAGAGGTGTTTGATGGCCCTTTTTTGAAGCTTTTCCCTGTTAACAACCTATCAACTCAATCTGATCATCAAAAGTCTTTCTAATCATCAACAGTGACCTAGTTAATCAGCAAGATTTAATCTACTTAACAGAAATGATTTTGCAAATACATAAAGAACAAATAACAATACATAAAGGAGGCCTTACCACTCGGGTTGGGCCCAACCCAAAGAGCTGCAGGCTCTTATAAAGAACTTAGATCTGATGCCAAGTAAAGTTGCTTCTCATTACTCAAAAATAATCATCACAAGAAAGTTGTACAGTAGTAGCTAAGAAAAATGAGCAGAGTAAAGGACACCACTATAGTGCAAATGCAAACAGTTCCAAAAGTAAACTACAAAGGTTGAGGCCTTCCTATTTGTACACTACGAGGGGTGTAGCAGCCCTCCTAAATTAAAGGGACTCAGCTTTTCCAACTGGTAGTAAATAGTCACTCTTCCCGAAGCTGCTCTACTGCCTTTAGAAGTCATTTTGGTGGCATGTTGAGCTCGGAGTTGAGGGTGGAGATTTCGAGGAAGGGCCATTTAATGCCAAAGACAACCTCCCTACGAATCCTCACCTCAAGCTTGGCTGTCACCTGGGCCATAATTGCTTGGTTTTGCTCCAAAATTTGTCCAAAAAGACCTGAAATGACCACGTATTAGCCTCCTTAGTAAAGTGACGACCCTTATTCGTTCAAATAACATAAACATACTAGAAAAACATGCATAATCTATGAAAAAATGGAGGATTGAACAAGGACAATTAGGAAAAATGAGCTCAATAAGTTACCCAATTCGGGGCTCATTAGGCATCACAACTTCTACGCCATATATGAACCTCAATGGTGTTTGTCCTATCAGCTTCTTGCAAGTAGTCCTATACACCCATAGTAGTGCAGGTATCCACACATTCTAGTCATTTCGCTACGTGTTGCAGATCTTCCTCGGTACATTCTCCAAAATTTTGTTGAAGGCCTCCATTGTTCCATTATCCTATGGATGATATAGAGTGTTATTCTAATGGTAGACTTGGAATTCATTCGTTAGTGCACTAATCATCTCATTTACGAAGTGCGTACCTCGATCACTCATCAACACCTTTGGGTAGCCAAATATGGTTAAGAAATATTCAAACAAAAAATTATTTGTTGTAGCCCCTGTACAATCCTTAACATACTATGCCTTTTCCTATCTATTTAGATACTCCATCATGGTGATGATATAGTGCGCACCATTTTTCTTTCCTAGGGGCTGAATTGGCCCAACAAAATTAGTCACCCATTTTTCGAATGGTTGCAACTATATTGAGGTTGTAATCACAATACATCCCTTCGCGATGGTATGCCTATTCTCTGACATACATCACATGCCTTACAATACGCTTTAGAGTCCTTATGTAGCATTGGCCACCATAGAACTACGTGGAAAATATTTTGCACAGTGGCCTTTCCTACATAATGTCCTCCCACAATGCCTCCATGAGCTTCAGCGAAAATTCTATTTCTCTCAAAATCTAGCACATATCTTCAAAATATCTCTTCTGCACCCATCTTGTACAAATGTCCCTCAATTATTGAAAAGTCTACCGCATGCACTACTAGCTCCTTCTTTTGTTGACTTATATACCCTTCTAGTGCCATCCCCATAGTCCAAAAGTGAATAATGTCTACAAAATGATTGTCTGCTACGTGCACCGCGAAGAGTTGTGTATCTGGCAACCCTTCCTCTAAATTAGTAGGCTCTTCTCCTGTTTCAATCTATGACAGATGTTTAGGTCCTGCATTCAACCTTCCTGGCTTCACAATGACCTCAAAGTCATACTCCTTAAATAGCAGTAACCATCAACATATCTTCCCTCCCAAAACAGGCTTATTGACCAAGCATTTCAAGGTAGAATGATCCATGTACATCTAAAGTTTCCTCCCAACAAATAATGCCTAAACTTCTGCAATGTGCACACCATAGCCAACCCTTCATGCTTCATCGCTAAGTAATCATTATCTTCCTTCAATAATTTCCTACCCACGAAGGCTCTAGGATGGTCCATTTCCCCCTCACTGGCCTATGTTAGCACTATTCCCAACGCAATGCATGAGACATCAACATGTACATGGAATTCCTTCTTCCAATCGGGGAAGACCAAGATTAGTGTGATGACCATATTCTCTTTCAATACATCCAAATTGCGCTAACATTCTTCATCCCAAAAAAATGTGGTGTCCTTCTTTAGCAGCTTCTCTGTAGGAGCGGTAATCTAAGCATATGCTTTAATAAAAAAAATTGTAATATCCCATATGTCCCAATGTTGCGTGCATCTATTTTACGTTCCTTAGCGCCTCCAAATTCACTATCACAGCGATCTTGGTAGGGTCCACCATCAACCCTTGCTTACACACCACATGACCCAACAGGATTCCAAAGGGAACACAAAAATGCATTTCTTCATATTCAATGTGATCTGGTATTTGCAACACATGTCCGACATCGAGAACATACTTGCTACATGGTGCTTTACTAGTCCGAACACCATCCATTCATCAAAGTACACCTCCAAGAACTTATGAACAAAATTCTTAAACATTGCGATGACTACATAAGAAAATATCGCAGGCACATTCTTGAGTCCAAATGGCATTACAGTGTATTGAAAACAACCCCATTCCCTCGTGAGGGTCATTTTGCTCCTATCCTCTAGCGTGATCTTATTCTCATGGTACCCCAAAAACCCATCAGTGAACGAGTAGGCCTCTTGCCCTCCAACATTGTCTAATACCTCATCAGTAAACGATGTTGGAAATGGATCATGGACACAGGCATCACTAAGGTTCCTCAGATATACGCAAATCCTTATCTCATCCTTCTGCTTCTTTTCATGAACCACTATTTGGCTTACCCAATCATATTCTTCCACTAGTTCTATGATGCATGCTTCTAACATCTTATCCAACTCCTAGTGAACATTTTCCTTGTACTTAGGATTTAGGCGATACAACCTTTGCTTAACAAGCTTCACGTCTGGCTTCAGAGTGATTTTCATAACGCTCAAGTCTCCTATTCTGCCCTTTAAGTCTGAAAACTGAGTAGGGAACAGATCTTGATATTTACGGAGTAACTTAGCAACCTTATCCATAGTAGCGTCATCCTAATAATCCCCAATTTTTGCAAACTTCAATTCTGCATCGATCCCAATGTTCACTTGCTTGGTTTTCAATGGTGTGGTGATGTCTAGGTTGTCTATTTGTGGGCCCTCGACTTCGCAATGCCCTTTAGCCTCTAGAATATTAATATTTCTTGGATCTTCATCCTCCTTCTCAGCGGTCACATTATAACATTCCAATGCATGGCACAACTAGCTGCTCCAATCTGGTTGGACCCATTCTAGAGGTTCTTGTGGTATTCTAAAGATCACTGCCTTAATATCCTACAAAGCTTCATCAATTCTCTTGAACCCATCTTCAAAACTGAAGGTCATCAAGAATCCCTCCCTCAATATATCCCACTTTGTGGTGCCATGGTGGAACTCTAACTCCAAATACCACTTCATGTAGATTGTGTCTAATGTATGGCAAAACAAGTGTACCACTCTGGCTATAGCTACATTCCATAAGCTTTAGTCCACTTTTCTAGATGATCGCACGGATCATTTCTCCCATCGTATTTCTCAGTCATTCAAACATTAGGTCGACCAAATCACAATCTCATCATTCTTCTATAATCACGCCATCCATCAAATCTATTGTTGTGCATACCCCACCATCATGCAGGCATAGCACACAATGCCAAATATAATGCTTGGAAATGGTGACGCTCAAGGGCTTCACACTCAAATGCGTCCAAAAATTTATCCATGTTAGTTAAACCATCAAAATAATAAATTCCTTACCTCCGATGAAACGCAGGGCAATGATTTAGTCATCATGTTGTAGCGTAGTGTAGATACTTCATGCAGCCAATTCTACCAGTGCTCCAACTCTTCATCTAAATCAGAGGTGTGGGAACTCTCGTGGTCCCATGCAATCCGTCCATTTGCTGTTGGATTGATCCAGTCTTGATCTTGAACTGTTATTTTGTAGATCTAAGCTAGATCATCCTCACCTTATTCATAATCACGGACCAGTTCAGTGTAGTGTGCCCCTTCTATAGGGTCCAATGACACTACAAATCGAAGCAATTTCTTTTCAAATGACATTGTCCTCTTCTTCATGTTGATGGCTCCATTCATGTCAATGGCCCAATCAATTTCAAGGAGGACAAGGTATGTATTAATTTCATCAACAATCTTTATTACTTCAAAACCAACTAGCATGCTCGCACCCTCTATATCCGATGTTACTTCCTATAGTTGTCCCATCGGAATGATATTCCGCTGGTTTTCCATTCTAATATGGATCGGAGACCACTGCAGTGTAGGTCTCCCCATTCTTTCCCATGTCTATTAAGGAAAGACATTCATGTCAGACCCTACACCCAGAATGAACTCATCCATCTCATAATCTCCTATCTGCACGGTGAACCTCATCTCATGCCCTATTCTATCTTTGTGCTTGCCAATTTTTCTTACTATGTGGTGTCCATCATGGGCATTTTCCTTTTTGACACACTTTTTTATTAACTCCTGCAAGCCTTTCACAACTTTGCTATCATGTAGCAGTTTCATGCATGTATCCAAGAACGTGCTAAGCATAGAGGGATCAACCTCTATAGGCACGTTGGTTTCTAGTACTTTGTTCTGGATTCTTGAGGTCGAGGCCTTAGCAAAGCTTTTCTTGGCTCCCATAAAAGTTTCCTTGGTGCGTGCTAAATCAAAACCGACTTCCTTTTCTGGGGCCATAAGGACCCATTTGTCCTCTTTAGGTTGTTTACCTTTATCATCACCATTTTTTATTCCACTTCTCAACACTATGTTCACGCTCTGATCCTCCTTGCGGGGCTCAACTCTCATCATCTATAAGTTTTGCGTAGCTTGTTGAGGCTGTGACTTTTTCTCCCGCATCTTAGCTATCAGCATCGGGCATTCCTCTATAGTGTGGTCAAACTAGCTGCAGTATTGACATGATGGGCATGACTGATTCTGACACTCCCTCACATAGTTCCCTAGTGTTCCATAGTTGTAACAAATCACTTGATCCCATCCTCTACCAAGTCCTCCTCCCCCTCAGCCTCATCCTCATCCCTAATATGCTTTGTGTGCTCCTCTGTCGCCCTGATCTAGAGGTCAAGTTTCTACTTGCATCCAATATGTAGGCATTCTCTCCATCATTAGTTCATAGTTGTGACAGTGGCACTCATCATGGCCCATAGATTTACAAAGTCATAGAACGACTTCTGTGGTGTCTAAATGAAATTTTGAAGAAAATTACAATTGTTTGTTGCGTGTTTTCCATCCACCTGACAAATAGTGCACCATAGTGTGGCCCCCATACTTGGTTGTGCTAGAGCTTCTAGCCTCAGGGGAACGAGTCCTCCTCCTATTATATAGTTCGTAAATACAAGACAATGGTCTTTATCATGCCCCTATCTCTTACATTTCAGGCAGCATACTTCCTAGTGCACCTCTGGCTTAGCCTCCTTATCTTTCTTCAAGCACTGCAATTCTAAGCATAGGCTTTGTAACTGAGAATGGATTTGTTGTACCCCTAAGGTTGCATCCTTCATAGGTGTCACATGTAACCTCATCATGATTTCTAGGGCTTCTGCTGTTATACAGTAAATTGACCCCCTCATCAGCTCAGAGGGGAAAGACATGGTAGCTAAAGGAAAGACCAAGATCACATGCCTTGTTTCCACACTAACGTAGGCTATGCACTAACGACCTGCTTTATAAAGCTTCTCTGCAAGCCTAAGGGAGTGTTAGTGACCCAACTAAATCTAGTTGCTAATTCGGGAACATCATTAGTCGACCCTAATGAAGTTCTAAGGGTTAAAGGAGTGAATTGACTCATAAATATCTAGATATTTGCTCCTTCATCTACTCAAGAAAAGCAATGAAACATCTCAAGTTTGACCTATTTGGGGGATTTCTAATCCTAATGAAGGAGGCAAATGGGAAAGAGATGAAAAGCATGGAAAATTCATTGCTTTTACCCTAAGGAACTCATGGAGGTACTTGGAAACCCTAACTCAATTGCTACATAAGCAAACCTAGGGCAATGGTGATAAAGCTCAAATCATTTGAAAGGATAGCATACTTGATTGTTGAGCATTGTCTCAAATCATAAGATGTTCGTAATAAGAGAGAGAGAGAGAGAAGCTAGAGGGGCAAGGGAAGGCTAATGCAACAAATGGTTGTAATCACTCTTCTAACATTAATATAGAACTGCAGTTGTACTGTCTACTCCATGGTGTGGTACTATCATTCATTGATTTGTTTTTCTAATACCTTTTAGCATGAGTGGCTTAGCTATGTGTAACTAGATGTTCTTTTATGTATTCATGTATTAGTTATCAGAGTTGTATGCTGTGATTATGTTTGTCTCTTCTATGTGCAGGACTTGATCTGGAGTTGGCTCAAGGGACTACCACCTAGCTGCATTGCGCTCTCTAGCAAATCTACAAGGAGGCTTGAGGTAATCTATTTGTCCTACTTTGATAGTTAGCTATTGTTTATGAACATGCATGTAACTTTGTGACGGTTGCAGATAATATTACAGTCTGCCAAAGGTCCTGGGAAGACCTTTGAGGGTATCTTCACTCTCCATACACCGTGCATTTTATCTTATAGCATCTGCCTGAGTTCCTATCTTTTACTACAACAAAGTAATCCTTTGGTAGGGTAGAAGAGAAGCTATAAACCATTCGCGGTGCTGAACATTGGTGAGATGCATGTTAGCTTCATGGATCACACATTTCAACCTTTGATCTAACTCCCAAGGCATCTCATCAACCCTCATCGTGATATCCTTAAATCGAACTATTTACTGCAAGTCAGCCTTAGGCTTACTAAACTCTTTGGTTAAAGCAGCCTTAGTCTTTGCTAGCATTGCCACAGGATGATCAGAACAATACTTAATATACCATGCCAGCGTGAAATCCTACAAAGCGGTAATAAAATACATCTTCTTTATATTATCGTCAGTAATCTATTCCATTTTCCACACAACATTTGCAAAAAATGAGAATTGATCTGTGCCTTCACTCCCTAGACCTTTGAAAATTGGAAACTTCATTGTGTTCGACATGTTGAATAGCGGTGGTGGTGGCGGCGGTGTGGGTGAAGGTCTATGTGGTGGAGGTGGAGGTGGAGGTGGAGGTGGAGTGGATGGATGATGTGTCCATGGAAAACCCTACCTTACCAGTTGAACAACACTCTGCGGTGAGGCATGTACCACTCCCTCGTCATCGCTTGAAGGAGGTCCAATCAATGGCTATATTTAGGACCTGGTCTTTCTTGATCTCTAAAGATTTCCCCACTTCACGTAGCTCCGAACATAAAGGCAATGGAATAACCCATTTTTCACACAACAACATATTAATCCAGGTATTCAAGGATCTGAAATACTTACCTCACAGTCCCTTGAGAAATCTCTGCTCTGGTTCACTGTAACTGACTGAGGTGTCAAATGCGAATTCTGTAATGAATCCTCCTATAATTCAATCAAGCCAGTGATCAACAACCCTCATGATGTTGTCTTCAAAGGCTTGTAATTTTCATACCAGTTCTGGAGTCAACACCATTGGACCATCAAGATTCCACCTCCATTGGTTGTCTACCAACATAGCTAACCACTCATATAATTTGATAGAGAATGTGCAGAAGAAAATTTCATGTATTTCCATATACAAATATCTATCCAACCATTGCTCCTTTTACATGCATGGATTCTTGTTCTCATTGACCGAAAATTCGTGAATAATTTTGTCCAACCACTTTCCAATTTCCTTCTTGGTTGGACTCTAGTGATGTGACATCACATATCTCCTTCAAGCAGATCCCAGTCTCGGGAATGGAACCATTTTTTGGTTTAGGTGGTCCTAACCGAGGTTCAGAGTTATTTGTGCCAGCCAACAAATCCCTACACTACTGTCCCTTTCGGAAACAACCCGTGTAGCGCAGGCTGTAATCTCAACCAAGGCAGTATGGGGGGATGCAAGAACCATGTTTCTTCATCTAGAGACGAGTGTGATGTCTTTTAGTGCCTCAGATATGCCTTCAAGTAGATCAATAAGCCCTAAGGGATCGGTACTGTAACATTACTAAAACAACCTTCAGACCTTCGCCAAGGTCCACGGTTTGTCTTTACGGACTGTTAATAGTATGTTTATCCACTTACATGCATTAGATAACTACTCTAGACTGGGGCTCGCATAGATAAGCTTATATTATTAACAAATATTAGGTAATTCATCAAACACTTCATAGAAATACATAAATATGCTTGTGCACATCATCTAACAGTTATTCAATAGAATCGTGCACCATTAGATCAATATTTCATAAACATATTATTCATCAACACCATAAGTTATAAACAAAAGTAAACAACAATACACAATATTTCTACAGAAAAAACTTCTTTATTGATCTACAGTTCATAATACAAACTCAAAACATCCATACACACTCAGTTGCATGGGTCTGCACACTCAATTGTGAATTGTACTTTTAGTTTGAGGGGGCCTGACCCAGGTTCAGAGTTAATTAGCTAAACAAATCCCTACACTACTGGCCCTTTCAGCATCGACCCGTGAAGCGCGGAGTAAAGTCTCACCCAAAGCAGTATGGGGGGATGTTGGAACCAAGTTTCCGTACCTTGGAGATGTCTCAGGGGTCGATTTAGTCCAACTGTGAATGGATTCATGCAAGTCAGTTCGAGTACTTCCCTGACCTGTGAGGCCTTCGCGATCTGTTATAACCGCCTTTGTGCAACCCTAACTAGGGGTTCAGATGCTTTTGTGCCGCTAGGGCCGCAATTTGCGCTATTTCCCCATGTTACACCGCGTATCTTACTTATCTTCTTACAATTGTTAGTTAACTTCATGTAAACAAATACTTTATCTTATATTCACTTAATCAACATAATCATATAAGTTCACACACCATATAAACAGTGGAATTGCAATTTATACCCAATACATTCAATGCAAAAATTAGGAAAATGATACACAAAAATTATATGAAACTTCTCTTTATTACTTATCCAATGGTTACAGAATCATCTCACCCTACGAACTCAGCTATAGGGGTCTGCACACTCAGTTGCGGACTACTAGACCTCTGCGTACTCAGCTATAGAGCCTTCTCCTACTCTACGACCCAAGACTCAACTCTACACTTAGATAAGACTCAATTCTTCATGCTTCATTCATGACTTCCTTCTGTCCTTTTTTTTAACTGATTTACAACTTAGAGCCTTGCTTTATTTATACAATCCCTTGGTCTGCGAACCATGGGTAGATCTTTAAAGCTGACATTACATTACAAAACTCAGGGCGAACAACCCTATGACTCATTTACAACTTTGCACTCTGCGCCTACAAAATGTGGAGTCTTTACATTGGATTTACACCTTTTGACCAAACTCTTGGCTTTAAGCCCCAAAACATCCCTTGGGGGATCCCACACCCAACAAGCCCCTAACATGAACATCGTGACTTTCCCTTGAGTGACTCTATCAGTGTGCAGATCTTCGCATGGAGACCTCGCAACTCTGCCTGGACCGCTGTAAGGTCAGCAACACATTGAGTGGCTACCTGTTGTACCTCCTATAGCTAGTCAGATGGTCGGGCCACCTGTGTATAGCTTCAATCTACTACCATTTACTTTTCCTACGAAAAATTTGCCATTTAGTTTCACCAACTACACTGCGCCACCATCCGTGATTTCCTAAATAACATACGTTCCCATCCAATGCATTTGTAGCTTCCCCAAGAATTTATCAAACTTGCTGTCATAGAATAGCACCAAATTATTTACCTTAAAAGTTCATAACTTGATATGTCGATCATGCCGGGCCTTTTCCTACTATTTTTGTACCTGCTGATCGAATCTAGCAAAAAACCATTCTTCTTCGAGTTCCTCCAACTACACGATCCTATCCTCCAAGGTGCTATGGTCCACCATACCTATAAGTGCTACTATGCGCAGACTAGGCATGATATACTCCATCAGCATTATGGCTTCCACTCCATAGACCAACCTAAAAGGCATTTGTCACGTCAATTTCTTACATGTTGTCCTATAATCCCATAATATTGTAGGTACGTGCAGGTCCTAATCACTTCACTACACATTTCATACATTTGTCAGCGTGGTCTCCAATACTTTGTTAAATGCTTCTACAGTCCTGTTAGCCTATGGGTGATATGGTGTGCTTTTCTAATGATACACCTGAAACTCTTCGGCTAGCACGTTGATCATTTAATTTAGGAAATGTGTACCATGATCTCTCATCAAGATATTTGGACAAATGAATAGTGTCAGTACGTGGTAAAATAGAAACTTTGCGGCCATCGCAACCATGCAATATTTGACTAGTTGCACTTCTGCCCAATGCATTAGGTATTTTGCCGCAGTAATAATATATCTCGTGCCTGCCTTTCCTTGCGGTTTGATAGGTCCTACAAAGTCAATCGTCCACTTCTCAAAGGGCTGAAATGTCATTTGTGGATTCAAAGGCCTCTCGTCCCTCCCTGATGGATTACCCATTCTTTGACATACATAACATGCCTTGCAATGTGCTTTTGAATCTTGATGAAGGGTTGGCCACCACAACCCTGCACGGAGAACCTTCTGTGAAGTTTCTCTCCCTGCATGATGACCTCTCGCTAGCCCCCATTTGCATCTATGAGGATTCTACTTCATTCAAACTCTGGTACATATCTTCGTAGTATCTCATCATTCCCCATGTTATATAGGTGCCCCGCAATGACAGAAAAATTTGCCATGCACACCACTAGTTTCTTCTTCTGTTGGACTGAGTAACCTTCCAACACAGTTCTATTTGTTAGAAAGTGAATTATATCTTCAAAATGTCCATCCGCTGCACACACATAAAAAAGTTGCAGGTCGGGTAGTCCTTCCTCCATGATGTTAGGTTCCTCCCCTGTTTCAATGCATAACAGGTGATCAGGTCCCACGTTTAGTTATCTAGGCTTCACAACAACTTCAAAATCATATTCTTGGAATAATAAAATCTACCTACATATGCACCACCCCCAACATAGGTTTATTGACCTAGTATTTCAATGCGGAATGATCTGTATACATCTTGAAGTTTCCCCTTAGCAAATAGATCTAATATTTCTGAAGCGCATATACCATAGCCAGTCCCTCGTGTTTAGTGGTGGAATAGTTCTTTTCTGCTTTAGATAATTTCTGACTCACGAATGTGATAGGATGATCGAAGCCCTCTCCACCATCCTGTGTGAGAACTACCCCCAGTGCTATACACGACGTGTTAACATGAACATGGAATTCTTTCTTCTAGTTTGGGAAGACAAAAATCGACGCAGTATCCATCTTCTCCTTGATATCCAGGTTTCCTTTACAGTCATCATCCTAGCAGAACATGACATCCTTCTTCAATACTTTTTCTATCAGTGTAGCGATTTTGGTGTAGCTTTTGCTAAACTTTCTATAGTACCCCGTATGTCCTAAGGTAGCATGCATCTATTTCACACTGTACAGTGCTTCCAAATTCAGAATCACCACGACTTTTGCAGGGTCTACCATCAGCCCTTGTTTACAAACCACATGTCCCAATCGGTTTCCAAAAGGAATGAGGAACCTACACTTCTTGAGGTTAAGCATGATTTGGTATCTTTAGCATGTATCCAGCATCAAGTGCAGGTTTGCTACATGGCTCCTAACCAACCCAAATATAGTCTAGTCATCGAAATAGATTGTTGGGTAGCGGATTACCCCATAGAATTTTTTGGGGCTTAAAGCTCAAGTTTTGGTCAATGTAATGTAAAGACCCCGCAAAATGTAGGTGTGGAGCAAGAGAATATAGGGTTGTCCACCCTAAAATAATGTAATTAAATATAGAATGTCTCGGCCTACCCATGGTCCAAAGACCATGGGATTGTATAAATAGAGCAAGGCTCTTAGTGGAAAGTCAGTCTTAGTCTTAGCTTGGAGAAGTAATATGTTTTTTTGAATGAGGAATTCACTCTGAGTCTGTAAGTCCAAGTCTTGGGTTGTATTAGTAGTAAGAGGATCTATAGCTGAGTGTGCAGAGGC
Source organism: Pinus tabuliformis (assembly GCA_031772625.1). Classification (NCBI taxonomy): domain Eukaryota; kingdom Viridiplantae; phylum Streptophyta; class Pinopsida; order Pinales; family Pinaceae; genus Pinus; species Pinus tabuliformis. The sequence continues at coordinate 637,994,139 of CM062811.1, forward strand.
CTGGTAGAGTCTGCAGTTGTGTGTGCGGACCCCTACAGCTGAGTGCATAGGGTGGAGTTGGGATTGTACTTGAATAGAGGATTAAAAAAAAAAATTTGATTCTAGAATACTATGTGTTTATTGCTTATGTGATATTTATGCATCTCTTTATAGTTTAAGATTGTGCTCACTGGTTATAAATGTTGAATGATTGATAATAATATTGGGCCACACATAATTAAGTTAAGATCTATAATAAAAGCATAGTAAGGATAAAGGATCTAGACAACATCTCTTCGTGCCCTTTATAGAGCTACGCGGAAGCAATTGCACAGGTCGCGAAGGACAGATGGTTGTGCGGAGTAACGTAAGCACACAAGATTGGTTCGCAAACTTCCCAGAATTCATCAAGACATCCCTAGGGTGCAGAAACCTGCTTCCAGCACCCTCCCATACTACCTTGGGTGAGACCTCAGTCCACGCACTATGTACTATTTCCAAAAGGGCCGATAGTACTGGGATTTGCTTAGCTAAACTCACTGTTGAACCTGGGTTAGGCCCTAAGTAGCCAATAAATGGTTCCATTACCAGGACCAGGATCTTCCTAAGGGATGTCTGATGTCGTGCCATTGGAACCCTACAAATGAGGAAATTGAAGAGTGGTTGGACAAGAAGCTTCACGATTTCGTAACACAGGATAATAGAACTTCGTAGATATCTAAGAAGAGGTGGCTAGATCACTACATATATACTGAAATCCATAAGATCTTCTTCATGTGCTTCTCTTCTGAACTATATGAGTGGATTGCGAGTTTAGTCGATAGCTAGGGAAGGTACAAGCTCGATCAATCGATAATGTGGATTCAGGAATTGGTGGGCAGACTAGAAACATCAGAAGATAAGATCGCGTGGGCTATGGACCAATGGCTCAACCAGATAATAGGAAGATTTATCATTGAGTTCGCGATAGACACAACCATGAGCTACAGTGAAGCAGAGCGATGTTTTCTCAAGGGACCACAAGGTAGGTACATTAAATCCCTAAATACTTGGATTAATATGCTGTTATGTGAAAAATGGGTGATGCGAATACATTAATGTTTGGAACGAGGTGGATTAGAAGGATCTGCAAAGGTAGTGGGGAATTAGGAAATAGTCCCTTAATTTCACCTTTGCAAGAGAGAGAGGAGGAGCTCGGTTGGGTCTCTCCAAGAAGTGCGGCCAGTTTAATAAGACAGCGCATTCCACAGTTACCACCTCCACTTATACCACCACTCACTTCACCTACTTCACCTCCATCTCCACCCACTCCACCTCCACCACCCCCACAGTTCAACATGGCTAGCGTAATCAAGCTACCTATATTCAGAGGAGTAGGAAATGAGGATCTGGATCAGTTCTGGTTTGTAGTAAGAGTAGTGTGGGAAGCACAAGGGGTCACAGATGATAACATTAAGAGGGCTGCATTGGTGAGCACTTTGCGAGATGATGCGTTGAAATGGTATATCAAGAATTTGAATGATCACCCAAATGTAGGAATATCAGAGATCGAGAATGCATTGAACAGAGAATTTATCCAGCCGAAATCAAAGATGTAGTCAATCATCAGATTTAAAACGATCGCGATGCTTCTAGGTGAGACCCCATGGGATCTGGATCAACAGCTATAGAGTACGATCTACGAGGCTAATATGACGTTAATGGATGTGTAGCACCACATGTGGTTTGTGGCATCTTTGACACCACACCTAAGGATGAAATTGTCACAGTAGAAGTTTTCAACCCAGGCCGAAGCATTGGAAATGGCAATGAGGTTGCATGAAACACCGACACAGGATCTGGGGCTAAGAGTTCAACAAATCCACGTACCGCTACAGAATATTTGCCTAGAAATGCAAAGCTTGAAGTATGATAGGGCACTGTGGCCGGAGGCGTGGGAGGAAGTGTGGTGCATAAAATGCAAATGCCAGGGCCATGACAAGGATCACTACCTAGTATTTGTGGACTACTTGGTAGGAGGGGGGCCAATAATGTTGAGACCAGAGGCACAGGCAGGGCCCAGTGCGGCACCCACACTATGCTACACAACCTGTCTGAAAGGGGGAAAGCACACGACGGATAATTTCCATCTATTGTAGAGGTATACATAGACTCCGCAGTAGTTGTTTTATAATTTCTGTAGGTTGGTGGGCCACGATGAGCCTACTTGTCACAACTACAAGTTGATGATGTAGCGAACCCCAACCTATAGAATACAGATAGAAATGTAAGGCCTCGATCCAACCACAGGGATGGCGTGCACTGGATTTCAGGGTCGAGGTCGAGGATGAGGAGGAATGGGGCCAGGAAAGGGCTGCGAACAGTTAATCTGTTACAATTACAGAGGACCAGGACACTACTCCCATGGTTGTACTAATCCAACGAGAATGTCTTGTTGATATTACAATCAGTTTGATCATGAAATGATGGACTTTCCTACATTAATAACACAGATGCACGAGAAAGGGGCACTCTAGTCCCCTCCGACTCAGAATATCCAAATGATGAAATCTGAACCCTGCGATGAAGACCCCAACATGAACATGATGCTCAGAAGTGGTGCGACCATAGGAGAAGATAAGGGGAAGCAACTTGAGGAAGATACAAGGGTTTGCAAGGCTCCTACAGAGGAACTTGAGTTTGACTTGGAATGTGCAAAGGAGATGTTTATGGAAGCTAAGAAGAGCTTCGCAGAGGCTTCTACTTCAGGTAGTAAGGATCAACCAAAGCCAAGAATGGATCCTTTTATGCTTACTACCATCTTAGAGACATGCATGAAGCTGCTGGATGATAATAAGGCAGTTAAGGGACTACAGGAGTTAATCACCAGGTGCATAGGGTCAAGGGAGGTGTGCGTAGCCTGGCAATTGGGGAAGCATGCATTGCACACCGGGAGGGAAATGAGATTGACGGCGCAGATTGGTGAATATGAAATGGATCAGGTAATCTTAGAGCTCAGTTCGGACGTGAATGTGTTACCAAAGAAGACATGGGAATGCATGGGCAAGCCCATGTTGTAGTGGTCACCTATTCAATTATGAATGGTGAACCAACAAAAGATTTTTCCTATGGGAGGGCTGCAAGGAGTAATAGTCGATATTGAAGGCACGAGCATGCATATGGAATTTGAAGTGATAGAGATTATTGGTGACAACAATCCTTATCCCACGTTTCTAGCAATAGACTGGGCCACTGATATGAATGGAGTCATCAACCTGAAGAAGTGGAAGATGATATTCGAGAAAAAAGTCCCTGCGCATAGTAGTTCCACTATATCTAGCCAAAGGAGAGTGCTACACTAAAATTGTGCACCACGATGACAGTGATGATGAGGTAGATTGAATTTACCATATAGTGGCACAAGACCAGGATCAGGTGAACCTGACTACAGATGGAAGAGTCTCATGGGAATGCGACAGTTCATGTACGTCGGATTCAGATAAAGAGGTAGAACACTGATAGAACTAGTCGGACAAAGTGACAACACTGAATTACAACAAGATGATTATATCACTACGGTGCATGACGACAGAAGCCAAGGAACTGGCAACATATGATGGAGTAACATCGGTGGATGAATTCCTAGAAAAATTTGAAAGCGCAGTCCCGGAACAACAGCAGCATGATGCGCTGGAATGCGCGTGCAACACCTGGACGATGGTGGAGTACACATTAGAAGACTATTAGAAACTGGTGCAAATGTATAAAATCAATGCACTTACAGTTTGGAAGTCCCCAATGTCAAACGAGAGATGGGAAGCTAGGACGATGCAGTTTGTGTGCCCACATGTGTCGATCGATGTAGACCTGTGCTGTGCAAGCACATCCCGGACTATGGATCTAAAATCAAAGCCCGATGCAGTAGCAATAAAAGAGACGCACACCAAAAATATTCCACGTCAGAGCATTCACAAAGCTATGTGGAATCATGAACAGAGTTTAATAGGCAGGACAAACTGATTGGGACCTATGCATGCCAGCGGTTCGATGGGCCTTTACAGCCATGTACAAGAATCTGAGCACGGAAATGATCCTAAAGATGATGGGTAGAGTTGAGGCCATAGGTTTGGGAGGAAGGAATCCTCACATAATTGGAATGAGTCGTAAGGACTAGGATGAAGGAATTATGCTGCCACGTGGGGTCAAACATATGCAGATTCAGGAAGCCATTCGGCAAGGGCGCTTGAAAATTCACGAACTCGAAGAAGATCGAGTACAGCTGAGGAAGGAAAGTAGGATCTTGGACGAAGAAATCAACAAACTAGAAACTAGAATCACACAGGCAGGCCACGTCGAGGAACCAAGTATGACAGGACAAGAGGGAGGCAGTCATACTACTGCATTAGAAGGATTTGTGGCTCTACTACCATGGCTGTGGTCGCACCTCACTAGAAAAAGGAATTGGGGGAGCACACTGTGTAAAGAAGAACGAGAAGCACTGACTAACGTCAGGGTAATTACGAGGTACCCGCAGACTAGGGTGGAAGGTGCAGGGAAGCCTTGCGCGGTTGGAGTAACCACCTGACTATCCATAGAAAGCATAGTCTCAGCGCTCCAAGCAGTTTAAAGAGAGCTTGAAACTATAAACAAGTCTGTAGGAGAGCTGCGCAGGAAGGTGGTTACACGCAGGGTCAATATGTCATAGGCATCACAGTCGCATATAAGGGGTTGCATTGCTGCATGGGTAGGCTGGAAGGTGATTGTTGATGTCACTGTTCATGACAAGAGGTCCAATTTAAGGCAGAAAGGAGCAGGTGGCGGGCAGTTAAGATAGGAATTAAGAGCTAGATTTGGGACGATTTGCCACCAAGAAGGTATTAATGACTCAGAAGTGGATGGAATGGTCGAATTCAAATTCAAATGATACCATAAAATCCCTTGGGATAGCCTCAAGGCAACACTTGGTTGTTGAAGATTTGAGCCAGTACAAAGCATTGAGCACCAAGCACTCTTTGCTGCCCTTGAGTACACGACCAAATGGATCCAGTGGAAACACGATGACGGTTGCAAGAACCAGAGTGCGATTTGCGGAAGTTACCCCAGAGCCCCATATGGTCAAGGAGGAGCCTAGAGAGGTAGCAGCTGCACCAGAGGTTCCAAAGTCACCATGCACACCGTGACCATACAAAGACAAGCAGATAATGGGGCCAGTTCGGATATCACTGCGGAACCCACGGTTTAGTAAATTGTCAATAGCAGAGCAGGGAAAAGTCATCACCCTTGAAACAGAGGAGGAGGAAGATTTGCAAGCCTTGATCACCCAAATTGAAGCACAAGATGATGAGGTGGAGAATTTCTCCCAAGTGCCTCTGTCGATAAAGTTACCCCCCCACATTCCCCCATGGAAGGGGAAAGCCAAGATACCAAAGGACTTGGAGGCCATGAAGAGTGCGCTCTAGACCCTGCTCCTCAAGTTTGATGGTCTGTCATTGGGGCGGGTACCTAATATGAAGTTCGAAGACTGGGACATCACAAATGGCGAGAATTTCCCATAGTTGGCCACAGAGAAATTACTCAAGCAGAAATGGCTACGCGGTGTAGAGAAGGTTGGGCTACTCCATCTACAACAGATACCCCACTACCACCACGTTCCTGTCACTAATTTTTTCATCTGGAAGCTACTTTGCCTAGTACACGATGGGTATCTCTAGCTGGAGGAGCTGATATCCATCACAACTGATCTAATCCACTGGATTTCTTGGCTGCCCATCAAAGGAAATGACCCTGCAGCCATAGTAGGGAAGAGCGGTGACTTAGCCCTTCGAGAAGCTATGAAGGGAAAATATAAGCTGGAGAAGAGGAAGCGAGGGTATGCAATCGCAAGCATCATAGACCAAGGGGTGTGCATAGCCACCCAGCTGCTGGTTGGCAAGCTGATGAGGAAATGCCATGCAGACGAAGTGCCAACGTCTGTAATTGTGTTGGCAGAGCAATGCACAGAGGGGGTCCAGTTCAACTAGGCACAATTCCTTTGTGACAAGTTCTTGACAAATTGGAGGGAGGCCTAGGAGCAGGGTAAGACCTTCCACTATGCATGGTTTCTCTTATCCATCCTGTTGGTTGCAAGATAATTGCCAAAGGATAGTAGTTCCCACGGTTGAGGGTGACCTACCCAAAGTCGAGAGCTACACCTCGCTCTGGGTAACGAAAGATGCAATGAGGATTCGCGAGATAAAGGTGTTTTTGGTGTTTGTAGAGGTAAGAATATGAACATGGATCAATCGTAGGCTGCATTTGTCCCCTACAGTCCATAATAGCTTATAGAGCATGGCGGAGTTCAAGGAAAATATGCATAACATGTATATCTGGGTGCGAAAATATCCCACACGAACATGGGAAAAGCTCTTGTTCATCGCAATGGATGACACAATCTTTGCGGTAATGGAGTCCTGGCCTCCGGAGTGGCATGCCTTGGACTTGGAAGAAATGGAAAAGATCGTAGCATAGCAGTGAAAGAAGGATACCAAGCTGCGCATCACGGAGCCAGCGAAGAGAAGGCGCCAAGAAGAAGAAGTGGCCATGCAGCAGAAGGCGATTGAGGTAGCAATGGTAGTACAGACGGCAGAGACCAAAACCATGCCCACCAAAGAGATCGAGGAAGGCCAGGAAATGTCCATAGAGCAGAACATATAAGGGGAGGCTGAGACAAAGGAATGCATGGACCCGACACCAAAATCGACCCAACTCAAGAGGTTGCGCGTCCATGAGAAGCTAGCCTCACAGAAAAAGACAAAGGCCACAAAGACCTCTAAGGGAGACCTTCTTGAAATTCATGAAACAATTTGTGATGTCACTAAGGATGCTTTTGAGGAATTATTGATGGAGCAGACAACTGTGTTGATGGCACTCAAAGCACAGTTGCAAGCATTACAAGTGCGACCCCTAGGAATGATGGCACCACACGTTGCGGCAGGTACATCTGAAGTCGAGCCGATGTTGCGTGCCCGCACCATGCACACTTTTGTATTACCAAAAGGCACAGTCTTAGTAGCCGCCAAGGGTGACAGGGCCATGGAAATTCAAATGAAGGATTGGGGGTTGAATTTGGCCACCCTTCCTAGAGAAACCCTATACTAGCTATAGGATGGGGTAACTGCTGAGTTTCGTGCCAAGGAGGGCCGCGCCCTCTAAGTCTTGAGCGCACAGAAGTTAATTTTAGAATAGCTCAGCCTGCAGTGCGACAACCTGGTTGCACACACCCAGGGATTGGAACAGGCTGTGGAGGAGGCCTGTAGCAGCATACCGGAGTTGGCTATGCCGACGGTACTCCCAACAATAGAAAAGATTCACCAACTAGTGGCTAGAGTCCGTAAGGACCAGGAAGAGGCCGCGAGGTTCAGTTGGAGCTGAACTTGTAGTTTTTTGAGCTGTGGTTGAAGGCACAACCCTCTACACCCCCAAAAGTCAGAGAGCAACACCACTATGCCATTCAATTGGGGTTGGAAGTGATAAAGCACGTTGTACAGGACTTCACGGGATTTTTGGATCAGTACCTCTTGACACTCTCCTCACTGTAGGAAGATCCAACCATACAACATCTGGAGACAGAAGCATGGCAGTTATAGCAGGCATATGACAATATCAGGGGGACCGCACAGATAGTCACCCTTACTCAGTGACTTGCCAAGACGAAGGAGGCCCGGGCTCTAAAGGAACAGGTGGAAGCCACGTGCCAAAAAGAAGTAGTGCTTAAAGCATGATTCCAGCCTTGGCTCGAGGAAGCATTCACGATCACCGCCACGATCGAGGGAAAGCTAGCACAGATGCAGATTACATATGCACTAAGGCAAGAAGGTACCCCTAACAACAATGCATCAAATATTCGAGCAAAACTGATACCATGGAAAGCGGAAGAGTGTGTTGCAGATGTAAGCGAAGCACAAAAGTTGTTGGATGGACTTCGCACAAAGATCATTGTACCAGCTGAGCAACTCGGGACGAGTCACGATGATTGTGTTGGGGGCCTATTGGGAAGTGGATCCCACCATAGCAGGTTTTGGGGCTTAAAGCTTGAGTTTTGGTCAATGTAATGTAAAGACCCCACAAAATGTGGGCGCGAAGCGTGAGAGTCTAGGGTTGTCTGCCCTAAAATAATGTAATTAAATATAGAATGTGTCAGCATAAATAGAGCGAGGCTCTATGTGAAAATTCATTCTTAGTCTTAGCTTGGAGAAGTAATATGGGTTTTTGAATGAGGAATTCTCTCTGAGTCTATAAGTCTGAGTCTTGGTTCATAGTAGTAATAAGAGGCTCTGCAGCTAAGTCCACAGAGGCCTGGTAGAGTTTGCAGCTATGTGCGTGGACCCTTGCAGCTGAGTGCACATGGCGGAGTTGGGATTGTAATTGAACAGAGGATTAATAAAAGATAAGTTGATTATGGAATACTATGTGTTTATTTATTATGTGATATTTTTGCATCTCTTTATAGTTTATGATTGCATGCACTGGTTATAAATGTTGAATGATTAATAAGAATATTGGGCCCACAGAATTAAGTTAAGATCTATAATAAAAGCATAGTAAGGATAAAGGATATAGATAACATCTCTTCGTGACCTTTACAGAGCTACGCTGAAGCCGTTGCACAAATTGTGAAGGACAAATAGATGTGCGGAGCAGCGCAAGCGTGCATGATCAGTTTGTGAACTTCCTAGACTTCATCAAGACATCCCTAGGGTGTGGACACTTGGTTCTAGCACCCTTCCATACTGCCTCAGGTGAGACCTTAGTCCGCGCACCTTGGACTGTTGTCGAAAGGGTTGGTAGTACCGAGATTTTCTTAGCTAAACTCACTTTTGATCTTGAGTCAGGTCCCAAGTAGCCAACATAGACCTCTAAGAATTTATGAATATATTCCCTGAATGCCACAACAACTATGCGCGAAAAGATAGCTGATGCGTTTTTCAATCCAAACAGCATGACAATGTATTGAAAGTAACCCCACTCCATCGCGAAAGTTTTCTTGCTCCTATATTCTAGCGCAATCCTGATCTGATGGTACCCTGAGAACCCATCGGTAAAAGAAAAGGCTTCTTGATTGCCTACATTGTCCAACACCTTATCTGTGAATGGATTTGGGAAGGGATCATGTACACACATGCCATTCAACTTTCTGATATCTATGCATATTCTTATTTCATCCTTACTCTTCTTCTCTTGTACCACCATTGGACTTACCTAGTTAGATTCCACCACAAGCTTAATGATGCTTGCTGCGAGCATATTGTCTAATTCTACACAAAAGTTTTCCTTGTATTTCAGATTTAAGCGATACAACCTCCACTTAACTGGCTTCGCATTAGGTTTGAACATGATCCTCATTATCCCTAAATTATTCACTTTAAGTTTGTAAACTTAATCGGGCATAAGTCTTGATATTCATGGAGTAGTTCAGCGACCTTTTCCACCATCCCATCATCCCAGTAATCCTCAATCATCACAAATTTAGGTTCCGCCTCTATACCATTATTTACCTTCTTAGTCTTTACTAACGTAGTTATTTTAGGGTTCTTGATTTGGGGTCCTTGAACCTCGCGCTGGACTTCTGTCTTGGGAATATCAATGTTCCTCGGATCTTCATCCTCTTCCTTGGTAGTTACATTATAACAATCTAGTGCGCAACTTAACTAAGTAGCCCATTCAGGTTGAATCATCTCTATTGAATCTTGCGACATCCTGAAGATGGTTGATTTTACTTCTTAGAACGCTTCATCAATACTATCCTATCCATCCTCAAAGTTGAAGGTCATAATGAACCCTTTGTGTAGGACATCCCATTCACTTGTCCCATGGTGGAGCTCTATTTCTATATACTAGTTCATTGGTATAACATCCAGGGTGTGGCAGAATAGGTGCAACCACTCAGGTTGTGGCTTCTCCCATATGCCTGCGTCCACTTGGCCATATGTGCGCGTGGATCATCTTGCCCATTATATTTATCTGTCAATATCACTCTAGGATTCCCAAACCTTGTGTGCATCATCCTTCTACATTCATGCCAGTCTACAAAGCTTCCTTTGTGCATACCCCACCACCTTGCCGGCATAGCGGAAAGTACCCAGTTCAAGGCCTAGAAACATTACTTTTCTAGTACCTCCCTTTCAAACTTATCCAAGAAAGTATCTACCTCACTTAACCCATCATAAGTAGGGAGATCTCTCGCTTTTGTTGATACATAGAGTAGTGGTTTTTTCATCATGTTACAATTAAGCATGGTTACCTCGTGTAACCGGTTCTGCCATCGCTCTATCTCCTCATCTGAATCCGAAGTATAAGAGCTTTCACACTCCCATGAGATCTGTCCATACATGGTGGGATTTACCCAGTCTTGCTCTCACGCAATTATCTTGTAGATGCAATCCAAATCGTCATTAGTTTCATAGTCGTGCATCGGATCTGTATAGCGCGATCCTTCAATAGGGTCCAAGGGTATAACTATGGGTAGAGACTTCTTCTCAAAAATCATCTTGCGCTTCTTCAGATTAATCACCCCGTTCATGTCAGTGGCCCAATCAATTCCTAAGAGTGCAAGGTAGGGATTGCCATCATCAACAATCTCTATCACTTCAAATTCTGCCAGTGTGCTCACTCCCTCAATATTCACGATGATTCCCTACAATCGCCCGAGGGGTATTATCTTCTGTTGGTTTGCCATTCATAGCTAAATAGGATACCACTACAGCATAAGCCTCCCCATGCACTCCCATGTCTACTTCAGCAGAATGTTCGCGTCCAATCCTAAGTCCAAAATTACTTCATCCATCTCATATTCTCCAATCTATGCGGTTAACCTCATTTCTCTCCCTATCCTCATCTTATGCTTTCCAATATTCTGGACTACATGTGGTTCTCCTATTGCAGCCCTAGCGCATCTGTTAATGAGTCCCTGCAATCCATTTATAGCTTTACTATTGCGCAGTAACTTCATGCATGTTTCCAATAACATCATAAGCATAGATTGGTCCATCTTCAGCTTTGTTCTATCTTTGCTTCCTAAAGTGGAGGAATTAGCGAAGCTCTTCTTAGCTTCTATGAAGGTTTCCCGAGTGTGGTCCAAATCAAACTCCACTTCTTTCACTGAAGCTTTGTGAACCCAAGAACTATATTCAAGTTTTTTACCTTTGTCATCTCCCATCATGATTCCATTTTGGAGCACAATGTTCACATTTGGATCTTCCTCGCACGACTCAGACCTCATCATCTACAGGTTCTAAGTTGGGGGAGGTGGTAGCTCTCCCTTGTCATGTATCCTAGCTATCAACGTACAACAATCTTTTGTCTCATGATCAAACAAGGTATAGTACAGACACGATGGACGTGTTGGGTTCATACAATCGTGGGCATAATGTCCTAACCCTCTGCAATTGTAGCATATTATCTATTCACGACCTCTTCTAGGTCCTCCTCCGCCTCGGTGTCATCCATGCCCCTGAAATCTGGTTCGCGCCACTCCTGATTCGGGCCTAGGGATCATGATTCGGCCTGAACTCTATAGGTGGGAGTTCAATCCATCATCAACTCATAACTCCTACAAGTCAGCTCATTGTGTCCCGCCGACCTACAAAAGTTATAAAACAGTTGATGTGAATTCTACATGTTCATCTGTAACAAATGGTAGTTGTCTATAGCGCGTTTCCCTCCTATTTAACAATAGGTGCTGCACTAGGTCATCTTGTGCTTATGGCCTTAATGGCATTGGTCCTCCTCTCGTGAGGTAATTCGTGAACACCAGGCAGTGGTCCTTATTGTTACCCTGACCCTTGCATTTTACGCACCACACCTCTTCACGCACTTTTGATCGGGCTGTCTTATCTTGTTTCAGACTTTGCATCTCAACACATAAGTTTTTCAACTGCACGTGGATATGCTGAACTCCCAAGTTAGGATCCTACATTAATGTCTCATGAAGCCTCATCATGATATCTAAGGCCTCTACCTAAGTCATTAACTTTTGTTGCGACAGTGCGCTCCTTAAATGTGGTGTTAGCAATGCTACAAACCATTCACGATGTTTTCCATCTGTCATATTCATATTAGCTTCGCAAATAGTGCACTTCATCCTCTGATCCAACTCCCAAGGAGTCTCACCTGGTAGCATTGTGATCTCTTTGAATCCAATGATTGACTTCGCCTCTGACATCGGCCTGCCAAAATCATTATTTAGCGCAATTTGGATATCCACAATTCCTGCATTCGGATTTTCATTAGAATGCTTAATATACCAGGTCAGCACATGGTCCTCCAGAGAACTGACTAGCGTCACCTTCTTTATATTATCATCTATAACTCCCTGCACTTCCAATACGGCTCTTATAATGAACCCAAATTGGTCTATATCCTTATTTCCCACTCCCTTGAACACAGGTAAGTTTATCGTGCTTGCCATATTGACTCACAGTGGTGGTGGAGGTGGTACATGTGAAGATGGAGGTGATGGTGGTGAAGCTAGTGGTGGTGTGGGTGGGGGTGGCATGCTCGGAATCATCTACCTTATCAAATGGATCACACTTCACAGAGAGACCTTCATGAGCTCTTCCTTGTCCCCTCACAGAGGTGAAATCAAAGGGCTATTCTATGGTCCCTTACTTCACTTCTTTAGGTTTTTCCACTTCGCGTAGCTCCGAACATCAAGGTAATTGAATAACCCTCTTTTCACACAATAGCATTTTAATCCAAGTATTCAGATACTTTACGTACTTACCTCGTGGACCCTTTAAAAAGCATTGCTTTGCCTCGCTATAGCTGACTGAAGTGTCTACCATGAACTCAATAATGAGTTCTCCTATAATTCGATTGAGCCATTGATCAACGACACATGTGATATTATCCTCCGATTCTTCCAATTTGCGCACCAACTCTGGGGTCCACACAGTAGGACCATTAATTTTCCACCTTCCTTGGTTATGTACTAGCTTCATGATCCACTCGTACAACTTAGTATGGAAATATGCGAAGAAGATTTCATGGATATCTATGTATAGGTAGCAGCCTAACCACTCTTCTTTTGTCAGTCATGGATTCCTATTTTCCTACATTGTGAACTTGTGAATTCTCTTGCCCAACCAACCTTTAATTTCCTTCTTAGTTGGATTCCAATGATAGGACACTCAACATCTGTATGCATATTCTGGTCTCGGAAACAGAACCATTTTTTGGCTTGAGGGGGCCTAACCCAGGTTCAGAGTTAATGAGCCAAACAAATCCCTACACTACTAGCCCTTTCGATACAGCCCACGGAGTGCGGACTGAAGTCTCACTCGAAGCAGTATGAGGGGATGTTGGAACCAAGTTTCCACACCCTGGAGATGTTTGGGGGGTCGATTTAGTCCAATTTTGAATGGCTTCGCAAGTCACTTTGGCACTGCCCTGACCTACGAGGCCTTCGCAATTTGTTATAACTACCTTCGCGCAACCCTAACCAGGGGTTGAGATTCTTTCACACTGCTAGGGCGATGATCTCTGCTATTTCCCCAAGTTACACTGTGTATCTTACTTATCTTCTTACAATTGTTAGTTAACTTTGTGTAAATATATACTTTATCTTATATTCACTTAATCAACAAAATCATATAAGTTCGCGCATGATATAAACAATGAAATTGCAATTTATACCCAATACATTCAATGAAAAAAATAGGAAAAAGATACATAGAAATGATATGAAACTTCTCTTTATCACTTCTCCAATGGTTACAAAATTTGACTCGCCCCGCGTACTCAGCTGCAGGGGTCCGCACACTTAGCAGAAGACTACTAGGCCTCTGTGCACTCAACTGCAGAGCCTTCTCCTATGCTATGACCTAGGACTTGACTCTACAGTTAGATAAGACTAAATTCTTCATCCTTCATTCATGAATTCCTTTTGTCTTTTTTTTTTAATCGATTTACAATTTAGAGCCTCACTCTATCTATACAATCCCATGGTCCACGGACCATGGGTTGATTTCTGAAGCTGACATTACATTACAAAACTAAGGGCGGACAACCCTATGACTCATTTACAACTTTGTGCTTCGCACCCACAAAATGCAGAGTCTTTACATTGGATTTACATCATTTGACCAAAATTTGGGCTTTAAACCCCAAAACTTCCATTTGGGGATCTCGTGCCCAACATCTACCTATGCCTCTACGCACTCAGTTGTAGAGGCATTCTCTCCTATTTGACCCACTTCTCTATGCTAAGAATTCTCTTTTATTCACCCATTGCTAACATGATTTGCGTTAGACTCTCTAAGACATTCCTATTTATACAATCCCATGGCCTGTAGACCATGGGTGGATCTTAAATTTGACTCAAATTTAAATAAACAAGGGGCTAAAACCCCTTTTACTCCTAATCATATACGCACTCCACATCCACAATTCGTGGAGACTTTACATCATTTACAACAATTACATCAAAACTTGGGTTTTTAACCTCAAAACTGACCCAAGTGACCCCATCCCAACAGAAATCATAGATGATACTTATATTGCTTGAGCCACATAGCTGTTTTGATGCTACTGATCAGATTTATGGATGATTCTATTGATAATTCATATAGTACATATGTTATGTTTCTTACATGGTGATCCTCATAAGTTCAGGGAGAAGAACAAAGCTTGAGTACACAACTTCATTATTTTATGATGATAAGTGTCTCTCATTTCTTTTATGATGATGTCATCATGCCTTCAAAGATGCATATATTTCATATGGTGTAGTTATGGATAAGTATTGTTGTGTTTGATGGTATCAAGAAAGTTTTACAAATGATTATGAGCTCATGGTTTTCTTTTTTCATTGATGGGAAGCTAGCTACATATTTATATCTCTATGTTGGACACATGGATGATTACTTAAATTGCACATTGGTAAATGATGTTGGTATAAAAGATCTTCTTATGAAGAAAATTGGCCAAGAGAATGGTGTTATTGTAGGTTTCATGAAGACATAGGTATTTGAAGACATGGCTATTTGGAGACATGGCTTACTTAATCACATAATGATGATGACTTATTACTTTATGATGATCGACTTGGTTCTCATATATGTTGAATATCATGGTTGATGGTTATCAGATGTGGGATTTCGGAAAACTCCCTAGTGATGATACATGGTTGATATATTAAGTGTTGGTGTGGAAAGATCATGCACTTATTACTACGTTGATGATGTTATGGTCATGGATGATGACTATGGTGTTTTCACCTATATATGATATGATGTGAATTATTGTGTATCACTGCTTTGAGATATGGCATATGCTTAGTTGATTCATGGAAGGCTATGTTTTTTATAAAAATAAGACTTTTTATACTAAGGAAATGGAGAAAGTTGATCTTGATAAGGTCAAGAGGATGAGTTGATATCTATATGCGACATACTTAGTCAAAAGTTGATGATATTAAAGTTACATTGTCTTATCTTTTGAATTGATGATGGACATATACGGGTTGTTGTTCTTGATGCTGAAAAACTCTTATGGTGCAGATAATCTATGGTGTATGATAGTTGCCGATAACTATCATGATCTTGTTTAGGTCTTTGGTATTTGTTATAAATGTCATATATAGCACTTTATGTAAAGACCTATGATGTAATAATTGTCATATTCAGTCATGTATGGACTTTTGAGATCAGGTCAAAAATGTAATCCCACTTAGTTGGGTGGTTGAATCAAATATGTACACCCACTTGGTTTGGTGATTGATGTATGGATGGATCCTTGGTGATGAGAAGGTCATACTCAATTGAGTCATAGAGTCATGTAATTCATTTTACATCCATCAAAGATTTTGGCATGAGCTGAGGGTGAGCATGATCAAAGAATTCGACATGTGCTGACGGGGAGCATGATTAAAGAATTTAGCATGTGCTCAGGGGGAGCACATTAAATAGTTCAGATATGGAAGTCTTCATTTAAAATTGATCAACCATTTTCCATTGTTGTCAAAGGGGGATAGTATATTGTGTTTGGAGAGTAGCTTGATGTTATTTAAAGGTTGTCCTTGGTGCTTGGCTTGATGTTGTTTATCGGTTGTGGTGACTAAACACCAAAGTGTTTGGGATCAAGTCCAATGGAGGAGATTTTTGGAATTACGATGAATGTCTTGTCCTTAATGGAAACTCACTTGTAACAGAACAAGTATATGGTAACTAGATGAATCCATAGTGAGTTCAAAGGTGAAAAAATGCTGGAACAAAATACCAGAATGATGGGTCAAAGGTTTATAGATCAAAATCAGAATTTTGATATAGGGAGATTGTTGGAATTATGAATTAGGTATTGTGCTTGATGACAACCTATTTGATGAAATGGAATCCTACTCGATAAGTTGTATGTAGATCTACTTGTTAAAGGTGTAAACATGATGTGTTTACAGATGTGACAGAATGCATGGAAGTTTTGTTTATAGATGTGATAGAATGCATGGAAGTTTAGAGGAATTAGTTTAGATGAATGATAAAGTTGGAATTTTAAGAACTATACGCGGGTTCTGTTAAGGTAAGTTGCATATGCAGGTGAGTTTAGTAAAGAAAAGTAGCGTATGTATTTTGCACCATGGCATTCTAAATACCAGGGGTTCTTACCATGGTATTGACCCATAGTAATGAGTGCAAAAAAGAATATTGATCCCGTCAAACAATACCATCGACATAACTATGGTTTTGACCTGTGGTATTGAAAAAGCTAAAACTATAGATGGAGGTGAAGATCAAAAGTGTTGTGGTGTGAAAGTGATGATAATATTATGAAAAGTTAGATCAAAAGAAAATATGAATGTTAGAGGTTTTTGATGCTTTGATTGATCTAAACTAAGTATGCACCTGAGAGTTTGATAATGGATGAGATCCAATAAATCTGAAATAATTATGCACCAATGAATACAATGATGGATCAGGATCATGAGACTTGAAATGACCTTTTAATTGTATGATCTACTCATAGATTGACTAGATCACAGTACTGATGCATGTTTTTATCTCTGAATATTATGATCTCGGTCTTTCTAACTTTTTGAGGAGTTGCACAATTTTAGGCCAAAATTTGTAGATCTATACACTGGTAGGTCTTGGGAAAAGTACATATACATGTAGGTTAACTTCTACAAAGTCACATATATAAGGTAAGGATTTTTTGTTCATAAATGACTGATCAACCTGATCAGTGCTACTATTTCTTGTATCTCCACCAATGATGTCCTCATGTTGATTTGGGTTGAGTGATAATGTCTGAAGTAGATCTGATTGAATGATGAAGTTGAATTTTGGTATTATTTGATTGATGAATGTTAATATTATTTGTTGATTGTCATTGAAGATGAGAGAGAGTTCTGTGATTGGTTTAGAGTGTTGAAATAGATTTGAGTGTGATTTAGTGTCCTTTTCAGAAATCGCAGTGGTCAAATTTTCATTTTTTAGTATATTAAGATCTATATGTGATTTTCTCTCCAGAAAAGCACATATGCATGCAAATTTCCTTAAATGAAGTAGCGTATACATTTTGGAAAATAAATAATCAGGGTTGGAGTTAATTCTATGTGTTGATGCAACATTCTAAGTTTAGTTCTATGTACTAGTTATAGTGATATACATGTTCCAGTTGATTGGTTAAGTTTTGATTATGTATCAGTTGTTTGGGTTTCAGTGATTCGTTGATTCTATGTGTCAGAGATTGATGATTGTTTTAGAGTGATGATTGAGCATAAGCGTTGATATTGTATCTAGTCTGAAAATTTGATAAAACATGGTCCATGGATGATGTTGAGGGTTGGAGTTATCAATGAGGAAGTTGAAGCTTCCAGCCAGTAGAGTCTGGTGATCACATCATGGGGTTCGAGCTCCTTTCCAATAGGATCTGGAGAACGAGTGAAGGTTGTAGCCTTCTACAGGTTGGTGCCTATGTACTGGTACAAGTTTACACCAGTACAAGAACCAAGGGGTTGGAGCTCCCTTCCGGTAGGAGATGGAGAATGATCAAAGGTTGTAACCTTCTGCAGGTGGGTGCCTGCATAGTGGTATGAGTTTGCACTAGTACAATATTGTAAAAATATTTTTCTTTATATTAAAATAGACAAAGATGACAACATAAGGAAGTTTTTTCCCACATTGGGTTTCCACCTTAAATCCTAGTGTTCATGTGTGTTTCTTATGTGTGATAGCTTATTTTGTTCTTACAACACAAGATTAATGTTTATATAATGTTTAATAAGGTAGTGATGCACTAGCTATAGACAAACATATGATGAATCAACTCCAACATAAGTTTACTAGATGTATGTTAGTTGTCTTAAGAACAATTGTGTACACATGTGGGTTCCTTTTAGTAAAGTTACGTATAGAAATATGAATATGAACATAAAAAAATACTGATTTGAAAATATTGATTCACCCCCTCCCCCTCTCAATATTTTCCCCAACATACTCATAATTTTATTCATTGTAAGATAGCCAAATAATTGAATTTCCTCCTATATCCAACACCCAAGTGTCAAGTAATGGTTACAAATGAAGGAACTATAAGTTTATCTAGAAGGTCCCATAATATGAAGCTAACCATGGGGGAATATGTATTGAATAGTCTAACACTTTCCATTCCAATGGGTGTTGTTGATGTTGTACTAGGAGCCCAATGGTTACAATCTTTGGGGACAATAGCGTTTAATTTTCAAAAACTTTTATTTAAATTTTCTCGCGAAGGAAAGGAAGTTGAATTAAGGGGTATCAAAAGGAAACCAGGAAATATAATCAATTCTAATGTCCTGACAAAGATTCTGAAGAAATAAAAACAAGGTGTAATTCCACAATTATGCTCACTAGAGGTTCAAACGTTAAAATCGTCTATTTCTCCAGATCTCTTAAAAGTCTTGGACAATCATTCCAAAGTATTTGAGACTCCTAAAGGCCTCCCACTTATTTGTGATCATGATCATCCCAGCTATCTTTGATCATGATCATCCCACTTATCTATGATCATGATAATGTTATTCATTTGATTCCAGGAAGTGGTTTTTCCAAACATTGAACCTTACAAATATCCCTATGCCCAAAAATGTGAAATTGAATGTATGGTTGCAAAAATGCTAGAGTTTGGTATAATTCAACTTACACAAAGTTCTTTCTATGCTCCAGTAGTATTGGTGCACAAGAAGGATGGATGATGGTGTATGTGTCAGGATTATAGTGAGCTCAATAAGCTCATTATTAAAGATAAATTTCCTATTCATGTCATTGATGAATTACATGCAACAATTTATTTGACCAAGCTAGACCTCCATTCAAGATATAATCGAATTAGAATGAATACGAAAGAGATTCTAAAACCAAAATTTAGAAATCATGAGGGTCATTATGAATTTTTGGTCATGCCTTTGGCCTTACTAATGCACCTTTGACATTTCAAGGTTTGATGAATTCCATTGTCAAGCCCTTCGTTAGAAAATTTGTCTTAGTATTTTTTGATGATATACTAATCTATAGCAAGTCTTGGAAGGATCATGGTCAACATGTTGATAGGGTGCTCAAAATATTGGAGGATAAATAATTATATGAAAAATCCTCCAAATATTTCTTTGGAGTATAGGAGGTGGAACATTTGGGTCATATTATATCTCAAGACGGTGTTAAGGTAGGCCCTAACAAAATTAACACCATCAAGGAATGAAAAATCCCCACAACCATAAAGTATCTTCAAGGATTTCTCAAGTTGGCAGGGTGTTATCGAAGTTTGTTAAGAATTATGAGATAATAGTAGCACCTCTAACAACATTATTGAAGAAAGATGCATTTTCTTGGACTCCAGAAGTGACTAAGGCCTTTCAACATCTTAAAGAGGCAATGTGCCAAGCAGCGGTCTTAGCTATGCCTGACTTAAAAAAAAAAAAACTTTAGTTTGGAATGTGATACCTTAGGAAATGGAATTGGTGTTGTTTTAATGCAAGAAGGAAGACCCATTTCTTTTGAAAGTCACCCATCAAAGGAAAGTATTTACAAAAACCTATTTATGAGAATGAAATGTTGGAAATACTACATGTACTAAAGCGATGGAGAACTTACCTAAGGGGAAGAAACTTCAAGGTAAAAACAGATCACGATAGTCTTAAATACATTTTAGAACAAAGATTATATTTAGAAGAGCATAAAAAATGGGTCACAAAGATGTTGGGTTATGAATTTGAATCATCTACAAAAAAGAGAAGAAGTTTCTTTGTGCCATTTATATTATCTAGCTTGATTGGATAACTAAAGTAAGGGATGAATGAAATAATGATGAATAGTTGTGGGCACTCATTCAAAATTTGCAACAATATCCTAGTATATATGATACATTTAGTTTGAAAAATGATTTATTATGGTACAAACATCACATATATATATTTCTAAGAATTCCCAAATCAAGAAAAATATTATTTTGGAGTAGCACACCTCACCCTTAGGAGGGCACTCAGGATTTTTGAAAACTTACCATAGGGTCAAGAAGGAATTTTCTTAGTATGGTGTTAGGCATGGAACCCCCCCACAACATGTTTTTGGGCTCAAAGCCCAACTTTTGGTCAAAGTTTTTTTAAGACTCCACGAATTGCGGGTGCGGAGCACGAAGTATAGAATGAGTCATAGGGTTGTCCACCCTAAAATATTGTAATGTAAGGTAAATTCATGTCGGCCTACCCATGGTCAGCGGACCATGGGAGTGTATAAATAGAGCGAGGCTCTAAGTGTAAAGAGAGTGAATTGGAGAGAAGAATAGGAATGGTTCAAGAATAGAAGAAGAGTCTAACTGTACTAGGTCATAGTGGTAGGAAGAGGCTCTGCAGTTGAGTGCACAGAGGCCTAGTAGAGTCTGCAGTTGAGTGTGCAGACCCCTACAGCTGAGTGCATAGGGCGGTGTTGAGTCTGTAATCGGGATTGAAGATTAATAAAGAGAAGTTGATTCTTATTTCTATGCATCTGTTGTACATTGTCTTCTTTAAGTTTATACTATTTTATTTACTGCGTGCACGGATATGATTGATGAATATGCTGTAATAATCATTAGTCTTAAATAAAAAAGACAAGTAATAGGATAATAATAGATTAAATAACAAGGGACTTGGGTATTATACATGTTGAGCCCTAAGTACGGCTGCACGGAGTACCATCATAGGTTACGAAGGATAGCAAGTGTGCATAGTGATGGGCCAGATCGCAGACCTCCAAAAGCTCATCAGACATCCCTAGGGTGCAGAAACCTGGTTCTAGCACCCTCCCATACTACTTTGCGTGAGACCTCAGTACACACTCCATGGACTGTTGCCGAAAAGGCTAGTAGTACCGAGATTTGCTTGGCTAAATCACCTCTGAACCTGGGTCAGGCCCATACAAGCCAACAAATGCTTTTTTTGCTGGGACTGAGATCTGCATAAGGGATGTCTGATGTCGTGCCACTGGAACCCAACAAATAAATAAATTGAAGAGTGGTTGTACAAGAAGATTCATGAGTTCGCAACGCAGGGAAACAAAACTCCACAAGTATCTAAGGAGTAGTGGTTGGAACGCTACTTGTACATGAAAATCCATAATTTTTTCTTTGCATCCTTTCCTTCTGAGCTGTATGAGTGGATCGCGAAGTTAGCAAAAAGCCAGGGAAGGTGTAGGATCAACAAACCAATAATGTGGACTTCGAAATTAGTGCGCAGACTAGAAGTGTTAGAAGATAAGATTGCGCGAGCTATGGACCATTGGCTCAACTGGATAATAGGAGGATTTGTCCCTGAGTTTGCGGTAGACACAACCGTCAACTATAGTGAGGCATAGTGATGTTTTCTCAAGGGACCACGAGGTAAGTATATTAAATCTTTGAACACTTGGATTAAGATGCTATTGTGTGAAAAGTGGGTTATGCAAACAAATTGATGTTTGGGACTATGAGGAGCTGGAAGATCTACAGACACAGAAGTAGTGAAGGATTAGAAACCAGTCCCTTAATTTCACCCTCGTGGGAGAGCGAGGAATATCCCATGAAGGTTTCTCTGAGAAGCATGGTCAAATTGATAAGACAATGAATTATGCATTTACCGCCTCCAACCACACCGCCACCGGTTTCTCCTTCCTCACCTCCATCTCCACCACCACCATAGTTTAGTATGGCGAGTGTGATCAAACTACTGGTATTCAGAGGAGTGGGGAATGAAGATCCAAACCAATTTTGGTTCGTGGTAAGAGCAGTATGGAAAGGACAAGGTGTTGTAGATGGAAATATTAAGAAGGCTACGCTGGTGAGCTCGCTACAGGATCACGCATTAACATGGTATATCAAGCATTCTAATGACCACCCGGTTAGGGCCTAAATCTACCTCAGGCTGAGAAAGGTAGGATCCAGGGTAACATCAAACCACGCTTAACCTGGTAGCTATCTCTACCATGTCGGGAGAGGGCTCTCTCCTTGTCAATCTCAAGAAAATATAGCAAATGAGGCTTGAGATGACTAATGTAAAAACTAATTTTAGGCTAGGTATATAGCTTGCTAGCTCAAATGTGAAAGGAAAAATTGGGCCCGGGGAATGGACTCAGTCTTGCAGAGGTTTCTGTGGGGCAAGGTAGGAAAATGGTTTAGTACTTTGAAATAAGTGGGATGGAGAGTCTTAAGACTGGTGAGGAGTTGGAGAGGGTATGAAAGTATCAGGGATCCTCTTCACATGTTAGGTCCCTATAATACTAGTGATTACCCCATTACCATTGTAGTTGTATCCCTTATTATTATTGTTGTGCCCCTATTGTCCCCATATTTTTATTACTGTGCCCCATAGAATCCCTTTATTGTTATTTTGTGCCTTATATTATTATTGTTAGGTCTGTTGGGTTATATTGTGACTCCTTAGACTCCTATATATAGAAAGGAGGTTTTGTCATTTGAATCATCAAGGAATCGTTCATTTTCGTAATTTAAAGGAGTTTTCCCCCTATAAGAGGCTAAATTCTAAGGTGTTGATCTATCTTTTCTATCTTTTTGTGAGCTGGTTTCATAACATTTGGTATTATAGCTTTTGGATTCTAGGGTTTTGCTACTCCAAATAGGTCATCGTGACATTTTAGCTATAAATTTGTTTCTGCAACATTTCAGAAGTGAAAAAAAAACCCATTTGAAATGAAATCACGCTAAACCTTGGGTCTGAATTTCAGAGCTTTTCACATGATATTTGGGGAGATATGATATGAGGAAGTTGGCCCTTTTTCAGACTCCTGAATTACATTCCAAACAGGTCACCTGGGGAAAATCATCATAACTTTATCTTTGAGCATTGGATTGAAATTTCATAAGAAGGTACAGAAAGAGAACTGACTTTAGTTTCTTGTATATATTTTTCGGAGCCAAAGGTCAAAATAGGGATACGTGGCACGTCGTACAAATTCGCTACTGAACTAGTCTATAATTAGGTCACTGTCAGAGATTTGGCATAACTCCTCCTTGGAGAATCCAATTTGGATCAGACTAGTGGCATTGGAAAGAGGACACAGAGTGTTATTGCAAGTCAGATTTTCAAAAATGGATGATCTGAAATTACAAAGATACATCAGAGGCAATATCGAGCTCCTACAAAGTGAAAAAAGGTGCGTAGATTTTCTTAAATTCTTGCTTAAGCTTGGTTTGAAAAATTATTTTGAAGGAATCCAAAAGGAAAAGTAGAGCATTATTATTGGTAACTAATGCCTCGAGGAATGAAAATGCAAACACCTAGTAAGAAACCTGAAAGCTCTAGCATGACTCATGAAGAAGAGGAATAAATGTTACATGATATATCAAAATTACAAGACCAAGTGCAACAAATGTCACTCTCACAAAAGCTAACAGAAGCTAAGATAAATGGTGTGGAAGCTAAGATGAATGGCATGGAAGCTAAGATGGAAAATTTGAAGATAGGTTTGAACACAAATTTGAAGACAGGCATGGCAGATTTGAAGACAGATTTGAGAAATTTTCTACAAGAAATACTTACTAATGGTGAAAGGGTAGTAAAGGAAACTCATGATGCGAACAAAAGAAATGTTAATCATGATTTCATAGAGTCTAATGTTGGATATAAGACCCACCATATTCCAAAAATTGATATGTGGAAGTTTGATGGCAAGGATCCTGCAACATGGATATTACAAATGGAGAAATTTTTCGATCTCAATAATGTGAAAAACACACAAAAGGTACGTATTGCAACTTTATATTTGGAACCAAATCAGTTTGTATGGTATCAATGGCTTTTCTCTCATAAACATATTATCAATTGGGAAATTTTTATGGAAGAATTGACAGCACATTATGAGGATACAAAAAGAAACACCTTTTTTAGCCAATTGATAAGTCTCAAACAAAAGGGTTCAATAATGGAGCACATTGAGGAGTTCCAAAAATTGAACATATTTGAAGACACGCATGGCAGATTTGAAGATAGATTTGACAAATTTTCTACAAGAAATACTTACTAATGGTGAAAGGGTAGTAAAGGAAACTCATGATGTGAACAAAAGAAATGTTAATCATGATTTCATAGACTCTAATGTTGGATTGAAGACCCACCATATTCTAAAAATCGATATGCGGAAGTTTGATGGCAAGGATCCTGCAACATGGATATTACAAATGGAGCAATTTTTCGATCTCAATAATGTGAAAAGCACACAAAAGGTACGCATTGCAACTTTATATTTGGAACCAAATCAGTTTGTATGGTATCAATGGCTTTGCTCTCATAAACAGATTATGACTTGGGCAATTTTTACGGAAGAATTGACAGCACATTATGAGGATACAAAAAGCAACATTTTTTTTAGCCAATTGATAAGTCTCAAACAAAAGGGTTCAATAATGGAGCACATTGAGGAGCTCCAAAAGTTGAACATATTTGAAGACAGGCATGGTAGATTTGAAGATAGATTTGACAAATTTTCTACAAGAAATACTTACTAATGGTGAAAGGGTAGTAAAGGAAACTCATGATGTGAACAAAAGAAATGTTAATCATGATTTCATAGACTCTAATGTTGGATTGAAGATCCACCATATTCCAAAAATTGATATGCAGAAGTTTGATGGCAAGAATCCTGCAACATGGATATTACAGATGGATCAATTTTTCGATCTCAATAATGTGCAAAACACACAAAAGGTACGCATTGAAACTTTATATTTGGAACCAAATCAATTTGTATGGTATCAATGCCTTTGCTCTCGTAAACAGATTATCACTTGGGCAATTTTTACAGAAGAATTGACAGCACATTATGAGGATACAAAAAGCAACACTCTTTTTAGCCAATTGATAAGTCTCAAACAAAAGGGTTCAATAATGGAGCACATTGAGGAGTTCCAAAAACGGATCTGGACTTAAGCAGGAACGCAATAAATTACAGAGATAACCATAAACATAGATATGCAGTGGAAATAATACTTCATTTCATTGATGTAAAATACTGAAATATGCTTACAAACAGTAATGGAAATAAACTAGCTAAGGCGATGGTAGCTTATCTCTGAGAAGAGATGTGATGGCTACATGCCTCTGAACTATGTTACAATGTGGCTCGAAGGCCTATTTATTGTTGAGAAACAATGGAAAACCCTTAACATTCCAAAACCTAACCCTAGAAGATGAAACGCCAAACTCTGGGCCCCGTTTGGGTAATTTGGTACACCAACTTCCCGGGGTCGTAACTTTGGCATACGATCTCCGTTTGACACGTACAATAGCTCGTTAGAAATATCTATCTGAGCACTACCACTTTGGGGGGCAACATTGGTCATGGACCAATGTTGGCCCAGATTTCCAAAAAAAATGTCGTTTAGGGCCTCAAAACGGCTACGAAAGTTCAGGACCCGAAAAAACTAGTAAAAATAGTAAGTTGTGCTACAATTAAGGAAACTAAAAATACTGAGAGAAACAATGGAGGGGGTCTAGGTGATATTGGCAGGTGGCCACCAATATCCATCTGGATCAGTTTTCTAGTCAGTTTTGATCTGAGTATGGGAATGCCTACCTGAACGACAATATGATCTCATATATATATTTTGTATTGAATGTTTTTACAGGTTCCAACCAGGCTCTCCACAAGATGATCCTCGAAATGATAAAATACTTCACTCTTCTTAGATGAAAAATACTATCTATTACAGCCTTCGCACTTTAGGGGGCAATCTGTTACACAAAATATTGTCACCATGACTTTCTGCAGTCAATGTGAGTCTATCACCACTCATATTGTCCTCCTTTGCAAGTCTCAAACCATAGCTCTCCATGTCAATCCTTAAAAATGAGAGAAAGTCCTTGAAAATCTCTAAAACTCTAGTGTCGCACTTTCCCTTAGCATTACATGCGGTCCCGCACCCTTTGGTCATGTTACCTGTGGACCTAACCGCTCTGTCTCTAAAGGAATGGGTGCAGACCCCTGTAAAATTCAAAAAGGCGCAAGTTTATTATTAAAAAATCACTTTGGATTAATTCTAGATGCTTCTAGAAGGAATATTCAGGTGAGAAGTTCGCTCCTAGGTGGTTCATGCATCCCATAACTAAAGGAGCGAACCCCTTGATGAGAGGAGCTTATCCCTTTGAAGGAGGACTCTATCCCTTTGAAGGTGGACCTGGTAACTTCCTTCCTCTGCACTATAAAATGAGGCATTGGGCTGGTTGCTAGGGATGTTGAAAGCTGAATATTTTTTAGGGTAAATGTTGTTAGAATTTAGACTTCCTAATTGAGCTTGAGAGGAGAGATTACATACCTTTAGATCTCTTTGGGAAGAGAGTGAAACTTGTCAAAGTAGAGGAGATTCTTGTTGGACCCTGTGAGGAGTTTGTACAACATCAAGGCACCAAGGTTGTAAAGTTCTTCTTTGATTAAAGTTAATACAATCAGATTCATTTTTCTTAATAAATTGTCTTCTATGGTTTATTTCATGAATTCCTTGATCATCATGATAAATATGGTTTATTATACTTGCTATGTAGGTGTTATTTGATGTGTGCCTGTTTGTGTTTGCAGGTTCTTTAAAAGGGAGCTCATTTGGACGAACGGAGCATGGCTTCCACAAACTGGCATTGGAATTGAGGTAGGTTCTAAAGCATCTCTTGGATTTTATTTATAAATCACAATATTTAGAGAAAGATAGAATTTGTTTGGTTTTCTTCCCACTAGATATCCATAGATACTAGGGAGATCAGTCTTGTCCGCAAGAACGATTTATCTGCCTGACACGACCTGATGATCATCTCTAAATAATTTTTGAGCTAATCTGACTAATGTGTAGTGGGAACCCTGCTCATGACCATTGCGCAATTTCTGAGATGAACATCCAGTTGACTATCCGGGTGGCCAACATGAGTGTTGTTTAAGTTGCTTGTGGGCAGCGCAACTTGAAAGAACTAGCTTGGTGCTTCTATGTTGTTCTGGATGACAGTTGATCAAGTTGAAAGTAGGGTGATGGTCCAGTTGTCAGTGAGGAGTCTAGTTTCTAGTACTTCATAAAAAATGACTAAGTGTGTGAACAGTCAAAAGATGCATAGGTGATCATATGAACACACACTCACGTGACTTGAAGACAAACCAACCAAACCATCCAACACACATATTCAACGTGACTGACCGATGGTGCAAGCATTGAGCACGACAGTCGTGATTGATCGTTCATGATCGATAGGATGCTTACGTAACAATGAATCTGACTTTCTGTGTGAGTGCGACAGATGCTTTCATGGCGAACACAACAAAAAATATGAAGCAAAGGCTTTGAGCATAACCAGAACATAGCTGCAAGCATGACTTAGACATCAACATGCATAGAATTGAGTGTAATAAACAAGCAAGGTGAATGTAAAGACTCACACAAGATCACGGAGTGAACCCGGGTCTGTGCAGTCATCAAGTGAAGCTCTTCAAGGAAGGCTCTGAAATTGGTGCAAGACAAAATTTCGGAGGGTGGTTGTAATGGCTACAACAAAGTACCAATTCAAAATTTCCTCTAGAGGATGTATTTATTAGTCTTATTATGGATAAAACTTATATTTTTGTGGTCCACTTTCATTTCTAGCAGGGATGTACTTGGATTGATTTAAACAATGAAGTTTGCTTCCATTTTCAGCTGCTAAATATTGGTCTCCTTCATAAGTCTCTAAGTATCCTTGGGCTTGGCCATCCCAGGAGCCTCAGATCCTTCTGTATAATTTTATTTTCTTCTTTTCACTTCTTATTCACATGCATCTCTTATTCTTGTTTTTCCTATTTCTGCATTTAGTATTGATTCTTCTTTTGCTATGTGATTGAGTTAAATCATTGAGGTAAGTTATTTTGTAGGCTATTTACAGAGTCATAAGCATTATTTCATTCTTGTAACAGATTTGGAATATCATAGTCATCATTGAGATACTTGGATTAGGTACTAAAAAAATTCAATTTAATAAAACAAAAATACCCCATTTCATTTCACTTGATTAGGCTAGGAATTGGATAGGTTAACTAGCTCACTATTTCTCGAATTTCCAGATTTTAGACTAGTAATTTTTTGCTATTTTTTAGGATGTGTTAATAGTTGTATTTTGGAGTGATTCAATTTGGAATGGAAACCTATGACATCCTAATTAATAAAAAAATATTCCCCAACTCATTTTAATTTTGTTTACTTTGTCATTTATCAAGATTACTGCTCCTATAGAGATTCTATTTCGCTCCTATAGCAATTATGTTTCACCTCTAGCAACTTCCTATAGCACTCCTATAGCATGTGTCAACTTGACCATATTTTGACCATTGTTTCTTAGGCTTGAATCATAATCCCTAGGCTCTAAATCCATGATTTAGGAAGAAGAAACACCAATTAGGACATGCCTTTTTACAAATTAGATTAGGCATATATATTTGAATTCATGCTTTTGGACTTCAATTAGAAATTTTTGTTCTTTCCTAGGATTAATTTCTTTTCAAAGTAAAATTTCCATTTCTAATTAGGATTTTATTTCATGACATTCACTCTAGTACATCAAATGAATGAAAGAATGACACATTTTATGTTGCATATATAGCATCGACACCTCTTAAGTTTGTACGAACCCTGGGTTGATAATTAAAGTTGGTATCCTTGGGAGTTGCAACATTCTTGTTACAATACTGAGGTGCATCAGTTAAATTCATTATTTTCAAGAAAATTTAAAGTAGATAAATGATACATGCAATTAGGTTAATGATTTGATTAAATGTGAAAAATAGAGTGTCGTTACTTCTGCAAGTAGACTATCCCTCTCTTTCACGTAATGTCAATTAGCATCTACATTTGAATGAATGGAATTTTGAATTTCATAGTTAGAATCATGTTCAATTATTCTTTCATAATAATTTTTCACTATATTTTGTTGGAGGAATGGTATTTGAACACCTTAATCTAATTTCACGACTGAAGGTGACTTGAGTAGAACCTAACATACTGTGCATATAACACTATCACCTCTAAGTTTGTACGAACCCTGGATTAATTTGAGTTTAGGAACCCTTAGGAGCTGCAACACGCTTGGTGAAATAGCAGGGCTCACTAATATGGGTGGTTCAAAATCCCTTTCTTGCTGAGAAGAGGTGTTGAAAAATGCAGCAAGAAATTATCAATTTGATTTTACCTTGGTCAAAATGATAAATTTGAATTTCCACTTCAGCGGACAACTAGGATGAAATTAACTTAGGTGACATGGCTATTGTCACTTATTTATCTTAGTAAATTCAAGTTAGAGTACTTAGAGTTCATTAGGCATGTTTGATTTCTAATTTGTAGCAATCAAGGTCAGTTATTTCAAGTTTTTTTCAATTAAACTACTTCTAACCATTAGAAGAACTAGTGGAAGGTCATTTGTGTAGTGGGACTTTAGTATAACTGAGTGATTATCAAGTAAATTGATCAATCAACCCAAAATAGATAATGGATGTAGAGAGTTTGAGCTCCCCACTTGTGGTGGACATTCTAAAGAGTTGTAACATCAATTATAGACTAGTCTTGAGTTTACAGGTGTTGCATGCAATCAAATGATCAACCTTAGGAATTGCACAATCATTTTGGAGGAATTTCCTAAATAATAATTGTTTAATTTCTCAAGAATTGCGCAAGGAAATAGGGACTCAAGCAGAGGAAATAATTGCTTAAGTCCAGGTCATATCTTCTCAGTGAGCAGAGAAATAGGTTATTCACTTGTAGGTTCAGCTCAAATTGAGCTAGCAATTGTAATACATCTCTATTCATCAGATTAATGGAAGCATGGATAGGAGTTTTGAGCAGGTTTCTTTCCCTTGGAAAAATATTGTGTGCATGTGTTTTATTTCTCATTACATTTTTTTCATTGATGTTCTAAATTGTGAATTGAATTCTACAAAGAAGTAGAGTAGGTTTATGTCTTATGGTTTTGATTGAAATTTAACTAGAAGTTGCAAATATACATCATCATATCTACATGGTATCGGAGTAAGATTCACATTAGAATATGAATCTTGAAGTTGTTTCTCAGTGGGATCAATTTTGCAGTTCGATTTAGTATGATCTCTTCACAGTTCGGAATATGACCTTCAATGGGCCTCGACTAGAGTATGCCTTGGAAGGATTCTCTAATTTCATTGCATATAAGGATTGCATGGAGGAGGTATTGGATGAATATTGATTGCTATAATATGTCAACACAAACATTGAAAAACCACAAGCATATGATGCCTAGAACTTTGCTCATTGTAAGAAATATGTAGCCAAGGTGAGGAGAATAATCTTGGAGGGAGTGTGAGATTACATTTTCTCAAATCAACATGGAAAAGGAACTCCTTTTACAATGTGGAAAGCGCTGACAAAATTGTTCGAGAATAATAGTGGCCACAAGAAGCTCATGCTCAAGGAAAAAGTTAAAAATCTAAAGAGGTAGAATAATGGCACCATTCCACAGTGTCTAAGTAGGTTCACACAAGTTTGGGATGAACTTGGTGGGGTTGGTGTAAATGTTGCAAAATATGAGTTGGTAAGTCCATCCCTTCTAGCCCTTCCCAAGAGCTACCATAGGTAAAACGATTCAGTGAACGGGAGGGAGAAAATACTGACTTGGTAATGCTTATGTTGTGATTTAATATAGGAGGAAATAAGGAATAATAGCAGAGATGGGACTTCATCGAAGGGAAAGGGTAAAGAAAAATTTTCATTAGTTGGAAATAGAAAAATGGGAAAAGGGAAGAAATACCAAACCAACCATAATCTAGCCAAGGGGGAAAGAAGAAATATTTGTCCAAAATTAAATGCTTCAATTTTCATGAGTTTAAATATTATTCCATGAAGTTTCCACACAAAAATTTGAGCAAGAATACCTTAGGAGGAGTGGTAGGTAAAAATTTTTCTTCATGGTTTGAGCTTGACTTCACCCTTTTCACATACATGGCAAGCACAATGATGGGGATTGTGTGGTGTTGGGACTCAGGTGCATAGTTCCACGTGACAAAGTGTAAATATGTTTTTAGTGACTTGGAGGAGAAAGATATCTAGATTCACATTGAGTTGGAGGATGACAGAAGGTACAATGCAACTGGGATTGGTACAATCACCTTTCAGAGGGAGCTGAGATCCCCTCTCAGAATCAAGGATGTCATGGTTGTTCTAGGTTGAAAGAAAAATCTCATCTTTGTTGTAGTTTTTGAAGGCCGTGGTTATGATGCGAGCTTTAGCAGAGGAAAATAATTCCCCAAACACATAGCCATGGGATAGGTGAATTTGATTGGGGTTCGTGTGAAGAACCTGTATAATATAGATGTGGAAAATTGTTCTTCTTTAAGAAGTAAGGCAGAGATAATGTTAAGCCGCATTATTAGTGAAATTTGGCACATAAGACTTGGCCATTTTCATTATGGTGTCTTGAAT
This sequence comes from Pinus tabuliformis, assembly GCA_031772625.1. NCBI lineage: Eukaryota > Viridiplantae > Streptophyta > Pinopsida > Pinales > Pinaceae > Pinus > Pinus tabuliformis. The sequence goes on from CM062811.1 coordinate 638,026,023, forward strand.
ATTATGCTACAAATAAACATTGGCGTCCCTAAAGGAGACCTTAAGAAACAGGGGGTATGTAAAGGATGTACCTTGGGGAAGTATGCAAAATCCACATTCCATTATCGGGACAACAAATCACATGCAGTCTTGGAAAGGATCGACTATGATATCTACTAACCTTTCTTAATGGCCTCCACTACCAGACAAAAATGTTTTTTCATTCCTATTTATGAATTCTTAATGAAGTATTAGATCTTATTCATGTGGAAGAAGGAAGAGACATTCTCCAAGTTCATAGAATTCAAGGCGTTGGCTGAGAAAGAAACCAGTAAGAAGGTGAAGGTTGTCAGGAGTGATAATGGAGGTGAGTACATTTAAAATTAATTCAAGAACTTATGTTACATTATCAAGGCCTACTAATGCATTTGTTGGCAGAGGCATGCAAGAAAACATTCTACATGTAGAATAAAAGTCCTCATATGTCTCTTGGTATGATTATATCGAAGGAGACTTTCTTAGGGAAAAATTTGGATGTGTCGCACTTAAGGATTTTTGGAGCGTATGTTTACTGCCATGTATCCAAATAATAAAGGAAGAAACTTGAGCTGACAACGTAGTTGGGGGTATTTTTAGGTTACATAGAAACTCCTCACAACTACCTTGTTTACTTACCTTCCCTCAGAATGATAATTGTGCGAAGGGATGTAACGTTTGATGAGGAGAAAGTGATGAAGTGCTCTCTTGAAAGGGAATTTCATATCCCACTAGAAGAGGATATTTTTTCTCCAAAGGAGGAGCTTTAGGAAATTTTGGAGTAGAAAAAAAATGAGGATAAAAGAGTGGAGACATCTACTCAATAAGAACCATCCAAAGAAGGGAAGAAAGGACTAGTGAAGTTGATAGACTTTTGCATGATGCGAGTGAGAATGTGGGAGATCCTTCAAATTTGTGTAGGTAGAGGAGGTCACATTATCGGTACAATGGCTACATGGCTCTAATTAATGATCTTGTAGAGACTAAGCCATTGTATTTCAAGGAAGCAATAGATAAACCTATATGGGTTAATGAAATGGTGGAGGAATACAAATCGAATGTAAAGTACAATGTTTTGGAAGTGGTCCCAAGGCCCGCAAATAAATTAGTAAAATGCAACAGATAGAAGAATAGAGAATTATAAGGATAGATTTGTGGCCAAGTGATACTCTCAAGTTGAGGTAATTGACTATGAGGATAACTTTCTTGTTGTAGCAAGGTACTCATCTGTTAGATAAATTCTTACATTGGCTACATAGATAGGGTGGAAGATAAACCAAATGGATGTAAAGACAACATTTCGAAATGAAGTTATTGAGGAGGAGGTGAACATTGAGCAACCAAACTTTTTTATACATGTGGGGACAGGGTCCCCTAGGGTTAAATTTTGTAAAAGTTTTGTTAATATTGTAAATTCTTTGCATTTTTAGGAGGGAAGCGTGAGTAGTGTAGGTCGATAAGAATCAAAGGAGATTTAGGAAGGTCAAAGCCCCTTAGTATGTTAAGAGTCAAGTTTTTTTGTGAACTGCCCATGGTTCAAAAACCATGGTATTGTAATGAAGAAAGATATAAAAAGGAGTCACAAAAGAGTTATAGAAATGAAGCAATCCAATAAGAGATAGAAGTGAAAGTTTGAGTCATTTTTTGTACTTAGGTGAAGGAAAAGGCTCCTATAGCTATGTTCATAGAGGCTTGGAAAGTCCACAGCTGAGTATGCGAGCCCTTGTAGCTGTGTGCGTAGGGTTGAAAGATTTTGTAATTGAAGATCTAAGCATAATAAATGTTGTTTTTAAGAATTATTTGCATATTTGTTAATATTTTATAGTCTTCGCATTTTGAGGAGTGGAGCGTGAGTAGTGCAGGTCGATAGGAGTCGAAGGGACTTTAGGAAGGTAAAATCCCCATAATTTATTACGCATTAAATTGTTTTGTGACCTGCCCATAATTTGTGAACCATGGTATTCTAATGAAGAAAGATATAAAAAGGAGTCATAGAAGAGTTATAGAAATGAAGCAGTCAAGTAAGAGATATAAGTGCAAGTTTGAGTCTATTTTCTATACTTAAGCGAAGGGGAAGGCTCCTACAGTTATGTACGTGAAGACCTTTGAAAGTATGCAGTTGAGTGCGTAGGCCCCTAGAGGTGTTTGCGCAGGTTTGGAAGAGTTTGTAAGTGAAGATCTAAGCATAATAAAGGTTGTTTTGAAGAATTATTCACATATCTGTGTATTACTGTCTATCTTTGAATTTACTATATTTCTGATATAATTGAATGAAATTAATGTGGAAAATACTTAATAGATGAATGAAGAAGTAGATTTGCTTAATTATATGATGTTATGAATGTTTAGCGTAGTCGATGAAGGGTTTAGATATGTTCGCCGTTAGTTATTGTAATTTTCAAGTTTTTAAGGGTTAGGGTTCGTGAAGCTCAGGAGAAAGCCCTAAATCTAGCAGAAAGACATCACATAGTACTTTGGATGCAGAAACCTAGTTCTAACATCCCCCAATACTGCCTTGGGTGAGACTGAAACATGTGCTACGCGGGTTATTGCCGAAAGGGTTGGTAGTGTAGGGTTTTGTTGGTTAGCGTAGCTAACTCTAAACCTAGGTCCAAGCCCCTTCAAGCCAAAAATACATTTGATTAGGAATCCCATGTGTGCATACTCAAGTGATCATTTTATGGTCTCAAACAAGAACATTGTGCTTGGTACATTAGTATAGGATCAATAACTATCCTTTTCAAACACCACTTTTACACTGACATCGCTCATTTTGGTTACAAAAAAAAAAAAATTAGCTATTTCTAGGATGTACAAAACACTAAAGGAGAATTTTAATCCTTCCACCCATGAGATTCAACTTAAATTTTTGTGTCCTATGACTTTGGATATCAAGTATCTCCTATGAAAACATAACTACCATCAAACCATTCATACTCACGGATTCAATCCCTATGATGGGACACATGAAAGGATATAGTTTTGTTAACTATCCATGCTTCACGATTTACATTTGTACTTGAACAAACCATGTACACATCATATCCTTCACCAAAGGAATCTTTCATTATAAAAGAGTATCATCTTTAGATCCTTTCCCTTTATCAACAATTTTGGATCTAAAATCATTCTTATAATGCAATCCTTTTCCACGTCTCAAAGATACCTTCAGAAAATTTCTAGGATATTTAGATATTGCACTAAAGGATTTACTTATATTTCTACTCTAGGAGAATCCTCTTAGAGAAAAGGAATCTACATTTTGGCTTTCCAGTTTCCCTATCTCATCTCTTTCGGTAAATTGATGAGACTATTTCGTTGAAACTTAAAGTAGTTAGAATATTGCCTATGGAAAAAAAAAAAAAAATCCATGAGTCTAATAGAGAGAACAATAAATATGATGCACTTATATTTGTCCAAATTATTAATATCAACATATAATAACAAAATTACCACATTATGTATGTCATTTAAATTCTCTCTCATCTAATATCCATCCTTGATCCTTAGGTTAAACAACATATCCTATATGAAAAATTTGTTGAACACTGACATAGAATGATTTAACCCCCAAATTATTCCACAAATCCTTTTTTTTATCTTCCCCTAAATAATTTATTAATATTTAATTTGAGATACATAACCATATTATCCTCTTTTCCTTTCAATCTAACTTGGTCTGGTCTTCTATTGACAACCTCGTTGATGTGAAACCAAGCCTGATAGCAATCCACTAATTTATATTCATCAACAAATATTCCATTTTGAGTTTCCACAAACAAAACTATGCCCATTTAACTTCTTGATCTCTATCCTTGAATTTATCACCATTTTCTCTGACCACAAAAATTACTCCTACAAATCTCCCACTATAATAGGGTCTACCACAAACCTGAGCCAAACCCCGTAGCCACAAATGCATCTTGTTGGAGCCAAAAATTATCTAATAGAAAATGTAGGTTTTAACCCTAAAATGTTAAAATGGTATAAGGATTCATAGTAAATAGGAAAGATATAATGGAAAATGCACACATGGACACAAATATTTTATCCTAGAAACCCAATCTAGAAAAAATAAAGATTTTCTAATATTTATTATTTTGTATAGTATTAGAATAAAAAACGTATTTTGTTACCTCCATAAAACATAAATCAAATTACTTTGGATTAATATTACAACCATAATTCCTTATCAAAGACTACAAACAATGGGAAAAACCACCATGTGTCGCAAAACTAATTTTAGCAAACTTTGCGTCATGAAAACCATAAACAATAGATGTATATATATATATATATATATATATATATATATATATATATATATAGGAGACACTGCCCCTAAACTTACAGAAAGGAGGATTCCTATCCCCTTACAAATCCCTCAAGTAAGGTGGAATTTTTTCACCCTACAATCCCTATGAATAGGGGAACTGCCACCCCCCGCCCCCACCCCCGTGACCTCGTTGCTACCATCAGTGCAATGCATAATTAGTAAGGAAAGTTGCGCAATGAATATTAATAATATATAACAAAAAATAAAGTGAGATGGGATATGAAAATGAGCATAGAGGCCAAGTTTTATTAAAATATACTCATTATTCATGTATATTATTGCTTATTAGCTATCTCAAGGGTTGAAGTACGAATTGATCAAATTGATCTAGATGATAGATGATATGTTCAACTCCTTCTTCATGGTGGTTCGGTAATGTTAGATAGAAGAGGATTCTCCACAAAATTTTGAGCATAAAAGGGAGAGATCTTCAGTATTATTGTGTGGGTTAATGAAGAGAGGGCCATGATGAGATTGCTTATGGTGTTTTGTGAAGATTTTTGGGGTAAATAGTTTAGTTAAATGTAAAATAAAATAGATTGCATGAGTATCTTGAGTTTCCTAGACTAATTTACTCTACCTTATGAACTGATATCATATTCATGGCAATGACGTAGAATTTTGTATGGTTGGTTGGAAAATTGTTCACCAATAGGAAAATTCCTTAGACTAGTGTGTGTTACCGCTCAAACTAGCAGGGGTCCTAGGAAGGGATCCTATAGAGAAACTACTAGGTAAAGGGAAACAATGGAGCAATAGTCCACTATCACCTTAAATAAGGCACCCTTCTTTATATGGGATTTCACTAATGGGAGGAGACATAATATAAGAGGAATCACAAGGAAGCATGAATTTATGAAAGAAGTAGAAGTGATTCCCAAGGCCGATTCACAAGACAGGCTCAATTAGATAGCTTGCTTACTTCAGAATCAAGGTGGTGGGATCTATATGAAGGGATAAAGGGATTTTCAAGGCTACGGTTTGAGAATATTTTTTTTCAAGATGATTCCTAGACTAGAGTATCCTTGGGGAGAATTGGCATTTATGTGATCTTTTTGAAATTAGAGTTATATAATTGTGGGACCACAAAGGACCAAGTGGACCCAGAATTAGGTCAAGTGTATGGAGTTGATAAACCAAGGAGGGGCTTGACCTAATTATGGGAGAGAATAGGATCAAGGGAAAAATTTTCTTTGAGTATTGAAATGCAATGATTCAAATGAGGACACTAACCAAAAGTGACATAGGGAGAGAAATGATCCTCAATCCAGGGCTTACAATATCTTGGGATTCCACCATCAAATTGTGAAAACGTTTGGAGGACCCCTTGAGAATAGACCAACCTAGTTATGGACCAATTTTCAAGGTGTTTCGATCGCTATAAAATATTTTGCTTGATGCCCTAAATGACCCTCTAGGGTTAGGCCTATAATTTGGAAAAATGAAGAAAAGAGAGGTAAATTTGACAAAAAAAGGTATACGAGGATTAATACCTTATTACTTTGGATTAATGGAGTCAATAGACACATGGATCGAGAATTTTTGTGAGCTAAGGATACCTAATTGATCATTCCTAGCCTCTCCAAGGGAAACAACTAGGTCAATAGGGATTTATAGTTTAAATTTTCTAAGGAGATGAATTTTTGGAGCTTAAAACTGATTAGGTGTCTCTAGGAACATTCAACCACTCTCTGCAAGTACAATTTATGGATTAAATCACTTATTCAAGGTTCCCCAGAAGAGTCTTGCATTTACTTTAACCCATACAAGAATAACGAGAAGCATAACATGCAGTAAACTGGTAAATGACATGTATAACATCAAAATTTGAATTACATGAGAGAGAGAGTATATCCATTCATCAAATTTACATTAGAAATAATCTCCAAAGACAATAGAGAAAATCCAAACATCATAGTGCATCAAGAAAACTCCAAAAAGTTTACCCAGCAAAAAGTTTGAAAAACTCTTTAAAGAGATACCAATCTGATCCAAGTGATGGAAAGAGAAATGAATCACCTATAATATACTTATACAATCCAATAGGATATTAAAATATTCTTTTTTTTCCTATTTAGCCCCCAAATAATAAAATAATGCTAAATAATCACATGACTTGGTGACAAGATCACCAAGATAACTCAATAACATAAAAATAAACCTCTCAAGAGGGAAGAATGATCAATATAATGACATGTTAGGCCATTGAGAAGGCCTAATGAAATCTAAAGTGTGCCATGGTGAGAGAATGGACTCCAAACATAGTGGACAAGGGGTTGGCCACTTGTTTCCCAAGTAAGTCGCTTGTGGTGCTCCCAAGTAGGTGTGGAGGTAGAAAGACATCCTCATGAGTCTCCAAGTGGATACAAAATGCATATAAACCATATGGATGGGTTAATATGATTATATAAGCCCACCCTTTGTCTCTTGTAGTGGGACACATCCTCATCTAGACCATGTAACATCTACCAAGTGTATGGTGCAAGTGTGGAGCTGATTGGGCATGGTGAACCAAGTGCATCATCCTCATCCAGAAGGTGGAACACGAGCAATCAATGAGTTGTTTTGGGGATCCATGAAGTATTCTCTAATATGGTGGAGGCATATGGCTCTCAAATATCACCCTACAGGTGCCAATGTGGCCCTCTAGAGGGACAGTATACAATATAGCGAGACAAATCCTCAAATGGAGACCCACTTTTAATCCTCCATAAGATCCAATGCGTCCCCATTCCCTCTAAAACAACAAATCAATAGAATAGTCAAGTAAAAGAGCTTACAAGTCATGGAATAAATGGGGCACTTCATGGTAGCATGCCCTTCCATAGCGGGTTTTGGTATGTACAAGCGTCTCCAAGTTAATTAAGGGGTTTAATCAAGGACCCTATTAGGTGGTTTTGACCTTTAAAGGGGGTTACATGTCCATGGTACATCCATCTGGTGGCAGGTGGAAAATGATATAGTAATGGAACAAAGTGGGGGTCAGGGGAATGCTCCAAGACACATGCCATGGTACAAGGGTAGCTATAATAAGGGAAGCCCACACCTGGGTATATGAGTGTAGGAGGGAGAAAATCATGGATCATGAGTTATCTCAAATAATTTTTTCCACCCATCCTCATATTAATTTTTCCTTTAATTGATTTTTCTTTATAACTTCTGAAGGCTCCCAGGGATGAAAGCATGATTTCTAATATATAGCAGTAGGTACCCCCTTTTAAGGTGGGGCATTTCATTTCCCACCAGGAGATGGGACAATCATGGGTTCCTTTATGTGGAGGGGGCTCATCTAGGGCCCATAGGAACCAGGGTGACGACCGTAAATAAGGGGTAGAGCCCATGTTTTGATTTTTCCCACTTGCTAAATTTGCATGTCCCAACCATCTTTTTCATTTTGTGGTACATTTCCTCTTAAGAGTTACCAAATTATGCCTTTTATTTTCTTTTTAGCTACATCAAAATCTAGGGCATCATTCCAGGTGATGAGCACCAATATTGCAGCAAGAATGTTCCAACTCTTAGGCTACCAACTTTACTTTATCAACCTAGGGTTCATACAAACTTGGAGGTGACAGTGCTATATACACAGGTAAAAGTGATGGTTCTACCATTTTTCACTGTTTAACTAGCGAGAGACCACTAGGGTTTGTAGGCCAGACTTATATGGATTTAGAAGAAGCATGGTTCCTTGATGAAATAAATAGAAATATACTCTAAGAGAGAGCCAATTTACTCCAATAATGAAAAATACTGAAATTCAATGCTAAGGCACAACATTCCCTAATTAACCGCCAAGAGCTATGCTTTGCAATGATGCTATACTAATATGAACAAAATGCTACTATCCTAAGAATGGAAATTAAAAACATAAAACACAATTGTTATGCATGTAAAGGACTTTAATAAATCTATTTTGTTTGTTTATGGTTTTCATGAAAAATCAAGTGTGCAAACTAATTTCTTTTGGTGATGTGGCAAGTAGTTTATGGATGCTAGTCGATGGCTGAGTGACTTAGGAGATGGATGGAAGGTTTGGGGGACCCTTGGGTGACCTTGGGAGGCTTCCTAGAGGTTTTCCCTCAATTCAGCCTCAAAATAGGACACTACAGGAAAACCTACAAGATGTACTAGAAACCTACAAGATTCCCTGTATTTCTACAAGATACAGCCGTCAGAAAAACAATGGGTGTTGGAGGTGATGGAAGGCTTAGGGAAGGTGGATTATGGGTGGAATGGAGTGAGAAGAGGCCTAAGATTACTCAGAACCCAAAACTAAGTTTAGGAGATGGTTGGATTCACTCAAAATTCTTTGAGGAAATTTCTATTTAAAATGATGAAATTGATGAACATTTTGATGAAAACAAGGAATGCCTATGGGTGGATGAATTTGGAAGGAGGTTTCTTGCTATAAGATCTATGTCTACCTCGAAAGCACCTACTCTGCATCAAACATGTGTAATTTCCAAAAAGTCATGTAAACAAGAAGAATTCTCATGAGCTAGAAAAGCATAATTTAATGAACTAATTGTTTACCTTATGCATGAAGAAGTTGTTGAATAACATGGAATCATGGATGAGATCTACTGTAAGAATGAATATAAAAGAGATGGCAATGAAATCATACTTTGCAAAACTGATCAAATGCTAGTTCAAGTAGATCAAACTCTAAATATCATGAAAGAAATGGAAATCTATATTTTTGGGTTGCATCAAGGTCTTTTCCTCAAATCATGATCCGAGAAGGAAAAAGTGAGTCCAAGACACCTACTGATAGCTTTGCGGTGCCTCTTTTATCCCTTCTAACCTCCTACTGAAGTAAGTCACAAATGCAAACAAACTAATAAACAATTAATCAAATCTACACTACTTGCAATGAAATACTTCTAAAAAATAGTTTGACCATGAATCTATGAAAGTAAGCTAAGCATAAAGATATAAGAAGAGGAACCTTTGTTGTTAGGGTTGGTCCCTAACCCAAGAGCTTCAACCCTTGAGTTAACTCAATACTGAATCAAGAAAATTCTCATTCTAATTACCAAAATAGAAAATTACATCAAAGTCTCCCCACAAGTCTGGAGCTCGAAAATAGCTACAGTTTTACAACAAAAATTTGAATCCTAATGAGGTGGTAGGCCTCTCTACTTATACAACTAAAGTCTTCAACGACTTCCTTAAATTTAGGGAGCCTCGACTCCCAAACTCGAGCTGAACTAACTCTGTCTATCACTTGCTCGACTACCTTCTAATTTTCATGATTTGGATGCTTGCACTCCGAGCTGGTGGGAATAATGGAGGAATATTTGAATGGGAGAGGAGTAAATGAGGAGTATTTACCTCCTACAATATCTCTCCCTTGTCCCATTCGAGTTTCAAACCTTAGTCTTTGCCAAAATTCCTTAATTTTCTCTTCTAAACATGCATTCAATGCATATTAGTCCATTCCACATAATATCTCACTTTAACTCATCTCATTAAACAAAATATAATCAAAACATGTAATAAGTTGTGAGAAAAGTTGGTTTGACTAAGCTAGGAGGTGAATTAAGGCACATATATTTACCCAATGATGAGGCTCATCATCACCCCCTATTGAAATTGTTGCTCATCCTCTGAGCAACTCAATCAATATCCATGTCTTTCATAACTCTAGTCCCCTCCCTAACATCCCATGCGTCTGTTGTGGTTTCCTCTTCTTGTTCAAAGAAACCTGCTTTCTTTTCTACCTTCTCCCACTACCTCTTTTCTTCTTCTTCATTCCTTCCTTCTAGCATCCCTAATAGTAGTGGTGGACTGAGTCTCAAGCCAATCCAATTGACTTTGAGCCTTTGCATAGATTTCTTGTACATGGGTGTCATGTTTAGTGCTTCTCTCATTCTTTGAGGAGAGTGGTACTCTCTTATCATTAAACTATATGGCAATGTGTTCCATCTCCTTAGGCAAGCTTGTATGTTTTCATCCCCTAACTTGAACATGTCCTCAAAATGTGTGATTTCTTGCTCTTGGGTAGCAAGATACTTGGGTGCAAGATGAGTATCATTTGCAATTAAATTATGTGTATTGATGAGGGCCATTGGATTGGATTGCTCAACTCTGATCATAAGAGGCTCTACTTGTTCTTTTGCCAATATCTTCTTCATTTCTGCAGCCCTTGCTTCCTAATGGTTCATCCATGATGCCAAAGCCATAAATTGTAAATCTCCTAGCTTACCATTAGAATCCCATACATTCATGTTTGTTAAGACCATGTTATGAAAACAAAACTTAGACATCTTGGCCCTATCTTCCAATGTACTTTGATCACAAAGATCAATGAACTGTTTATAATCCTGAAATGGCATAGTGCTTCTTTGTGCTAGGGCCTTGATTTGGAACTACAAATAGTATTGCTTAAGGTATAGGGCATAGGATTTAGTTGGAATCCTACATTGGATTTCTTCCAAAGAGATACTGGCCATACATGCTAATTGGTTCTCTCTTTCTTGCAATTGTCCTTTTAACCATGCATTTTCTATCTCTAACTGATTTCTCATTATGGCCTCTCTATCTCTCAAGCTACTTAGTTCTCTACCTATATCCTTGAGCTTCTCCTCCATGTGACCAATTTCTTCCACCCCTTTGGATTTGGAAATCTACATCCATCGATGAGTTATGACTCTCTCCTTCTCAAACTCAAAGAATAGTGGAATAACATTTTTTGTGGAATGACCCTGCCCCCTTCAATAAATCTATAGTAGGAGTCAAGGTTAGGTTGGGGGCTAGATTCCTTTAGCTCTAGGTCCTCTTCTTTAGTTTCTTGCTGTAGGCTTCACTCTTTATCCAATTTTTGAGTCTCATGTAGGTTTAGTAGAGTATCCTGTAGGGTTGCTTCTACTTCCTGTAGGTGCTACTGTGTATCCTGTAGGATTTCTTTTCCTTTGGATGAGGTGGATCTAGTTATAGGCCTTCTCACATAGGTGATGGGAGACTTAGGAGGAGGTATTTTCTCCTACTATTTAGGCAAGTCCTCAATTACAATGTGAATTTTGGTTGGAGTTTGGGGTTTCCCCTACCTTATCCTTGTGCCTTTCCTTGTCCTGAAATATAAGGGGGTTTGCATTTGTCTTTTGTCTTTTTTGTTTGATAGGGGTGCTAAGAGCAGTGAGGTCAGTTGTTTCTTCTCTCTCTGTGGGCTCTGGAGACACCCTAGGTGCCTCCTCTTTCTCTTCCTCCTCTTTTCCATTGCCCTTTTCCTTTATGTTTTTCTCCTCTTCTCCTCCTTCTAGGTCCTCATATTGTTTATTAGTCTCCTCCTTGACATCTTCCTTTGTTTCCTCATCACCTTCCTTCTCTTCCTCCTCTTCTTCCTCCTCATCTGTCTCATCTTCATCCCTATCTGCTTCTTCTCCATATGTTTCAATTTCTTCCTCATCCTATTCACTGACAGTAAGATTAATGTCATATGTGAGGAGTTTGATATCCTCCTCTATTTGCATGTCTCTAAAAATTTCCCATTGGATAGGAATTATGAGGTTGTGGATGGCATCTTCTATAATGACCCTACTTAACCCATGGTGGGCTAACTATTGGTGGTTTCCCAACTGAACCTTTATTCTTGTGTCTACAATGATTGCATAAGGAAGTATGGTATGGGGAGCCTGTGGTGAGGAGGTGTTTCTGCTCTAAACCTCAATTCTTTAAGAAGCTTAAAGTGATATCCATAAACCACACTATACCTACCCTCACATGAGATGTATTTGATATGGTGGTATCTCACCTCATTCTAGGGGTATGGTAAGCTTTCTCTCCTTACTCAGTTTTTGTCCTCAATGGGCTCTTCTCCCTCTAAAGAGAACTTGTTCTTGGAAATGTGGTTATCTCCCTTGTCTTCCTTTCTCCAACGCACTCCTAGGGGAAGTGTGGTAATTCTACTTATGAGTTCAAGGGTGAGCTCTATGGAGAGGCCTCTCACCACAACAGTGGCATGAATTCTGGTCAGTGGAATGAGGGAGAGAGAAAAATCTCAGGCCACTTCATCATCATACCCTCTTAATTTTTCAAAATACCCCATCGAATTATGCCTTTGAATATTTCTAAAACCTGAGAGTGTTGATGGATTCTCACAGTATTAATGGGCTCCCTTCTATTAAACCCCCCTGTCATTTTGTTGGTGAATTTGGAGGAGCTGAGATGGTTGACACAATTTTTTGAATGCAGAAGTAAATAACTGAAAGAACTATGGAGACAATTCCCTTACACAACTGCCAAATTCACTCACTACTAGAGGATTTTATGTTCAATTCACTTTGAAAAAGGGAAGTAATTATAGAGCCTACCTCTTCATAGCATTTGTCGTAGACAACACCCATGTTTTCCCCTCTAAAACTCCTCTCAACCAATCCTATACTCTTTGTCTGTATCCTGTAGCACTCCTGTGTGATCCTGTAGGATTTACTATGCAATCATGTAGGAATTCTTACACAGGAGATAGGTGGAATTTTCCTCTTATATAGGTTGCTTGGGTATGAGAGTGACTTTTCTAGAGTGAGCCTCGAGGAAATGCATTCATGAGTGCATGGGGATCAATGAGTATTTCTTCTTATGGCTGAGTGATGTGAGGTGGTGTGCTGGCAGTGAAGGTACATTTTTTATTTTTGGACCATTTGTCCCAACTACCACCTCATCATTCCCCTTTCCTCATAATCAACTCCCAATTCATGCCTCCATAGACTTAACTGTTTTTGTCCCTCTCTTCTATTTTTTTGACTTGACTACTGCCACGTGTGGGAGAACCAACTGTTTTGTCTTTGTCGATTGAACGAAGGTGGCCAAGTTAACTGGCTGCCTTTTGCTTATAAACCAAATTACTTGTAACCTTTACACCTTTTTAATACATTATGCAAATGAGAGAGTGAGCAAGATACTTACCTGTGGTACTAATAACTTGTTATAGTTGTTGAAGACCTAAGGTGCTTGTTGTGTCTTGGTTGCATGATATTTTTCCTTCCTTATTCTAGGAGTCTCTAATGATTCATTTGATGTGCAGGTACCTAGTGTTGAATATGATGGTCTTGTTACTAATCTTGAGCTCCTTATGACCTTGGATATTCATGATGGAAACCTGCTGCTATTCATGATTTTTATTCTATGGGATAGGCTGCTACAAGATTTCCTATAGGATGTCCTATAGCTGCTTCTCCCTCAGAACTTTTAATCATACATTCTGCTGGGATTTGAGGATGGTGGCATGGATTGAGAGGAAGAATAGGTGTGGAGAAACGAGAAATACTTAGGTGCTTCTCCCTTCTACTCTCTATTTCATTTTTTCTCTCTGTGTTTTCCCTTGAAAATTGTGATTTTTTTATTTTTTCTTTAAAACTGATTTTTTTTTTTTTTTTTTTTTTTTTTTTTTTTTTTTTCTGATGAATGAAGAGGTGATGAAAGTGAATACAGGTATGATAATGAATTTGTGATGTAGGGATGTCATTATTTTGACATGAAAGGTCATTTTCTCACCCTAGGGTCACTTCCTATAGGATTCCCGATCCACTGTAATTCCTACAAGATCATCCTATAGGTTTTTAGGGGATCCTGTAGGTTTACAGGGGATCCTGTAGAAAACACAATGCCCTTGTAAACTAAAGCAAAGGAGTGAAAAAAAATTAAAGAAATGGTGGAATGATGAATGACAATGGTTGGAAAAATAAAAATGGGAGTGAAATAGGTCCCTTTTTTATCCTCCTTTGTTCTATGATTGTCCTCCTTGCTAACCTGCAAATATAAATCTTCATGATTTTTTTCTCTCTTTTTTTTTTGAAAACAACTAGTCTGCCTCTAAGAGGTTTTCATCTTAGCTGTTTTCCCTGGGCACCTCAAGAGAATTTTTCACCTAGGGATCTTTTTATTTTATTTTGTTTTCTTTTTTCTATTTTTTTTTACACCATTGCGTCGGCCCAAGAGGTTTTCAATGAAATAATGGGACTCAAGCACCTCATGGAGGTTTTCACTTGAGTCTTTTTTTGTTTCTTAGTGATTTGATGAGGCAGGAACTAAAAATTTCTCCACCACCATCACTATTCTATTGATACCATCAATGAACTATTGCTTTGACAATGGTATTTTGTAAACTTTCAGTCGGCGTACATTAACAAGTAAAGGAACGACCTCTTCATCTATGGTTTTGATCTGTACTGAACCATTATCATGACATATTTCTATAACATAAGGTCCTATCCATCTTGTCCTTAACTTGCCCTTAAATTCTTTATATCTGGAACCATATAAGAAGGCCTGATCACCTTCTTGAACTTGCTTATCCTTGATGTTCTTATCATGCGAGATCTTCCTATGAAGTTGGGTTACCTCTATGTGTAGAAGGGCCTGCATTCTGAACTCATCTAAACCATTTAACTGAAGCAATCTCTCTTTTTGTGCATTGCTAAGATCTAGATCTAGTTGGGCTACCATCCTTAATGTGTTATACTCAAACTCAATGGACAGTACAACCTTTTTCCCATAAACCAACTCATATGATGTGAATCCGGTGGTGGTATTCCAAGTGGTATTATAGGCCCAGGTGGCCTCAACTAGTCTATTTGCCAAATATTTCTTGCTAATGTTAACTACTTTGCTCAATATGCTCTCCAACGCTCTGTTGGTCACCTCCACTTTCCTATTAGCTTGTGGGTGGTAGGGAGTGGAGGTCCTATACTTGATCTTGTGCTGGCTGAGCAAGTATTCAATTATGTTAGAGGTAAACTAGCTGCCTTGATCAGTGACCAGCTCTCTAGGGTACCCAGATTTGTAAAATACATTCTCCCTTAGGGACTCAACTACCTTCTCCTTTGTTGCTGCCTTAGTTGCCTTGGTTTCAGCTCACTTACTCAGATAGTCAGTGCACACAATGATGTACTATTTTTTCTTGGAAGGAGGGTCAATAGGTCCAATGAAGTCCATGCCCCACTTGTCAAATGGTTCGAAAGTCACTTGAGGTTGCAGAGGCATTTCATCCCTTGGAGTAGGCTTTCCCATCCTTTGGCACCAATCACACTGACTAATATATCTTTTCACATCCTGATGAAGAATGGGCCAATAATAGCCTGCTTGTAACACTTTGAATGTTGTCCTCTTTGCTGCAAAGTGACCTCCACAAGGCCCATCATGACAGGTCAAAAGGATTTCAAAGACTTCCTCCTCCCTAACAAACCTTCTCAAGATTTGATTTGGGCCACGTTTGAGGAGATTGCCCCTAATCAAAGTGAAGGGAGCACTCTTCCTTATAATCTTGTTTTTCCCTTTGGAGGACAAGTTCAGTGGGAAATATGCAAATACCAAATAGTTTTCTATGTCAGGAAACCATGGAGAGAGAACTGAAATGGCGATTAAGTGCTCATCTGGTATCTGGTCATCAACCATTCCCTCTTGACCCGCAAGAAAAGTTAATCTAGACAAAAAGTCTGCAACAACATTTTCTTTACCAGACTTATCAACAATAGTTAGATCAAATTATTGTAATAAAAGCAACCATCTTATAATACGATCATTCATATCAGGTTTATTCATTAAATATTTAATTGCAGCATGGTCAGCATGGACAAATGTTTGATATCCTGTAATATAATTCCTAAATTTGTTCAATGAATGCACAACAACCAAAAGCTCCTTTTCGTTCACTGTGTAGTTCAGTTCAAGCTTTAATAGATTCTTACTAATAAAGTAAATGGCATGAGGAAATTTTTCATCTATATGACCTAGGGCTGCTCCAATGGCTTTGTGTGAGGCATCAACATGAATTTGAAAAGGAAGGGCCCAATTTGGGCCTCAGAGGATCGAAGCAGTGGTTAAATTATTCTTCAGGATGTCCAAGGACTATTAACAACTTTTTGACCATATAAACTCAGAGTCTTTGGCCAAAAACACAAATAAAGGAGAGGCCTACTTGCTGAACTCCTTTATGAACCTTTGGTAGTATCTAGCTAATCCTAGGAAACTTCTGACATCTCTCTTCTTTTGAGGATGTGGGACACTTTGGATGATATCTATTTTTTTGGGGTCCACCTGCAGTCTTTGTTGAGATATTGAATGACCCAGCATGGTCCCTGCAGTCATCAAGAATTCACATTTTTCGGGACTAACAGGCAGGTTCATCTCAATGCATTTGTGCAGTACCTTGCCTAACTTAGACAAAGCCTCCTTGAAATCACCCCCATAAGTTGTGAAATCATCCATATAGATTTCTACAAAATCATGGACCAACTTAGCAAAGATACTCAGGACTTCTCTCTGAAAAGTGGCAGGACCATTGCATAGGCCAAAAGGAAGGACCCTATAGGCAAAAGTACCCCAAGGAAAAGTGAAGGTGGCTTTATCCTAGTCTTCTAGGCTAATATGGATTTGATTGTACCGATTGAATCCATCTAGGAAAGAGAAAAACATTTTCCCTACCAGGCCATATAACACTTGGTTGATGAAAGGTAGAGGGAAATGGTCATTCTTTGTGGCTTTGTTCAACTCACTATAATTGAAACAAATCCTCCAATTACCATTTTTCTTGGGAACTAACACCAAAGGAGAGACCCACTCACTGTCGGAGATAGGATAAATGAATCTTGCATCCAACATTTTTTGCAGTTCTTCTTTGACTATATCTTTAAGAGCTAGATTCATCCTCCTTTAGGGTTTCTAGAATGGCTTGCAATCTTCCTTGATATAAATATGGTGAGTACACACTAAGGGGTATACTGCTTTCATTTCTTTAAAACTCCAAGGGAAGGCATCAAGATGTTCCTTTAGCATGTTGCATAACTTCTCCTCTTGGAGAACAGAAAGAGATGGATTGATTTTCAAAGTTCTCTCAGGGTTGAATTCTATGGTTTTGACACCGAGTGGGTTGGAATCGTCCAAGTACAGAGTAATTGGATGGTTGTTCTGGGTTTCCTTTACTACTTCTTATAGGGACAATGTACTGGGAGTTGGACTTTGGAGTAGGTGTTCAATCAAATCATATTCATCTTGTTGTTCCCCTCGCATGGTTATCTCTAAGGTATACAGTTGGGTAGAATAAACTTCTTCTTCCTCCTCTTCCAGCCATAAAGGTAAATCATGTTCTAGATATGGCTGAGCAGGAGGGTATAGGACTAACTTCTTGGGCATATGCCCATTCTTGATGGTCATATTACTAGCTCTGCAGTTGATGTAAGCATCGATAGTGGCCACTAGGGCCTCCCAAGGATGAGAGGGTAACCAGTAAACTTAGCCTTAGATTGGAGAACTAGGAAATCTGCAGGGTACTCCTAAGAGTCAATGGAGACCATCACATCCTCCACAACCCCCTCAGGGGTCACTATCGAGCGGTTTGGAAGTTGCAGGACTGTTGTAGTCTTTCTCAATGAACCTTGGAGTTTGAACTTGATCATAGTGTCCTTGGTCATCACATTAATTGAAGCCCCAAGATTGATCAATGTGTGTGGGAAAATGGTGCCATTGATGTGCACATCTACTGTAAGGCATCTAGGGTCCAAATACTTTGGACAGATTACCTGCCTCAACATTAATTCAGACAATTTTCCAATGACATTAATGGTAGGTTCATCTCTTTTTCACCTCCCTGGATTCTTGAAACACTTCCCCTTAATCAACTTGTTGTAAATAGGTACATCCTTGATGGCTTGGAGAAGTGGAATCTTGACATGTAGGTTTTTCAATTCTTCCATAAGTTTAGTCTATTCTAGGGCAGGCTGGAGTGGTGAGTTAATCTCTCAGGAAAGGGTGTATTTACTTTAAGAATTCAATCCTCTGTTTCTTCTTCAACCTCCCTAGGTGGAGGTGGAGGTTGGTTATCCAGGAGAACTCTCCCAAATCTCAAGTTAATTTCTTGGATCTCCACAACATAAGCTGGATATGATGTCTCTCCACTGTATACTTGTTGTTCCTGTCTGTTGTTTGGATTCAATTTGGCTGGGTAGGCATCTAGGTTTGTTTAGGTGGAGCAGAGTGTAACAGCTATGGTTGGGCAAGTGGTGAAGGCAATAAAGCTAGGACATTGTTGTATTTGAGTCTCCACCCTAGGGTGGTGCATTCCACTGAATTTGTGTCATAGCATATGGTTGAAATGACTGGTTGGTTGGCTAGGAATGATATTGAGATGCAAAGGAACAAGGAGTAGGTGTAGACGAGGAAGGATGAGCAGGGGGTCCCCAAGAAGGTATGGATGTCATCTGGTTGGGGTTGTAATATGCATGGGATGACCCTTGCATGCTCTGCTAGTATGGCCTAGGCCAATGAGGTCTCCTTTGGTTTATGTAACAAAGTTGCTTAGTGACCCCTACAGATCCTTGATATACAACCTGAGTCCAGGCAAAGAAGGGAACTTGTTTGTGGAGTGGTTTTCTTCATAGGCTGAGCAAATCTTAATAGAATTCATGGACATTCATTCCTAGGGTGCCTCCTGGTGCATCTATGATAGAAAATGCCCAAGGCTCTTTTTGCTTCCTCCTGCTTTCTCCTAATGTGCATAGTGTCCATCTGTAATGGAAGGGTTTGCAACATCTCACTCTTGAAATCTTCTAGCATGTTTCCAATTTCACCCTTGATGGATGAATTGGAAGAGGATGTACTGACAATAGGTTGACTTCCCCTACCCTTTTTCCTAGCTTCCCTAGAATGGTTTCTAAAGATAGTCTTGATATTCTCATATGGTAAATGGTATATATCTCCTCATGCTAACAAGTGTAGGGTAACCAAAATGTCTTCCCTTACTCCTCTAAGCCAGACCAAATTTAGTGACTCAAGTTCAAGTATGCACGTGGCCCTTTTGTAACTAAGTTAGAATCTTTCTTCATATTCCTCTAGGGATTCATCATTACCTAAGGTCATCCTAATTTTTTTTTCCTTAGTATCCTTAGACCTTCAGTAGTCTTGATACTTGTTGTTCAAGGCTTGCTACATCTGAGCCCAAGATGTGATGTTATCCCCAGGTAAACTCATCAACCAGTGCAAAGCTGCATCCTTGAGGGTAGATGGAAATAGTTTCAACTTCTACTCATCATTTGTGTATTCATATATTTGGCATATAACAACAAACTCAAATAGGAAAGTGTCAGGATCTTCTGTGGTTAGGCCATGGAAATGAGGAAGGGTAGATGGGCTTATATTTTTCATATTAGTGCATCCATTGGTTTCCTTGATGGGGAAGTCACCCTCAACTCTCTCTCTATTCCCTCTTCCATTTCTGTTTTTAGCCATTGGCTCGGTAGGAATGGGTTCTTCTTCTTCCCCTGTACGTTCTCCAAATATGTCTGGTTGCTTACATAAGGGTTCCTCTAGCTCACAGCCATCGAAGAAGAGGGAAGGTTGGCTATTTGATGTAGTGGGGGTATTTGGAAAAAAATTCCCTAGGTTATCCCTATTCCTAAGAGCCATGAAAGGAATTGGTTTTGTGATTTTTTCAAACTTTGAAAGCGGTTTGCAGAACTCAAATTGAAGATTGAATGAAAACCACTGACTGAATGAAAAACTAATTACTGAACTGAAATCTAACTTAGAGAATTGAAATTGTAGACTGAATGAAAACTACTGATTGAATGAAAATATTAACTACTTGCTTGAAATCTAAATTGTAGAATGGAAATGAAAGCAAAGAATGTAGAATTAAAAGGAAGCAAACTAAATTACTTTTGCAAAAATGAAACTAAGGTAGAATAGTAGAAGAAAGAAATAGAAGAAATAAAGTAGTAATCAAATATTACTCAGACACCTCCCCAGAAATAGTGCCAAAAAGTGATGAGCACAATATTGCAATAATAATGCTACAACTCTTGGGCTACCAGAGTTACTTTATCAACACAGGGTTTGTACAAACTTGGAGGTGACAGCGTTGTATACACAAGTAAAAGTGATGGTTCTGCCTTTTGTCACTATTCAGCTGGTGAGAGACCACTAGGATTTGTAGGCTAGACTTCTATGGATTTAGAAGAATCTTGGTTCCTTGATGAAAGAAATAGAAATCTACTCTAAGAGAGAGCTGATCTACTACAATAATGAAAAAGACTGAAATTCAATGCTAAGGCACACCATTACCTAATTAACTGCTTAGAGCTATGCTTTTCAATGATGCTAAATTAATATGAACAACATGCTACTATCCTAAGCATGTTTGTTATGCATGTAAAGGACTGTAATAAATCTATTTTGTCTTTTTATGCTTTTCATGAAAAATCAAGCGTGTAAACTAATATCTTTTAGTGATGTGGAAGGTGGTTTATGGATGATGGTGGATGGCTGGGAGGTTCAGGAGATGGTTGGAAGGTTTTGGTGATCCTTGAGTGACCTTGGGAGGCTTCCTAGAGGCTTTCCCTCAATTCAACGTCAAAATAGGCCACTACAAGGAAACCTACATGATGTACTAGAAACCTACAAGATTCCCTGTATTTCTACAAGATACATCCGTGAGCAAAACGATGGGTGTTGGAGGTGATGGAAGGCTTAGGGAAGGTGGCTGATGGGTGGAATGGAGTGAGAAAAGTCCTAGTATCAGTCAAAACCCAAAACCGAGTTTAGGAGATGGTTGGATTAGCTCAAAATGCTTGAGGAAATTTCTATGTAAAATGATGAAATTTATGAAGGTTTGGATGAAAACAAGGAATGCCTATGGGTGGATGAAGTTGGAAGGTGGTTTCCTTCTATGAGACCCCTATCTACTTCTGAAGCACCTGCTCTACATCAAACATGTGTAATTTTCAAAAAGTCATGTAAACAAGAAGAATTCTCATGAGCTAGAAAATCAGAATTTAATGAACTAGCTGTCTACCTTATGCATGAAGAAACTGTTGAATAACATGGAATCATGGATGAGATATACTACAAGAATGAATATAGAAGAGATGGCAATGAAATCCTACCTTGCAAAACTGATCGAATGCTAGTTTAAGTACAACAAACTCTAAATATCATGACAGAAATGGAAATCTGTCTTTTTGGGTTGCATCAGGGTCTTTCCCCAAATCATGATCCCGAAAGGAAGAAGTGAGTCCAAGATACCTACTAACAGATTTGTGGCACCTCTTTTATCCCTCCTAACCTGCTACTAAAGTAAGGCACAAATGGAATCAAACTAATAAACAATTAATCAAATCTACACTACTTGCAATGAAATACTTCTAACAAACAGTTTGACCATGAATATATGAAACTGAGATAAGCATAAAGATACAAGAAGAGGAGCCTTTGATGCTAGGGTTGGCCCTAACCCAAGAGCTTCTCTGAGTTAAATCAGTACTGAATCAAGAAAAATCTAATTCTTATTACCAAAACAGAAAATTACATCAAAGTCTTCCACAACTATGGAGCTCTAAAGTAGTTAGAGTTTTACAACAAAAAATTGAATCTTGATGAGGCTCTAGGCCTCTCTACTTATACAACTGAAGTCTCAAATGACTTCCTTAAATTTAGGGAGGCTCGTCTTCCAAGCTTTAGACGAACTAACTCTTTGTCAATCACTTGCTCGGCTACCTTCTAATCTTCATGACTTGGTTGCTTGCACTCCCAGGTGGTGGGATTAATGGAGGAATATTCGAATGGGAGAGGATTAAATGAGGAGGATTTACCTCCTACAATCTCTCTCCCTTGTCCCATTCGAGTTCCAAACCTTATTCTTTGCCAAAATTCCTTGATTTTCTCTTCCAAACCTAAACTCAATGCATATTAGTCCACTAGGCATAATATCTCACTTTAACTCATCCCACTAAAGAAAATATAATCAAAACCTACACTAAGTTATGAGAAAGTTGGTTTGACTAAGCTAGGAGGTGAATTAAGGCCCATATAATTACCCAATGATGAGGCTCATCACCAGGCCCAACCCAAGGTGTGGACAAGGGGAGGGGGAGGCCAAACCTATGTGGATCTAGTGGACACATGTGGACCTAGATGGCAAAAATGATGAAAGGGGCTAGAATACGCTGAAGGGAGTGACATATATGGTGTTGGTGTTAGTGTAAAGATTTTTGAAAAGTGTGCCAATAATGCTTCACTTAAGTCACTGGTGACAAGTTACCCAACCAAAAAAATGTGGTTTCCTCTATGATTCAAATGTGCAATAAAACATGATAAAGCCTTATAAGAAAATATCAGATGCAAGCCCAAAACATATAGCAGTAGAAAAATTAACTGTAATAACACAATGGAAGCTTTTAAATGAATAATGATTTTATCGAAACACCAGGTGAAGAATATTTACAACATGGGTCTGTAAATCCTATCCCATGGGATTGGTCCCTTGATTTCATTGTGTTTCAGTGATCTTGTTTTTCTCTCTCCAAATGTAGAAAACCCAAAAGCAAGATGGAACTGAAGTGGGAGATAAAATGTTATGAGATGATAATTGTGAAAATTATAATGATCATGGTGAAGAATGAATGGAAAAACCTCTCTTTTTATAACAAAGTATTGGGCTTAATTAAGAATTGGAAAATAATAAAATATTATTGACCAAATCAAAATCTAACCATTAGGAATACTTTATTATTATTTTTGGAGAGGGAAAATATATTCAAAATGGTAAAATATATTTATTTAGAAAATGGTTGAATTAATTAACAAATAAAATGATTTACTAATCACTTTGTGAGGATTACGAAAAGTGTGAATTCAAAATAATTATTAAATAGTGATTTAACAAATATTTCAAAAATAAAATTAAGGAATAATAGATAAATAGTGATTTATTTAATTATTCCTAGGTGATTTAGTCAAACCTGATAAGGAATAATTATCAAATAACGATAAATAATTATTCCAATAGAAAATTAAATAAATGATGATTTATTCAATTATTCTCATTGGGTTTTTAAATTTTAATCAGAAATAATTTAATAAAATGGTTTACTAATTTTTTGCCTATGGTGAAAGTTATTTTGCTATGGAAAAATTCATCCTACATGGTGTATTTGAATCCACCTAGTTAGAAATGGCTAGGTGGTCATTTTTTAGGTGATGGCAGATTGCCCCCAAACTTATGAGAATCAGGAGAAAATTGTATGACCAAAATACGTTGTGGTTTGCACTTCCACAAGGCAACAAAGGGGAGTCAAAGAGAGAGAAAAATAGAGACAACTAAAATAATGCAAGGAAGGATGAAGGAATGGAGGGGGCAAGACCTACTAAGATGATATATGTCTCCTTTTATTTTGGAGTACATGATCTTAAATGAGGTGAGGGAGGCATACACATACACTCTAAGATAACTATGTACAAATAATAATGGTGTGCCCATCAATGTGGGACAGAGATACATAGTACATGATATGTAGGCATCAATGGGCTAGAATGTGATACAATAATACAATGATTCCCATAAACATAATGTGCTTAAGAAGCAAAGGCCAAGACTGTATATAATGACATAGGAGTACATAAGATATCATGCCCCTCAAGCTCATATGGCGAGGGGAAATAATAAGCAAAGAATCCCTGTGACACTTGAAAGGGCTTTGAAGATATGAATGGAACATATGAATGAAACACGCATATTTTGGGCACTACAAGTAGCGGGAATCGAGGCAGTAT
Source organism: Pinus tabuliformis (assembly GCA_031772625.1). Taxonomy (NCBI): domain Eukaryota; kingdom Viridiplantae; phylum Streptophyta; class Pinopsida; order Pinales; family Pinaceae; genus Pinus; species Pinus tabuliformis. The sequence goes on from CM062811.1 coordinate 638,049,913, forward strand.
AATCTACGGAGCTATATTTGAGGTTGGATCATAATCAGGTGACATCTAGGCATGCGGGGGAACACCTAAAGGACCACCCCCTCATAAGGTTTGGAACATCTCACACACACCCGAGAAATACTGGTACAATTTGTTGGATCACCAGACCATTAAGTGTATGATTCTCGATTGTATGATGATGACATAGAGTCGAGAACGTGAGAAAAAACCAAGTCAAAGGGAAATGATGATTCCATTTTCTTGATTCGAGGAATCAAGCAATGCTGAAATTTAGAACTAAGGTGCATCACCCTCTAGACCACTCTCCTAGAATAAATGTGTTGAAGTTGATAAAAGAGGGCCTCCCAAAGGTGAGGTAATGAGGAATCCTCAAAAAAGGCACGAGGATCATAGTAATGTGATTGATGGGATGACACCAAGGATGATGATGAAAGAAGACAAGATGAGAGGTAGACTTATTACTTCACTCGTCAAAGCATGATATGCATGGTTGACTTGGTAGCGATTGACTTGATTCCAGAGGGGATGGTCAATTACTCAGATGAAGGCTTTTCAAAGATAGATCCATATAGATGGAGGCAAAATATGAGCACAATGGGATGAATGCAACACAAATATGGATAAAATACTATAACTGGACTCAATGGGACTCAGAACAGACTACATGGATTGAAGGGTGACTCATCTCTGATGCTTTAAATAAGGGTGACTCGATGATGCTGCCATATGGGGGAGGCCCAAAGGGGACCATAAAAACATGAGTAAAGAAAGGTTACTCATGATGAAAATTGACATCTGAGTCAACCATTACAAAGGTAAAGTGGTAGTAGAGCATAGGAGGATGATATGAACAAATTCGATTTTAATAAGGGACGAAGCGAGACTTCATGGAAAAAATGGCTTCCTAGTGAAGTGTCAAATTACCAAAAATAAAGAGAGACACATTAGAGAACTTGGTGAGATATTTCCAATGGTGTTGACGGTTTGTCAAACATAGGTAAAATTTGGTCACAATGGGCAAAAAGAAACTAGGGTTTATGATAAAAGGGCTTCTTCCCCCAAATCTGATTCATTTGCATAGTGAGTTGTTGGAGAATTTGGAGAGGGAGAGAAGGCCCTAAATATTGAGGATATCATAGCGCACAAAACAAACATCAGAATTTGGATCTGTGACTTTTAGGTAAGTGGCCTTACTTGTCTAAAAATGGTAATAATGCTTCTTGGAAGGATGGTTCTTGGTGAAGAATCAAGGTGAGAAAGGAATACAGGAATGAATGACTAGGAAAGGTCTAGGATCAACCCAAACCACCAAGTAAAACATGGGGACAAGATGGTAAGTGTAGCATCACATATGGTAGAATATTTCATAGTATGGTATGAATTATCGACTATATGCGATGTCTATATGGCTCGTCGGAGAGTCTGGTAGGATAAACTATCCATGGAATGGAAGGATGATAGACCACATCTAGATCATTGAGGTCTAGGTCGAGACTTATGTTAATTAGATGAGAAGGTGGTCAAGGGTGCCATCATTCCCCCAAGCATGAGATACTTCTCCTAACATATGATGATGGAGGGGACTAACCAGGTATGCAAAGGTGGGAATGATGCCCCTAGCTAGATGAGTTTGTGGGGCGCCATTGTGTTCTAAGTGCTAAAATAAGGGATTCAAGCATAATTTCAAATAGGCATGAGATCATCAAGATGATGATGAGGAGATGCCCCCACAATTTTTTAAGGAGGGATGGATCATGCTATGGACATGTCAAATGTATTTAGAATAGTGGACTCTAAACACATTTTGATGATGTGGTTCACCATTTGTTGTTTATGGTTGTCTTTTTATGGGAAGAATGGATGATGGGTGCAGTATGAGAAAGTAAATGGTGGATTAGAAATATCACTTATAACTGCATATGTGAATCAAATGGACTAAATTTCTAGGTTAGCATACATGGTATCACTACACCAAATAGTGGCTTCAGATATAATGAACGGGTGCTCACCTAGATGACATAGTGGTTGGATAACAACAATGTCTAAGGGACTAGGTTGTTGGTTTAAAAATGAGGAATGATTTTGTGGGTCATCCCTAGACTCATATGAAGTGAAATGGGACTCCATATGATTTTCTAAATGTGGAATAGTAATGGTACTAGAGTCGAAACTACCAGACGCACTAGGAGGTTTGGGGAGAATTTCTTCTCCTGGACTCTCAAAAATGGATGCCCCCTTACCCAAGCATTGGGTGAAAATGTAATGGAAACAAGGTGGATGTAGTTCGAATTCATGGGTTCTAAGTAAGGGTTGATGGGACCAATCATCATCATGGGAGATATGGTTCACATATGCAAGGTCTTTAGTAGGAGATGAATGACTAGTAGATGTGACATTTACTGATGTTGAGACTGAAGTGTTCAATGAAGAAGGTTTGAATGAAGCACAATAGGAAAATCCAAGAGATTCCCAATAGATCGATCCCATGGATGATGATATGTAGAGAATAGGGGTGAAACTATCTATCATCTCGACATCAAGAGGGGGATCACAATGGTGGGTTGGGAAAGATCATGTTCTGGCATAATAGTGGGACCAAAATTCGTAGGTAGAAGGGAAGTATAATTACTATGAGTGGCATATAACTCGTGAAGTACTTTAAGTGTATTGCATAATAATTGAGATGGGCGCTGTAATTAGAATAATGGCCATATTTATCACACAACACACAAGCATGATTCATCCGCAAGGATCTGTTATTATTAGCTGACTCAGGTAAGGTGACATGGAACTCAGGAATGCTAGAGTCAGGAAAGTATAGAGACCACATTCTTGATATGAGGGAGATCAAGACAATTATTGGTGGCATTCCTAACAACATCACAGAAAGCACATGGAGGAGAAGGCTTTGGCTATTTAGGAGGAACTAGAGTTGTTTGGGGCTCATTGTCTTTGGGTCAATTTTTCTTTTCTTTGCCCCCCTCACCAGATTCTTTCGTAACATTATTGGATTCCTTTTGAGGTTGTTGTGGAACTAAAGAAAATTAAGGGGTACGAACAATAGGTTGAACTTGGGTCAAATATATGTAAGGTTTTATTTTATTATGAGGAGTGTTTGTGGAGGATAAATGTACCATATCCAAATCCCCAAGGTAATGTTAGGTAGACTCAACATAGACATAACAGGGGTAGAAAAGATTCTAGGTGGTGAGAGTAAGAAAGGTATCTCACCAGAATTGTAATGACTAGGGGGACTACTCCCGGATGGTTAAGACCTCGGGGAACGATCCCAGGCTGAAAAGGGTCGTGCGAGATACTAGTACTAAGAAATGAGCCTAGAGGGATTGTACCTGAAGGTTGGGCTAAGTTAGAGCAAGAGGGTGTGGAGGAGCTGGCTGTTGTGAAGGCATACTAGATCGCTTACGGGCAGCCCATGATACCTAAATCATGCAAACACTAGACGAGATAGGCTTGGAAGGGGTAGGCGATGGGCTATAATAAGCCCCAAGTAGCATGGAATATTTATAGACTCTGGGAGACACATCGGTAAGGAAGTGATAGTCTGATTATTTGTCATTAATGAGATAGTGGCTTGAGGATATTTCTGAGATTGAGGGTCATAGTAAGTCAATTGATTGATAGTGATGATATTTCCATTATGAGGAAAGCACATATTGCGAAAGACAATGAATGCGATAACATACATGGCATAGGTGTAACTATGACCCAAGAAGATGTTATAATCTAATGGGGAATCAATATCTTAGATATCAATCAACACAATCTTACCAAAAACAATAATGGGACAACTGCGATACAAACCGAGGGGTTGTGAGGGATGACCATCCCAAGCACGAAGAGTGATAATGGATGGGAATAGATCAGGGGAAGCAAGTTGCTTCTAAACACTAATGGCCATCACAAAAGTAGAGGCACCTTCATCTATGATACACCGTTAGACCATGGCATTCTTTATGGAGACTGGTATTTGAAAGGAAACAGATGAGGGAAGGGGGGATGTTACTCTTTTGCAACATCAAAGACAATCAGACGATCATCTGAAGGATCCACAATGCTTAAAGAATATAGTAGATATTTTCATTAGGATGGACACATCTGGAGGACTTCCAGCATTGACATGGTAGTAGGGGACTGTGCCAAGTCATTTACTATGTTATAGGTATGGGTAGCTTTGGAAGAAGCAACATTTTGACATAATGTAACTTTGGGGATCTACAGGGAACCTTGAATTTAGGTAGAGGGATCTATAAGGTGCCATATCGTCACAACATAGGCTTAATAGAAACTTTAAGTTGGGAATCAATGATTGACTTTGTAGGGGGCTTGTCATATTGGTGTGACTGAGTCTGTAGGCTTATTTTTTTGGTGTTGAATTTGCCATAATTAATAATGAGGATCTGGTAATTGTTTTGGAAAATATTGCAAATGTTGAGGAGCTGCATTACCTTGTTGTTATATGGAATTTTCATCTACGGATAAACAAATTTTCCCTAGGTGGGTGACTACACCTAGAACAAAAGAAAGAAAGTAGTTTAACCTTTTCCTATAGTAGATAGATGAGAGGAAGGAACTTACTTGTAGTCTTTCACTTCCTTGATCTCTTTTCAATTGCTCCCGTCACTCCCACTTGAACTAAATCTGCTCAAAAGGTACCTGTATCAAGAGAAATAGAAGTAAGAAATTATCAAAGAATACATGATCTATCTACTAGAAAACAATGGAATCAAACATATTGAAACACATAATCATCACATTTATGAACAATACTATGAGCAGATGTCACACGGAATTTGTCAAGGGTGCGGACACGACTAACCTTCCTAGAAGTCTAAGACGTTCTAATGACAAACAAGACAAAATGGAGTGATCTTTCTCTAAATACACCTTTTACAACATGAAAACTACAAGTGTTTAGGCTTACCTTATTCCAAAACGCTGTTGTTGAAGTCCGTTCTTGACGATCCGGATGAGCTCCTCCTTCAAGTCAATTCCTGCAACCACAAACAATCAAACAATTACCAAGCACTTGCATTTCATATAATAAAACATATATTCAACATGCAGACCAAGGAACACATGAAATAACTCATTAACACAAGCTATTGAGAAAAATAAACCAGTTTGTATTAATAACGAAACAAAGAAACTCTTACAACCTGGCCTTGGTGTTGTGCAAGTTCCTCCCAGGGTCCATCAAGGGTTTTCCTCTACTTTGACAAAGCTCACCCTCTCCCAAGTAGAATCAAGTGAAGACAATCTCTCCTCACAAAGGCTCTAATGGAAGACCTAAATCCTGCAGCATTTACCCAAAGAAAATGTATAGCTCCAACCTCCTCTCCTTCTGGCTCAATGCCTTTATTTATAGTGCTGTAAAGAGGTTATTCAGGTCCACTATCAATGGGATCATCCCCCTCTTTGGGTGGGATAGCTCCCTTATTGATGGGATAAGTTCCCCCTTAATAGAGATACATGAACCAACTGGAGGCGCATCCATTTCATCAAACCGACCTCTAGAATGTTCTAGAAGTAACCACAAGTAACGTTTTCAAGATAAAACTCGCGCATTTTGCCTTTTACAGAGGGACGCACCTGTTCCTTAACATACAGAGCGTCCATGGACGCAGATTTTGTGAACATGGTCAGCGTCCCCGCAGGTAAGGCTAGAGAGAACCTGCGACCCCAGAGATAAACATAGTTTTTACAAGACTTTCTCTCTTCTTTGAGTTTGAGATGGATAACAGAGGCATAAGACTTGCCTAAGAGGGTAGCATGACTGTTGATTTGAGCCATACTAACTGTAAGTAGTCAAGGTGACATTTTTTAGTGTAACAGATTGCCCCCTAAAGTGCGAAGCCTGGAATAGAATAGGGTTTTGTAATTCTAGGAAGGGTGAAGCGCTTTATCATTTCAAGGATTGTCTTGTGGATGGCCTGGTTGGAACCTGCAATTTTCAACACAAAATACATGGATAAGATTATATCATCACTGAGGTAGGCATTCCCATACTCAGATTCAAAACTTTAACTAATGGACTAACTATTCTGATACAGGAATGATCTTGCAGTACATCATTTTAATAGACTTTTGTAGACACAGTATGGACGCAGCCATCTGTTTATGATTAGTCTACATAGATAATGAATACAAAACTCCTCGCAGCCTGGATGGTAGAAACTAGATCCAGGGTCTTCACTTCTACTTCCCGAATTGGTACGATTCTAGCCATGTGATTAAATGATTCGATGTCGAACATGGTAGAAACCACTTGATTACCAGTCAATGATGTAAACTGTTAACAAGCGTGAGAGAAACCACCAGTAATGTCAATGGTTCTCAAAGTACCAAGCACAACCCGTGAAATGTGAATAGATGTTTTGATGTCGAACACTTCACGGAATCCTTTGATCGAAAGTCAATGATGTAAACTGACGTCAAAGGCGAGAAACCTGCCATTGATGCATGCAGACTTCAAGGTACTGTCGATTCCTAAGTCATCTTTCTAGATAATGTGTCGATGTCGATAGAAAGCGACCCGTTGCAGGGAAGCCCACAACACGAAATCATTGTTCAAGTTGAAGAAATGTTGCTGTAAGGACTGACTCAGGGATGGTCAAATGGATGACAAGTATTTTGCAGATGAAAGTTTTTTGCTTGCAGACCTCTTGAACACATAACGACACAACAGATGGCTTGGTGACGAATAACTCAAAGTTAATCCCCGAAACCCGGTTAAAGACTTTCAAAGTGATTTGGTCAACTGTGAGGTAAAAGATTTCCCAACCCAGGTGAATGAAAAGTGTCGTGTTCAAGAGTGGTAATAAAGTTTCTTCTGAGACAAAAGGTGACAAATAGGTTCATTCTTCTCTCTTTTCCCCCACCATTTCTGGCAAGTACCTCTTTATTTTTAACAAGCTTGAGGAGGATAACATATGCTTGATTATAAGCTCATCCTTCGGACGAGTCCAACCTAGTTTAAATTCGAACCCTAGGAAGGAGTGGTTCGTTCCTGTTTGTAATTGAACAGGTCCTCTACTGTAAAAGTTTAACGAGCCCAGTATAGGAGAAACTCGGCGTTTTTCAATTTTAGAGAGTCTGAAAAAACTAAAGGAGACTCCACGTTGAACTTTTTCGTATATTTGTGTCCCTCAAGCCCGAAAAAGTATAAAATAATACCTGGGGGAACCGCTTGATCTTGCGACCAAGGAGTACTTTCATAATAGTGTCGTTGACCTGAAAAGTAAAAAGCGATCAAGGACACGTCGTTTTATTTCCTTATCGAGTTTGAAACGACAAAAACCCGGCAATCTTTTCCTGATTTTGCGGTCAGAAAAGAGCTAAAAGGGGACCGTCTTTTAATTCCGTTTTAACGAGTGAAAAGGAAACACTCGGCGATCTTTTCATGTTTTAGGAGTCAGAAAAGGGCTTAAAAGATGACTCTGATATTTTTGTTTGTGAAAAATTACAATTTCCCTCGAAATCCCTTTGTCCTGCACAAAAGCAACACATTACTCATACCTGTTTAAAATAGGCAAAAATACATTCAAAAACATCTTTTCATGGTAAAAAATGAACTAATTCATCCAAAAAACCTATAAAAAGACCTTTTACCATGTCATTTTTACCGTTTCACTGTTGAGGTTGAAAAAGGAGCTTTTGACAAGAAACTTCCCGTGGTCGCTGCGGAAAATCTGACCGTCGGAATCGAACGCCGTCTCATCCAGGTATTTTACACATCCTACTCTGCATTTCTATCCGTTTAGAATCAATTTTTAGGTTTTAGTTTCATTTTTTGGGGGGGTTTTGGTTTTGGAATGCGCCTCTCGGCGGACGCAGGTGCCCTTCGGGTGACCTGCGTCCCCCGACTTTTTCTCATACGGGAAAACGGTCGGAAGACGCAGCCCGCCTTCAGGCCAGCTGCGTCCGGGCGCCCTGTGCTACAAAGCCGGGGTGCGTCCTCCGAGAAACGCGCATTTCAAAACCCCAACTCTCTCAAAAAACCACCAAAAATTCCCAAATTAATTTCTAATTGCTATTTTTGATATGCAGGGCATTAATCATGTTAGACTGGAGAGAAAGAGAGCATGTAGAGGAAGATGAAGCTGCAATAAATCATCAACCTTCCCTGGATGCCCTAAGAGCATGCGGATTATACAAATATTGGACCATACCGGGCATGAGGGGCCAGGTAAGATTCTTGGAATGGCTGGTTGAGCGATGGAACGTACAAGAACAATGCTTTTACATAGGAGGGCACCAGCTCGAGATAGAGCCCTCGGATGTATACTTTCTCACTGGCTTGCCAAACAGAGGTGAGCAACTCAGTCTTGCGGGGACTAGGCCGGGTGGCCAATCCCTTGATAGTCTCCGCGAGGATTGGTGCACACGTGGGGCTCACCATTCAAAAGGCATAGAGATAAAACACATCACTCTACCGGAACTCAAAGTCATAGCGTTCACGGTTACCAGAATTTGCGGCGCGGCCGCTTTACACATTGCTTCCGGATCCCAAATGCGGATGGCAATTGACTGTTACCAAGGCACCATTTTCAACTGGTGTGAAGCTGTGTCGGCTCATATGAAGAGCCAACTGACCAAGGCAAAGAACGGACGACTAAAGACTTTTGGATATGGGCCTATAGTCGTGAGCTTTGCCTTGGAGAGAATTCCAATGCTGATCCCTCAGCAACTCACTGTTGATATCTTGGGTCCTCGGCAGCCAAAGCTGATACGATGGGTTGCGGTGATGGCCCGGCATCCTGACGAGGGCGCGACAGTAGTTCGATTCTCAGATAGTTATTTTGACTGGTTAGAGGGCCAGCTTTTTGTGATACAGGACTTTCCGTATGCCGGAATGGATTTCAGAGGTGATCCGGACATGGTTCTTCCACAGGGAGAACAATGGGACGACAGAGGTACTTTTTATTTTCACAAGTTTTCTAGTTATGTATTTTTTGTATTTTTTATATATATCGTCTCAAAATTAATAGTAAACTTTTTCAAAATGCAGATGTTGGTCCACAGCGTCCAGCCAACCTCCGGCCTTATGATAGACTACATCCAGCTGCACCGGTACCGGCCCCACAGGATGCGACAGCAGAAGTACTAGCTGAGTTGGAGCATGATCTAGAGCGTCTCACGGCAGATATACCTGAGACTACTATGGACGACATTCCTATCAGGCTTCAGCGCTTCGTAGTCGCGGTCCCTGGACCGTTTAGGAGATTTTTGCGTAAGGTAGCCCGCGCAGTGGTGTCGTACAGAGAGCACCACCAGTGATTGACTAGTCACTTTTGTAGTCACATGTGACATTTTTGACTTTTTGTACTATCATTTTGCCGATCATAAGGTGTTTTAAACCTATGATCGAAGACGATGTATATATTTTTTGACACACTTCTATCTATATATATCACTATTACCGGCTTATCTTGTTTAACATATGTGATGAAATGTTTTTAAATTTACTTGCATGATTATCGTAAATGTCTGTCCAACATTCGAGAAGCAATTGCATCTGCTAATGTATTCAAAGACCTTGGAATATGTTGATATTCAATGTAATCAAATTCACGTTCCAAGAGACGCACTCTCAAAAACAACCTTAATAACACAGGATTTCTAATGGCATAAACTCTATTAAGCTGTAATACAACAAGTTCAGAATCTAACCTCACTATCAAACGTCGAATTCCAAATGAAATAGATTCGGATAATAATTCAACCACTGCACTGTATTCTGCAATGTTATTCGTTGTTTGACCGAGGCTTACCCCATGCATAGAAACTAACTCGTCAGAGGGCGAATAGATAACCCAAGCTGCGGAAGAGATATTCCGTGTATTACGACAAGCACCATCAGCAAATCCAATGTATGTTTGGAGAGGCGTCGACATCTACAATATCAAGAGTAAAACCAAGATAAGCCAGAATAATGACGAAAAACCACACTCGCTAAGCTAAGCACACTGACTAAACTAACACACTTGCTAGCTAGAAAGGAAATCTAACCTATCTAAAAATTTCTCCATACCCATCATTTTAAGCATAATACCTCTTTAGGTAAAGTCCATTTCTGGGTTTACCCAAAGAGTCCCCATCAAAATCAACTAACTCATAAGCCCCTTTTGCTAGCTTTCGCTTTACAATGTAGGGCCCATGCCACATGGGAACGAATTTTCCGGCACCTAGCTTATCGTTAGCTTGATCATATAATAGTACTAGGTCTCCTTCCGAAAAACTTCGAGGGGTTACATTTTTATCGTACTGAGCTTTCATTCGTTTCGCGTGAGTCTCGATAGCTAAAGTAGCGTCACGTCGAGTCTCATCTAATTTAGCCAAGTATAATAACCGTTTCTCCTCTTCGGAAGTAGCTGGAAGTAATTCGACAGCCATTTGAAGTGATGGGATTTCGCATTCAATAGGTAACACAGCTTCTAAGCCATAAACTAGCTGGAAAGGGGTGAAACCTGTTGAATTTTTCACTGAAGTTCGATATGCCCATAGCGCCGAAAATAACATGTTATGCCAATTCGTTCGATGGATACCAATGATCCGTCGAATCATGATGACTAGAACTTTGTTGATTGACTCAACCAAACCGTTGGCTTGCGGATAATAAGGAGTAGAGCTATCGTGGCGCAAACCAAGCTGGCTTGTAAGCTCAGTCATCATGACGTTTCGAAAATGGCTCCCATGGTCAGTAATGATTGCTTGTGGGACACCAAACCTAGTTATGATATGATTGAATACGAAAACTGCAGCTGTCTTGCCGCTTGCGTCGAATGTAGGCATCGCCTCGGCCCATTTTGTAAAATAATCAACCGCGAGGATGATATACGCATGCCCCCCGGCCGAGTGAGGGTTACAAGTAATAAAGTCAATGCCCCATTTGGCGAATGGACCAGCGGCAATTATAGGGTGGAGAGGAGCAGGTGGAGCGCGCATCTTTCGATCAAACACTTGACAGTTGTGGCATGTTCTGACAGCAAGGATACAATCTTTAAACATAGACGGCCAGAAATAGCCAGCGCGCAACACCTTCTGAGCTGTGGCATACCCAGACATATGACCGCCACATGCTCCAGAGTGACAATCATTCAAAACTCTCTCAGCCTCTTCGTGAGTTAAACAACGTCGAAAAACTAAGTCTGCCCCCCGGCGATAAAGTGTATCTCCAATAATTCTGTATTGCTGGGATCGAAACCGAATTTTTCGACGGTCTTCCTTGGAAGCTTCAGGCCGAAAGGTTTGGGTTTGGAGATAGATGATTATATCCCCATACCACGGATCTAAAGTGCTAATAAGAAACAAAGATTCGTCCGCAATGGACTCCTCTGCCACAGTCTCTGTGTCAGCACTCGGGAAATCACACATCAATTCCGCAAAAACTAAAGATTTCTTAGACTTGGACTTCTCGAACTCCAAGTCGAACTCTTGCAGGATAACAATCCATTTAGAGTACTTGCCCCCTAGCAGTTGTTTTGTCAAAATATAAATCATAGGGTTGCAATCCGAAATAACTGTAGTCTTGCGGAGAAGAATGTAGTGACGAAAACGCTGGACAGCTTGAACGGCTGCCAGGGCCAATTTCTCCACATGCGAATATTTTAACTCAGTGGGATTTAAGGTTCTACTAAGATAATATATCACATGCTCTGCTTTGAATTCATCTTCTTGAACTAACACCATTCCAATGGTGGAATGCGAAGCTGCGAGGTATAAGAAGTAGTCCTGGTTGTAGTTGGGAGGATGCAATAACGGTGCATGGGTCAACGCGTGTTTTAATGCATCAAAAGATTGTTGGGCAATCTCGTCCCAAAAGAATTGTGCGTTCTGTTTCAACAACCGTGTAAAACCTTTAGTGACCTCGGCGTAGTTTGGGATGAATCGGCGTAAAAAGTTCGCTTTCCCTTGCAAACTTTGGAGTTGGCGCAAACTCGAAGGAGGAGGCAATTTGATGATAGCCTCGACTTTCGAGGGATCGACGCGAATGCCGGCTTTTGAAACAACAAATCCCAGCAATCGACCTGTTTCTATACAGAAAACACACTTGTGGGGATTCAACCGAATTCGATAATGCCTACACCTCATAAAGATTGCTCGTAGGTGGACAAGGTGATCAGCTCGTTGTAAAGAATGAGCAGGCAAATCATCGAGATAGGGTTGCACAATGTGCTTGATGTCATGAAATGCATAAGACATCGCCCGTTGAAAAGTGGCCCCGGCATTCTTAAGTCCAAAAGGTAATTTGCAATAAGCAAATGTCCCCCATGGACAAATGAATGCCGTTTTTGGTTGATCGGCAGGTAGAATATTGATTTGATTATAGCCTGAGAAACCATCCATGAAGGAAAACATCTCACTTCCGGCACAATCATCAATAATTTGATCGATATAAGGCGTAGGATAGTTGTCTTTTGGACAAGCTCGATTGATATCCCTATAGTCGATACAGATTCTTATTGTTCCTTGTTTTTTATTGACGGGAACAATATTCGATACCCAATCCGTTAACGGGATCGGATAAATGAAACCTGCTTTCAACAGCTTTTCGACTTCTGCTTTAATCGCAGCCGCTTTTCGAGGGTGAATCTGACGCAACCGTTGCCGAATGGGTTTAGCATCCGGGTAGGTTTTGATTTCATGAACAACAATGGCAGGATCAATTCCCGGCATTTCCTCGTAAGACCAGGCAAACACGTCGCGGAATTCTTGGAATAGGGCCTTGTAAGTTTGGATTTCTTCTTCAGTACATGCGGCACCTATATGAATGTTCTCCTCGATTCCGGGCTTCACTGAAATATCAATGGGAATAGTACGAGAAATATTCCCTAAATTCAGCTCTGAATCAGAATGTTTCGTTGGATCCTGAGCGTCTTTGACATATTCAGCGGTAAAGATAGATGAAAAATCATTTTCAAATGCATCATCCTTAGGTAAAAACGAAGATCTGTGATGGAGATCTTCCCATGGTAGATCATCTACACTTAGGATTTCGCGAAGTTGTTCGTCAGATGACACTTCTTCGGGAAACGTTATCCGTTCTAAGGGTGAGGTGAAAAGTGACTCTTCACTGACCACATTCATTTGGTCGGTTTCGGTTGAATGAAAGTCGGTAAAAGACATAAGAGCTTCATAAGCAATCTCATACGGACTCAACGGCATAACATCACCGAGTGAGTCTAGCTCAGAGTCAGAGGGAACATACCAAGGATCATCATAAATAATGTTTTCTGACGTGATCATATGAATTGTTGCAAACGAAGGGTCTGCATTGAGTGGAGGGAGAGGAAAAGTTCCCAGTAAACCGGAATCCTTAACTAAACCTACACCAATGTCCCTATAAGGGATTGTCGTTTTACCAACATGCTGGATAGTTTCTGAAGAGGTTGGGTCGGATGAAAAGTATGTCAGCTGATCAATAGTCACGATCTTACCGTTATGTGGAAACTTAATGACTCTGAAGACCGATGAAACGACCGCTGTCATAGCATATGACCAACTTCGACCCAAAAGAAGGTTGTAGTCTAGAGGGGCATCAACCACTTCCACATCCAGACTAACGGTTTTACCTTCGACCCCTATAGGCAATTCTTGTAGAATACCAAACGGACGGAACCCACGGCCATCAAAGGCCTTAAGGATGGTGGGGGATTGGTTCAACGAAGGAGAACCAAGCGATCTCCAACATTGAATCGACATAATACACGTAGAAGCTCCCTCATCAATCACAGTCCGATGAATAGGCCTGTTTTTGACTATCACTGGAATTTGGAAAGCCATTTGATGGGGGAGACGCGGTGTACTACTTTCTAGATCAAAGATCATTAGGTTCGGGTCCTGAACATCGACAGCTCCAATAGCCGACAAAAGCAATTTTCGTTGCGCTGGACATGATTGCAGCACTTCGAGTGCCGACATTGCTGAAGGTGAAACAGCTAAGTCTTCAACAATGTTGTAATTCTGGGCTGCTCTCGCATGTGGATTGAAAGCAGACCTTCGAAGTACACCCTTGGCGGGCGGCTTAATCACTAAGTCTGGGTTAGGTTTTTCGATCTGTAGTGGATCGGAACCAGGAGCTGAGGTTGATGGGTTAGAGTGAGAAGATTCTGCTTCCTTACCATCAACAGGAGCCTTACTACCATAATCTTGCGATCGAGTCGCAATCCTGACATGAGACATCATCAAAATGGGTTCTTCACTGGCATTCGAAGAAGAACCTATCATCTTATTCTCCTGCTCTGGAAATGGATTTTTTAACACAGCAGGAGTGGGAGAACCTTTGACTATTTTCACTACCTCGGCCCGATGAGGGCAGTCTCTCGTAAAATGATCTTCTTCACAAATAAGACAAGGATATCGAGGTTTGCGTTTTTCGTCATTGGTTTCCGACTTTTCCGTTTTCTCCTTTGGAGCCTTGTCTGCTTTAGCCTTCTTCTTTCCTTTCTTCTTTCCACCGTTTTTTGATTTGGCCGTAGATGACTCTACAGCGTGAATGTCGGCGGTAAGTTCAGGAGGAGAAGACTCTCCTGTCGGAGAATCAGGCAAAGTGATAATTGGAGTATTGGAGGCCTTGGAAGACTTCTTCTTACTCTTCGTAGTCACGATACCAATCATACCATCAGCGGCATGAGATCCCGAAGGAGCAGCAGCGATTTGGTTTGACTTTGGAAGATCCGGAATTTTCTCGTGTAACGTACCCGACTGAGTGTAAACTAAGTCAAGGTATTGTGCCTGAGCAATGACTTGCTCCTCAGTAACTACTCCGGCCTTAGCTACATCTTCAGTAATTCTTGGTAATAATGATTTGACAAACCATTCAGCTAAGATTTGGTCCGGGATAAAAACTTTCACTAATCTTCTTCGACGTCTCCACTCATGGATGTGATCAGAAATGTACGTGGATGTCGATTGTTTTAGCGAAGTTAATAATTCTGTACCATTATCGTATCTGACTGGTAACTGAAAATGAGTTAAGAACGAGGTAGCTAACTGGCTAAAGTTGTAAAAAGAGGCCCGTGGTAACTCAATGTACCACTTGGCTGCGAGACCAATGAGTGTACGCTGGAAAAGACGTAAGCGGATGGAATCATCTGAGATGGAATTTGATGCACACCAGAGGTGGTAAGTCATCACGTGATTAGACGGATCCTCTCCAGACTTACCTTCGAACTTGGGTATATCGCTGGGCAACTTATTTGGCATTGGCGGCCAGAACTGAAGATATTGAATTGGATCGTTCGTTAGGCGCGTCAAGTCGGGTAAATCTAAAGTCGCAATAAACGGTAACTGCCGGTTAGGATCTCTAAAACTCTGAGTCACAATACCAGCCCCAGGAGGAGGATATCCAGGATAACTAGGAACAGGAGTCGCATTTGGGATATTATATCCTCCTGGAAAACCAGGATTAACCGGACCGTACTGGGGTTGCTGAGGTTGTTGATAAGTGTACCCAGGATACGGTTGATACTGGTAAACCGGTTGTTGGGCAGCTTGCCCAGGTTGATACTGTCCCTGGTACGGAGGTTGAACAAATTGAGGTTGAGTAGTAACAACCGTACTTGTACCAGGTTGGCCTGCAGGCATCTGGACTGTGGTTTGAACCGTGGGTCCAGACAACGGTACAGATGTCTGAGGAGTGGTTACAGGGACAGTAGAAACCGGAGCTGCCGATACTCCAGAAGTAAGCATGGTAGATGAAGCGGTAGTTGCTGCAGCCGTGTGAGGTGGAGTACCAGGTGCAATTGGCGGCTGAGTAACTACGGAAGTTACAGGGGTCTGAACACTTGACTGGACAGGTTGCGGTTGCTGGGGTGGACCAGGAACTGCAGGTTGTCCTGCTTGAGGTACCGACTGTATACTTGGTTGCGACATCTGTTGACCCTGTGACGGATCCCATGTTAACATTCCAGGGTATTGACTCGTAACAGGTTGAGGATACTGAGATCCATAGCCGTATTGAGGATAGGGTTGATAACTGTAAGGTGCAGTCCCATATGATTGCCCTTGAGGTGGTTGATAACCTTGACCAGGGTATTGACCCGTAGGTTGATAACCTTGAGGTAAATACGAATACTGGGGTTGACCTTGACCTTGAGGTTGGTATCCTTGAGGTTGATACCCTTGGGGTTGATACCCTTGGGGTTGCCATCCTTGAGGTTGCCATCCTTGAGGTTGCCATCCTTGAGGTTGATATTGATACTGAGGTTGACTTTGGGGTACATATTGAGGCTGGGGTTGATACCCTTGGGGTTGATACCCTTGAGGTTGCCCCCCAGTCACGAATGAAGTACCTTGAGGTTGCCCCCCAGGCATTAACGAAGGTTGCCCCCCAGGCGGTAATTGGCCACCTTGAGGTTGGTTAATGGGAGTTGAACCTGACATCATATAAATGTCACCTATACTCAATGGTACATTACCACTGTTTCCAACTAATAACCCATGATCAACGGGTTGAGGAGATGCTCCCGCAAAGGTACCAGAAAGTGATTGATACCCAGTAGGAACAGAAGGACCGCCATGTAAAAATGATTCAGGACTTTGTGAAAACACAGATGACTGACCAGACATATTTACAGGAGAATGAATTCCTCTAGGTGGAACCGGAGTACGAGGTGTAGAAAAACCTACTGAGTTGTCTAAAAAATTGGTTAATGCAAGGTACCAAGATTCACTTCTAGGAGGACTGTAAAAGATGGATTCACGCTCCCTTAGATCAAGGGTAATTAGATCTTCAGAATCAGAAACGCCTATTTCTTCCTCTGGAACAAGTTCTTCTATAGCAATTAATCCAACAGGAAGATTTTCGGTGATAATTCTTTCTATTCTTGGTGAATCAGGAACACTAGGAGTTGGAGTAACAGGTTCGGAAATTTCAGGTTCTTCGCCTGTTTCACTGGCAGATGAAAAACTACCAGCAAGCTCGGAAACTGTAACAGCTTCGGGATTGTAACCTGTTTCTAAACTTTGGTAATCTGGATGGACTACCAAGGAAAATTCTCCTTCTTCAGGTGATCCTACTCTACTGCCACTAGGAGGAGTTACAAGGACCTTTAACCCTTCTAAATGACCCGGAATGTCTTCAGGAGATTCACCCCGCGATTTACGGAGTTTTCTTAACAAATCTATTCCGGTAACAATCTCAGGAGACTTGCCCCGAAGTCTACGGGACTGTCTCGGTAATTCCGCCACAATTAAAGATTTTAACTACAACACACGAAAACAAAGTAAAAAATTTCAAATCAAACCACCTAAAGTCTTCTAAAGAAGCAAACAATTTGAAGCACACGTCTAAATAATCTAGAGCGTCAAACCACACACAAACAGTAGTCTTCCGGACCAAAAGCGCTAGTTGGTGATTAGGCCCAACCTCGCAGGATTCAGTACAGAAATGGTGGGTGGAACAGTTACCCCGGCAACCTGCTTAATGAATAGACTGGACCAAGTTCCTCCACTTTAACCGTCTCGAAGTGAAGCGAACCCCCCAGAAAATCCAAGTGAGTATAACCGACGTCTGCTCCAGGTACAGTGGGACCTTCCCTCCACCGTCACCTTGGGTAGAATCCTAGATATTATGGCCACTAAGGTTACCAATCACAACAATTACACCTGGGGGAACAGTCTAAACTCCGACAGCACGCAAGGGCAGAGTAGCAAGCTCCAATCCCCTTACCGGCTCCTTGACAACAATCCAAGGTTTACCGATAAGTGACCCCTGGCTCCTCGACAATGGTTAATCCGAGGTTTACCGTTTGTAATACGTACTGCCTGGCGTCGTTCCCAACGAGGGAGGAATGATCCCCTCACTGGTTCGGACACGAGCTCGTGCTTCTCCTTTAAGAGGAGCTTTCCCAGAATGTAACTGAAACAATTGGATTTTTCTACTCAAGATAGACTATCTGTTTGGTTTTGTAGTCTTGGAGAGTTAAGTACTCACCTACTCCAAGACCCTAGCCTAAGCTATGTTGGTGCTTCAGAGCCCTAGAAAAATAAAGATTACTAGATTGATTTTAATTTAAGCGTTACTTTTAAGGTTGTTTCTTAAGTCAAAAGGTGATGGAAGTGAAACCAGTGGTGTGTTGACTCGACTCGAAACCACTACAAAATGCACCTAGAATGATTTATCCACTACTTTACTTTTTCGATGAATTGCTTAACTAAAAAGTTGAGAGAATGCAATCTTTATAAAAGCAACTTCTTAATTGAAGACAATCAAAGAAACAATTCGTTTTGTCTTTTCCAAGCATAAAAACATAACCTCTCTTTACATGCACGAAAAAACTCTTTTCTTCTTTCGAAAACAAAAAGCTACTTGAAACAAGACTTTTTAAGAAGATGTTTTTGTATTTTTCTTTTAATAAAGCAAATAAATCTAATATAACCAAAAATCAATCTTAACAACTCTTAAAATCTATGAAAATGCACTCATAAGCAAACTAAAGGCAAATTTACTCTAAGCAATCTTAACGAGGCCAAAACTAACAATGATTATTTCTAAGGTGTTTTACTTGATCACAATCAAATCAAGGACTAGCTTATTGCAGAACCAAAAACTAGTCAAAACAAAACTCTAATCTTTTTGTTCTTTTTGTAAAATGGAAATCAATACTTTATAAACAAGCAATCGAAATTTGACCCAAAACAACTCAAATGGCAAGTTGCTCACAAAAGGAGACTTTACGACAGGCCCGACTTCTAAGAAGGTTGACTAACCAGAGAGATCTAAGGCTGGACAACTTTCTACTATCAAAGTCACTACAAAGCCTTTCCAAAAATCAAACCCTAGGTCTAAACTTCGTTGAAAACCACTAAAACACTCAAAGCTCACAAAACTAGTTCAGGTGAAAATTCTTGACAGGGTACTAAAGGATCTGGGCAGAAAACACTAAGAAAAAACAAAATCTAAAAGCAATTTAAAGCAAAAATGGAATTTTCTTAAGTTTTACAGGAAGACGCAGGCAACCCGTTGTCACAGGCGCGGCCCCGCTCTGTGCAGACGGCAACAGCGCGTCCAAAGACGCACTGTGCAGTACTCAGAGGGTGCGTCCTTCTGGAAAAATGAAGAAAAACCAAATCTAACTAAATCTAAAGCTAAGCCACCCAAATACTAATTCTCACAGTCAAAAACCAGAAAATAAAAATGATTTTCTCAAAGCAAAGTTCATATAAAGGAAAAGACTCTCTCATTAATGGATTCCCCAGTGGAGTCGCCAATTTGTCACACGGAATTTGTCAAGGGTGCGGACACGACTGACCTTCCTAGAAGTCTAAGACGTTCTAATGACAAACAAGACAAAATGGAGTGATCTTTCTCTAAATACACCTTTTACAACATGAAAACTACAAGTGTTTAGGCTTACCTTATTCCAAAACGCTGTTGTTGAAGTCCGTTCTTGACGATCCGGATGAGCTCCTCCTTCAAGTCAATTCCTGCAACCACAAACAATCAAACAATTACCAAGCACTTGCATTTCATATAATAAAACATATATTCAACATGCAGACCAAGGAACACATGAAATAACTCATTAACACAAGCTATTGAGAAAAATAAACCAGTTTGTATTAATAACGAAACAAAGAAACTCTTACAACCTGGCCTTGGTGTTGTGCAAGTTCCTCCCAGGGTCCATCAAGGGTTTTCCTCTACTTTGACAAAGCTCACCCTCTCCCAAGTAGAATCAAGTGAAGACAATCTCTCCTCACAAAGGCTCTAATGGAAGACCTAAATCCTGCAGCATTTACCCAA
The DNA here is from genome assembly GCA_031772625.1 of Pinus tabuliformis. NCBI lineage: Eukaryota > Viridiplantae > Streptophyta > Pinopsida > Pinales > Pinaceae > Pinus > Pinus tabuliformis. The sequence continues at coordinate 638,069,681 of CM062811.1, forward strand.
AGAAAATGTATAGCTCCAACCTCCTCTCCTTCTGGCTCAATGCCTTTATTTATAGTGCTGTAAAGAGGTTATTCAGGTCCACTATCAATGGGATCATCCCCCTCTTTGGGTGGGATAGCTCCCTTATTGATGGGATAAGTTCCCCCTTAATAGAGATACATGAACCAACTGGAGGCGCATCCATTTCATCAAACCGACCTCTAGAATGTTCTAGAAGTAACCACAAGTAACTTTTTCAAGATAAAACTCGCACATTTTGCCTTTTACAGAGGGACGCACCTGTTCCTTAACATACAGAGCGTCCATGGACGCAGATTTTGTAAACATGGTCAGCGTCCCCGCAGGTAAGGCTAGAGAGAACCTGCGACCCCAGAGATAAACATAGTTTTTACAAGACTTTCTCTCTTCTTTGAGTTTGAGATGGACAACAGAGGCATAAGACTTGCCTAAGAGGGTAGCATGACTGTTGATTTGAGCCATACTAACTGTAAGTAGTCAAGGTGACATTTTTTAGTGTAACAGAAGAGGAATAAACTCTTTATTAATGTAGAAGGAAGTGTATCACCCTATACAGTTCGATCTTGTGCCACTCCTCTAGCTTTAGTCCAACCCTCGCCACATCAAAAGCACACCATTCCAGCAACATAACATTGCTTGACATGAACTCAATTCTCAAACCAACAGAATTTCCTTACAAACTTCAAATTCTAGCCCCCTTATAACTATGATGAGTGCTCAATTTATAGGAAATGGAGGTGGTTTTGTCATAAATGAGTGCATTGAATGGCCTTCCAAACTTAGAGTTAGTTTCCATGGAGCAAGGTATGAGAGGATAGAGGTTAATGGATCCTTAGCCTATCCAATGTCAAGCTCATAGGAGGAGATAAGAGATGGGATCCTTCTAGAATCATCTAGAATCAAGGAATATTCCAAGAAACCTATGAAAATTTCACTCAATCTCGCACAACACATGTCAAAGAGGGCCTAAGTGCACTGCAGTGTAGGCCTAAATGGGCCTACCTACATTGTAGCATAGTTATCTCTTACCAAGGCTGCACTGGTGTCCCAAGGAGGCATTTCAACAAATGCTTCAAGCTAGGAAACTTTCATGGATGGATGCATTCAATGTGATGACTTCTCTAGGGCATGTAACAACTGAGTTAGGGTTTGATGAGCCCTAATTGTACTAATCTGAATTTCAAGAGTGATGTGCCCAAATAGACATGTAACATTTGCCCCCTAAAGCATGAAGTCAAAAAATGACAATGTCGAGTGATATGATTTACAACGTGATGGGGAGGATTTGAAGCGGACGGTGACCTGCATCGATTACAATACATAATACCATGATATCTTTGAATTTTTTCATGAATTTTTGAGGGAGGGCATACCCATACTTAGCATATAAACTTTTCATTACATGTACATAAATCGGATAGTCATTCTTCTACAGATACAAACCCTTAATAGGATGACCATCTGTGTAAAGCCATCGTACAAATTATTTAGTACTCTCCTGAAATCGCAGCCTATATGGATGAAACTAGATCCAGGGTCTTCTATCTCATCTAATCGTTCACTCAAGTACGAGTCTAACCATGTGAAAATATGATCTGAAGTCGAACAAGGGAAGACACCGTTTGATTACCAGCCAATGATGTAAGCTATTAACAGATGTGAGAGAGATCACTAATAATGATAATTATTCTCAAGGTACTACAATACATTTTTCATGGTGTGAATAGATGTTTTGATGTCGAACATCATACAAATTCTTTCGGTCGAAAGCTAGTGATGTCAACCTATCATTAGAAATGAGAAGCTTGCCATTGATGTATGCAAGCCTCAAGGTACTAGAATGGTGTTTCTAAGTCAACTTCTTGGATAATGTGCTAATGTCGACAAGAAGAGACTCATTGCAGGAGGGACTTGATGTATCCCCCACCAATAACATGAAATGAATGTAATGATTTTGAAGACAAAATGTGACTGATGACACAAGGTTCAGGAATGGCATTCATGAAAATGAAGGTTTGTGATTATTGTAAAGGATGAAGTTTACTGAGTGACTTCTCTTGAACATGTCAGTGACACTGAATGAATTGGTAGCATTGACCCAAAACGAAAGTGATGGATGGTGTGATAGACCATAGGTATGATAACCATCATGCAGATAACCCAACCCAAATAGTCACAGAGATGGAGTGAAAGTGTCACGTTCAAGAGCAACTTGCTACCATAAAGTGATTTATCCCTTTTCCCATTTTCCCTGGTCATTGCTGACCAGTATCTCTTTATTTTTTAAAAGGATTGAGGAGGATAACATATGCTTGTAGTATAATTCCACCCTTTGGGTGAATCCATCACTATGTTATGTTTTAATGAATCTAGTGAAGGTGAAACTCGGTCATGTCATGATCGAAAAGTTTGTTGCTGTTTGATGTTTTAACGATTTTAACGAAAATGAGAACTCGGTCCTCTTCATATTTAGAGAGTTTGAAAGGGGACAAAAATAAAACTCCACAAATTCTTTTTCATAAATTTGTCTCTCAAGTCCGAAAAAAGTATAAAATAATACAAGAGAGAACCTATTGACCATGTTTGATCAATGTATTCCTTTTCATAAATAATCTATAACAGTTCGGAAAAGGGTTAAACTTATACTGAGTAGATGTAATTTCCAATCCATTAATGAAGTAAAAAGGAAAAACGCTCGGTAATCTTTTCATATTTCGAGAGTCTGAAAAGAGCTTAAAGAGGACTCCACTTAGAGGAACAAGTGGTGTCCATGATAGCAACTGGTTCCAGTGATGTTGGAAATTCTCAAAACATGTTGATTTACGCGAATAGGCTGGCTAATAAGACCACTCATTGCAACTGTTGCTAGGAAAGGGTAAAACAACCAAGTGAAAGCGTATGATTAGCCAAGCAGATACTGATGATGGAAGGAGAAAAATGAAGGCTCATTTGATGGAAGAGATTGATAGAATGGCAATCATGAGGGTTAAAATGGAGATGCCAGGTTCATTTTTACACAAGCTTGAACCATAGGGAACTGTGTTTGGATTCAGTTTCATGTTTATACAAGCTTGAAACAAAAAAATATGCTTGAGATTGGTTTACATGCCCCCAGCATGATAACTCGATTCTAGGTGCATGCCCCCAAGCTTCATTGCATTCACCTAAGTAGACTACTTGTGGCTATCATGTGGATGGAAAGAAAATTCATTTATGAGATCAAGTGAAAGACTCAGCTCGGATTTTATGATATCTAATCAAAGACTCGAATTGGAACTTTGTTCTAGGTGTTATAGACATTTTTGTGCCTTACAGCATTAAGCATGAAATGTCCATAATCTAAGGGATCCAAAGTCCCTAAACATGTTGTTCCTACCCCTAGAGGAACAAGGCTAACAAACCACAACAATTCACAGAAGTTCTCCACCCGAAACTGCTCAAAAACAAGTCAATTTAGGATCATTTCAGTGGCTACACTAGCTGTTTGCACTGAATGTCAAAGCCAACACTGGCTACCTGCGTTGAATGTCAAATGGAACACTGGCTACCTGCACTGAACGAGAGTGGACATGTGGCAGGCTCATTTCTCAAGGTGTCAAAACCCACGAAGCTTCCAAAATGACACTTGCCTCAGGGAATTCGACTGGTGATGAGTAAGAGGTTCCAAATCTCCAAGTGGAAGTAAGAACCTCCAAGTGGACTCAAGAGCTAACAGAGGGAGAGGACACTAGTCAGATCTCAAGCTGACTCATCCTCTCTCCAAACATCTATATATGGATCTCTCCTCCATGAGATCTAGAGGCTGGAATTTTGTTATTGCAAAGAATTTCTGTTGGTTTGAGATTGGAATCATTGGGTGCTTAATGCTTTGAAGGGGGTGAAGATAGGAATTCCATTTGTTGGGAATGAGATGCTGGATTGGAGCCCTCTGGGTTGTATCTCTTCCTGAAACTTGTTATTCATCAATAAAGCTATCTTGGTTTCTCCTATATGCTGGTGTATTTTTGATGTATGAATGCATTAGTATGTTTAGTTTATTTCTAATCCTGAACTAGTTATGAATATGAATTTATGTCTTGTGTAGTGTTCTCTTCTTGTGATCTTGCAGAAACCTCTTGAAGCTGGGCGAGCGAGAAGGCAAGTAGCTGGGAACTCTCCAAGAGAAGAGAAGCCGGATCGAGCGACAAACGGAAGACACCGGTTAGTCCACACATCTCTCTCTTAATTCTTAATTCATAAAGGAAGAATACTAGAATAGCTGTCTCTGTTTGTTGCTAAGGCACTGTCACACCTTAGGTGGATAGGATCGTCCTGCATAGGAATTTTTCCCCACAACAAATTGTCGACTCCGCTGGGGAGAATTGTTTAATCATTTTATTTGTGTTTCTATCATTGTTTGTTTCATAGAATTGACAGCAACAATCGAACTGCATCTTTCCCGGATGCAAAGTAGACAGTTGCTGCTTTGATCCAATCACTGGACTTGTCTATGATCTAAACAATGGACTCACAAATGATTTGATGATCCTTGTGATAGATCTTAGTAGCCCCTCAAAGCATCCCTTTGATTGTACCTTGCTTGTTGCTTTTATTTGGCCTGAAACAGTTGATTAAATAGCAATTTGTGACCCAGAACCTGAGGGAAACGAGAGTTTCTCCTTCAGCGTAGACCCAGTGAAGGGATTCTGCATTTCAACGCAGCTCCCGTGAAGGTTACCTGCGCTGAATGTCAAAACCCCTGTGTTGAGGTTGCGGTGAACCATTTTTCCCTTGTGCAGCTGGGGTTCTCTGCTCTGTTTTGCCTTGTTTTGATCTCTGATTTTGCAGCCTGTAACCAGCATAGGTACCAGTCTAATAACTCCTTTTCTCTGCTTATATTCCGCCTCCTTTTGTACAAAAAGACTGTGAGTGTTTTTATGTGTTTTTGGCGTCATTTACAGTTTTCCTTTGCATGAGTGAAATAGTCATCCTGTAGCCCTTGATTCAGATCTGTTGATTGTGATCTTAGAAGAGAGTTCATTGGCTGTTTGCATATTGATTATACATTTGCTTTCGCTTATTGGTTTGAGTTTGTATCTTTTAAGTGTCAAAACAAGTCTTCATTTCGAAAATCGTTAAGTGTTGTAATCTCTTCTATCTTCTCTGATTTCGAAAAAGTAAACTTGTTTGTATTGATCATTTAAAAGCAAATTCAAAGTTGTACAAAAAGCTTTCTTTGTAGGCATCAATACTAAGAAAGCGGAAAACAAACACCTGCATTGTGCATTTGCATTTGATAGTTTGCATGTTGGATTTAGGAAAAGTGCATTAGAGTGTGTTGATTGCTCTTTGAGAAAAGATGGTGTCTTTCTTTTCCCTTAGTAGCTAGGATTTTCAAAGTTGAAAAGATATAAAGCTTGCTTATCATCTTTAGATTGCATTTAGGAATTGTATCATACATCTCGTGGTGAACCTTGAAAGGCAAACTTCTAAAAAGATCAACCTAAAATAAATTGAATGAACTTAACAACCCTTTGCAACATAACGCACAACATAGAGGTCTAGGCTAGAGACATGTTCCGGCGTCGTTAAGCCTGGTGACTGTCGATCTCGTGGAAGGTGGGTGATTCCTCTTGAGGGACGATAACGCCAGTATGGATTGTGCTCCCACGTACCGTCGCGTATATATTGGGAGACCCCTATAGGCATAAAACCTTTATCCTTAGGAAGCCGTGTCGGCCGCTCTACTGATCGTGATGCACTGAACACAGCATTCAGGAAGATCGACCGCCCGTACCCTAAAAAGCATTCTGCGGTTTTGCGAAATGTTTGGCACACGCTCTGCCTAGAACTCCAGAGCAGTTCCTTCTGGCCTTTTTCAGACTCTATAACGAAAAAAGTCCATCCGAGCATTTGTCACTTCGGGCTCGTTAAAACATCGAAGGAGACTAGAGTCATCTTTAGCTTTTTCTCAACTCTTTAAAAGTGAAAAAGCAAGTTGTGTCTAAAAGCGTCTAAAAAATTCATTTAATTCAGAAACACACTTTCCCCGTTTGTATTTTGGTTGATCAAGTAATCCGCAATCATGGAAGAAAGTCAATTGAAACCCCGTCGTTCACGGAGGCTTACGATTCAACCGTCTTTGTCTCCGGAATCGAAAACAATACGGACAAAGCGAACTCGTTTAACCGGTTCAAAATCTCCTATCAAAGTTAGAACAAGTGTTCCAACAACATCTGAGATTCCGGTTACTCCAAGCATTTTTGGAAACCCTGCCTCTATAGAAGAAGTTCAACAGCCACAGAGGGATAGTAACACTGATCCTATTCTGGGAGCAAATACTTGCGTTACTGAACCAGTTCCATCTGTAACCGGTTCGGAGAGTCTTGCTCCTCAAACAACTGTCGTTGTTGATTCAACCCCTTCTTCAGCACCAGAAATATTTTACAGACCTGACGGTCTTCCTCTTCCACCGGGTTTTATTGTGATAGAGGAAATTGTAGAGGATCCGCAAGCAAGTACTCCAACCCATTTTGGAGTCGGGGTCACTCTATTTCCTTCATCAGAAGTTAGTCCACTACAAGTGGAAGTTCCTGTAGAATCGCTAGGCAATCTATTGAATAGACTCAAAATGTCTGAACAACCGTCAACATCTAGGACTGTGTTGAATGAAACAGCAACAGCATAAGCCCCTGCCGTCACTCCGACAATGTTTGCCGGCATACCATCTGTCCCGACTAGCTCACAACCACTAGAAGGAGTCCACCAAGGGACTATTTCGACAGTGTGGTCTGTTCCAGTTTGTTCATCCGGAATAATATCCGGAAACTCTTATGTTGAGACTCCCCAGATTGATCCATTTGGAGGTCAATTTGGGCAATCCAGTCCACAAGGAAAAACAATCCCCTTGAGTTCCGGATTGCTACCGTATGGGGGGCAGTATGCCCTTTCATTACCCCCTCCGCGAGGGTATCCATACGGGAGTTCACAACAGTATTTAGGTTATACTGGAATTACATCAAGTGGTTGGGTACCTATGCTACCTCAACAACCAAGGGTTGTATATTCTATGCAACAGTGTGTACCTATGTCGAACATCCCGACCACACCGGCTATTGTGACAGTGTCGCAAGTTCAAATGTTGCCTGTTGTATGTCAACCTTAGATTTATCATATTGTAATGCAACAGCCCCTTGACCCTATGACACAACCACAATCACCAACTGGTGGGGTGACACAGGTCCAAACGGGTACAATTACCCCACACCTTGGTCCAACAGTTAGTATAGCACAACAGAACATGGCTTCACAACCGTGGCTGGTGCAGTACCAACAACCACAATTCCAGCAAGTGTACCAAGGTTCTGAGCAGCAGATCTTTGTGAACAGTGGACAACCATATATTCAAAACGGTCAAAACCAACCGTATCAGTCATACCAACATCAATTACATTATGCTGGTATGCAAAGGCCCACTGCTCAAGCGATTCCATCGTACCCTGGGTATGCTTCACCTAACCTGAATCAATAGTTACCATTCGTGGCAACTTTAGAGTTACCCAATTTACACCGGTTAACCAACGATCCGATTGCTTACGCCCCTTTGTGGCCAGCGATTCCTCACAAACTTCCATCTGACATTCCTAAATTCAATGGAAATCCAGGTGAAGACCCATCGAATCACGTGATGACTTTTCATCTGTGGTGTTCATCAAACACCCTAAATGATGATTCGATAAGGCTTCGCCTTTTCCAGAGGACGTTAACGGGTCCAGCGGCAAAATGGTATATTGAATTACCTAGAGCCTCGTTCGACAATTTCAGCTCCCTAGCCACGACTTTCTTAACCCATTTTCAATTACCGATAAGGTATGAAACGGGAACATAAATATTATCCAACTTCAACCAGACGACTGCCACTCATATATCCGATCATATACATGAGTGGCATCGTCGTCGTAGGATTGTGAAAACATACGTTCCCGATCAGCTGTTAGCTGAATGGTTTATAAAGTCGTTACTTCCTGCTATAACAGAAGATGTGGCAAAGGGGGGAGTCGTAACAGAGGAGCAAGTTATCGCTTGTGCACAATATCTAGACTTACTTTATACTCAGTCTGGCACGCTCTACGACAAAATACCCGATGCCCCTAGACCAGAATTCTCAATTCCTCCTCCTCCTAAATCAAATAGTGACTCTCATGTCGGCGATGGTTTGATTGGCACGGCGAACGCGAAATCGATAAAGGCTTCGTCTAAGAAAGCCCGTAAGAATTCAGATCAAAATGAAAAATATGAAATTCTTGCTTCGGAAGTAAATGCCGTATCAGTAGATAAAGGCAAAGAGACCAATCAACCAGGGAGCAAGAAGAAACAAAACAAAGGGAAGAAGAAGAAATAGGGTGAGTCATCTCCTGGAAAAACTTCTTCAAACCCTCCTGGAAATAGAAAAAATCCATGTCAAATATGTGATGAGGATCATTGGACAAGGGATTGTCCATATAAAGCTGAGCTTAAAAGGTTCTTCAAAAGTTCGCAAACCTCAGCTGTGTTAACTGATCCATTTCCCAATCCAGGTCAAAATCTGGTTGATAGTGGAAATGCTTCCCCGTCGCAAGTGCTTATGTTTTCGGTTTCAAAACAGCAGAATGATGCTTTGATTTCGACAAGGAACAAAGATTACGGGAATCCACAGCTCTCGAACGACAAAGGTAAGGATCAACCAAGTAGTTCGACAACAACTTCAACAGAAGTTGTACCGCCCATCATTCCTGAATTAACGATAAAACCGCCAAACGGAGTAATAGACAAGTCAACATTTAATCCTTGCGCCAGAGCGGCGCAGCATTATAACATAGTGGAAGATTTGGCCCAATCTCCATCCGCTATGTCGACTCTTGAAGTACTACAAAATTGCCCATCCCAAAGGCAGGCTTTGTTATCGGCTATTGGTGGGGTTGATCCTAAGGATTCCAATCTTGTATCCTTTGATCACAAAGGATACGATCCTCAGTTACCAGCTCAACTAGCTTTCCTTATTCAAGTGAAAGCCCTCAAAAAAACTGTTCACTGAATAATTATTGATGAGGGGGCATCTACATGTATTATGTCGATGAGTTGCTGGAAAACTTTAGGATCTCCAACCTTGTCGCGATCATCGACAACGTTGAAAGCATTCGATGGAAGAACCTATACCGCGTGCGGTATCCTTAATAACTTGAAAGTTGAACTGGGAGGAAAAACAATAAAAATAGATGTTGAAGTCATCGATGGGAATCTAGACTACAACATCCTATGGGGAAGACCGTGGATATATGCCATGGCAGCTGTAGTGTCAACTTATTTTAGGAAGATCGCATTCCCTTTTCAAGGAGGGATTACGATCGTCGACCAACAAGACTTCCTCCCTAATGGTTCACAAGTTAGAGGAATCATTCCCATGATCCATGGAAGCAACCACTCACTTCAAAACATCGGAGAGGCCTACTGAAAGATCCCACATTAATGGGAACTTTTGCACTTCCACCTCCATTCTATATAGGAGAAGTAGCATTGGTAAGAGCCTGCAACATGATATCTTCCACGAAGATCTCAGAAGAGGATATCGACATGGATCATGCAATGGTTTTGCCCCCAAGCCCCATAGAAATATTGTAGCAATCAATGTTTTAGGCATGGGAGGTGAACCCAAGTCAACACTCATCAAGCGTTTGGGTAGATAGGTCTAGAGAATATGGTACCCCGTTAGATCCTTGGTCGAAAGTACATGGGACTGACGAAGGAATCCTACAGTCAATGTTGATTGAGGGGGCACCATGGAATGATTGCCACCATCGTTCCCTTCTTCCGGAATATGAAGAAGATACTCAGCATGACCTTTACCAACCTTCAGTTTTTGAATTCCTATCAAATACTGTAAATACGGTGGATTCCGAGCAAAACTTATCCAATATTGTGTAGGAATTTACAGGGTAAGTTCCTCAGAAAGAACACCAAAAGGACACCACTCACAACCAGATCGCAGATCAATACACCAGTATTTTTGACGTGGTTAAAACCCTCAAAGAGGGAAACAGTCCACAGCCTACACCAACGTGGCTACTACAAGCAATTTATTAATCAAAGAATGAAAATTTACATAAGCTTCTCTCATGCACGGATTACCTGAACAATGACCCTCCATGCGCTTTAAATAGAACTCATGGACCAATCGGGTGTCAAGCCATGGATCAAGTGTCGGTAATACCGAGGAGAGAGTGAACCGTCAGATCACTACATATCGTGACCGTCGGATTGTAAGTTACAAAATGTACAACGGTAAAGAAACACACTTTACCTAACTCTATACCTAACTCTAAACTAGACCAAGTTGTACTTAACTATTTCCTATGTGTCGGAATATCCTAACATCCCCCCTTAAGAACAACTTGGGATAGGATTGAAGGATTTACAAATATGACACAATAGGAGAAGGAAGGAGGCACTAGAGCCTATCCCCCCTTAGTGACAAGTTCCTGAACTCCAAGCATATATCGAAGTTTAGTGAACTTCGCCTCTGTGAGAGCCTTTGTGAAGATGTCTGCAACCTGATCATCTGTTGAACAATATTGCACTTCAAGAACATGGTCATGAATGAGCTTTCTGATGAAGTGCTTGTGTAGTTCAATGTGTTTGCTGCGCTGATGCTGGACTGGATCTTTGCATAGCTGAATGGCACTTTGATTATCACACCAAAGTGTGGTTGGATGCTGCTGCTCAAAGCCAAACTCTGAAGGATCTGACGAAGCCACAAGGCTTCCTTACTAGCTTCCACGGCACCACGATACTCTGCTTCTGCTGAAGAAAGAGAAATGGCAGCCTGTTTCTTACAAGCCCATGTAATAGGTCCTGAACCAAGAGTGAAGACATAACCGGCAGTAGACTTCCGATCATCAGGGTCACCAGCCCAATCAGAATCAGTGAAACCAACTAATAGAGGAGCTGCTTTGGCACTGTAATGAATCCCAAACTGAACTGTACCTCGAACATAACGAAGTATTCTTTTAGCTGCTTTCCAATGACTTTCACGGGGGTTTTGCATGAACCGAGCAACAAGGCCAACAGCAAAGGAAAGGTCAGGACGAGTATGGGTTAAATACAAGAGTTTTCCTACAAGTTGACGGTATAATGTAGCATCAACTTCAGGAGAAGTACAAGAGACTGAAAGTTTGACTCCAAACTGAAAGGGAGAAGGGGCTGGCTTACAGTCTTCCATGTGAAAATGACGAAGAATATCACAAGCATACTTGGACTGGGAAAGGGAAATACCCTCCTTGGATTACAAGACTTGAAGACCGAGAAAATAGTGTAAGTGTCCTAAGTCTGTCATTTCAAATTTCTTTTTAAGGCTGGACTTCACATGGTTGATAAGGTTGGGATCACTACCAGTAAGAATAAGATCATAAACATAAAGAACAAGGATGATAAGAGAGTTGCCCACTTTCTTGGTGTAGATAGTATTGTCAGAACAACACTGAGAAAAGCCAGATTCTAAAAGAAAGCTATCCATTTTGGCATACCAAGCTAGAGGAGCTTGCTTGAGACCATAGAGAGATTTCTTAAGTCGACATACAAGGCTGGAGTCTGTTTGGATGAAGCCAATGGGTTGTTCCATATAGATTTCTTCATGCAAGTCCCCATGCAAGAAGGCAGATTTAACATCCATCTGATGGACTTCCCATTTTAAAGAGGCAGCAAGGGAAAGAACAAGGCAGATAGAGTTCATTTTGGCAACAGGGGAGAAGGTTTCAGTGTAGTCAATGCCTTCAACCTGTGAAAAACCCTTCGCAACAAGACGAGCTTTATTTTTATCAACTTTCCCATCTGGTCCATACTTGGTTCTGTAAACCCATTTACATCTAACAAGTTTGCATCCCTTTGGTAGAGGAACAAGATCCCATGTATCATTTGTCAACAATGAATGATATTCTTCATTCATAGCTGCTTCCCAATTTGGATGGCCTGAAGCTTCTGAAAAAGTGTCAGGATCATGATTTACTGGAGCTTGAGCCAGTAAAGAAGAGGCTCTTTCAAACTGAGAACGTGTACGTCGCTGATCTGTAGGATCACCGGCAAGATCACCTGCTGCATCCCGAGTAGCACGGACCCATCTTGGAAGTTGATGATCCTGAGAAGGTGGGGGAGGATTATCATCCTCACTTTCATCATCGGAAGAAGAAATGTTTTCAAGAGTAGAAGAGATAGGAAGAGGTGGCACATGCGCCGAACTAGGCTCGCGGGCCGATTTATTTTCATCAAATTTTACATCTCTTCTAATGATAACATTTTTGGACTTAAATGGAATAAGTCTATAACCTTTTACATCTTCAGAATATCCAACAAAAGTACATTTCTCACTCTTAGGTTCTAAAGCTTTATGCTTTTCATCTGGAATATGGGCCCATGCTTCACTTCCAAAAACACGAAAGTGACTTACATCTGGTTTAATGGAACTCCAAGCTTCTTCTGGAGTGATATTCTTTAGAACCTTAGTAGGAGTGCGATTGATTATATAATTTGCACAATTAATTGCTTCGGCCCAAAAACTAAGACTGAGTCCTTTAGATTGCAGCATACAATTAGCCATTTCCTTTAAGGTGCGATTTTTCCTTTCAGCTACACCATTTTGTTGTGGAGTGTATGGAACAGTATGTTGCATTTGAATTCCATTTTCGGTGCAAAAGTTGATGAATGTATTTTTAACATATTCTCCACCATTATCAGTTCTTAGCTTAAGAATTTGATGTCCAGATTGTTTTTCAACAAAGGCTTTGAAGGCCAAAAATGTGTTAAATACTTCGCTCTTGAGTTTTAAGAAGTATACCCAAGTGCGTCTGGAGAAATCATCAATGAAAGTTAAGAAATACTTGCAGCCAGAGAATGAAGCAACAGGAAGTGGACCACATAAATCACTGTGCACAAGCTGTAAAGGGGCTGAGGCGTGCCAAGGGGCACGTTTTTCAAAACTGTCCCGATGATGTTTTCCGATTACACATCCGGAACAAACACCATCTCTGCAAGATACCATAGGAAGACCTGTCACCATATTTTCTTTACATAGATGCTGAAGGGAGCGATAGTTTAAGTGACCAAATCGCTCATGCCAAAGCTTTCTCACTTCATCATTATGAGCAACAAATACTGAGGGAAGATTTGATGACCCAAAGTTGTGAAACTTATACAACCTTGTGGAATCATCAGCAATACCAGTAGCTAGAATCTGTTTAGGATCTCTTAGATCCTTGATTACAACATCATGAGGTGAAAATTCAACAATTTTACCTTCACCTGAATGAGTTATCTGATATACAGATAGAAGGTTGCAGGATAAGGTTGGAACACATAATACATCATTAAACTGACCATTGTCTAGATGAACAGTTCCAGTCCCTACAACATTAAGAGATCTATCATCACCAACATATATATTTTTGGTGTTACAATCATTTAAAGAAGAAAACATGGCTTGGTTTTTGGCCATGTGATAAGAGGCTCCAGAATCAATGAGCCACTCATGAGAAGGAGAAGAAGAAAATGCATTTAATGCATAACCAGACTGAGATGATTGACAACAACATGCAGAAAGTGCCATTCCGGAAGTTGAAGTTGAAGTATGCTCCACATGGATGTTATGTTTCTTCATTGCGGCTTCCAAGGCTTCCATCTTCTTAAAGCATTTAGATTCTAAGTGGCCATCTCGATTACAAAAGTTACAATGTCTATCAGTCTTCTTCCATTTGTTTTTATTGGTCTTATCATTTTGCTGAAATGATCTTTCATTTTGAGGCTGAGTTTGCTTAGGACCCTTGTTTGGTTTAGGACCATTCTTTTTAGGATATGACTTCTTAGGATTCTTTGAATTTGGTTGCTGCTAGGGGGCTAACGCTTTCTTGGAAGAGTTTCCAAGATTAAGAAGACCAAGGTGTAAGAGTTTTTCTTGTTCTCTTATTAAGGAATCACAAAAGGAGTCAAAGGAAGGGGCCTTGTATTCTTTTCCTTGACAAATTAAAGCTTCCCTTGTAGAATGGAAAGTGGAAACAAATACAGAGTAGGCTGGCCCAAACTTAGTAAGGATGGAATAAATAAGGTTACCATCTTCTTTCTTAACCTTAACACCTTCCAAGAGATATCTAAGGGTCTTGAATTTGGACAAGAAATCTTCAATGCAAGAAAAGTTATTAGGATCCAAAGTAAGCAACTCATTTTCAAGTTGATGGGCTCTAATTTCATTTTTAATTCCAAAAACTTTAGCGATTTTTTCCGATGCTTCATGAGGAGTCTCGAGTTCTGCAATATGGAATTTAAGATCAGGAGAAATAGACATCCCTATCAAACCACGTGCTTGATCTTGTCTATTTTCCCATTTTGCAGCCTTGTCTTCATCTTTTGGTTTCTTCTCTTGGTCTGTGGCTATTCTGTAGATACCTTTACTTCTAAGTAAATCTTCCATGTAGGCTATCCATTGGAAGTAGTTAGTGCTGTCAAGAATGACTTGGCATGGACTTTCCGTTTTAAAAAAAAACTGAAGCTGAAGATGCTGAAAGTAAGTGTTTCAATGGATAGATCTCGAAAAATTAGGCTGTTTTAAAGAAAATGGCTCTGAAAAAGGCTTTAGGATGAAGAAGTTATGGCTTTTTGAAAAAAAATTGTTGAAGTTGCCGGCAAAGTGCGCGAATGTGCGGGAATGAAAAAATCCGCCCCCACAAAATGGAGACTTGAACCCAAGACCTCTACTATCTTAAAATAGCTTTGAACCAATTGATCTATACAAAAAAAAATTGAGAGAGAGAGAGAGAGAGAGAGAGAGAGAGAGGGGGCCTTGGTTTGCGTGCTTGCCTTGAGAAAGCTCTTTTTCCCTACAAAACACAAAACACAAAACCCAACACGAATATGCAAAGAAAAACGAACCTTGCGGCTCAAATTTAGCTTTAGCCAAAAAACTAGATATTTTTAAAAAAATGAACCTTGCGGCTCAAAGTTAGCTTTAGCCGAAAAACTAAATATTTTTCTCAATGTTTCTGATTTTCCGAGATCACACTAAGGTGCAGGGAAAAGAGCATACGCATGAGAAAAATCCTTCCTTTCTGTTTCTGATTTGCCCAGATCGCACAGAGTCGCAGGGCAAAGAGCATATGCAGAAATGAAAGGTATAGATCCGGTTAAAAAAAAGGCTAAATAAACCGAAACCGAAATAAGCAGAGAGAAAATAACAGTAAACTGCAAAAACACTGTATACCTCCCGATCTGAAAAATGACGCAGCTAGGGCTACCGGAAACCTTTTCGCGTGAAACGAAAGGGGTTCCTCACTGGAACAGATGCTCCGAACGCAACAGAGCAGCCGTCTCGGCCCGAAAGCAGTCAGAAACAGCAGATCTAGGAAACGACAGCCGCATGTAGTTCTACCGGCTTCAGATTTGGATCACCAACGGATGCGGCCCTCAAATAGCTCTGATACCATGTAGGAATTTACAGGGTAAGTTCCTCAAAAGGAACACCAAAAGGACACCGCTCACAACCAGATCACAGATCAATACACTAGTATTTTTGACGTGGTTAAAACCCTCAAAGAGGGAAACAGTCCACGGCCTGCGCCAACGTGGCTACTACAGGCAATTTATTAATCAAAGAATGAAAATTTACATAAGCTTCTCTCATGCACGGATTACCCGAACAATGACCCTCCATGCGCTTTAAATAGAACTCATGGACCAATCGGGTGTCAAGCCACGGATCAAGTGTCGGTAATACCGAGGAGAGAGTGAACCGTCGGATCACTACATATCGTGACCGTCGGATTGTAAGTTACAAAATGTACAATGGTAAAGAAACACACTTTACCTAACTCTAAACTAGACCAAGTTGTACTTAACTATTTCCTATGTGTTGGAATATCCTAACATATTGAAGAGACTATAGCCATAAATATCTCGACTAAAACAAATGTTGTAGAGAATATTTATGTCGGCAAAGGATGTTCTCCTTCAGAACTGGAAATATATAACGCTCTTTTTCGTGAATTCAGAAATGTCTTTGCTTGGTCATATGATGAAATGCTAGGCATTGACTCGAGTATCGTTGAACATGAAATTAAAATGTATCCTGATATCAAACCAGTAAGACAACGGCTTCGGCAGGTGCACCCCAAGAAAGCCACTGCCATTAAAGCAGAAGTTGAAAATCTCCTCCACGCTGGCTTCATCTACCCGGTTCCTCTAACCGATTGGGTATCGAATATTGTCCCTGTTATGAAGAAACAAGGGACAATTAGAGTGTGTGTCGATTATAGGGATGTAAACCAAGCTTGTCTGAAGGACAACTACCCTAAACCCTTCATCGACCAGATAATTGATGAATGCGCCGGATGTGAAATCTTTTCATTTATGGATGGATTTTCCGGGTATAATCAAATAAATATCTGCCCACAAGACCAGTCAAATACTGCATTCATCTGTCTGTGGGGCACATTCGCTTATCGAAAATTACCCTTTGGTTTAAAGAACGCAGGGGCGACGTTTCAGAGGGCAATGAATTATGCCTTCCATGACATCAAGAACATCGTTCAACCTTATCTCGACGACCTTCCGGCTCATTCGCGAAAGTGGACTGATCATCCGCAACATTTAAGAGCGATGTTTCTACGTTGCCGACACTACAAGATAAGACTGAATCCGCACAAATGTGTGTTTTGCATCGGTTCTGGTCGTTTACTTGGCTTTGTAGTCTCTAAGGATGGGATTCGGATCAACCCTTGCAAGGTTCAGGCAATCATTAATTTGCCTCCACCTTCAAATTTGCTTCAGATTCAGAAACTCCAAGGGAAAGCAAACTTTCTGAGGAGGTTCATTCCAAATTACGCAGAACTTGCTAAAGGTTATACTCGTCTTTTGAAAAAGGATGTACCTTTCGTCTGGGATCAGGTGGCGCAAGCTTCCTTTGATGCTCTGAAAGATTCTCTAGTAAAAGCATCATTAATGTATGCCCCGGACTATCAAAGAGATTTTAACCTGTATCTGGCTGCAGCGGATACGACCATTGCGATGGTTTTAGTTCAAGAAGTCGATGGAATTGAACATCCTATATATTATTTAAGTAAAAACTTGAATGATACAGAAAGAAAATATTCTTATGTTGAAAAGCTAGCACTCGCTGTTGTTCAAGCGATACAAAGATTCTGACATTATGTCCTCTTTCGGAAAACTACCATTCTATCAGATTGCAACCCCATGGCTTATATATTGTCGCGACAGTTGCTGGGGGGCAAATATTCAAAATGGATAGCGATCCTTCAAGAGTTTGATTTGGAATTTGTAAGATCCAAATCAAAGAAAGCTTTAGTTTTCGGAGAATTATTGTGCGATCTCCCATCGTCGTCCAACGATGAAACATCAGAAGAGTCAATCGTGGACGAAAGTTTTTTTCTGATATCTGCAAGCAATGAGTGGTATGGGGATATAATAATTTATCTCCAAACCCAAAAATTCAGGCCTGACACCTCTCACTCAGAATAGAAACGTATACGATACCAAGCGAAATACTACATGATCGTCGGTGATACACTTTACCGTCGTGGTATCGATACAGTTCTGAGGAGGTGCCTCACCCATGAAGAGGCGGAAAAAGCCGTGAATGAGTGTCATTCAGGCGCGTGTGGGGGGCATCAATCTGGATATGCTACAGCATAGAAAATATTACGAGCAGGATACTTCTGGCCAACCATGTTCAAAGATTGCATAACCGCAGTCAGAAGTTGCCATGCTTGTCAAATTTTCGATAGCAAAACCAGAAGACCACCCGCACCTTTACAGCCAATAGTTGCTATTGGGCCTTTCGCCAATTGGGGCATCGATTTCATGACATGTAACCCCACCTCGACCGGGGGGCATGGGTATATTATAGTCGATGTTGACTATTTTACCAAATGGGCCGAGGCGATGCCTACATTAGATAACATTGGTGAAACAGCTGCCCTTTTCTTTTTCAATCATGTAGTCGCCAGGTTCGGCGTACCACAGGCCATAGTTATAGATCATGGGTCACATTTTCGCAATCACATGATGGTTGAATTAGCTGCCAAGCTAGGGCTATCTCACGACAGCTCTACCCCGTATTATCCGCAAGCCAACGAACAAGTTGAAGCAATCAACAAGGTCCTAAAGCGTATGTTGCAAAGGATGATCGGGGTTCACAAAAGAAGGTGGCACCTAATCCTGTACTCAGCCTTGCGGGCTTACCGAACATCGGTAAAGAACACGATCGGGTTCACACCTTTCCAACTGGTGTATGGCCTGGAAGCAGTCTTGCCAATCCAGTGTGAAATCTCGTCTCTTAAACTCACAATTGATCTCCTCCCCGGAACTTCGGAAGAAGAGGCTCGCTTCTTGGAATTAATCCAATTGGATGAAACCCGTCATGATGCTGCTTTGGCTAACGAATCCCATAAGAAACGAGTCAAGGCACAGTTCGACAAAAATGTCAAACCCCGTGTCTTCTCAGAAGGTGACTTGGTCTTGCTTTATGACCAAGAATCCGATAAATTGGGAGCAGGTAAATTTAATTCTTTATGGATGGACCCCTATATTGTTAAACGAGTGTTAGCAAAAGGAGCCAATGAGTTAATGGATTATGACGGAATTCCACTGGCGCAACCCCGTAATGGGTTGTACCTCAAGCGTTACTATGCTTAAATAGTAACCTGTATGCTTTTGTTGTATTTTGTTTTCGCTAAAGTGTTTTTTTTGGTCGAGTAATCCACCTTTTTACATTTATTGCAGATGTCAAACCTTCTAGAGACATGTCTTGGATATGCCGACAGAGCAAGTCGTAGTTCGCGGAACTTGTCCTCCGCAGCCTGGGCCATTTTTGATCCAAGCGGCGAGTTAGTAAGTTTCAGAGGAATATGTATTGGGCAATCAGCGAATAACATCGCTGAGTATAGCACGTTGATAGAACTACTCTCTGATGCCATCACCCATGGTATACGCCGACTAATCGTCAGGCTAGACTCACAACTCGTAATACTACAACTCAATGGTATATATTCCGTTCGCAATCCAGCTATTTATGGCATGTTCCTAAGGGTTAAGATTTTGGAAAGACAATTTGATTTAATTCAATACCAGCATATTTCCAGAAACTTAAACACATTAACCGACTCATTAGCAAACTATGTGTTAGATAGACATTTGCGACATTTATAAAAAGTGGCACATCATCAATGTTGTACATATGGATCATATAACTCAACCAGAATAAACCACGAAAATCAATATATATATATATATATATATATATATATATATATATAAGTTGTTTATCGTTTATACATAATGTTCTTTAACCAAGACAAAAATCGGTCATATGACCCAAAAACTCAAAAATTCTAGGGGGCACCCTAGCCTAGTGATGCTCATGATAGCACGTCACGGCCTGTGCAATCATGCGCAAGAGACGAGTCCATCGTCTAGGCACACCAGTAGTATGCCGCTGCAACTGTAAAGGTAACTCATCAATCCTCACATCGGGAATTCCGAGAATAAGGCTCTCAACCTACTCCTGCACAGCTGTAAGGGTCTCGGCCACGTCAAGGTCATGGAGAATAACCCTCTCAGCAGTCTCCCCTGCTGGGGCAGCGACTGGCGCTCTCGGGCGAACTGCTGGATGAACATGACCAACATCTGCATGCACACATGAGTTCGATTAAAGTCTTGATAGAATAAAGCACAAGGACATTATAAAGAAAAAAAATAAACAATAATATGGTCAAAGATTTTACCAATAGCACCCCACTGTTCGCCATCCGGCAGTACCAAATCCTGATCGCCTCGGAAATCCATACCAACATATGGATACTCGAAATAGACCATCTCCTGACGCTCGAACCACCTGAAGAAGGTATCAGTGAAAGAAATCTGAGATTGACCAGCATGCCTAGACATGTGATCAACCCATCTCTACATGCGTGGATCGGTAGGAGAAGGCAAGTCGAGTGCGATATACTGAGGCTGCATCAGTGGTATTTTCTCCAAGGTAAAGGCAGTCAGAATAGAACCAAATCCAAAGTTCTTCAGCTTCCCGTCCTTTACCTTGTTCAACTGACTTTTCATCTGAAGAAGTACTGCATCACACCAGTTGAATATTTTCGGTTGGAGACACTCCAAGGCATGCTGCACATAAGATCTATTGGCAACATGAATAGATGCACTACCGGCCATCCTACCAATAGTATACAGAATGGACCTGAGAGACCTGTCAGTAATCTCACGGATAACAACCTTGCCGTCTCTACTCGGCTGGGATCCCTCCCTGCAATATTGGCGGACATAATCTCTCATGGAGTCATTCCCTCAGGCCGAACCTGACAAAGAAATGGGGGCACCCCGCCTCAACAAACCAGTCAAGAAGTAAATGTCTACCACGGTCAAAGGGATGGATTTTCTCCTGATCTGAAATACTTGGTTAATAGGATCCCAAGCATCAAGCATATACTGCAGTAAAGAGATCTGTGCTCTCATACTAGAGATACAGAAGAACTTCAATAGGCCACAGTTCCGCAGCACGTTCACCGTGATAGGGTCATGTAGGGCAATCATGTCCTCTTCTTCATGTTCTCGTTCTCGCCATGTGAGGGTCATTTTGCTCAAAATTCCCTGCAAAACAAACAAGAGAAAGAATAAGATCCTGGATTTGATGAGAAACTGGCAAAATTTCATCAAAAACTGTGCAATAGAATTGTTTTTCTATGCTCAACGCAACTGGCTAGTTTCCCACCTGCTTTGAAGGTCAAACTGCCTTCATGCAGCTTGACATTCAACGCAGGTTTCGAATGGACTGCCTGCGTTGATGGCAGAGCGCCCTAGCAAAACCCCAGGGGCTCATGGGAACAGGAAAATAGGCACAGAATTGAAAAAGGAAACCATGAAAAGAAAGAGCTAGAGTTTAGCTCCTACCTGGTCCAGACGACGCCGAAAATCGTCCGCAAAATCTCCCGGAATCAGCTGGTGAAAATCAAGAGGGAAGAGGCACCTCCAAAGCTCCAACAAACCAAGTTCAAATGAAATGGTAAAATGAGAGGTAAAAACACCTTTTAATTGCTTTTTACGTAGTTCAAAGTGAAATATTAGGGTTCTAATCTCATTTTCATGCAAATGTTATTCATTTCTAACTAGTTTGATGCAGCAATTGAGGATACAGTACTATCTTTGAAAAGGGCAAAGCTAGTGATGGTAAAAATAAAAAATTTGACCATATAATATCGAGCAGTTTTAGCACAAAGTTCATGCTCGTTAAAAAATAAACGCAAGATCCGAGCAGTTTTAGCACGTAATTCATGCTCGTTAAAAAATAAACGTAAGATCGAGCAAATGTTTCCACCCGCGTTTAAGCTCGTTAAAAAATGAACTATCCCGGTAAATAACCACTGTGAATGTAATATCATCAGCCATTAAAGCCTTGGTCGTGTTTGCACCGTCACCTCCACTTTTCCATTGGCCGATCGTTCACCTCCATATGATTGTTTACCCATTTTGAGGAACAGCTGCGAAGAGTGATTTCACCTAGCCATCCTTGTGACACTACCGTGATTGGAAAATTCCAACCCGTACCTGGAATCAACTGCTAACCCTATTTATCACTCGTTCCTCAAAAGACGAGTCTTCTTTAAGCTCTTTTCAACTGACTCGTAAAATATGAAAAGATTGCCGAGTCCTTGGCCTTCCAGCTCGTTAAAGGGATAGGAAAAGCTATCCCTCCTCTAGATTTTAATATTTTTGGACCTGAGGGATTATTGGACAAAAAGATCGAGCGCTTGTTTTATTCGGCTCGTTAAAACTATCGAAAACTCATCCCTTCTGTATTTTTTTATACTTTTTCGGACTTAAGGGATTAGATGACGAAAAAGGAATTTTAGAGTTAACTTTATGTACCTTTTCAGACTCTCTAAAAATGAAAAGGACCGAGTTATCCTTGTCGTTAGACTCGTTAAAATCATTAAATAGCGACAAACTTGTCTTTAGACGAGAACAAGTTTCATGGAAAAGTGAATGAAACTTGCGACTTGTCATGTTTAACGAGCCTAGCGCTAGTCGCTCGTTAAACAACAACTATAATATACCCATGAACATGAACATGACACTTTTCCTTCGTACCACAATCGGGTTGGGTTGTTTCATTCATCGGTCTCATCCATGGTCTCGCCATACCATCCATATTTGGGGTAATGCTATCGATCCATCGTATCAGTGTCGCCATATGTTCAAGAGAAGTCGTTCAAAAAAGTCAACCGTGTACCATCCACTGCCATACATTATCCTTCATCCTTTCATGACCGCCACCCTGAATCGTATGTCACAGATCGTTTTCACTTCCATTAAAATCATTAGCTTCGTTCCATGTCACTGATGTGGGATTCATTAAGGCCATCCTTTGACGGATCGCTTCTTGTCGACATCAGCTCATTATCCAAGAAGTTGATCTAGGAACAACCCCTTCAGTACTTTGAAGCTTGCATGCCACAATGGCAAGTTTCTCACTTCCGGCGTCAGGTATACATCAATGACCTTCGACCGAAAGATTTTGCGTGGTGTTCGACGCCAAGTCCTTTATTCACACCACGTGAATTGTACTGCAGTACCTTGAGGGTCATTATCATTATCGGTGATTCCTCTCGCGCTTGTTAACGGTTTACATCATTGACCGGTAATCAAGCGATGTCTTTCCATGTTCGACTTCAGAACATTTCTCACATGGATCGACTTGTACTTAGAGTGAAGATCGAACGAGTTTGAAGACCCCGGATCTAGTTTCATCCATCCGGGTTGCGATATATATTCAGGAAAAATAAAGATATTGACATGTACATCATTGCAGCAGATAATCATCCTACTCAAAGGATGATATCAAAATTATCAGTCTACCATCAGACGATTGTCTGTTCTATGTACAGAAAAATGAATTTATAAAGCTGAGCATGGGAATGCCCGCCTCAGCTAGATCATGAAAGCAATATGAAAAATAATGTATTGTATTGTATTGTATTATAGGTCTCCTCTCAGCATTGGATGAACTTCGGATCCCCCTGATAAAGCATTTCACCCGATAAACAACCTCATACTTTAGGGGGCAACTGTTATAGACATTTTTGTGCCTTACAACATTAAGCATGAAATGTCCATAATCTAAGGGATCCAAAGTCCCTAAACATGTTGTTCCTATCGCTAGAGGAACAAGGCTAACAAACCACAGCAATTCACAGAAGTTCTCCACCAGAAACTACTCAAAAACAAGTCAATTCAGGATCATTTCAGTGGCTACACTAGCTGTTTGTGCTGAATGTCAAAGCCAATGCTGGCTACCTGCGTTGAATGTCAAATGGAAAACTGGCTACCTGCGCTGAACGAGAGTGGACATGTGGAAGGCTCATTTCTCAAGGTGTCAAAACCCAGGAAGCTTCCAAAATGACACTTGCCTCAGGGAATTCGACTGGTGATGAGTAAGAGGTTCCAAATCTCCAAGTGGAAGCAAGAACCTCCAAGTGGACTCAAGAACTAACAGAGGGAGAGGACACTAGTCAGATCTCAAGCTGACTCATCCTCTCTCCAAACATCTATATATGGATCTCTCCTCCATGAGATCTAGAGGCTGGAATTTTTTTATTGCAAAGAATTGATGTTGGTTTGAGATTGGAATCATTGGGTGCTTAATGCTTTGAAGGGGGTGAAGATAGGAATTCCATTTGCTGGGAAGGAGATGCTGGATTGGAGCCCTCTGGGTTGTATCTCTTCCTGAACCTTGTTATTCATCAATAAATCTATCTTGGTTTCTCCTATATGCTGGTGTATTTTTGATGTAGGAATGCATTAGTATGTTTAGTTTATTTCTAATCCTGAACTAGTTATGAATATGAATCTATGTCTTTTGTAGTGTTCTCTTCTTGTGATCTTGCAGAAACCTCGTGAAGTTGGGCGAGCGAGAAGGCAAGTAGCTGGGAACTCTCCAAGAGAAGAGAAGCCGGATCGAGGGACAAACGGAAGACACTGGTTAGTCCACACATCTCTCTCTTCATTCTTAATTCATAAAGGAATAATACTAGAATAGTTGTCTCTGTTTGTTGCTAAGGCACTGTCACACCTTAGGTGGATAGGATCGTCCTGCATAGGCATTTTTCCCCACAACACCAGGGGACCTTGTTTCATTTTTTAATGAGCTTGACACAAGAGAAGAAACTATGCTCATACCATTTGTTTCATTTTTTAACGAGGTTCACACAAGACCAGGAACTGTCCTCATATTCCTTGTTTTATTTTTTAACGAGGTTAACACAAGACCAGGAACCATCCTCATATTCCTTGATCACGACCCATAAGAGGTCATGACTTCCAATAGTTTCTCATCATATGGGAGAATAATGCTCTGGAAGGGATATGTAGCAAGTAATCCATCACAGAGATCTGGTTCTAATGCGCCTAGTACATAATGCACAACATCACGAAACTCATCGTCAATTGATTTAGGCATGTAACGAGTTACCACATAATTGACTCATGGTGGGGAAGATACCATTCAGGAAAAAGGACGATTTAGGGAAGATGGTTGACTGAAAGCCATATTTGGACTGGAAAATGAAAGCTGGTCAACAATGATAATTCGGTCTTCATGCAAAACACATCACTCGAAAGAGTGTTGAAAAAATAGCTCCCATTTCATAAACATAGTTGCGCCCTAGAAGTGAATTGTAATATAAAGAGCCTGGAACTACCATCACATTGAGATAAACAATTTTTCCTCCCAAAGTAATAGGAAACTAAGGAAGGATCCTTAATGGTTTACTGGTTCCTCTGTTCAAAGCCAATAGATTCTGGGTAATAGGCATAAGTGGTGGTAAACCGAGCGCCTGCCAAGAAATGTAGGAAAGGATACTCATAGGTGCACCTTCATCTATAACAGTGCCAGATATAATCGTATTATAAACCTGTACTATAATATGGAAAGGCACATAAGAAGGAATACAACATCCTGCCAATCGATTCCAATTAGAGGAAGCGACCAGACTACTTGGAGGGGAACCATAAGGATGCAAGAATTTCCCCCTTGAGTTACGAGAACAGGAGGATTTTCCTCCTGTCTTGAAGGAACAGGAGGGTTTCCTCCAAGCTCATTGGAATCTGTAGAAACGAAAATAACCTGAGCGGTATCATATTCACTCTCTATGGGAAAGGTACGATTAACTAAAGGTGAAATCGGGTCAACTGTTTCCTCGACCTGGGATTGGTCAGCTATAGACTCATGGGATTCACATTGAGAGAGAGTGTGTTTGACCGATGGTTGATTTGGGTCAGCCACTTCATCAACTAGTGAAGGATTAAGGGAGAGTGTCCTGTAACTAGATGGAAGCTGCTATGGAGAAGCAATATGGTTATCCAAGACTATTTGGGCTTTATCCAGATAGGGACAAAGGTGAATGGGGTGATTCCATTCACATAACTTATAGGGAAACTTAACTGTACCCTTCTTTCCATGAACTTTACTATGACTAGTTGATGGTGTCTCACCAGCATGATTTCTAGAAGTTGATGACACAGGATGATGTGAACGAGAATACAATTCTTCTAAGATCTAAGGAATACCAGAAAATTTTCGAAGAAGATGGTTTCCCATACAAAGTTTGCAAGGATATCAAATTTTGTGAGGCTTATCAGATGGTTTCTCGTAAGAAGTTGCATTTGAAGCAATGATTGCTTGGTTTCCCCCTGGCTGAATTTTCTTCTTCTTATTTTTCTTCCCTTTCTTCTTCTTCTTATCCACCTGGTTACTAGTGCCAATACTTTCACCAGGTGAAGAGGAAGAAGGGGAGGAATAAACAACCAATGAAGAAGGTAAAGGGTCAACTTTAGGATCAACTAGAGGTTTATTTTGTCCAGTTGTAGGAATATTCAGTTGTAGGGCCAAGGAGGTTGATAACAACCATACTGGCAAGCTAATGGTAACTCCTGGAAGCGACAATGTAGCCATATAAGGAACACGAACATTTCTGAAAGGAGGAAAATGACTAGGATTCCCATAAAAAGGAATTCCTCGATCGGTGGACTCCAGAGTTGTTGCCATATGTCTCAACCTAAGATCAACTAAGGAGTGACGTGGAGGATGTTAGCTGCAGTCAATTAATTTATTTTAATCAAAATAACATAAGCAAACAAAAGAGGGATAATCTAGGCAAACGGATTACCAAGTAACTGTGAATTGCAATATACTGCCTCAGTAAACTTAGGACTTAACATATGTGCAGGCAACCTCCTCGAATGATGTGTTTGGTGTATCACGGTATACAAGGCGGCCTCCTCAATTACCTAAGGATGGATATCAGCCTAATGTAGTCCTCCCATATGTACCCGAAAGTATGTAGAGGCCCAATTTGTGTTAGTGCTGTCTAATGTGAAACCACACAATGAGAGCATTCCTTTATACTTTTCGTACTATAACACCGCCCTATATACCCGAAGGTACGTGGATGAGCTATGATATACTTACGTACGTGGAATGAGGTATCAAACTAGGAATGTATTGTAGTCAATTAACGACAACTACTATGTTTTATGATGCTGGAACACATCTCTAGCCTAGAAACGCTAAATGTTATTTGTTAGGTGACAATGCTCCATTAGGTTAATTGAGATAACTTTTAAGTTGAGCTTGATTAAGAGTTTATCTTTCAGGTTCACCGCGTGATGTCTTTGAAATTCCTAGAATGCAACTATGATGAGAAACATTTTTTTCATTTTATTTGAACAATGAATACCTTAAATACAAGGCATATAGCAATCAAAATGTTTAATCAACGAGAAAAGAGCACATCTAATGCAATTTCCCTATACTATTCCTACAAGCACACACAAACCTCTAATCGCATATTGCAAGTTTTTATTTTCAATTCCCTTAATGTTTAGATGAATAAAAGGAAACTAAATGCACATACAATCAATCAATACTTTTCATAAGAAATGAAGGATTTACAACATTTCCTTTTTGAAAGAAATGAAGACTTTACAACACTTCCTTTTCAGAAAAGATTAATTGACTATAAGCTAACTTTGACAATGAATTGACAATGATAAAGAAATCATTTAAAAAACACTAAACAATCAAGGCCAAAGTAAGGCAAGGAGGAGAAATACAACTTGATTTTAGAACCACAAGAATCATTGATCTTTCAGCAAACAAAAACGGAAGCAACTTTGGAAAAATCAAGACAAAGGTGGGTTTTTTAACCTAAGAGGGATTAACGAAAGCCAGAATGGGAGATAGTTCACTCCAGTGCACTACCTCTAAGGTATGGGTTACTCTATAGCACACTGTGTCAAGACCAACATGGTGTTGGTGCCACCAATAATGACAGTCATTCCCCATTATGGTCACCAATTTGTCATATGGAATTTTCATCTAGGGATCCTTCCCCAGTATGGTCGCCAATTTTAGCCACCAATAATGACAATCATTCCCCATTATGGTCACCAATTTGTCATATGGAATTTTCATCTAGGGATCCTTCCCTAGTATGGTCGCCAATTTGATATACAGAATTTGCATCTATGGATAAACACATTTTCCCTAGGTGGGTGACTACACCTAGAACAAATAAAAGGAAGTAGTTTAACCTTTTCCTATAGTATATAGATGAGATGAAGGAACTTACTTGTATTCTTTCGCTTCCTTGATCTCTTTCGAATCTCTCTTGTCGCTCCCACTTGAACTAAATCCACTCAAAAGGTACTTGTATCAAGAGAAACAGAAACAAGAAATGATCAAAGCATACATGATCTATCTACTATAAAACAACGGAATCAAAGATGTTGAAACACATAATCATCACAGATATGAAAAATAATATGAGGAAAGGAATAAACTCTTTATTAATGTAGAAGGAAGAGTATCACCCAATATAGTTTGATCCATGCCACTCCTTCGGCTTTAGTCCAACCCTCGCCACATCAAAATTACACCATTCTAGCAGCATAACATTTCTTGACATGAACTCAATTCTCAAACCAACAAAATTTCCTTAAGAACTCCAAATTCTAGCCCCTTGATCACTATGATGAGTGCTCAATTTATAGGAAATTGAAGTGGTTTTGTCATAAATGAGGGTATTCAATGGCCTTCCAAACTTGGAGTTAGTTTTCATGGAGCAAGGGATGAGAGGATAGGAGGTTAATGGATCCTTAGCCTATCCAATTTTGAGCTCATAGGAGGAGATAAGAGATGGGATCCTTCTAGAATCATCTAGAGTTAAGGAATATTCCCATAACCCTATGCAAATTTTGCTCAATCTTGTGCAACGCAGGTCAAAGAGGGCATAAGTGCACTGCAGTGTAGGCCTAAATGGTCCTACCTACATTGCGGCACAGTTACCCCTAATCAAGGCTGTGCTGGTCTCCCAAGGAGGCATTTCAGTAAGGCTTCAGGCTAGGAAAGTTTCATGGATGGAAGCATTCAATGTGATGAATTGTTTAGGGCATGTAACAGCTGAATTAGGGTTTGATAAGCCCTAATTTTATTGATCTGAATGTCGGGAGTGATGTTCCCAAATAGATCTATAACACTTGTGTGGGTTAGGAAGCTACATATAACCGATGGGGAAAGAGACTTGTAATCACTGTTGGTTGTCATGAAGTAGGAGGGGGAGGAGGTGGAGCAATGGGCTGAGGTCCTCAAGAAGTAACTACTTGAGCTTCCCATACTTAGCACATATGAGGTAAAATGGGACACTCTTGAGTATAATGGAAAAATACTCTATAACGAGCACAAGGTTTATTCATACAAAGAGCATTTTTTTCTTGGGTTGTCCACCTTGTTGTTTGGTTGTAGGATTAAGCTGGTCACGCGAAGGGGAATTAGGTGGTGGAACTTGGTTATATTGAGATGGATGGTTCCTGTTACACTTCCCCTTATTATTTCACATGGTTTTGGGGGGATTGGTTGCACTTTAGTGAGTATATAATTTACCTTGATGAGGTGGTTGTTGTTGTGGCAGAGGTGGAGGAAGCATTAGAGGTTGGGGCGCTGGTATCAGAGGGGTTGGAGCACTAGGTGGTGCGTAAGGATAGAAATAATTAGTAACAACATTGGGATAACCAGGTGAAGTGAGAATTGGCCTCGACATAGATTGATGCAGATGGGGATATGTGTAGGACGTGCTTGAACATTGGTAAGTGTTGCCATGGGAAGGAGCATGAGGGGGATAGGTGTAAGTGGAACTAGTCCTTCCCTGGAGTTGACCATAACTCATATGAGCTTGAGGATATGGTGGCATTTGAGAGTTTTAGATAGATCCAATGATGTCATCAATGGCATGATATGCCCCCAGCGCATTAGCAGCACCAGGCCAAGGCAGATATGGAAGGATAGTATAAACATATCCTGATTGTGCATAGATCAAGTGATATTTCAAATCTACTTGGAGCATTTATTCCTAATACTTGGGGAAGTGGGATATGACATATTTACCAATGGGAATCGAAATCATTCTAAGGAACCAATCCAATAAAAACGGTCTTCAAATTCAGGAGCCTTACACAGGATCCTACTTCTACACCATTATTGAACATGGTCAGATAGGTGGGTAACAGAAGTTTGACGAAAAGAGGTCAATAATTTGGTACCAGTTTCATATCGGAGGCGTAACTGGAAGTATGGAAAAAAAGCTTTCATGAGGGTCATGAAGGTGGAGAGGGAGGCATGTGGTTTCTCCACATACCACTTGGTAGTAGCTCCAGTAAGGGTGCGTTGGAAAAGACAAAGATGGATGGAGTCTTTAGTGATGGAATAAGATGAAATCCACATATGAAATGAGAAAACATGATTTGTGGGATATTATTGAGGATTTCCTTTTTACTTAGTGATGTAATAAGGAAGCTTGGTAGGAAAAGCAGGTTAACTGGGGTCATGGAGAATATGATCATTAATGAGCTAGTTGAAATCAAGAAGGATCAAACCAGCCATTTCGGGGAGAAATGGGGTTTTGGTGACCATACTGATAGAGGCTCCTCCTATGCGGTTACCTTAGTTACCACCTTGGTTTCCCACACCCATGTTGGTGCCTGACATGGAGGTAGTATGGGGTTGCAAAGACGCAAAATCAAAAGAAGAACTCAAAGAATCAGTCGAACCAAAGCTGGAATGAGGACTTAATGGAGGACTAAGAGGATGAACTCTAACTCTATGGGAAGGAGTAATATGTCCTAAAGGAAACAAGGGGTGAAGACCACAAAGTCTCCACAAAAAATGCCTAGTGGGTACAATGATGTCAAAACAAAGATGAATTAATAAACAAAACGATATGATAGGAGAAAAAGAGAAACAAACAACAAGAAAACACCTAGTGTAGTGATGCCAAGTTTAAATTTACTATAATGATATGCTACTCTATTTCAAGCAACTGTGTCCTATAAAAGAAAATGACCTCTATCATATAGGTGATCTAAATCCAAAAAAAATCCTAAATCAACTGTTTTAGATGGTCTTCCAAAATAATTCTTAATGAAATTTTATCCTCGCAAGCAAAGTTGTCTAAAGAAAGGTGGGGCAGAGAACCAAATTCAGCCCACAGCCAGTCTTGTATGGTTTTTTCCTATGATTGGTAACTAAAATTAACTTAATCCCATGGGGTTGGTCGAGTCTTGAGCTTCTTAGTTTTCAAACACTGCACGAGATTCCCTGCCATAGGTTGGGTAGCCCTGAGGAGAACCGCTCACATGATGACCTAGCCTAACCCTCTTTGAATCAGGTTTCTGTAGCACTCTAGCTTTGGACTGTGGGATGGTGAAGGATTTTAAGATCCCTAATATGTTAACTTCTATGTATCAATGTAAGTGGTCGATGGGTGTTATTGGAGGCATATCCCACTGATCCTACACCTAACTGCACAAATTGTTTAGCCATGGTGCCAAAGTGGGCTTAATATATGTTTGTTAAATTATTAATGTGTAATGTTTGAAGTCTTGGCTTGGCGGTGTTAATCAAGCCCACGTTTTATTAGGGTGTGTGTTTATGAAAGTGATGTGTCAAGTGGATGAGTTAATTGAGAATTTTTTATGATGCCATGTGCTATTGAAAATAAAGTGTTGAAAAACTATAAAGATTGCTGAAAATGGATAGTAAAATGAACAAAAAATCCAAGCACACAAACCCCCACCCAAGAAGGCTATCATGCAACTAAGAAATAGGTTCAAAACAAGCTACTCAAGGACATGCTTGTGGCCAAAATATGTAATTTATAAGGGACTGGGATCTAAAGGCACGAGGATGCTAAAAATGGTGGAGACAATTAACAAAAAGTAGAGGCGAAAATGTTGAAAACAGATAGGCAAGAAGCTCCAAAACCTAGGACTCACAAGGGGATCCTAAGGGGGAAAGTCTACACCAAACTATAAGGGAGTAAAATGATGGAAAATCCGATCCAAAAGGGATATAAAACAATGGAAAAAATCCTAGAAATTAGTGGCTAAAAGTGTTGTACCCTAGACTCCTCCACTCAGCAATTCTCTTCCTAAATGATGAAGGTGTACTCTAAATCGTAGGGGGGGTTTTCCTTCTTTAACCAGAAATTACTAAGAGAATCTAGTCCTAGGGATGATTTAGGAAAGAATAGGAACCCTTCACTATACATACACAACACAATTGACAAATCTATAAAATTATGAAAAATGACAGAATGCCTAAAAATCCTTAAAAGTGTGTTCTATAACGTAGAAAAGAGACCAAAAAGTGTGTTTTTCTCTTGCAACTTTCACTCCGTAGATTTCACCTAGATTGTGTTATGTCTTGCTTTTTTGGTACCTGTGACCTATGGAAAGATGTGAAAATCCAAAAGAAACCAAAATTTTTCTATAAAACAAAGTAGATTTAAAACTAGAAATTGAGAGGATACAAATAGTTGGAAAAACACTGAAGACCACTAAAATGATAGTCACCAAGGATCTGAATTACTACTCCAGTGGAATCACCATTTGTTAGTGTAAAGATTTCATAAAAGTGTACCAAAAACGCTTCAATTTAGTCGCTGGTGACAAGTGAACCGAACAATAAAATGTGGCTACTTCTATGCTTCATATTTTCAATAAAACATGATAAACAGCTGAAGGAAAGTATCTGATTCAAACCCAAAACCATAGGGGCTTCACTGGGCGAGAAATATCATACCACGTGGGTTCATATTGGGGAATATATATTGAGGAAAAAATGACATAATATATTGGGGGATATATGGGGGTAAAGGGTTTTTATATTGGAAAATATAAAAAATGGATCTCAAAGTTAATGAAAAAATATAAAGTGGTGTAAAAAATGTTAATGAAAAAATAGATACCTACAATATCTAGTGAAAGTAGGGGTTTTTTAAATTGGGAAGCTATATTAGGTTTATATTGGTAGGGGGTTAAATAATGTGATTTTTAGAGGGATTTTCCAATATGTAGTCAAATCAAGGGTATTGTTTAATATGCCACGAATGCACGTGATATGTCAAAGGTTCACTGAGTTAATCCCCTATGCCCAAAACATATAGTAGTAGAAAAAAGAAGTGTAATAACTCAATGAAAGATTTTAAATGAATAATAATTTTATATAAACACCTTGTGAAGAAGATTTACAAAATGAGTATGTAAATCCTCCTCCGTGGGATGGGTCCTTTGATGTCCTTGTGCTTCAGTGATCTTGTTCTTCTCTCTCAAAATGCAAAAAACCCAAAAGCAAGATGGAACTCAAGTGGGAGCTAAAATGTTATGAGATGATAATGGTGACGATGATAATGATGATGGTGAATAATGAATGGAAAACACTCTTATTTATAACAAAGTATTGGGCTTAATTAGGAATTGGAAAATAATAAAATATTATTGACCAAATCAAAATATAAGCATTAGGAATACTTTATTATATTTTGGAGAGGGAAAAGATATTCAAAATGGTCAAATATCTTTATTTAGAAAATGGTTAAAGTAATTAACAAAATAATTATTTACTAATCACTTTGTTAGGATTAAGAAAAGTGTGAATTTGAAATAATTATTAAATAGTGATTTAACAATTATTCCAAAAATAAAATTAAGGAATAATAGATAAATAGTGATTTGTTTAATTATTCCTAGGTGATTTAGTCAAATGTGATAAGGAATAATTATCAAATAATAATTTAATAATTATTCCTAGAGAAAAATAAACAAATGATGATTTATTTAATTATTCTCATGGGGTTTTTTAATTTTAATAAAAAATAATTTAATAAAATGGTTTACTAAATTATTTCCTATGGTGAAAGTGATTTTACTATGTTAATATTAATCCTACATGGTTTATTTCGATCCACCTAGTTAGAAATGGCTAGGTCATAATTTTTTAGGTGATAATAGCTGGGAAGCAGGACCACACAACCAAAATCAATATTTCCCATGTAGTGCAAACCCTAAGGATAATGGTAAAATCTTACATGACTAGGATACAAGGGTTACAACCAAATCAAGTAAATGAGACAAGAGTACAGACCTAGCCCACTCTTTCAACCAAATGCCCCCATCAATTCATATCCAAAGTGTCCACGATAAGTAAGGAAAATTACTCAACTATAACAATGAAAAGCCATACCTTCAGGGTCAGGAGGCCCACCTTCAAACATACAATCATAACAGATGGGAAAGGGACCACATGAATGGATCATGTGGTGGAGATAATGACACATCGATCTATCTTATGGTTGCAAAAGGGTTTTTGTGTGTCAGCTAAGGACCATCTAGGAGAAAACATTTCTCCTATGCATACTACCCATAGGTGGTGGGTGACAATGTGTTTAGAAGATATGTGTATGATTACTATTATAAATTCCTCTTGTCAATTTTGTTATTAGGCTAATAACTGATTATCTATAAATTAGGTAATGGTGTTCATGGATGTAATATTTGTTGCATGTCTCAATTTTTCATTGTTAGGTTGTATGCCTTCATAATTTGAATGCTATCGAGGTTATTGTTTTGAATTACTTTTTACATTCAATTTTATATATGCACAATGGTTGCATTGATAGGATGTATGTCCTTGTAAATTATTTGTATTTCCTAAGTGTATCTCTATTTAAATTCATGTTATGTCTTTGGTATTATGTGATGCATATGAGATGGAGGGCATGGACGAGATCTAGTTCAAAAGATTTATGTATAAATGTGTTTAACATGCAAGACTAGCATTAAGTCTATTATCACTTAGACAAAACCCTAGTTGTGGGAAAAACTCTAAGGTAATATCTAACCAATATTTTATATTGAAAGCTAGCCCTTTCGATCTGAAGGGGGATCCCTTCCATAACTCAGTCACAATGACTGGTTATGTATTCAACATGTTGATTAGATCTAATTGGATTTGAACAACATTGGTATGGAAAAGGATAGAAAAAACCATTGGGGATGGAGTTTTTTTTACAACAAATTACTGCTTACAGACTATATGAACAAAATACAAACATAAGTTAGCAACAACTTTCTTTAGTGATTTATCATTTAGCTATGATAGAAGCAAGTAGAAATAAATACCACAAACAAATCAATTAATGAATTATGTTTAAGATATATAAGTGGAAAACATATAGCAGTTTCGTATTAGTAAAACTAAGCTGATAAATAGAGTTCAGTCTTAATAACTTAATTTCCAAAATGTAGAACACATATGGAAAAATATTATGAAACAAAGAGATAACAACTACTAGGAGACAAACACGAAAACCATCACACAAGAATAGATAAATTTATAAACAAATAACACTAGTTACAGTAGCTTATATTAATGTCAAAATGTATACAAAATATATCAATTTTCTGTCAAAAAATTCCAACCCTTTCTCATTCTTCAAAACCTCTCTTTATAGAGAAGATTATAAACTAAAACAAGTTTCTAGCATATTCTTAATTACAAATTGCTAAACATAAAAGAGATAAAGTGTAAACATAAAAGAGATAAAGTGTATCTCTCAAATACATGCACATAAACATATTTCCAAGCCTATCTACATCTAAATATCATGTTGTTGTTGGATTCATGGCAAGAGATAAAGATCGCCAATTTGAATTTGATGTGGGTGGCATCCAAGTCAAGAATGTCAATGAGCCTTTTCCTCATGAAATCCTAAAAAATAGGGTCTAGTGATCCATTTGAAAATAAAAAATATTGATAGTTGTTAGAAAATGGAGAGAGGTTTTTCTAAATGGATCCGTTAGGGACAAAAATTTCTTTTGGTTCTGAAAAAATTCTTATAATGTTTTTGGAATCGGATTTTAAAAAACATTACTAAAACGGGATTGCAAAATCTTAAAAATTAGGCTTTCAAAGATCCCTTCGAATATTTCAAACCTTGACACCTAATTAAAACTGAGAGTTTTTTTTTAATGGCTTTGTTTTTTATAAAATCCTCTTTCAGATTTTGAAAATTCGTTTCCAGATGTTTGACAATCGCACCCAAATTTAATTCCTTTACAGGAAAAAACATAGTTTTAATTAACAATTTTTACAAAAATGCACTCACACTTCCGTTTTTAGTTCTTTAACCTTGTTTATTACAAATCCATGCTGACACTCCCATTGCCAACACTTTAAAAAAAATCAAGAATAAACAATGTGATAACAGTTGGCTTCACGGGGATGGTATCGATCATCGATGACAACAAGAACCCCATAGACCATTGGTCTGATCCATTGGGTTGATCCCTGCTCAACAACTATAACTTGAAACATGTACTTATTATGTAATTGAAAACCAAACTGGAAATTCACGTGATTGCTAAAAATAAATGTTTGGCCAACAAGCTTATTGCACACTCATCATACAATAAAATTATGAAATAAATGCTTAATCAAATAATACAAAAATTCCAATACAACCAATCAGTAGTTTCTCAAGCACCATGACTTTTTAAATTTTCTTTAGTAAAATCAAAATTGGACAGTATAGTGACAAAGATAACTCATGACTCATGATCTAATTTTTCTTCACATGGAAAAAATGTCTGAAAATTCAAAATGAAGAAGCCCTCCATGTAGTCAACTATGGGATCATAAAAATGATGATCTATATGATGACCCTAAAAGTATTGAATGACTAGATACTCATGCTTGAATTTCTTAGATCTATTCACTATGTGAAACCATTCCTTCAACTATGAATTGTCAAAATCATTCCAAAAAATAAAGCATTCCTCAATTTCGATATCAAAATTTAGCACCACCTCCTTCTCTTTAAGATGAATAAGTTTTTCAAAGGATTGATTATGATCTTGAAAATTATGGGACTATATTTGAGCCTCTAAAACCTCAATATATTTCACAATATTTTCAACATAAGTTTCAAAAAAATCGAACATAACTTCTTAGCTACATTTGCATGAATTTAAATAAATAGAGAAAAAACCTTGAAGAAGCTGCAACAATCCGATCATCATCAAAATTGTCAAAATATTCCTTAAAACCTTCAATAGAAAAAAAAGTTTAACATACCCTATCATCTTGATCAACTAGGCAACTAGATCTACAGTTCAAGCTCTGAATTCTTCAGACAATGGAGCTGCCATGAAATTTTTTAATTCCGGAATCTGATAATGGAGTCGTGAGGTGAATTTTACATAATTTCTCTGTGTTTGACATTTGTTGACTATGAAAAGTCAAATTTTATCATTGTCATTCTTTCGAGATATTTTCTTGAAGCTTTTGTCTCCCTAGCAGCTGCACCAAAATGTTGTCACTTAGAGAAAACCCTAGCTACGAGAAAAAATCTAAGGTAAAATTTAACCAATATTTTAGATTGAATTCTATCCCTTTTAATCCGAAGGGGTATCCCTTCTATAGCTCAGTCATAATGACTAGTTATGTATTCAACATATTGACTAGACCTAATTGGATTTGAACAACATTGTTATGGAAAATGACAGAAAAAACCATTGTGCATGGAGTCTGTTTGAAAACGAGTTACTTTTTATAGGCTATACGAACAAAATACAAAGGGAAGGTAGCAACAACTTTCTTAGAAGATTTATCATTTAGCTGTGATAGAAGCAAGTAGAAATAAATACCATAAACATAACAATTAATTAATTTTGTTAAAGATATCTAAGTGGAAAACATATAGCAGTTTCGTATTAGTAAAATTGAGATGATAAACATAGTTCAACCTTAATAACTTAATTTCCAAAATTTTGAACACATACGGGAAAATATTATGAAACAAAGAGATAACAATTACTACGAGGTAGACCAGAAAACCATCACACAAGAATCTCTGAATTTTTGAACAAATAACACTGGTTACAATAAATTATATTAATGTCAAAATGTATACAAAATATATCAAAGTCCTGTGAAAAATTTCAATCCTTTCTCATTCTTTAGAACCTGTCTTTATAGAAAATACTACAAACTAAAACAAGTTTCTAGCATATTCTTAATTAAAAATTGCTAAAAATAAAATAGATCAAGCATATCTCTCAAATACATGACATAAACATCTTTCCAAGCTTATCTGCATCTAAAGATAATGTTTTTATTGGATTCATGGCTGGGGATAAGGATGACCAATTCAAATTTTATGAGGTGACATCCAAGTCAACACTATCCATGAGCTTTTCCTCACGAAATCCTTAAAAGTAGGGTCCTGTGATCCTTTCAAAAAACCCATAACTGTGAAAGATGTTAGAAAATAGAGAGAGGTTTTTTTAATGGATTAGCGAAGGACAAAGAACTCTTTTAGTTTTGAAATTGTTTTTCTCATTTGTTCGGAATCTTATTTTTAAAACAATTACTAAAACAGGATTGCAAACCTTGAAAAATAGGATTTCAAATATCCATTCAGATATTTCAAACCATGACACTTGTGTAAAAATTGAGAGAGGTTTTTATTAATGACTCCTTGTTCGACAAAATCCACTTTAATATATGGAAAATTGGTTAATTGTTCTAAAACCATACCTAAATTTACTGTATTTTACAAGAAAAAATAGAGTTTTAACTAACCATTTTTACAAAAATGTGTTGAAACTCCCATTTAACCTTGTTTATTACAAATTCACGTTGGAACTCCCATTGTCAATGCTTTCAAAGAAAAACTCAAACTAAACAATGTGATAATAGAGTCCAATCATTTTTGTGCATTTGTAATATTAATTTTGAATAATAGTTTGGTATGGACCTTTAGTTGTTTATCTTGAAGGGTTTTTTCAAGTTAGGCCGTTTGGTCATTGTTTCATTAAAAGTATTTATTTGAATGGTTTGAAAATCCCTTCTTATTATACTCCATAATATTATCTTCAAAGTGGTTTGACTAGAATTTTGTTGGGAAGAGGTTTAATAACCTATTGGGACAATTGTTTGAGTCTTTGATGGTATTTTCTCTTTTCTAAAGGGACCCATGAATTGTTTTGCTAAGTCAAGAACATGTTTGAAAAATTCTCAATGAGATCATTTGAAATGGCTCAAATTCCATAATTTATAACTGACATATTTGAAAGAGGCCCAATAGAGGTTACCAAATACATCTAAATTCCAATCTTTCTGGTTGCAGACATGCCTTATTAGGGACATTCACATGTTTTTCTTTTGTATTATTTTGGTACTTTCTTATGGACATTTGAATATTGTTCTTTTGATTTGAGTTTATTTCTTATTAATATTTTTAACAAGTTCAATAGGGACATTCAAATATTGTTAGTTTTATAATTTGTTGGGAATATTTGAATATTTTTCTTTTGAGTTGACTTGATCGCTAGTTGGGATTGTTCAAATGTACCCCTTTCAAGCTGGGAAATTGAAGGTAATCAAAATACATTCTATTGAGTTGCCTTGATGGCTTATCACATGTACTAAAATATTTTCCTCTCAAAAGTGGTTGATTACAATATTCTAACAAGCCTGGTGGGCTTATTTCTTGTTTCAAATGTGGATTTCTAGGATTGGCCCAATGGTTGATGATGGATAAATAAATTATAAATTTTCAAGTGGGCTTGATGGATCTATTTTATTTTCAAATTGACCCAATGAGCTACTAGGGGAATTAGAAAAAGGTTATTTCTAAAAGGTACAACAATATGTTGGGTGGACAATTAGAAAGTTGTCAATGGCCATATCTGAAAATATCCTACTGGGAAGATCGTTTGAATGGTAAGAGATCTCTGGAAATGTGTCCAATTGAAAATTTCCAAATATCCTAATTATTTATTTGAAATAGTCAATAATCACCACAAACGATTATGTATGCATGTTCCTTCTCAACATATAAACAAGGTCATCTTTTGATTAGCATAGTAAGTATCTATGAACATGTTCTTTGAAATGAATGGTAAAGTAAAGAAAATTTGCAGAGGAAAAAAATGAATTGGTGGAACCTTAGACATAAAGGAAATGTGAAAAGACAAAAGAAACAAAAGGACGAAATAAAAATTGTCCCCTCTTATCAACTTTAGCATGGGAAGGGAAATAAGAAACCATATAAGAGTAGTTACACTATGTGGAATATTTCTTAATAACATTTATATTATGTTGGGGTCATAAATTTAATTTAACATTAGAAGGAACCTTCAAACTTTTGGTTAACAAGGACACACTATAACAATCTGAGCTAATCTAGATTGGGTTTTTTGTGATGAAGATTTTAATTACTTCATTTTTGTGTGACATGATAAGTAGAAAATCTACGAATTCAAGACAAATACTCTAAGAGTTGATTCAACAATACCATCATTATATATCTAGATTATCAACATATAAACATTTATTATCTCATTCTTTAACAATTATTATGCACTTATAAAATAAATGTTAAAAAATAAATTTAAACTTAAACTTAATTTAATTGCACCAAGAGGCACTCTACAACCTAGTATAGGGCAAGATGTATAAACGTAAATGTTTGTAAAATTTTAACATTTAACATTTACATGTCAACTCAATTAATTGTTAAAGGTTAAAAGTAATCGAAATAATAAAATTCAATTTGTTATATTGTTATTTTCTTTTTATAAGTAAAACTATGAACAATTTTTTAGATAAAATATAAACATAATATACATATCACATAAAAATATGTCACATATAAATAGTATCTATACATTAAGATTAATTTTACCATATAAATTAAAACAAGTGTAGCAAGGTAATTTAGTCCCTACCACATTAGAAATTATGCTATGTGAAAAACTACATAAAAAATTATAACCTACATTAGTCAATGCTAAATTAATAGTGGTCAACATGCAAATTGAATCCTATAGTATTTCTTTGGAAGGAGCTAATAAATTGAGATTTCAAGTGGATATATTAATTGATCAAGTCTCCTACAAAAGTGTCGAGGAAAGCATACATTATGATGGGAACTAATTGATGGTAAATATGTTATTTGTGTGAGTATGGTTTAAGATTAGAGTTAATATTAAGATGTATCATTATACATAAGATGTAAATTTTAATCAGTGTGTGATGATTATCTTTTTTTCTTTAAAGCGCTTGGTTTTAATTTTTTATTTAGAATTGGTTATGTTAAGAGGTGTTTTATAAATTTTTGTTTGGAAATGTTCATGTTAAATTGTAATATTTAAAATTAAAGTGGGATAATTTTATAAATTAAATGTCCTAATAAACATCAATACATGCATCTAATAATACATCTCATTCTGTCAAGATTTAAAAAAATCATAAAAATTACGTAAACCAACATAGATCCATCTTAACTCTGGATCAACCAAGCACTGAGAAAGAAGGAGTGATAAGGGCAAGATGTAGAGAGAGAGAGAGAGAGAGAGAGAGAGAGAGAGAGATGGGGGGAGAGGAATATAGGGAGAGGAGGGGGGAAGATAGTGAAAGAGTTGGAGGGTAGAGAGAAAGTGTTTGTGTGAAAGGGGGTAAAGAAAAAGGGAGGTTGTAGAGGAAGGGAGAGAGAGGAAGGAAGAGATATAGGACTTTTGACAGAGAAGCAGAGAGGGGGAAGAATAAAAACATAGAGAGAGAAAGGTGGAGAGAGAGTGAGGGAGGGATGAGAGTGGGAGGGAAGAGAGAGAGGGAAGGAGAGAGTGAGGGAGAGAATGGGAAGAGAGAGAGGGAGAGGAAGAGGGAGGGTGATATATATATATATATATATATATATATATATATATATATATATATATATATATATATGTGTTTGATTTGGGGATGAGATAGGGAGACAAATAAGAAGATATAGAGAGAGATAGAGATATAGATTAAGGTGGGAGAGAGGAAAGAAGAGAGAAATATAATGGTATGGAGGGAGAGATAAATAGATATGGAGAGAGAGAGTGTGTGTGTGTACACTTGGGGAGGTGAGATAAAGAGACAAAGGAGAGATGGAAGGATATACATAGATATATATGGTAGGGAGAGAGAGGGAAGAAGAGAGAGATAGAGAGAGGGAGGGTGTGGATGTGAGAGAGGGGGGGAGATATAATGATATTCACTAAAATAGATCCATTGATTTCACAGTAGATGTTTATTCCTAATCCTATATGATTGATCACACCAGATTCATTGGTTTCAATGTGGATTTTGATTTCTAATCCTATTTTATTGCTTGTACTAGATGCATTGATTTTAGTGTGGATGTCAATTTCTAATCCTATTTGATTTCTTGCACTAGATGCATTGATTTCAATGTAAGAACAAATAAAATGATTGATGACGTGCATTGATTTCTATGCTACAATAATTCAACAATAAACAAAATACTTGAATTTTCATCTTAAATAAAATATTCACTTACCCGAAATGTTTGTTTCTTGAAACCATAAACTATTTGTAGTTGACTACATTCTTATTGTTGTCATTTTCCATCATTCAACATTGTTACTCACTTTGCATTCAAACGAGGTAATAGAAAACAACTATCATTGAAACTTACTTGGGGTTTAACGCTCCATAAACCATAATGATTGACATTGGATAAACCTAATATTAATTTTGGAGAGCAAGCAAGACAAGTTATGATGCTTACTACAATAGCTCGAGTTGAAGATTTGAATGGCCTA
Organism: Pinus tabuliformis; assembly: GCA_031772625.1. Classification (NCBI taxonomy): domain Eukaryota; kingdom Viridiplantae; phylum Streptophyta; class Pinopsida; order Pinales; family Pinaceae; genus Pinus; species Pinus tabuliformis. Next base: position 638,111,765 of record CM062811.1, read on the forward strand.
CGATTTCAGCTACCATTTTCATATTATCCATATGAAAAGATGGAAAAACAAGTGTGACAATAAGAACAAAAGAAAATAGTTTGAGAATGATCACAATGAAGACTATTTGTAATTGAGTACATTCTTATCATTCACATTTTCTATCATTCAACAGTCTTACATTGTCACTTTTCATTCAAAAATTTTATCATTTTTCAATATTCAAGTTCTTAAGAGTCTCTATCATCTCAATAAACTAAGGTAACTAAGAAAATTTAAAAATAAATTGACTAAATTAATTTTAAACATATTTAGCATATCTCTAATGATGAGAATAATTAAATGTACAATCCTTTTTTTATGGATGCCACCATTGGAACCATCCTAGATCCCAACCTAGATAGATGTTACCCATGTATCTATTAAGCACCTAAAGAGATCAAATCTCAAAGCTTTCCTCAACTTTTACAGGAAAAAAATACACCTCAATAGATTTGATAATCCAGTTAAAATGGATATACCCTAATTAATTATATATAACCAATTTTATGATGTTAAAAATAATTAATTATATAAATTTGAAGTATTAAAAATTCTAATTATTTGTTTTATCTTATGTTAATAATATTATTAAGATATAATTATTTTATTTATATTTGCATGGTAAGTAATCATCAGCGCACATTGGTTTAAACATCAATGTACATATTTCATACAAATATGTACATGCAAGTTAACATGCATATACCATATTGATACAAATAATGTACGTTGACGCGATTCAAACGATCAAACTAACTATATATACGTCCCTTGTACGTCCTTGAACTGTACGCCCGAGTAACTTCCACTCTCTGCCATGGGAGGTAAAGTGAAAAAAGAGAGCGGTCTAACTCAAGTTCAAACTCAGGCTTTGGAGAGTACAGTCGACTCAAAACTCAAGTTCAGACGCCTTACGATAAAAACTGAAGATGAAACTCAGACTTTCGGGAATAAACTCAGAATAAAAAGTGATATGTTAGAAAACTCGAAAACTCAATATAAAGAGCAGATAGAAGGAACACAGGCGCATAAATATATGCATGCTGTATCGTGTTTGCACATGTTTGGCCAGAGCCGCGGCACGTCGAAGAGATCGCCTGGAGAGCTACCCTGTGGTGGAATTGCCATGACTCACCGGGAGCAGTGGCGGGGTGGCTGAGAGGCCTGGGACAGGGTAGGTCGGCACCGTAGCGTGTGAAGTTGAAGATGTCAAGTGAAGGCGCCTTCCTCAACTTCACGAGCTACTGTTCCGACCTACCTTGTAGTTGGTCTGTTCTCCAAGTCTGACAGTCTGACACGAAGGCCAACCATTCAGTTATTTGGTATAAAGAGTATTAAAATAAATACAATAAAAGGCGTACAAGTAGTACTTACATTGCTTTCTTGCTTTCTTTATGCTCGTAAATAAAATCTGTTTGAGAAACTGTTCCGGAATCGAACTCGGGGTGCCACGGTGAAAATATGTCTCTTCAGCGGCATCGAATTACTCGGGACGCCAGCGTGAAAAAATGTCCCTTCCCCGGCATCGAACTCGGGACGTCTGGGTGAGAATGCGGTGGAGAGCAACGATCAGAATCATACATACTAACTGATCGTATACTTATTCTTCATTAAATAATGTGAATATCATTGATATTTCCTTGAGGATGCAAACCAATTCAAATCATCGCAAGTGAATAACACAATACTCAGTCATCTTATTCCTATTCTTCAATAATTAATTTGAATATCATTGATATTTCCACGACAATAAAAATTAATTCAAATAATCTGCAAGTGAATAACCCAATTTCTCATGGTCATTTTCAATGCCAACTCCGTCTCCTCCGATCTCCTCCCATTTAAACTTTTGCTTCCGAAACGGTAGCAAAGATTTCTTTCTCTTCATTCTGTGGGGCATCTTTATCTAGATTACTGATTTGCTTAATATTTGGCAACCATACCAAATATTCAGCAAATTAGCAATCCAGATAACAATCTAGATAAGTTCACGGTATTTAGATCCATTATTTTTTTTGAATCAAATAATTAACTTACCCATAATCTTGAAATATTAAGAAAATCCACAATCCACACTCAATCTCAAAATATTTAAAAAATCCACAATCCACACTTAATCTCAAAGTGTTCTTCCATTTTCAGCTTTGTAAATTCCTAACACATAGTCCGTCCTTTGGTAATGGGTGGATAGTCCGTTCTATTCCAGGCTCCTGCGGCCTTGTCAGCAACATAACAATAAGCAATACATTCTCCTTTGTCCACGAAACAAAAGTAGTTTTCTTTTCGATTTATTTATTTATTTATTTTTAATAAATAAAATAAAATAAAATATATTTATTTTTTAATTAGAGAACAAAATAGTAATCAGAAGTCCGAGTTTTTGTTTCCAAAAATATTGAGTTATTTTCGGATATATAAGTGGTAAAGAGTGTAATTTAATCTATAATTAAGATAGTTATAAATTTTTAAGAAAATTGTGATTTTTTATATTTAAAATATATTTATAATAAATTTAACACCTTATAAAAAAATATTTAAGCACTCTTTACAAATTAAACCATTGAAATTTTTAATTTTTAAATGTCTGTATTGAACTTTTGATTAAAAAAAACTATAAAAACATTAATTAGATTACGCGCACCGTAAATATAACAATTATTGATATAGTGGAGAACGTGCAGTTTTCCGTTTTCCGGAGCATTTCGTCGATTTCATCCCAGTGTTATTGTTTGGAAGCCGACGACTTGCTGTTTGATGGAAAGCATTGGCATGACGTCACCTTCCACGACGAAACCGCCTGCAGTCCAACCTACGCCATTGGAGCTTTCCGAGGGTTTGTCCACTGGCAGTAGAAAGATGGAACAACTTGCAGTCCGACCAACGACCTGGGAGCTACGCGAGGGTTTGTTTATTTCATCATGTGATGTTATCAAAAGGTCCTCACTCCTCCCTTATCGAAACACTTTCGGCATAATTATCATATTAAAATGCGAAAAAAAGAAATATCTATTACGATAATAAAACGAATTAAGAAAACGTTCACGACATGAGGGTATTAAAATGGAAATTGTTAGACTCGTTTAAGAGGAAATAGGTATTTAAAGAAATACAATAATAAAATCAATTAAGAAAACAGTCATAACATGCAGAAGGTATTAAAGTGGAAATTGTTAGACTTGTTTAAAATCAATTAAGAAAACAGTCATAACATGCAGAAGGTATTAAAGTGGAAATTGTTAGACTTGTTTGAGAGGAAACGGTGAACTTAAGTCTTGCAGATTACATGCAGAAGGTATTAAAGTGGAAATTGTTAGAATTGTTTGAGAGGAAACGGTGAACTTAAGTCTTGCAGATTACTGGAATATTTGGGAATCCGACGTATGGTGCGGTCAGAAAGTTGACCGCGCCCATGTCCATCCCATTCCCAAATATTCCAGAAATCTGCGTTCCACTTGAGGATGACAAAGAATAAATAGATATGTAACGAAATTCATGCAACATTGCTTATTCCAATTTTTATGGTTTATAATAGTCTTAAAATGGTTTAGAAATGGTTAGAAATAGTAATTACTTTGCTATAAATACATGAAGAGTTATGTAGGTTATAAATAATAAGTTGAGTTTAATATTAGAATTTAAGTTTATTTAGTGTGAGTTAGTATGATGTTATGTTGTGCTGTACAACAATTCCCATTTTTTAAAAAAAAATTACAAAAACTTTAATTAGAAATGGGTCCCTTTTTAATAAATTTAGAAAATTAGTGATTCAATAAAACTGCTTGCCTGGCATTAATCATATCACACAAAAGGCCCAATGCAATAGAGTTATTACTCAAAACCTTTTGGTAAAATGGGAAATATCCTTTTAAAAAGTCATCATGAGTAGCTCTCCGATGTGATAAAGTGATCGAAGATTTCATATCGCAATGAAAAAAGGATGCACTCAAAAAAAGTCCTCATTAAAACCTCCGATCCGATAACGTAATTTCAATCGGTAGTCGGAGGTATCACACAACACATAGCGAGGATGACTTTGAATCTCTAGAAAGATGCTCATTTCAAGGGAACCTCGCTAAAAGGTATTGTTTGCGAATATAAATTTTAAAAAGCAATAAACCAAACTATTCGCTGAACATATCCCTCCTTATTATATTTTCCTTTATCACAATCAGAGCTATTAGTTTGAAATGGTAAGTCCAACCCATTTAATCTCCCAATCATGATTCGTGATTTATTGTTGATCACTGATCGGGAAAATCTAAAGACACACTTGAAAGGATCAATAAGCATATGGCCGATGCGACGGATAATTATGACATTTATTTACTATGATTGGCGGCTATGATGGTTATTAATTTCGCAGTTAAGGGAGAATCCTTCAAGGATTTCACCCATGTGGATTCTTAATTACATTTGGTTTATCATATGCGAATTGCCTTAATTGTTTTTATTTCCGTATTAAGCTTTCAGCGGAAAAATTTCATTGTTACGTTTTCCATTGTTTGTGCAGAGCTTCTCTGAGCTTATGAATTCGAAAAAGATGGGAAAGAAAGTGAAGAAAGCCAAAGCTCCTGTCGTAGTTAAAGAACTAGAGCCGAATAAGAAAGGATTGATATCAGATACAACTTGCCTTGGTTTAGGAAAAGCAAGCTGGGAGAGTATCTATAATTTACTAGAAGCGGAAGAGCCTGAAGAACTCAAAGAAGAAGCTATTGCAGATTGTACAAGCAAATAAGAAAATACATTGAAAGAATTGGTCTGCTCATAACTACACAGAATAGCAGCGCGTGCCAAGGTGTTGCCATTTAACTACGTGGTTAGATGGATTGTTGAAAGCATTGTAACCGCAGATAGGATGTTTAGTACAACCGATGGAAAAGTGTTCGGGTCATTCAGAACAGAGGATCTCAAACAAATGTATCATTTACCCAAGCCAGAGAAGTATTATAATAAAGAATTCTTAGAAGCTTTTGCAAAGGAAAACGACATTGAATCAGACCCTATTAGGCAATGGAGACACTTCTCGACCAAAGACAAGCACAAGACATCGAGTATGTACTTTGCAGATTCATTAACCTCTCCTTATTGTTATGTTGGTGCATTAATGTGCAGACTCTTTAGAGTCCATAATTCTGCTAAGTTCTCTATAGATATGGTTCCTTTGATGGAAGATGCAGTTCATGGCTATATCATGGATTGGGTAAACATTCTGTCTGACAAAATGGCCACCGAGATACTTGAATATAGAAGAAAGAAGTTTGTGCTTTCCCGAGTGATACCTCTTTTTTACTTCAGTGCCTTCATAATGGACACCATCTGTTTTAATTTTGAATACCCTATTCTCGGATGGAAATGGACTCCCCAAGATCCCAATCCCGTTCACATCTATCACAAAGAGCTATGGAAAGCCCATTATAAAACCATTTGTATAGAATCTCTAATGGTTTTATTCTTCCTATACATTACTCCTTCTTCAATAAACTTGCCCTTAGGATATTTTACAAAGTAGCAATTGACCTAACAACAGTGGGTAGTTGGTTTGGAGAAGAGAAATTCACCTATATAAGGCTTTTTGGCAGCCTCACCGATCCTCATGTTCTTCCTCTGTACATCCCCGATAAACTACTAGCTTGGGAATTAGCATATCATATAACAGTTGCAGGAATGTCAAAAACCCTTAGGGATTCCAAGAAACACATGTGGCCTACATTTCCCCTTCGGTGTGGCACCTTTACCCTGCATGATTTTAAACATGCAGAGAAAGAGGCTGAGAAAATCAAGTTGTTAAATCTTGCAACTATTCCAAAATGGCAGTATGACCTTAAAAAGGTTGCCTATAGTGTTACTTCTCAAGCTAAAATGACCAGATTTCATAATGAAGAGGATAGCTTTGACGACTTGTTTTCTTCACCGAAACTATTTTTCCAAGTAAAAGGATTGGCTAAGACTAAATTGGGAACATAAGGATTAGAAAAATTCAATAGGCTCAGGGCCCAGAGATTAGAAACCCAGACTTTAGATTTATTAGCTACAACATCAACGGTTCAACCACAAGGCCATAGTGAACAGAAAATCATTAAGAATGCTCCCGAAATGGAGAAGGTTCCTGAGAAGAAGAAGACACCAGAACAGGAGTAAAAGAAGGTAACAGTTAGTGAACCCCTTAATACACACATTAATGTTGACCCTAAGTTAGTCAAGGAATGGGAACAATTTGATTCTATCATCAGTAATCCAGAGAACACCTAATGGTTCACTACACCAGAGGTGTCTACAACACAGAAATCAGTAGTCAACATAGTTTCGATTGTAGGAAAAAGCGGCCCACCCAAGCTTCATAAAGACATAGAGATCATCCCTGAAAATCCCACTAATGCAATTTGTTTTGCATAAGAAGAGATACCACCACTAGATGTCTCCTACAACCCTAAGCATAGGGCTGTAGTCAAAAGATAGATGAAGAAGAGGAAAATTGATCACTCTCCTCTTTTGACTCCTCGGAAGGAAATGATGGATGCGGTATGGAGGGAGGAAGTAAATCCCTTTGAAGATTTAACCAAACTTTCTCAGTATGCTAGAGCATATAAAATGGAAAAAATAGATAAGGTTTCAAAGGTTAATCATTTATTGAAGGAAAAAGATCAAGAGATCATTCAGCTAGAGGCACAATTGGTGGACCGACAACAAAGAATAGAACAACTTGAGTAGTAGTTGGCAGAACAGAGACAACTTAATGGACAATTGAATGAGCAATTAATTAATGAAAAGTAGAGAATTGATGAACAGGCTATCCATAAGTAGCAAGAGTTATCCCAAGCATTGAGCAAACTACAGCTATTGAATGAGTAGGTGAATAAATCAAAAGAAGAGCAAATCGCTCAAATAGAGTCATTCAAAGGATATCCCAAGGTAGAAGAATTCAGAACTGAAGCCCTGGAGATGACCAAGGCTCTATGTCGGCACTTGGACCTTCTATGTTATAATATCTCATTGGTTGTTCCTTTATGTGATATCTCAGCAGCTATGATTGATAAGTCAGTAGATGTAAGGCTTGAGTTAGAGAAGGCATATGAAACCTTAAATAAGTTTCTAACTTGGCAAGATTCAAATGAAGGAAAAGCTGCCAACCTGCCAAAGATACAGGAGTCACATAAAGAAATTCTATCTTTCGAATGGGAGTCTCAGTTAATAAAAGCTGAGAGAGCTACATCCAAATGAAGATCAGCGATAAATAAATTGATTGAATTAATCAACAATAGTCTTTATTTATGTAATCTAATAATAGAATGCTCTCCAGGAAAACTCCCACAGGTAAAATCATTAGAACAACAGTGGAAACAGGAGCTAATGCATAGAGAAAAACTGATCGGAGGCTTTCATAGCTTAACATGGGAGGCGTTTTGGTTTTTCCTTGTAAAACCACATAGTCAGCGAATGGTAATGAAGTGTCTCATAGATGCGATCAATCACATGATCCCCGAACTTGCTGATGCCACATTTACAACTTAGTTACACTCTTGTATGAGTGAGCCACCAGAGGTCCAGCCAATGCTTGCCATTTGTCGATTCCGATCACAAGAGGATAAGTTGATTCAATGAATCCTTTCAACCGACTATAGCACTGCTATTTCAAGAAGAATTCCATATATGTTTCGGTTATACCAGCGCATAACATATTTCTTTCATAGTTTGTTATTTTTGAAGTATTTATAGACCCTTTCATGTTTTTATAAAGGGTCCTCAATTTTGTATTAAGAATTAAGTCAGGAGTTGCACTACTGTACTTCTGATATATTTATTTTTATAAAATATTGGACCCGAATTTCGAATTTTGACAAAGAAGGCTTTTATGAGATATGCACTTTTTCTTCCTATGAAAGTTTTCCCAAATTAGAAGACAGAATTTGAATGTGATTCACATCGGAGGAGACTCAAACACATAGGGTACTACTATCTATGCTTTCGCTTTATTTTTCTATGTGAATTAGAATTTATCAACATTGCTATTATTGATATGTATATGTTTCTACAACAATTCTTTAATCTGTCACTATTGAATGTTTTTGAATTGTCATCTTTCATATATATATATATATATATATATATATATATATATATATATATATATATATATGTTAGTGATATATTAAGATCAGTGTGATAACATTTTAATTATTACCTTGTTCAATTAATTGAACAAATTAATTATCATATGAATACATATTTTTATTTATGAGTAAGTCATCTTCATGTTTACTTATCAATAAAAACAATCAAGAATCGCACTAAAAGAAAGAATTCCCGAGATAGATTAGTTATTTTTGTATACTTTTGCACTTTAGAATCGAGCACTTATCAATATCATTATATATTACCAACCAATCATCCATCAACTCATATATCACTGCGAAATTGGTCCCATTACATCCAGTTGGAGCCACCACACCAAACGGAAAAGGAGGTTCTTTAAGGTCTGTACTAGGTGGTTTTCCCTAACGTTGATGCAATGATTTTTTAGGCATCAACATTTTTGGTGCTAGAAGGAGGGCCTGAACTATGAATGGCGAGAAAATCCAAATCCATAGCCCATTCTAAGAGTAAATCTCGCTCCACCTCACCTCCGACTTCTCCCTCGCATTCTCAATCTCCAATTTCTATGCGAGGAGTAAAGAAAACAACAACCACTGTTGAACCCCAAAATATGTTAGATAAATCCACTCTTGAACCTCCTGAAGTTCAGTATTTAGTTCATAAAATTCGAGGATTTTCAATATCACCACAGAAAGTTAAGTTATCTCGAGGTAGTGTGACTTCGCAATACATTCCTTCCCATCCTCTTACCAGACTATAGAGTGAAAAGCTTGGTATTGAACCTATAGAATTACCTCTTCCTAAAATGAAAAGAGCAAGGAAGACACCTGAAGAGTCTGATAGTGAGACTCTTTCATCATCATCATCCATTTCATCTTCTCCATTGCAAAGTCAACCATCCACTCCTCCACTCCATATTGTTGTTCAGCAGGGTACTAGAACTTCAACATCTTCTTCGCAACCACTAGGAACTTCATCTGTGATTTTCTCTGTTAGTAGCTCAACAATGGCTCAAATACCATGGAACAATCCAGGGGCTGTCGCAATGCCTACACCCTTGAGTCAATTACTAGCTCATCATGGAAAATGGTTGCCAACGTTTAACCTAGATACAGGCATGGTAGCAGAAGAACATATAAACAGCTTTATGTTGTCAGTAAACTTAAAAGGAGTAACTGAATAAGATGTGGTTGTTAGGCTTTTCCCATATACCTTCTAAGGAGCAGCTGGGTCTTGGTATTTTTCATTACCATCAGGATCCATTACTAGTTGGAATATTTTCCAAGAGTAGTTCTTGACTAAATTCGGAGATGATAGGTCAACAACAACATTAATCAATGATCTCTCAATTCTCAAAACTGAACGAAGAGAACCAGTCAAAGATTTTAACTTGCTGTTTAATAAGCTCTTAAATAAGATTCCTACTGCATCTAAACCTAGTGAAGAGGTTCGAAGTGAATGGTACATATCAGCCTTACCTTAAAACATAGAAATCTTTGTTGACAAAGCTGCAAAGCCCACTTCAGTAGAGAATATGAAGGAAGCAATCACTGTAAAAAAATGTATCATTGCCTTAGAGAAGAAAACTTCCCTTGAAGAGAAAAAGTAAAAAATGTTACTTTTGAAGATTATTCAAAGAAGAAAATGGCTAAATATCCATATGATATAGAATGTCTGCAAAAGGTTTTAAAGACTTTGTCAAATGAGATGGTAGAATTAAAAAACAAATAGCCGAGACCTCCACTAAAAAGCCATTTAGAAACTTCAAAAGATATGAATCAAAACCACCTAATGCTATATCTAATGTAGAATCAGATCTGGAGAACGATGAAGAGGAAGATACAATCCTATCATCTGAGGAAACTACCAAAGAAGAAGGAAACTAAGGGGTCCAAATGGGATAGCTGGGTGGCCACCAACATCCACCTGGATCATTCCTCCACCCTTAGGAAGCAATGGTCCCCATTGCATTGAGTTCCTCCCCAAGATGAGGAAGCTTTTGTTGAGCTAGGTCTCTGGTGAGCTGTTCTGCAATCTCTGATGTGACCAGAAATGGTGGGAAGCATGGTCGACAACGGTCCACATTGAACACTCAGTGCAAGCGAAGGAATGGAGGAATGTTGTGCTTCAAAGCATTGTTTCTTGTAGCCTTGGTACTGGTGTAAGGACCATGTCGGAGTGACCGGAGCTTCTGATGAGCTCTTGTAAGGCACTCTTTCTGTAGATGTAACCAAACTTTGTCGCCCACCTGAAACTTATGTGGTACCCCTGTGGATGAGGAGAAGTTGTTCCTGTGTTCTGTCATGACCGTATCCCTTTGATGCTGCTGCTGCGTGGAGGAACCCTTTGCGGGGGTCATGGATGTAGCAACGATATTCCCCTTACTTTGGGAGCAAACTAGAAAGAAAATAAATTTCCTAGTCTGTGATATGAGCTTGTTTCCTTTCTTAGCAGTGATCAAAGAGGTGGCGGTAGGTGGGGCTACCTCTGGTATCCTGTATAATGAATTATTCAAAGAAATAATGATAGCACAATGCCCTGACTCATACACAGCATGTCGCCTCCACAAGTATGGTTGGCCTAATAATACATCACAAACATCCAGAGGTGTAATATCACACAATACCTCATCTATGAAGGGCTTGATGCTATAGGGAAGGCAGCACTGCTGGCGAACTTTGAGATCTCGTCCTTCATGAAGCCACCCGATACTGTACGGTTGTGGGTGTGGTGTAGTCGGTAGGCCCAACCGCTTCACAACCTCTGCTGAAATGAGGTTCTTTTGGTTGCCACTATCGACAATGAATCGCAGCGGTGAACCCTTCACCCACATCTGTGAGTGGACAAGATGCTCCCCTTCCTTTGGATTTTTGGGCTCAATTTTCTGGATCTTGGCAGAGGCAATAGTGGCGCTAGGATCTACATCAATGATATACTTCCCTTTGCCATTCCCTTTGTCAGGTTCTGGCTCAGGCTCGGAAAATGCATCTGATTTAGAAGCTTTCAACTCGGCCACCAGCGACTGCTTGGTCTGACACTCGCTTGTGTTATGAGTGGGACTCTTGTGGAACTCACACCACTTTCCTGTGTCCTTCTTTGGCTTCGTGGTGCTGTTCTTTTCTTGCGGCTTCGACGGGTTGTCTTGGGTCACCCTGCCTTGGCTTTGTCCTTTAGGCTTTGGATTTGCAGATCCAAAGTCTCACTTCTTCTGTTTGAACTTTTGCTCGATTTTGACAGCGTATTAGTATGTTGTGCCGAGTGAGGAGATGTTCAAGAACTCCATCTCTTCTTGGATGTATCTGTGTAGGCAGCCGCGGTATTTGAGTACCAGATGCAGCTCAGAACCTTTGATACCCAACTATGTGCGAAGGGTATGAAAATGTTTGTGAACTCTAGCACATCTTGGTCTCGTCCCTGCCGCAGTGTGGTCCATTTGATGTATTTGCCCTCATAGCTTTTGACAGGGTAGTACTGCTCCTTGATGGCATCTCGAAATGAATCCCAAGTGGGTGCGGTTGAAAATAGTGAGCTTGTGCTTTCATCCTTCTGCTCGCAGTAGGTTTCCCACCAGTCCTTGACACGGGGGGCTGCTTTGAGAAGAGAGAAAACAATATTTTCCCGACTCGAAAATTCATGAACAGAAAAATACCCTTCTAGCAGATTTAACCATTTATCTACCGCATCCGCGTCTATTTGACACTCGAAGATGGGGATTTCAAAATTAACTTGTCCCTTAAACGGTGTGGCGTTTCCAGAGTAGCTTCTGGAAGCCGATGCATCGCTTTTGGATAGCGGCTGAAGGATCTGGGCAAATTTTTCCATCATCGCGTTCTGTTGTCGCTCGAGGGCTTCTTCGAGCAAGGTTTTGATAGGATCTCCTGCCCCCTCGCCTTTCTTCTCATTCGCCATGGAAGGCCGTTGGGATTTGCGAGGCTAGTCTTGCAAAGGTTCAACCAGTTCAAGCCCTAACTCCTTATATCCCAACCTCGTTGGGGACATGCAAAGAAAAAAAGAGAAAAAGCAGACCGCTCTGAAACCACTGATCCAGATTTAAACAGGAACGCAACAAATTACAGAGATAACCATATACACAAAGATGCAACGGAAATAATACTTCTTTTCATTAATTGAAAATACTGAAATATGCTTACAAACAGTAATGTAAATAAACCAGCTAAGGCGATGGTAGCTTATCTCTGAGAAGAGATGTGGTGGCTACATGCCTCTGAACTGTGTTAGAGTGAGGCTCGAAGGCCTATTTATTGTTGAGAAACAATGGAAAACCTTTCACATCCCAAAACCTAACCCTAGAAGATGAAACGCCAAATTGTGGACCCCGTTTGGGTAAATTGGTACATCAATTTCCCGTGGTCGTAACTTTGGCTTACGATCTCTGTTTGACGCGTACAATAGCTCATTAGAAAGATCTATCCGAGCACTACCACTTTGGGAGGACCCACCTTGCCTCAGATTTCCCAAAAAAAGTCGTTTAGGGCCTCAAAAAAGCTCTAGAAGTTCAGGACCCGAAAAACGGCTAAAAATTATAAATTGTGCTACAATTTAGGAAACTAAAAAAGCTGAAAGAGACAATTGTGGGGGTCCAAATGGGATAGGTGGGTGGCAACCAACGTCCACCTGTATCACTTTACCAGTAAGTACCAGGAGTAAAGGAACCACAGAGCCTGTTCAACCAACTCAAAAGAAGAAAAATATGAGTCCTACTACGAAAGATAAGGTTCCCACAAAGAAATCTACAGTAGCGCCTACTCAAAAATCAGCCATCATCTTCCGATCCACCTTCATCATTCAAGACATTAGTAGTTGTTGACTCTATCGATTACAACATCATTGAAGACATGAAGAAGACTAGAGCAAATATCTCTATATTTAAGCTTAGCAAGCTCAAACATCAACAGAAATTGCTACTCAAAGAATTAAATGTAATACCTTATTCTCATCTTCCAAATGTTGTATTGTCCAAGGCAGCTAATGGAACAGGTAAGCCACCATACGATAAAGTAGAAACCACTGATGATGTGTTGACTGGAGACAGATCTAATTGTCATACCCCTCCTTTTCTCTTGACCTATGGAATCTATAATAGAAACTTGCATAATTGCTTGATAGATTCAGGGGCTTCATCGAATATAATGCTATCTTTAGTCTGTTCAAAATTGAATATTGAGCCTTAAAATTCTGTAGTGTATATCATTCAGTTAGATAGAACGGAGGTTCAAGTATTAGGAGAAATCAATTTAGTTACCATTAGGTTATCAGCTGATCCAAGAGTAGTTCAGAGAATTGATATACTGATTGCTGACATCCCTGAGTTTTATGGTTTAATTCTAAGCAGGGATTGGTCTGAGAAACTCCATGGTTACATTTCGACTGATTGGTCTCATATGTGGCTTCCCTACAAAGGGAAGCCAAATAAGATCAAGATCGATCAGAAGAAGCATATGACCCATACTGTAACAGAATTTGAGCAAGAAAACCAGCCCATAGCATTCAACAATAACATCCTTGGCAACTACTCATCTTAATCATTTTTTGGTAATTTTAATGCTCAATCATCACCTTTCTCAGTTAATAGTTTCACATCTCAAATAGAAAATTTTTCTCATACAGATACATCAAGGTGTGTTAATATTGTTGAGGAAATTGTAAATAAAACTATAGATAAACCTGTATTTTGGTCTTTATATTTTGATGGGCCAAAATCCAATGATGGTGCAAGAGCAAGATGTATTTTAGTTAGTCCTGAAGGAGAAAAAACTCTGTTATCCTGTACACTAGAATTTGAGTGTAAAAATAATATTGTTGAATATGAGGCGTTGATCCAAGGAATTTACAAAGCAATAGGCCTGAAAGTGAAATATCTTAAAGTATTCGGTGACTCTGAAATTGTTATTAAGCAAGTAAAATACTATACATTGCCTTTCTAGTCATCTTAAACATTATTAGTCCTTGGTTCAAGATCTTATATCTCATTTTCTAGCGTTTAATATTTCTCCCATTCCTAGATCTTAGAATGCAACAACTGATTTACTAGCCAATGTTGCTTCTAAGCTCCTTCCATTCGAGGATTACAGCCCTGATATATTTTCATTTGAATTAAAATTTAGACCATCGATTCTAGACAATGTCACTAACTGGTGGGTATTCAATCATGACGACGACATTTTGAATTTCTTAAATTCTGATAAATCCTATGATGACCAGATTATTGATGAGAGTGAGCATGATCTTCAAATGAAGCAAGGACTTGAGGAAAATTCTATACCTAAATCGGTAGTCAAGATTGAGGATCTAAATGATATCAAATATACGTTTAAACAAGTTACTAATTGAAAACTTCAAAGTTCTACTTTCAGATTTGAATTAAAAAATCTTGGCACTGAGGCCAAACCACAAAATATCAATTTGGGATTAGGAGTTACTTCAGAAAAACGACTTGCTTTTATAAGACTTTTGAATAGATATAAAAATGTTTTCGCTTGGAATTATGATGACTTAAAAACATATGATACTTCTACCATACAACATAAAATTCCAATGATATCTGAAGAAAAACTAGTTCAGCAAAAATTGAGGAAAATTCATCCAAACCTAGAAAGTCAAATTAAAGCAGAGTTAAAAAAACTCTTGAAGGCTAAGATAATTTTTCCTGTTAGACATTCAAAATGGGTTTCTAATTTAGTGCCTATTAGAAAGAAGAATGGTGATATTAAGGATTGCATTGATTTCAGAAATCTTAATAAAGCTAGTCAAAAGGATAACTTCCCACTACCAACAATGGAGCAAACTTTTCATTCAGTAGCTGGCTCTGAATTAATGTCTTTCTTAAATGGTTTTTTTAGATATAACCAAATATTGGTACATCCAGATCACAGACTCAAGACTACTTTTAGAACTAAGTGGGGAACATATCCCTTCCAAAAAAATGCATTTCTGTTTGATTAATGTTGGGGCTACATTCCAAAGAGAAATGGATATAGCATTCAAAAGTTTAATTAATAAGTTAGTTTTTGTCTATTTAGATGAAATTACTATCTTCTCCAAGAAAAGAGCAAATCACTTACATGATTTGAAACAAATCTTTGAATGCTGTAAAAGCTATGGGATTTCATTAAATCCCGAGAAGTCACTTTTTGCTCTTCACCAAGGTAAACTCTTGGGGTTTATTGTCTCAAAATATGGTATTTATATCGATCCAGAAAGGATCAAGGAGATTATGATATTCCACTTCCCCACAATGAAAAATCAATGCGATCATTTTTAAGTCAAATAAATTTTGTAAAAAGGTTTGTTCCAGATTTTTCACAGATTGTTTTACCATTACAGACCATGATGAAAACAAATCAGTGTTTAAATGGGGGCATAAAGAAAATGAAGCTTTTGATTCAATCAAACAGGAAATCATAAATGCTCTTGCATTAAACACCCAATTTTTCCAATAATTTTATTCTATACACTTTGGTGTCTGATACTTCCTATGCAGCTGTGTTGACACAAATCAATGATCAAAACATGGAAGAACTCATATCGTTTTTCAGTTCAAATCTTCAAGGTATTGAGCTTAATTACTCTGAAGTAGAAAAGCAAGCCTTCATTGTGTTCAAATCCATTAAACACTTTAGGCCCTTCCTCTTAAAAACTCATGAAAAAGTAATAGTCCCTTTTTCAGCAATGAGACAATTACTAGTCCAAAGGGAGTTAGGAGAAAAGAGGGAAAATTGGGTTACATCATTACAAGAATATGATCTGGACATTAAACTAGTGAAGATTGTCAAAGGTCAAGGCTTTTGCAGGTTGTTAGCAGGAGCTTCTAACAGTCAAGAATATGAAGGTTCAAACAATATTGAGGAGATCAATGAGATAAGTACCATCAATCTTGAATCTCAATATGCAGATTTGATATTTTATTTGAAAAATGGATATGCTCCTTCTAATATTTCATATAAAAATAAACGTGCAATAATACTGAAAGCTAAAATCTTCGATATTATCGATGATGTGTTGTTTAGAAGGAATTATGAATCGGTTTTACTAAGATGCCTTGAAAAAACTGAGGCACAAAAGGTCTTGCAGGAACTACATGATGGTCCAGCAGGAGGACATTTTGGAGGTGATACAATAGCTGACAAAATTATACATGCTGGTTATTATTGGCCCACATTGTTTAAATATTCCCATGAATATGTAAGGAAATGCAAAATGTGTTAGACTGTTAGTGGAAGACAAAGGAAGCCATCCTTTCCTTTGCAACCAGTCAACATCGAACAACCTTTTGAACAATGGGGACTGGATATCATCGAAGAAATTATTCCACATTCATCCAAATGGCACAGATATATCCTTATAGCCACAGATTACTTTACGAAATGGGTATAAGCAATTCCTTTGAAGGTAGTCAATTTTGAGGCAACTATCAACTTCATAGATCAGTTCATCATTACCAAGTTTGGCATACCTAATGCTCTCATTTTCGATAATGCATATTATTTCTTTGGAAATACCATACTTGAATTTGCTATTAAAAGAGGGTTTAAATTGAAATACTCTACAAAATACTACCCTCAGGGTAATGGTTTAGCAGAATCGCCCAATAAAAATATTTTCAAAATCATTAAGAGAACTGTTGATCAGAATCAAAAGAATTGACACAAGTCTTTAGTATTTGCACTATGGGCAGATCGCATAATGTAGAAGGCCTCAATAGGTACTTCTCCATTCAATTTAGTGTATGGAAAGGAAGTTGTCATACCAACAAACTTACCACTCCCATCTCTAGCCTTAGCGCAGTTTATTGAAGAAAATCCCTCATCTTCTATGCAATTGAGATATAATCAAATCCTTAAATTAGAAGAAGAAAGGGAAAAATCCAGAAGTACACATGCAAAGCATCAACAGGTTATTAAGTCCTCTTTTGATACAACTTCCACTGGCCCAGAATTTTTATAGATTGGTGATCTTGTTTTGAAATGGGACAAAGCCGACGAAGATAAAGGTAAACACACTAAATTTCAGAAAATGTGGCTAGGACCATTTCAAATCATCATGAAGATAGGCCCATCAACATTCATATTGCAAGATCTATCGGGAAAGAGAGATTATCTTCCTATCAATGGGCTTATCTTGAAAAAATTCTTTACTTAAGGAGAAAACCCATTCTTATTTGTAAATATTCAATTTGCAATTATATTTGTGTGGATTTGCAGTTTTGTTTGTTTGCTAGAAAATAAGGTTGTAAATAGCCTTCTATTAACTTTTACTATTTGAAGGTTGCTTAAAGAAAATAGTGTTAATATTTACTTTTGATAGATGGAAGCCTTAAAGGAAAAGAAGTGCTATGGAATTAGATACAATTAAGCTCTGAAAACCTCTTTTATTTTTGTAAGATCTTTTCAAACCTTGAAAATACTGTAAATCACTCCAGGTTGTTGAAGCCCGAATGAGGTTATCTATAAAAAAAGCAAAGGCCTATCCAAACTTATCATCTTCAACTCTTACATTGTCTTCCATATTCTCTTAAGGAATAAATCATTCACCTCATCCTTAAAGATTGTGATTTTTCAGAGTGTAATTCTAAAATATGTTGGATATAAAAGATAAGAGGTCTCTTTACGACCCTTCTTACCATGATCACAGGGAACTAATTAAGTTGATGTTACCAATACTACATGTCAAAATAGGGTAATGGCTTATAATTATAAGACAAGGGGTCTCATCATGAGCCAGCTTGTTCAGTTCAATTACAACCAGTGAATGGCATTGTCAATAGCTGACCACCAAACCAGGACAATGGTTTTTTATACATTTTAAATAAAAATAAAGAGGATGAAAAATGCAATAAAGAAAATATGTGGAAACATATATTTTTGGATTTACTCTTAGAAATTATACTATGAAATGCATGGGGCAATGAATGATTAAATGGTTAAAAGGTAACCCTATCAAGACTATAAATGTTTGCTGGTAGTAGAGGCTCTACGTATGACAACAAAGTCATTAAATAAGTTAAGTTGGAGAAATCTTATTGTTTTATCTTTATCAACCAATCAAGGCTTAAATAAACTTAGAATGTTTTTATTTTCAAGATGAGAAAGAGATTGCAGAAACATTTTTCATTATATTCAGAGTTCATGATTATCTAGTTGTTCTTAGATTTTCTCTATACTCAAAGGTTTTCAAATAAAGAAAGCTAGAATATTATATTACTTTTTCAGAGATAATTGTTTCTTCCAGTGAATCTCCAATTTTTGTTCTGTACAACAACCCCTCATTTCTTTATTTTTTTTACAAAAACTTTAATTAGAAATGGGTCCCTTTTTATTAAGCTTAGAAAATTAGTGATTCAATAAAACCACTGGCCTACCATTAATCATATCACATAAAAGGCTCGATGCAATAGAGTTATTACTCAAAACCTTTTGATAAAATGGGAAATATCCTTTTAAAAAGTCATCATAAGTAACTATCTGATGTGATAAAGCAATCGAAGATTGCATATTGCAATGAAAAAGGATGCACTCAAAAAAGGTCCTCCTTAAAACCTTTGATCTGATAACATAATTGCAATCATCAGTTGGAGGTATCACACAACACATAGCGGGGATGACTTTGAATCTCCCATTTGCGATATTATAAAGAAAGACACTCATTTCAAGGGAACCTTGTTAAAAGGTATTGTTTACGAATATAAATTTTAAAAAGCAATAAACCAAAATATTCTCTAAACATACCCCGCCTTATTATATTTTCCTTTATTTCGATCAGAGCTATTAGTCTGAAATGCTAAGTTCGATCCATTGAATCTCCCAACTGCGATTCACGATTTATCGTTGATCGCCGATCAGGGAAATCTAAAGACACGCTTGAAAGGATCATTAAGCATATGGCCAATGTGACGGATAATTATGACATTTATTTACTACGATTGGCGGTTATGATGGTTATTAATTTTGTAGTTAAGGGAGAATCCTTCGAGGATTTCACCCGTGGTGATTCTTAATTACATTTGGTTTATCATATGTGAATTGCCTTAATTGTTTTTGTTTCTATATTAAGCTTTCAACAAAAATATTTCTTTGTTATGTTTTCCATTGTCTGTGCAGAGCTTCTCTGAGCTTATGAATTTGGAAAAGATGGGAAAGAAAGTGAAGAAAGCGAAGGCCCCTGTCATAGTTAAAGAACCAGAGCCGAATAAGAAAGGATTGATATTAGATATGAATTTCCTTGGTTTAGGAAAAGAAAGTTGGGAGAGTATCTATAATTTACTAGAAGTGGAAGAGCCTGAAGAACTTGAAGAGAAGTTATTGTAGATTCTACAAGCAAATCAGAAAAATACATTGAAAGAATTGGCGTACTCATACCTACACATAATAGCAGTGTGTGCCAAGGTGTTTCCATATAATGACGTGGTTAGATGGATTGTTGAAAGCATTGCAACCATAGACAGGATGTTTAGTACAACTGAAGAAAAAGTGTTCGGGTCATTTAGAGGAGAGGATCTCAGACAAATGTATCATTTACCCAAGCCAGAGAAGTATTATAATAAAGCATTCCTAGAAGCTTTTGTGAAGGAAAATGACATTGAATCAGACCCTATCAGGCGATGGAGACACTTCCCAACCCAAGGCAAGCACGAGACATCAGGTATGTGCTCTGTAGATTCATTAGCCTCTCCTTATTGTTATGCTGGCACATTTGATGTGCAGACTTTTCAGAGTCCATAATTCTACTAATTTCTTTGTAGATATGGTTCCTTTAATGGACCTACAGTTCATGGCTATATCATGAAATGGGAAAAAAATTTGTCTGATAAGATGGCCACTGAGATATTTGAATATAAAAGAAATAGGTCTGTGGTTTCCCAAGTGATACTTCCTTTTACTTTAGTGCCTACATAATGGATACCATCTATTTAAATTCTGAATACCCCATTCTTGGATGGAAATGGACTCCCCAGGATCCCAATCCCATTCACATCTATCACAAAGAGCTATTGAAGGCCCATTATAAGAACCATTTGTATAGAATTTGTAATGGTTTTATTCTTCCTGTACATTACTCCTTTTTCAATAAGCCCGCCCCTAGTATATCTGAGGAATCAAAAATTGACCTGACAGTAGTGGGTAGTTGGTTTGGAGAAGATAAATTCAACTATATAAGGCTTTTCAACAGCCTCACTGATCCTCATGTTCTTCCTCTGTACATCCCTTATAAACTACTGGCCCGAGAATTAGCATATTAGATAACATTTGCAGGAATGTCAAAAACCATTAGGGATTCCAAGAAACACATGTGGCCTACATTTCCCCTTCGGTGTCACACCTTTACCCTGTATGATTTTAAACATGCAAAGAATGAGGTCCAGAAAATCAAGTTGTTAAATCTTGCAACTATTCTGAAAAGGTAGTATGACCCTAAAAAGGTTGCCTATACTGTTACTTCTGAAGATAAAATCACAAGATTTGATCATGAAGAGGATAGCTTTGACGACTTGTTTTCTTCAGCAGAACTATTTTCCCAAGTCAAAGGATTGGCTAAGACTAAATTGGGAACAAACGGATTAGAAAAATTCAATAGGCTCAGGGCCCAAATATTGGAAACCATACCTTTAGATTTATTAGCTACAACCTCAACGGTTAGACCACAAGGCCACAGTGAATAGAAAATCACCAAGAATGTTCCTGAAATGGAGAAGGTTCCTAAGAAGAAGAAGACACTAGAACAGGAGCAGAAGCAGGTAACAGTTAGCGAACCCCTTGATACACACATTAATGTTGACCCTAAGTTGATCAAGGAATGGGAACAATTTGATTCTATCATCAGTAATCCAGAGAACACCCAAGGGTTCACTACACCAGAGGTGTCTACAACACATAAATCAATAGTTAACACAATTTCAGTTGTAGGAACAAGTGTCCCACCCAAGCTTCATAAAGACATAAAGATCATCCCTGAAAATTCCACTGATGAAATTGTTTTGGATATAGAAGAGATACCATCACTGGATGTCTTCTACAACCCTAAGCATAGGGTTGCTGTAGTCAAAAGATAGAAGAAGAAGAGGAAAATTGATCACTCTCCTCTTTTGACTCGTCAGAAGGGAAATGATGAATGTGGTATGGAGGGAGGAAGTAAATCTCTCTGAGTATTTAACCAAACTTTCTCAGTATGCTGGAGCATATACATTGGCAACAATAAATAAGGTTTCAGAGGTTAGTAATTTATTGAAGGAAAAAGATCAAGTGATCATTCAGCTAGAGGCACAATCGGTGGAACAACAACAAAGAATAGAACAACTTGAGCAGTAATTGGCAGAGCAAAGACAATTTAATGAACAATTGAATGTGAAATTAATTAATGAAAAGCAGAGAATTGATGAACATGCCATCCATAAGAAACAAGAGTTAACCCAAGCATCGAGCAAACTACAACTATTGAACGAGCAGGTGAATAAATCAAAAGAATAGCAAATCGCTCAAATGAAGGACCAAATAGAATGATTCAAAGAATATCTCAAGGTAGAAGAATTCAGAATTGAAGCTTTGGAGATGACCAAGGCTCTATCTCGGTAGTTGGACCTTCTATGTTATAATATCTCGTTGGTTGTTCCTTTATGTGATATCTCAGCAACTATGATCGATAAGTCAGTAGATGGAAGGCTTGAGTTAGAGAAGGCAGATGAAACCTTAAATAAGTTTCTAACTTGACAAGATTCAAATGAAGGAAAAGCTACCAGAGTTGGTGGAAATGGGAGTCTTAGTTAATGAAAGCTGAGAGAGCTACATCTAGATGTAGATCAATGACAAATAATTTGATTGAATTAATCAACAATAGTCTGCGTTTATGTAATATAATAACCAAATGCTCTCGAGGAAAGCTCCCATAGGTAAAATTGTTAGAACAATAGTGGAAATAGGAGCTAATGCATAGAGAAAAATTGATCGAAGGCATTCATAGCTTAACATGGGAGATGTTTTGGTCTTTCCTTGTAAAACCATAGAGTCAACGAATGTAAATGAAGTGTCTCACAGATGCGATCAATCACATGATCCCCAAACTTGCCAATGCCACATTTACAGCTTAGCTACACTCTTGTATGAGTCAGACACCAGAGGTCCAACCAATGCTTGCCATTTATCAACTCCGATCACAAGAAGATAAGTTGATTCAGTGAATCCTTTCAACCGACTGCAGCACTGCTATTTCAGGAAGAATTCCATATTTTTATGTTTTGGTTATAACAATGCATAGCATATTTATTTCATAGTTTTTTATTTTTGTAGTATTTATAGACCCTTTCATGTTTTTAGAAAGGGCCGTCAATTTTGTATTATGACTTAAGTTAGGAGTTGCACTACTATTCTTCCGATATATTTATTTTTATAAAAGACTGGACCTAAATTCTGAATTTTGATAAAGAAGGCTTTTATGAGATATGCACTTTTGTTTCCTATGAGAGTATTCCCAAATTAGAAGACAAAATTTGAATGTGATTCACAACGGAGGAGACACAAATGCATACGGTACTACTATCTATTATTTCACTTTATTTTTCTATGTGAATTAGCATTTATCAACTTTACTATTATTGATGTATATATGTTTCTAAAACAATTATTTAATCTGTCACTATTCAATGTTCTTGAATTGTCATCTTTCATATATATATGTCAGTGATATATTAAGATTATTGTGATAACGTTTTCATTATTACCTTGTTCAATTAATTGAACAATGTAATTATCATATGAATGCATATTTTTATTTATGAGTAAGTCATCTTCATGTTTACTTGTCAATAAAACCAATCAAGGATCGCACTAAGAGAAAGAATTACCGAGATAGATTAGTTATCTTTGTGTATTTTTGCACTTTAGAATAAAGCACTTATCACTCCTGTTATACATTACCAATCAATCATCCATCAACTCAAATATCACTGGGAAACTGCTGCCATTACATCCAGTCGGAGCCACCAAACCAAACTTAAAAGGAGCTGCTTTAAGGTCCAGACTGGATGGTTTTCCCTGATGTTGATGCAGCGGTTTTCTAGGCATCAACATGTTATTAGAATTTAAGTTGTGTGAGTTAGTATGATGTTGTCTCGGAGAAAAGTTAAATCCAATTAAAGTTTGCAGGAATTCATATTTAGTAAATTATGTATTTATGTAGATATTTACACATGTTTCCATGCATTAACGTGTTACAAAGTATGTAGGAAGTTTGAAAAGTCTGCATGTCTCCATATATTAACTTTTCAAGGAATTACACGTCTTCATGCATTAGCATATTGTTTTTACTTCTTTTTAAAGGGTTTGTTAAAAGGGGAAGGACCATAAACATTTATGAAGAGATTATAAAAGGTTTTGTTAAATATTTGGAGATTTATTTGAAAGGTTTGGAGATAAAGTTTTTTATTTTTATTTTTTCTATTAAAAAAAATATGCGTGGTATGAAAATCAATTAATAATAAAAATAATAAAACTAATTAATTGTTTACAAAACATCTATAACATGCAGAAAGTATTAAAGTTGAAATTGTTAGACTTTTTGAATAGGAAATGGATATTTAAGGAAATTCAAATAATTTTGCTTATTTTAATTTTCCTTAAATACAACAAATTTTCATGCCTTGAAAGAGTCTAAAGATGGATTAGAAATTCTTAGAAATAGTAATTACTTTTGTATGTATGCAATTTATGAAAAGCTAGTTTAAGTAAAAAAAAAACATGTCAAGTTGATTGTGAGTTTGCATGATATCGTTAGATGGAGAAAAGTCATGACTAGTTAGAGTTTGCATGATTCCATATTTAATAATTTAGGTCAAGTCTAGTTAGAGTTTCCATGATCCGATATTTAGAGTTTGCATGATCCCATATTTAATAGCTTAGTTCAAGTCTAGTTAGAGTTTGCATGATTTCATATTTAATAATTTAGGTGTTTATATGCATATGGTTGGGTCATTGTAGAAAAAGAAGCAAGAAAATATACAAGTCACAACTTTGTAGATGTATATGAGTGAATCAAGTTTTGTGTTTAATAAAGTATTTGAGCAACAACTCACATTCTTTCTGTGTATTTTTTTTTGTTTTCCTCCTCTGCTTTTCCATCATATTAGCATCAGAGTTATCGTCGAGTTTCAAGATCCAAGGAGCTATAATTAAAGGGAGGTGAGAAGCCTAAAAAAACGCTACTATATCTAGAGAAGATAACCAAAATCATCTGTCCATTCCTACATATTTTTGTTCATCTTCTCTTTTAGCTATAATTGTAACCAGTCTATTATCTTGTATACATGCACAGTCAAAATCAATTTTAAAAATATATTCATTATGCTCTACTATGAGCTTTCTCCGCTTTCTCTTCATAATCTTGATTTTCCATTTGTTTACTAACCTATGTTGTTGTAAACGAGTTGTCTTCCACTTGGCCTCTAGACAAAAGTGGGCTTCTATCACCAAATAAAAACATATCAGTGAGATCTTTATTGTTGCATCATGTGCAACCAATCATCACTAGTTAATTATTCTTCATCAAAGTTAACATTAAAAATTTCAATTGTTAGATAGAATAACCCACTTTTTGCTCCATTGGTAGATTTATCTATGCTAAACTTAGTTGCTTCTAGTTCACACACCACTTCATGAGAATTTCTCAACTTTTCTTGATAACTTGCTATTATAGTGGCAACTTCAACCTTCAATTCTTCCTCAAAGATGGCACTTTGAATAATTGACACAATCAATCCCTATTTGAAAAAAGCGATTATAAATGTCATCACCATAATTGTCCTCAATTCTTTGGTTGGATATATAAGCATGCATGTGTTGAGTAACAATTTCAACTTCACCAAATTCTTCAGTTGTTGTTAAATTCACTAGAGATGCACTCTCAACTCTGTAAACCATTACTTTATATGAAAAATTCTCTTTTTCATTCTCAAACTTAAATGTCTTAACCTCTGATTCAAACAAGTCACCATCATCTTCACCATCCATCGTTGTTATAGTGGAGTTCTCGTGCATTTATATGCTCTTTCTCCACTTCACACACAAAGGCTTCAACTTCCCTCTCTATAATTTCTTTTGTGTCTTCTTCATCCATATGAATGTCTACATAATGGGTTTCAATTTTATACTCTTCGTGACCATCATCTGCATGTGAGTGGGATTCTCCAAGATTTGTTGACCTCCTAGAGTCTTGCTAATTTACTCTCATACCCATGATTGACTTCTCTATTGTCTCTTCAACGTACTGTGACATAACTTCTTGTTCCATGTCAGTCTTATTTCTACCAAATTATACTCCCAAGATATTCCATGCTTCCTAGGAAGATGTAGCTTTTTCTACCTTGCACAAAAACTTCTTACGGAATGCTAATTTTATAAGACCCAATACTAAAGCACTACATACTTGCAAATATGGTTTATTAGACTGATATTCAGTCAACTCTTTACATCGAAGAAATTTTTTCACTTTGACAAACCAAAAATAAAAAAATTTACCACCAAATTTTGAAAGTGTTACTAGATCCATCCTAATTTTTTCTTTCTTGAATTGTTTTGTTTAATCTACTTTTCTTTTAGTTGCCTCAATTTCTGAAGGAATGTTTATGAGCTCTTCAAAATAATCTAGCTCTTCCTTTCAATTTCTTTCATTGGTTTTCTTCATTCTCTCTTTGTAACTGTAAAAATTCGATAGAAATTGCAACTACTCAAGATTTCAAACCGAAAAAACAAGAGACGATTCTACTCTACTAATCCGTGGAATGGAAATCAAAATTTAGAACAACATCCATAGACATGAAATAAGAAACACCACATGCACACCATGATTTTTAGAGGAGCCAAATTGGGGAAAAAACATCAAGCCTCTTTGCATTAATTAGTTTAATAGGGGAACTATTAGAATAGATATTTTCAGCTCTGCGCTCAACCTAAGAAAGAATAATTGTTCTGTCTACTGAATTGAGAAACTCTACCCAACACTTAGTTAATTATTTTCTCACCTAGAATCCATTTCCTTGTGCAATACCAAACGAAATTATTTCCTAAAAGGTAGGAATTTCCTCCTAATTGATTTCACAATTCCTAAGGATTGATCTTCTTATTTCATGTAGCACCTGTACACTCAAACTAGTATGCAACTCATGTTACACTACCTTGTCATCTCTTCTTCAACTGAGAAATTTGAATTACATGCATGTATTAGCTATATCGAGTTGATTGATCAGTTACCTGACAAATATCTGAGTTAGACTGTGTTGACAATGATGGGCCTACCAACATTCAAGGGGATATTTGTGGTAAGAAGTCCCAATAGACCCCAAACCGTTTAGAGTAGGAGTCCAAGCAGTGGGTGGTAATGCAGTGCCTTGAATGTGGTAGCATGCAGAGATAGGTATGATTATTTTGGGTGGAAGAAAGTGTGTGACCTTGTAGTGAGTCAAGTGAAATGTTGGGAGTTCTAACACATGGAGGGGAAAAGGAAGTGTTCCCCTTAGATGCATGTAATAGTACGTAGCTTGAAAGGAACACATGAGCATAATGACATCACCAACTAAGATTCAGAATAGTCCACAAGTTAAAGTGATGGGTAATCCAACAACACGCATTCAACATGATTCATACAATTTCATACAAAGTATTTCATGAGCAAATGCATAAGTTAAACAACATACATTGCTAAAGAAATCAAAATAGTCCAACTACAATAACAACATATGCATGAAAGTGTGGTGGCTTTGTTCTCTTTATTATTATAAGTGAAAGTTCCATCCATACATACACCATTGACAACCACTAGCCTTAATAGTGGAACACAACAGTGAAGAACACTTACTCCTCCAAATAAGTATACTTGCTCTGCATTGTGGAGAAGCCAAGGCTCATCACAATACTCCTAAGCCTTCTCTAAGCCTAAGCCTAGCCGAAATTTTGGCTCCCAAAATACTTGCTTTATGAGTTATGAGGTTCTATTTATAAAAAAGGGTGGGGTGACACTTCACATTCCCTTGTGTGCCTTTTTGACTACCCTCACAACTATTTAATATCTTTAAAAATAACCCATTACATTACATAGTGATTGTTCACATTCCACTAATGACACTTGGAATTTCACTTACAACATATTTACTAATAATATAACATTTTCCACATGTACCCATGCGAGAAAAAATAGGCTAGAGACAACCCTAACGAGACAAAACACTTTGAATAAGAAGTTTTGGAAAACACCAACTAGCAATCTCCACTTGATGCTTCTCGGTCACATACTAATGTGAAGCTTGGTACTCTCCGATGATGTCCCCAAACTGCTTGATGGTGTCTTTCTAATAGAAAAATCTTACCTCCATAGCTTTTTGGTATATGGTCTCAGAACCTATATCCAACTCATTATGAAGCATGAGCAACATGATGTTGATATTGACAGGACCGTTGATGTACTTCTACAAGTTGTGTGCATTTAGCTCCAAGTCTTTCCTGGTGGCCTCCAGTCTTAGCTACTCCACTTACTCATTGATATCTAGTCAGACTTGGTTCTTGTGTTTAACATTGGTGACAAACATATATTCACTCTCTTCCTGAGTTGTTGGATCTTCTTCCTTATCAACCTGTGTTGGTGGTGTTTTCTCTGTCATTACACCTTGCCTCTGTTCTTCTTTCTACTTCTTCTCCTCTTCCCATTCTTTCCTCCTCTGCTCCCATTCTTCCTTCGGTTCTTGTTCTACTTTCTACACTCTCAGTTATGCTACCTGCAAGCTCTGTTTTTCTCTCTTCCTCCAGTCTGTTGTCTATGTCATCTGCTTCCCTATTTCTTCTACTGCCAAAGTTGCATACATGAATATGGATTCCTCTTTCACTCTGTAGCTTTGTTCACCCTCTATTATGTTAGCAACCACCTCTTTCTGTGATCTTATACTGGATTGGTGACTTTTGTTCTTACTGCTGGACTTGCTATCATGTTAGTGTTGAATCCTTTTCTATGAATAGTTGAGTGGCTGCATATATTTGCAAGTTAAATAGTGCTTGCTCAACCACTTCCCTAGTAATTCTTTGAGTGATATCTCTTGAAGCAAATCCCTTTTCTTTCACGGTACAATGCCTACTAGAGAGAATTACTTCACGAGTGCAGTATCTATGGGATAGGAAGGACACTCATTGTAAGAAAACATTAGCTCTTGCAAATCTAACTTCACAACATGATCAAGTAGCAATCATGGCATCTGATTAGAGTGATTACATAGTTTTGGCTGATAGGGGTGACTAAATGACTGTTATGCTCTTAACCTGCAAAGTAATACCCAAACATGGAATTTGCAAAGAAAAGATACCGAGAACACAGAATATGTGAAGAAAATATACCCAGAGCACAGAATAGCAATGATTTTATTGTTGAGAGAGAAATGTTCACAGGCCTCTTCGAGGGGGCAACCTCCAATAGAGCAGAGCTCGATTACAAAACAAGACACGATACTCCTCGCAGGGAGTCTCTATCCTTTATATACGACTCATACATGCAATACCACGGGCCAATATCATGAGTTTTATTAATACCATCTATCTAATACTACCGCCCATTTACCATCTATCTAATACTACCGCTCATTTGCAACTAACTGTGGTCCCGTCATTAATTGCGGGTTAACCACTTACAAATATTAATATGGGCTTTATTGAATCTTGACTATGACGTGATCCCATGACATAAATAAGGGGGTTAGGGTGGGACCCTAACATGCCCTCCCCCTTAAGACTAGCCTTGTCCTCAAGGCTGAAGCTGCGGAAACTGCTGAAGAATAGTGGTTGGTTCCCAAGCTGCATCTTCCGGAGAGGTGTCTTTCCATTTGACGAGGACCTCCTTAATCATGCGGTCGCGCAGGTGCTTGTCTCATGTGTCTAGGACCTGTTCAGGTTGAAGCTAGATTGACCCTTCTTCGTCCAATTCAGGTAGACTAGTTTGAACTCGGAAATTGTTCCCAATCACTTTCTTGAGGCATGATACATGGAAAAATGGGTGCATTTTTGCTATAGGTGGCAAAGCCAACTTGTAAGCCACTTCTCCAATGCGCTGAAGTACTTGGTATGGTCCGTATAATTTTGGAGAGAGCTTTTGACAACCCTTGTCTTTGAGTGATGTTTGCTTATATGGTTGCAGCCTCAAAAAGACCTGATCCCCTTCTTGAAATTGGCACTCTGAGCGATGTTGGTCAGCCTGTTGCTTCATATGGTTCTGAGCTTGATGAAGATTCTCGTGTAGATGGGCAAGCATGGTTGCGCGGTGTTGTAGGAGTTGATCCACAGATTGTACTTTGGAGCACCCCGTGAGATAAGAAGTAGGGGAAGGCGGAAGTTGTCCATAGACTGCTTCATAGGGAGTCATTTTGGTGGTGGCATGATAGTTGGTGTTATACCACCACTCCGCCAGAGGTAACCACTGTACCCAAAGGTGTTGCTTTTCTAAAAAGAAACACCTAAGGTAGGTTTCTAGACATTTCTTGACGGCTTCTGTTTGACCATCTATTTGCGGATGATATGAAGTACTGAGTTTGAGTTGAGTGCCTTGTATTCTGAAGAGCTCCTACCAAAAATTACTGGTGAATATTGGTTCACGGTCGGACACAATAGAAGTGGGCATGCCATGCAATTTGAAGATCTGATCCATGAAAGTTTGAGCAACAAAAGTTGGTGTAAATGGTTGGGGTAGGGCACAAAAATGAGCATACTTCGACAGTCGGTCCACAACCACCATGATGACTGACTTGTTCCCAGACTTTAGAAGACCTGTAATGAAATCCATGGAGACCTCCGTCCAAATTGATGCCGGAATGGGCAATGTTTGTAATGTGCCTGGTGTGTTGACGGTTTCCCCTTTGTGGTGTTGACAAGCATCACATTCTGCTACGAAAGTAAGGATGTCCTGTTTCATGCCGGCCCAAAAAAATGATCTTCTGGTGCGAGCGTATGTCTTCTGAAAGCCCGAATGTCCTGCAATGGGAGATGAGTGCAATTCTGCCAAAATGCGACTTTTGAGGGTGGATGTTGGCGATATTACGACTCTGTCCTTGTAGCGAAGAATATCATTCTGCCACGAGTAGCCCTTGCTGGAATTAGGATCTACCTGCAATTGAGAAATGAGTTGGGAGAGCCCGGGATGTGAAAACCATTCCCTACGAGCCTCTTCAATCCAGTCGGGAAAGGGGAGGGAAATTGCGAGCAGAGTACTTTCCTCCTCAAATTGGCGCGACAATGCATCTGCTACCCTGTTGTATTTCCCTTTCTTGTAAATGATCTCATAATCATATCCCAGCATTTTGGCTAACCATTTATTTTGTTGTGGGGAAGATAGCCATTGCTCCAAAAAATATTTAAGACTGTGATGATCTGTGCGGATTTGGAAACGTCACCCCAACAAGTAAGGTCGCCAGGTCTTGACTGCATGTAAGATGGCCATAATTTCCTTCTCGTAGGTAGATTGGCCCAGATTCCTCCCACTTAGTTGTTGGCTGGTGAAGGCCAATGGTCGCCCTTCCTGCATTAAGACCGCTCCAATACCTGTTCCTGAAGCATCACATTCAATGACAAATGATTTGGTGAAGTCCGGTAGTGCTAAGACAGGAGTGGAACACATGGCGGTTTTGAGAGCGGTAAATGCCTGTTGTGCTTCCTCATTCCAGAAGAAGGAATTTTTCTTTAGGAGTTGCGTTAGGGGCTTCGCTATGAAGCCATAGTTGTGGACAAATTTACGATAATAGCCTGTGAGACCCAAAAATCCTCCCAAGCTTTTCAAGGTCTTAGGTTGAGGCCATTCTTGCATTGCCTGGATCTTTTTGGGGTCCACCTTGACACCTTCACGCCCCACAATGTGGCCCAAATACTCAACTTCTTCCATGCCAAACGAACACTTAGACATCTTGACAAATAATTTATGCATGCGGAGCAGTTGCAAGAGTAGATCTACATGCTGAAGATGTGCCGCCCAAGTGCCACTATAGATGAGGATGTCATCGAAGAAGACAAGGACAAATTTTCTGAGATATGGTTTGAGGAGGTGATTCATAAGGCTCTGAAAAGTAGAGGGGGCATTACAGAGACCAAATGGCATGACCAGGAACTCATAATGGCCTTCATGAGTTCTGAAAGCTGTCTTGGGAATGTCGACTTCCTTCATGCGAATTTGGTGGTAGCCTGAGCGAAGATCCAACTTAGTGAAGAATTGAGCCCCATTGAGTTCGTCCAGCAAATCATCAACCAATGGGATGGGAAATTTATCTTTGACTGTTAACTTATTGAGGGCCCTGAAGTCGGGACACATCCGCCACTCCCCATATTTCTTGAGGACCATGACCACTGGGGATGAATAAGGACTAATGCTGGGACGAATGACACCTGCTTCCAACAATTCCTTGATGATTTTTTCTATTTCATTCTTTTGGGTGAACGGATATCTATATGGCCGCACATTTGGGGGTTGGGCCCCTGGAACCAATGTGATGCTATGATCATGTTCCCCTCGCGAGGGTGGAAGCTCATGAGGCTTGTCAAAGACCGTCCAATGTTTATTTAAAATCTGTTGCATCTCAGGATGAATTGGCGGAGACATGGTGTCTACTACCTGGATGGCATTGAATTGAGCTACCACTCCATGATGGCCCTTTTTTAACAATTTTTCCATCCTATGCGAGTTGATGATAGATGGGGCTCCTGCCTGTAGTCCACGAAGGGTATGTGTGGAGTTGTTCTGCTTAAAACTCATATATAACTCCTGGAAAACCATTGTGATTGGCTCAAGAGTGCAGAGCCATTCCGTGCCTAGGACAATGTCGCAACCCCCCATGTGTATTTCAAACATGTGAGTTTTCAATTGATAATCCCCCATTTGAATTTTGGCATTTTCACAGCGACCTTCACATTTCATTGTGCCCCCATCTGCAATCTAGACTTGGAAGTTAAAAACTGCCCGGACGAAACAATGTGCTGCTTCAGCGATCTTTTGATGAATGAAATTATGGGTACTTCCACTATCAATCAAGACTACTACTGGGCGATGTTTAAGAAAACCCTGATTTTGAGAGTTTGAGGGGAATAAATTCCTGCCAATGCATTTAGCGAAATAATTGGTTCATCAGATACAATTTCCTTTTGGTTATCTTCTTCGATCTCCTCCGGTTCCTCAAGTGGTGGATCTTCCTCGGTGGAGCTGTAGTCAGTGGCATCTATTTGAAAAAACTTGTGCTCTTTGCATTTATGACCCGAGGAATATTTTTCATCACAATAGTAACATAGTTCTTGCTTCCTTCTTTCGGCCATTTCCGCAGGTGACACCTTTTGAATCTTAAGTGTCTGAGTCGTATTGGGAGCCTGTGAGGGACAACCTTTAGCGGGGAAGTTGGGGCGGCTGGATTGGACTGTTAATGCACGTTCCACCTTACGGGCTACCTGGCAAGCCTCTGTCCATGTGGGAGGGTGGTCGAGTAGAACCTGAGCTTTGATGGCT
The DNA here is from genome assembly GCA_031772625.1 of Pinus tabuliformis. Classification (NCBI taxonomy): domain Eukaryota; kingdom Viridiplantae; phylum Streptophyta; class Pinopsida; order Pinales; family Pinaceae; genus Pinus; species Pinus tabuliformis. The sequence goes on from CM062811.1 coordinate 638,144,387, forward strand.
TCTTGAAGACCGCTGATAAAGAATTCCATGTAGAACTCATCTGTGAGACCCCTAGTGCGGAAGGCTAAGGCTTCAAAAGCAGTAATATATTCCTCCACTGTACCCGTCTGTCGGAGCTTAGTGAGACGCCCCAGAAAAGAGTCTTCCTGTTCAAAGCGACTGCGAAAAGTTTTGGCAAATTGGGCCCAATTCTGAAAATGTCCATTGCAACGCTGATGCCATTCCTTCCATTGCCATCGTTCATTATCCAAGTACATGATGCCCACCATAAGCTTAGTCCCCTCATCTATGATATGATTCAATTGGAAATACTGCTCCATTTGTGCTAGCCATGCGGACGTGTGAGAACCGTCAAATTTATGCATATCCAACTTGGGAGGTCGCTAACTAGGTGGTGGATGGGTGTGCCAGACGTGCTGAGAGTGGCTAGAATCACCCTCATGGTATTCATGGCCATTATACGCCTCCTCATGGGCTGGCTCCTTGCCCTTTGGGAGTGCATCATGTATCTGATTACTTATTCCTTTAAGCTCAAGTTCGATATTCTTCACCGCAGTTTGGAGGGAGTGCACATGGTCTTCAATTTTGTCGATCCTTTCATTGGCCATCGCTTGAGCACGAGTTTCTACCATACACCAACCTGAGGAAAAAAAATTGGGACCACCTAAAATTTTTTTACTAAGAAATTGAATGGTACCACCTTGCTCAGCTCGTCGTCCTGATTCTGATGGGCTAGGTCACCAATAAGCGCCCCGGAAGATCTCAGACTCTTTTTTTTTTTGGAAAACTCCTAATGGAGTTTTACTCCTTCCTGATCCAATACTGCGGTCACCAAATCCTCAGAATGTCAATGCCGCCAAAAGTCCTGTGAAAATTATATCCAGGGACATGAACCCTTCACAACTACTCCGATCTGGTGGATCTGAGAGATCTGAATGGTGGAACAACTGCTGCTGCTGATCTGATGGAGCTGCGGGACTGATGTCGGCTGCTGCTGCACTTGCTGATCTGGAATAGGTGATGTGTGATCCCCCAATAGAAAGGGAACTATGGTCTTGAGGAGTGTCAGGTGCTACAGATCGCAATATACATAAGGGTCTGACAGTAGTACTCGGCCCAATGTTTCAGGGCTCTAACTGAGGAGGATCGACCATACCCTTAGCTGTACAACCCGACTACCCTATCGTACGGGCGAGTAATCTCTCCGAGTGCTGTTCTCGGTGTACTGTAGCCACAAGACGGCCGAAGGTTTATCTATGGCGAGGTTTCAAGGGAGCTAGGGGGCTTCCTATATACCCAGAGGGTACGTGGAAGACAGTCCGTGCATGGTTCTGTCTAATGCGATACTACTCGAAGGGGTACCCACAGGGGTTACAAGGGAGTCCAACAGACATGACCACCTCTTGTATTTCCTGCATGCATGCATCCCCAAATCCACAGGTTTATGCGCTTAACGACAGATCCCGTGGTTTAAAGACGCCGGAACACGTCTCTAGCCAAAAATTTTTTTGCTAAAATTTGGAGATCCCACCGAGCCCTGGAAAGTGCTCTGATACCACTTGTTATGCTCTTAACCTGCAAAGTAATACCCAAACATGGAATTTGTGAAGAAAAGATACAGAGAACACAGAATATGCGAAGAAAATATACCCAGAGCACAGAATAGCAATGATTTTATTATTCAGAGAGAAATGTTCACAACCCTCTTCGAGGGGGCAACCTCCAATAGAGCAAAGCTCGATTACAAAACAAGACACGATACTCCTCGCAGGGAGTCTCTATCCTTTATATATGACTCATACATGCAATACCACGGGCCAATATCGTGGGTTTTATTAATACCATCTATCTAATACTACCGCCCATTTACCATCTATCTAATACTACCGCCCATTTGCAACTAACTGTGGTCCCGTCATTAATTGCGGGTTAACCACTTACAAATATTAATATGGGCTTTATTGACTCTTGACTATGACGTGATCCCATGACATAAATAAGGGGGTTAGGGTGGGACCCTAACAATGACTATGGGAACTATGCACCAGATAGTCCCAACAATCTGTGTGGATGCTTGATGATTGGAACTATACAATGCGTAGTTTAGTCTGGGCCAGAGCTTGGGAGAGGTTGTACATTGAACAATATCAATGGATATGTTGGGAGAATGGATCTTGAAACTGTGTAATGTGCAGTTCGAGATAGGCCAGGATAAAATTTGCACAATTCCAAAATCCAGGGTAGAGGCCTTGAGATCCTAGATTCCACAATGCATGAATTGAACTGTGGGATCCAGGGGGGGGAGCCTAGATCTGTCCAAGGGAGTTTGAAAAACAAGTAGATCTGAAAGATGGTGTGAGGCTAAGTTTATATATGATTAAGTGTATATGCATGTGTGTGAAACAAGTACTACAATTTATTACACTGGAGGTATTTAAAGCATGTGAAGTGAGTTGTTGCAACGATGACCTTTGGTGCAAAAATGGGAAAAATCATGTGACACTTGGGAAAGGAAATCTATAAATTGAAACAACACTCCTATAGGCTAAATCAAGTTAAAAATCCATCAACCATTCAAATAAACAAGTGAAACAACACTCTCACAAGCTAAACAAACAAAAATGACAGAAAAAAGTGACAAAAGACTATAAAAGAAAAAATCCACCCGAAAAACTGACAATGATCACACTGAAGGTTTCTTGATATCCTCAAGAATTTCAGAGATCGAATAGAAAATGTTAAAATGAGATATTGCAACATCGAATAAATAGATATGGTCAATTTAGGGTTTATGACGTGAAGGCCAAAAATCAAGGAAAAAATGACACTTGGCGACAGTTTCTAAAATAGCTCAAGTGTTTCCTTTAGGCTGCTAAAAATAGATCCATATTTTCTAGGGATGGTTTTTCAATTTTTCTTTTCTCTTTTTTTCAAGGAAATCTTCCATGTATGGCCTGTATAGATTGAGTGGTTCTGGGAAGGATTAGGAAACTCACTGGCTCATGCACTAAGAAGCTTCTGAGCAAGAAGCTTCTGCGTAATTTCTGGGTTGAGTAGATATGGGAAGCCTCTCATGCTCTACGTAATTTCTTAGTTGAAGGTTGGCTATCAGCTGGCTTTATGTAATTTTAGAGCTCAAGGCTCACTATCAACTTGGACTGTGAAATTCTCAAGAGCAAGGTTGGTCGCCCTGAAGGATTGCACAGTTCACTAAGGTAATCCTGGAACTGGGTTGAAACCAAGTCAAGATATTGGCTTATGGGTAAGACAGTAAAGCAAGTAAGACAACACAAGGAAAAATGAAAATGATGAAGCTCAATAAAAGCACAAGTACTTGTGTTAATGCAATATGAACTATTGTGATTCAAGAGGGAGGCTCCAAAAGGAAGCACATGAAAAATTTTGGAGGGTGGTCATAGTCGCTACAACATTGGAGACCCACTATTAGAACTCTAGCTCTCTGTATTGACCTTGCCTCATGTAAACTGAGTTTAACGCTTACAGAAGTATTGTTGAATTCTTCGATTGTCATAACTTCTTCAATAGCTTGAGTTAAATATGTAGTCCCTACCATTCTCTTCATCAACAACACACATACCAAGCCAAGGAAACTGAGTTATTTAGATTGGGGATTAGGGGTATATTGATGCATAAGTAATATAGACTTTTAGATTTTTATTTTCATCTCTGATGTTACTCCGCTACCAGCAGGCCTAGACATTACCCAAGCGGAGTCACTTCAGGAATGCAAGCATTACTCCAATGTTAGCGATCGTGGACAGTACCCTGATAGAGTTACTTTCCTCACCTATCAATGTAGGAAGCTTTCTCTTCTTTCACCTTTATTTTATTTTTTTCATTTCACTTTTCATCTTTCAAAGAACTGTGCATAGGCACTTATTTATTTCTTGAGGTGGAATAGGGATCCTGACTTACTGAGATAAGAAAATGTTGTCCCTTTAGAGAAGGATGTTTATATATACCTCTGACATACTTGTTAAGGTTTTCCTCATCTCCTTACTCTACTTGAATGAGTTGGCAAGGGATAAACAAATATAGAAAATCGATTAGAGTAGGCACTACTAGTTAAGAGTGCAAGCATCATGATTTCACTATGATTCTCTCTAAAAGGAATGTATTTTCCATCAGGGTATCATCGACTAGAAGAAATACAAGATGTCCATAAAGAGAGGGAATAAATAGATAACCAAGTGTTGATAGTTGTATAAGTCATCATGTATTTCACCTTGCTTGTCTCAAGAAATGAAACAGTGTCATGCAGGAACTAATCTTATGGGTGCACAAACAAACAAACAAGGAAATAAGTATGAAGAAGCAAAACATAGTAAACAAAATAAAACATGAAAGCAAAGACTACTCCTACTCCTAATCTAAGAAGAGCATGGGCTAACTCATGTGAAGTGATGTATCCAATGCAGCCACTGGTGCATTGGTTGACCCATGTAGGTGATAGCATGATTGAAAAGAAATATATTCAAGAATACCAACAAACAAGAAAGATAAAACAATGCAAACCAAATTGTTTGAGGTTTCAATATATCCACAGAAAAGAAAAGATTGAAATCACATGAAAGGTACTCTGTAGCCATTTCATGGTGTTCTGTCACATTGTGCATGGACGATAAGCATGTACACACCTTCGAACTTGAAAAATAAGAAAACATGAAGAAAGAAAGAAAAAAAAATTCACAACAGTGCTTGGTATGTATGACTCCAATGCATGAGAAATAGGATCACGTGATTCTGGTGGAGGATGCGAGAACCATGAATTAGATTGATTTTCAATGTTAATAAGGGAGTTATGAGGAGCCTAGGGAGATTCAATAGATTTCTTACCAAAAGTGGAACTAACCTCAAGGCTATGAGAACTTGACATAACCATCATTCTGAGCTGAAGTTCCTTGACAAATTGAGGAGTTTCCACTTCATCAGAAGATGGATCATCTTAGACCAATGGATTAGAAAGATCAATAATAGGTGAGTCATAATCGTGATCAAATGAATGAGTGAAAAGACCTCGACAACCCCGATCAGAAAATTCAAGATGGATAATGACATCCTCTTGATCTGACGAATCCTAAATAGGGGGTGATGAAAACAAACAATTTCACCCTCTAAGTTTTCAAAATTAAAGATAAGAGATCATGTGGATCTGGCAAGATAGATTTCTCCTCTCTGAAATCAAATGACAGACTGACATTGCAAACATTCTATGAATGATTGGAAGTGGAAACATCCAGATATGGATTTCCACAATAGGGAACAAAAATGGAAGAATCACAGAAGATGTCTGGATAAAGAGGGCGATGTATGGGTAGAAGTAGATCGCCCTTCACTATAACTTCTTGTTTAGACTCCTAGACATACTCATAAAAAATGATAGCACATGTTGGTCATACAACACCAACTCCACTCACAACTTGATCCTCGTGAACATCACATGTGGAATCTTGAATAGATGAACAAAACACAAAAAAATCCAGAGGATCAAAGGAAACAGTGGATGGAGGTTGAGGGGATGTGACCACATAATAATCATCAGGCTTGCAGTCCAAATCTATGTAGAAATATGGAGTAGGAAGGGTAGGAGGAGAAGGTGATAGTTGAACAAGTTGATTCACAACTTCTCCCACCTCGTCCTATAGAGCTAGAGTTGTTTGATGAGAAGGGGATGAGGGGTCACTTGGTACAACAACCTCATCTGTCTCAGATGTAGAAGCTCTAACATCGAGGTACGTTGGGAGAGACTCAAAAGTTTGTATCTTGTGTTGATTCTCAGATATGTAAATAATATATTGAAATATTCCTTCCAAAAAGTTCTAGTCAACTTCATCTTCTAGAAATCCAAAATAGTAATGAAGAAAACAACCATAAAAGTGCTCAAGTTATTCATGAGGTGATTTTTGCAAACTATTTTTTTTTTTAATGAAGTGCTTTATGGTCATAGAGAACGAAAGCATTTCATAATTCTTTGGACATGCGAGAAGAATAGTGTATAGAGGTTGTGGGCAATGTGTGACACCATTACTTGACGCACCCTTCGAACATGAAAGTGAAAACCCATAGGAGATGTCATCCGAGGTAACATCATTCACTAGTAGGAAATGGTGAAATTAGTGACTAGGTGACTAAAAAATTTAGTCACCACAACTTTTCCAAGCGAAATACTACAAAAAAATTAGCAATATTAAGAGACTCAACTAAAAACGACTAACATAATCACTAATTTAGACCCGAGTTAAAATATACGAATAGCTAATAAGTAATACTACTAAAGATGACTAATGTGAATGACTAATTTAGTCTAGGAACAAAAATATGACTACCTAAAAAGAATTACAATAATATGGAATAGTCATTTATGTTAGTCATTTTAATTGCATCACTTCAACAATCAAAATTTGCAAGTCAAAGGGGATTCAAAGGTTGTTATAGATTGGATGAAAGGTTATAATTCCTTATACACTTCTTTATTGGATCAGAGGATGATTAGAATTATGGAGCTTATTAGAATCTTTAGGGTCATATCATTTTATCACATTCACAAGGAATTAAATAAAAAGGTTGATAAATTATCGAAAATGGGAGTGGGCCAACACCTCCTTTTGCAACATGACATGACCACCTATATATGTTGCAACTACCTTGCCAACTTATTTAGTGGGTTGCATATCTATTTCACATTTCTTCTTCGTCTTGAAAAGTGGTAGTGCTAAGGAGAGGGTATGAACTTTGATCAAGGAAAGTTCACTTAGTACCACTACCAAGTTTGCTATGTGCAACTTGCTAAATGTCTTAATTTTTCTTCACAAATTCTCATGGTGCTTAAATTACTTGTCTAAACCTCTAATTGAGAATACAACCTTCCAACATCTCTAAACATTCAAACTCTTCGACCTTGCTTAGAGTCTTCTTAGAAGTGAATTCATACTTGAAGTAGAACCTAACACTAGCATATTGAATGTGCATGCTCATTCCCTATTTTAAATCCTCATTGAAACCACATTACCACGATACATAAAATGAAATGTTCACGCCTTAAGGAAAAACACCGACTTTTCTTATAACGACCTAAACTATGTGAATGACTAGGAGAGAATTCCATTTTCTCAAGATGAATAGGCAAGGTCTTACAACCCCATTCATGTAACAATTTGAATATATTTAACCTAAGGAAAGATATGTATTCTACTCCTTCCAAATTTCACATATGAATTTTAATAAACTAACACTTGTTTTTAACTATTAAATCCATTTACTATATACTCTATTTTATTTTTACCCACCTAATATACAAAAGAAACCTAAAAGTTTTCAATACAACCAAGTTAAAAGCACTTATTTCCTTCCAACATCTCACATTTTACCTCCATAAAATTTAATGACAAAATCATCACATAAAAAAATAACCTTAAAATTAAATTATTATTATTATTATTATTATTATTATTATAAATACCACCTAGCATCACAACTAAGAACATTACTTTAAAATTAAATTATTATTATTATTATAAATACCATCTAATATCACAACTAAGAACATGTAAAAGCCAACTAAAATATGTGAGCGAAAATAAAATATTGTATCTATTTTTTTAGCATTGGAAAATTTTAACACTTTTCAAAAATTTAAACTTTAATTTTTCTGTACAATACCCCTCACAACCAAGGACTTTTCAGAGTGCGGGAAAATGACATCCCTGTTAGAAAATTATATATTACAGAGAAATGGAACACATAAAATATATTGCAGAAATATAAACATAGAATACACATAAAACAAGAGACATATATATACGTGGCTCACCCAATTTGGGCTACGTCCACGGAGAAACAACCAGTCCTTCCTTTTATATTATCTAGAAAACTAAAGAGATACAACCTACAATAGATCCATTGTAATTCCCTCTTCTCTCACACACAACCTCCTCTCTCTTTCTCACTCAAACTACAGATCTACATCGATGCAATACAATTCCCTCATATACAACGAGGGTTTGCCTTCTAGGGCAAAAAACCCTAAATTAAACATAACTTCTACTGTCAAATATTCAGCTAATGAGCGACCCAGATTGAATAAGAAATTACAACTTTTTACAAGGCAATTTTACAACTATTTTTAGCTTCAGGGGCACTGCCCCCAACACCCCTCCAGGGGGGGCTCCAAATAATCGTCGTCGCCCCACCTTGGACCCCCTGGCAGTGTACATTTTATGAGCAGCATTGCCGCCAGATTATGAAATGGGGTCCAACGTAGTGATACCTCTGAATAAGGAAGATAATCAGGGTCCACACAAAAAAATCCCAACAACAAAATTTTCATAATGCAGGAAAATGACATCTAAGAGAGTTGTGAATTATGGTTTTATGACTAGCGGACCTAATATCGAATGTCACCATCGAATGCTACCATCGAATCTTCAGTCCATTTATCACTAATAGATCCAATATCGAATGCCACCATCGAATCTTCATGCATAGGAAGTGATTCGATTCTGGTCGAGGATCCTGAGGAGCAGATTTATTCATACTATACTTTAGCATATGGACCTAGATAGTGAGATATATCTATCCAATAGCCTCAGATATCTCTCTTCTCCACATCACAGCTACAAGTAACATTCTTCACCTTTTTTCTAAAATACCATCGGAGTCAAACTATCATCGGAATAAGCAATTACAACAAACCCTATGAAGAGCAACCTGGTCTTTGGCCTTGGAAATCGCTGACAGAGTTCGGTCCAAGAGTGATACAGCGACATTTTTTGTATGCAGTTTGATCCAAATTTTATGTCACGTGATTGAATCCGAGAGAGTCTCAGTTCTATCGACCAACTTACAAAGGTCGTGTTTAGTTCCAAATAACTAAACTTCCATAGCTCTGTAGGGAAATAAGGAAACCCTGTAGGGTTTTCCAGAATCCAGATCTTGGAACTATTATCATTCAAACACTCAGAGGCATCTATTCTCATTGTCATTGGCAGTATCTATCTTCCTGAAGTAGTTGTCATCTTCTCAATATATTCAAAACCTGGTGAGTCATTCCTAGCTTTTAGTTCATCTTTAAAAGCTAGAGACTACCATTCTAGTACATATTATCGTTTGATTAAATACTATAAAATCTATCCCATTCTCGCTTCCAGCAGATAAATACCAAAGATCATTTTTGTACATTCCATTTGGAGCCCAATCTGACACTCCAAACTATTTATCTATGGAAACTAAATCCAAGAAACCAAAATTACCATCACATTATGATCCCATATGGGTTGAGGCCTCCTCCCTCCAATAAAATACTCAATATTGTTGAATTCTCCATCCTATTCCTAGAAGAGTGAAAGTATATTGGCCCCTTCCTGTGGGATAATTTGAGGGTACCTTGTATTGAGATTTTGTCAGTGGAGGTTGCTGTAGTGATCCCTCAAGTGAGTCCAACATTTGGTGTAGTGAAAGTTGAGGAAACACATTTGAGGATTACCCTTTTGGTTGGGATCCATTTCTCTTCATTCGGAAGGGCCTTCATGCCATTCCGAATCTTTCCAAAGATGACATGGAAGATTTTCTATCGATGGTAAGTTTATGCCGATTAGATTTAAACAATCTTATTCAACATTTACCATTGCATGATGCTCATTTTTGGTTACTTGAATATAACTCACTTCTTGATTTCAAGTCTAAATGGTATCTAGTAATGGCTATGCTTCCACAACCATAAGAAGATAATGATGAATGACGTGAATTTGTATTTCATAAATCTCAACTTCTTGTGGATTCATTTCAGCCACTTTCTTATGTATAAGTCATTGTTTTACAGGGAGGAATTCTTGTAGAGTTTGCAACTGGTCTAGGGGTTTTGCAGGAGAGTATTTCATTAACTTGCAGAGAAATTTTTGATCCTGCAAATTCTCTCTTTTTAGGTTGCCCCAAATGATCGTTTAATATTTTTCCCAAACTTGTTGAGTGGGAAATTTATTATTTTGGTTTTATTTAACCCACTAAACTTTTATATGTATTTCTATACAAGATGTTTGAAATATGATGTAAAAATGTCTTTTCATGTTTGTGGAATCTATAAAAGTGTTAGGTAGATATTGAGCTTAATGAATTTTAATGCAAGATGTAGCCATGAAGGCATTCACATCCTATATGTGGTTTCGAAAGCATCATTTTCCTTCAACAAGTTGTCCTCAATTATTAGGTAAATATTGACCTCGGTAAATTTTAGTCCAGGGCATAGTTTTGAAAGCATTCATGTCCTTTAACAAGCTATCCTCTATTATCATTTAATATTTCTTTTTCTGCTTGTGTTTGATAAAATTGTTTGATAAATATGTTCCACTCTTTGATATTGCTTTATTAATGAATAAGTTTGCAATTTGTGAGGTCATTTGACAAAGTATTCTCTGTGATCCAAAATTAGTGTTCCAAGATGCATGTCAAATACAAATAAACTATTCCCAAATGTCCTCTTCTCTAGAGTTTGACCTCTATTATAACCACATCTTAGGTTTGAAACTAATCTCTAGTCCGCTTGATTACATTGGAAAATTAGAAATAATAGATTATTACAATCTTGCATTTCAATGTTCATTCCCATGAACTTCAAACACAAACACAATCAAATTGTTATAATAAAAAAACAAAGGGATTAATGGATAAACCATCGTCTTTCTCTTTACAGTGGTTTAGGAGCAGGCACAGAATGTCAAGGACATTTGTGCGATTCTTTACCGTTTTTTACGATTATGGCATTATTTCCACCAATCTTATTTCCTTTCAAATTGAAGCAACATGACCAACAAATCCTCGCTCAAGATGCTAATTTTTGTTTGATTATACCCAATTAGGCTCCTCTCCGAATTATATTTTCAATTTATGGATCTTGTATTTGTGTCACAAACTTTGATCCCGTTTTTGTGAAATTGAGCTTTTTTCTGAAGTGGGTTTGTAACATAGAGGATTCCTGAAAATGGGGTGCTATGGATGCTGAGCATTCATGGTGTTTATTCTAAAGTTTTTAAATTTCATTCAAGCTTTCGTTGGAGCATTAATGATTTTGTATGCAATATTGATTCTAACCCCTAGAATTCTCATGTTCATCCTCCTATGATTACACCTACACCTAACAATGTTGGTGGGTATAATTTACCAGCAGCCTTAATTTCTTTTCATTCCTCTATGGGGAAAAAACTTGATATTTCATTTTCAAATCCTCAAACAATCTCGATGGAATCAACTTCAGTTTCAGAAATTTGGACAAGATTTTTTATATAGTGGCTAGAGAGGATTTTGATGCTTTAAGTCCTCTGGATCCTTGGTAAGTTGTTTGTTTGTTTATTTGTTGTTTCATTTTAAAATTTTGTTTGAAAATAACCTTATAAGGTAAGTGTCCATATTTGTTCAAAATCACTAAGTGAAGGTTGTAAATTAGTGGTATTATTACATGTTCATTCCTGCATGTTTTGTTTTCCATCACCTTGAATGCAATCCAATAAGAGTGGTACTCATTAGGCCCGGAGACTTCAGTACAATATTGTTACAGTTTTCTAGTGTCTGAGATGTCATATATTTGTTTTTTATTACTTTTCCCTGACAAAGCTTGGGTCTTAAGCATAAATCCATGCTTATCTTAGGCACCCATCTTCCAATTGTCACTTGGAAGGTCCTCACTAGCACCTTAAAATTTTATATTCATCACATTATATCTCTTTATTATGTCACTAATAACAGTCTTGGTGAACTGGGGAACTCTCGAAATTTCTTTTCTTAGAAGGATCTAACTATTCTACTTGAAAGATGGGGAGGGGATGGTTTGGATTATAAAAAATGATACCAGTCTTGGGGAACTGGGGCACTCTCCAAGTCACTTTCATAGAAGGATCTAGTTGTGCTTCTTGAAAGAGTGGCAGGGGGATTGTATGAATTTGAAAAAAGCAATAGTAGTACCAGTAAACGGGGCACTATCCAAATTATTTTTATTAAAAGGATCCAACTATGCTACTTGAAAGAGCGAGGAAAGGGGGATGGTTTGATTCATCTTGCTTTGAATCAAAAGGAAAATTGATTTTGATTCAATGAGTCTTTTGATTTAGAAACAACTTCCAACTTAATATTGATTTCCTGTTAGTCATATTCAGGGTGAGACTTTAGTTCTCCGTATTTAGTATTTTTATCAACACTGCTCTTAGTCTTAGGTGGCAGTGTTTTCATAGATTTCTATAGGTTTGCACCAGCTGAAGCTACTAGCTATTGGTATTCATGTTGTCTAGCCATAAATTCTTCCACGAATAGATGTTGGCCTACAAAAAATAAACCCTCAATGTTGAACATTAACAACATTGGAGTTGCTACTTATGCCATCATTATTTCTCTCTCTCTTGCAACTTAATCATCAACATGCATCAAAGGTGGTCTACTAGAATTAGCTTTACGTTGCCAAAATGTTTCTTCTAGTTGGAATAGATGAGGAAACAATTGTACCTCCTGTATGAATAAACAAGATAGTGGTTTTGGCTCCCACCACATCTCTTGAACCAAATTCCAATGTTATCAATTCTTTCATGCCTATTTGGGCCATCAACTTAAGACAATTTTCTCTTTAACGAAAACACATGTAATGTAGGCCTATTTGGTGATGAATCTGGGCACTCCCATATAATTTTGTCTGTAATACCCCCTAAAAAATAAGAATAGTCAACTGTTTCAATACTCTAGACTCATTACTTGGTTGTTTCAACGGAGGGTGCTGACTGTTTTTAAATCTTCATTAGGATTAGTAGATCGATGAGGTGGAAACTCCCAAGATGAAATTGTAATCTCAGTTGTAGAATATGGAAGATCTTTTTTTTGGCACTATCTCTGATAGCAAAATTATTCTTGTAGTTTTCTTTAACAAATGAAGAATTTCTCTAAATACTTTCTCAATCTACCATCATAAACTATTAGTTAGTCAAAAGAAACAAAGATAAGAAACAGCTAGATTAAAATGAAACATGCTTCAAAAACACATTAGCTTCAAAGTTTGTTACCTTCTCTAAGGTATTCCCTGTCTGTAATGAAACATTTGTGCTATGGTCATTTATTATCATTGTATGAATGTCCAACATGGAAAACATATATTTCAACTTTTCTTTAGTTTGACTGTCCGATAACCCAAAATCAAGTCCAAAAAGAGACTTCAAGGCTACAACACCATGTGCACTATATGTTTGGCCAATGGCATTATGGATTATGAGTATCTAGAAATTAGGAAAAAATAGTTAACTAGCTCATGTAGGAATCTAAATAGCACATACTGCAAATATTAACACTCTATGTGGTCTTTCAGATGTAATGGAAAACATGTGATGAAATCTAGATAAAACATACATCAAGGAGATGCAACATAAAGCATGTGATAGAAATATCAATGTGAAAATTGCAACAAATGATAAATCTGTATTGCTACATATGCACCTATGAAATAAATAGATTATTAGCCAAGGAATTTGAATATATTATTTGAAGAAAAAAATGCAGATGCTAAAACCAAATTTCATAGTGAGGATTAGTAAAATAGCACAAGCTATTCAACAAAATGTAACTAACATTACTCCAATATTCAAGGTCACTATAAAAAAATTATTGAAGTTATAAAAGATACCCTGAGCATTTGTATCAATTTTGGGTGTTGTTCCAAAAGCTAGTGAAGTCTTTCGTGATTGCTCAATAGAGCCTAAGTGATAGTAGTAGAGGTTCCAATGTACTAAAGGTGAAAAAGATGGCCCTGTTGTATCTCTGAGATCATAATGGTCAGCCATCATGCTAGGGAATCTAAGATATTTGCGTTGGGGGGTTTTGTTTAAATCTTTGGATGACCAATGTATGAAACAGATTTAAAATAGTGATGACTAACCTTCTTGAATAATACTAATATTAAACAAAGGGCTTCTATTAAAATTCACACAATGATTTAGCTTATCTGGTGATGAGTAGAAACAAAAAGATAATATGGCTATTACTGTTTTCAAATAGAAAATTAAATAACCATAAGTAAGAAAACCTTCAAATAATGTTTAAAAAGTTCGACAAAATATGCCCAAGATTACAAAGATACTGATGATTTTATGATTTAGAGGGTATTACATAAACAAACAGTTTTTATAATTCATTCTCTTTAAAGATAATCACTTCAGAAATCTTAGAAGAATGAATTGAAGCTCAACTACCCCTATATGGTAATCTTTGTAATATGTAAGAATATGAAGAAAACAAAGTGAATGAAAACTAGAAAACTTACAAGGAATACAAAACTGTATAAATCAAAATTCAGAATCCTTTGGTTTGGTATTAATGATTCAGAAAAAGTTGAGTAAATTTAGTACTTACAAATGTTCCTTTAAGGGTGCAACCCCTAATAACTTGTTAAAGAGAGTTATTTATACAGTCTTAGAGCTAAGAAAATATCTTAAACAAATTTACAAAAATATATTAATACGAAATCAGGAATATGAACTGATAGTCAGTCTATCACTATTTTGTTGTTGAACTCTTGATGATTGTCCCTGGAAATGTTGAATACTACTGAGTTGTTTGATGATTGTCCCTGGAAATGTTGAATGTTGTTTGATTTGCTTTTTAGTCAAGTAAATCAGTTAACTGTTCCCAGTGTTTCTTATCTGGGATAGATAACTTAGTCACCCTTCAATAAACCTCATCCATTTCTATATCCTTAGTGAAAGTGGGTTTCACTAAAAATATATGTTTGATTTCATTTAGGATGAGAAAGGTATCTCTCAATGCATCAACACAACCCTTGGTGTTGTTGTACCTCTTATGTTTGAAATTATAGCTGCACTGGTATTGACCTTGACAAGTTTTTGGACATAGTCTTCAATGGCCATTAATTTATCATTTATCACAAGCATAGAGGGCAAACTATTGCTGGTCAAGGGTTCCAACCTGCTGAAAAAAGATTGAAATATGACATTGACACTGCTGCATTTTTCTTCCAACTGAAGAATGAGATTTTTCTTTGTAATAATCTTCTTCACTTCCAGTATGTTTGTTGTCCTATCACTGATACCCAATTCTTCAAGCTCGTAGTTGTCTTTAGAATTCAGAAACTTGATTATTTCAGTGGAAACTTCTGGCATGTCCTCAAGTTCCTTAAAGATGGTTTCAATAGCTTCCTGAGCTTTCTCCAACAAGTCCTTTTGATCAAAGATTATCTTGAGGCCATATATCTTTGATTGATTCATTAATCTCTTCCCATAACATTTCCTTTACCACATCCAATTTATTTCCAGGGTAAGATTCTTTGATTTCTTTCTGTAATACCTCAATTTGACTTTTTTCCCTCTGCAGCTCAATTTCATGTGAATTGTCTGCAACTACTTTCATGTGTTGTAGTGTCTTCAGTTGATCCTATAATTTATTCATTTCCTTTGTCTGAGTAGATAGATTCTGAATAGCTGCAGCAAGCTATTCATCTCCTACTGTTGTTCCTGTAGTTGCTGCTATGCCTGAGGCAAAAATTGTAGTAATAGAGATTGTTGTAAGAGGAACTACGTCCATGGGAATATTGGCCCTTTTTACGAATTCCTCTTTCTCTTTGACAATTTTCTCTATATTCTCCTCCATTTGTTTTATTTGCAGATTTTGTTCCATGACAAGCTTCACCATGTCAGATTTTTGAGTTTTAGTTTCTTCAACCTCTTTAGTCATTGGGTCCTCTGAAGCTGGAAATTTTAGCTGCTTCATTAATGCAAAAATATTAGTATTTTTCTTGTTGACAATTTCTTCTGCAACCTTTACATCAGAGGGATCATATCCTATCTTCAACACTAGATCTTCCAAAGTTTTGATCTTGGTGTCTTTTTCCAATGAGGAAACTTTATTAAGCTTAAGTTGTGACTGTGTATTAGCCAAGGTAACCGACATTTTTGACAGACTCGTAGCAATGTTAGTTAAAGTAAAAGCAATCATTCAGATAGTTTGTTTGTGCATCTCAATTTGGTGAATTGTATGTACATCTTTGACATCAAATTCAAAGGAGGTTTGCTTATGGTAATGTGTAGCAGTCATGGGCTGTGGAATCTGAGCTTGTAAGAAAGCCATCTACATTTTACCTTTCTCAAAGTCAAAAACTGAAAGAATTTTGGCTTGAGAATTGGAAGAATGTTTCCAGAATTTAGTATAAGTATTCAACTTTCTCATTCCTCTTCTCAATTTCATTGAAGACATGAAAAATGTCATCTTATTTATCATTCTCACTGTCTTCACTTGTTTGAATCACCTGCTATTCATGAGATGTGGTGGAATGAGTGGGAGACTGAATAGTCTATCCACCAGACTGTGTGAAAAGAGATGTTTCTCCAATTCCATAAAATGTTGTTTTCTGTAACTCAATAATTGCACTAACCTTCGAGGAGAGCCTAGGTTTCTTCTTTCTATGTACAATTCTAAAACCTTGACTTGATGCGTCAGTTGTAGGGGATGAATTTTCTTCCCTCCCTCGTTTAGCTATATTTTCCTGTGCAAGTGGAGTTTGTACATTCGAGGTAGAGACTACCTATTCTTCTGTTTCTTGAAGGGTGTTCTCCTTCCACGGTGACTGATTTCTTTTACTGCTCTATTTTATGCCTGGCAGTGTGATAGTATGCAGTGAATTCGTTTTCAACTTTGAGCCTAGAATCACTCCCATTGGGTGATAAGACCAAGTGAAGCTGAGGCCAAACTTCATTTGCTTCAATAATATTTTTGCTTCTTCTCCTGTTGCTCTAGTATTATAGATGAATGGACCAACCTTAGCCTTTAGCTTGAATTGTGAGTTCTTCTTTGCAGCCACAAAATATATTTCATCTACATTTAACCTTTTCCTAATATACTCTAATGCAAAAATTCTGATATGGAGGTACTTAGGAAGCTTGTAGGGTGGAATCTCATAGCCATAGACCTTGATCTATGTATAATTTTAGTAAATATACCAATCTCCGATTGTGGCTTGATCAACCAGCTATAACACTTTCACAATTTCGTCACTTATTCTTGGTACTAGAGTGCTGCCCATAATATTAATGGCTAGATGAACAAACAATTCTATGAACTGTTTATATGTAAATTCTTCCTTCTCCTTCATTCCCATAGAAGTACAAAAGATCATTGATTGTTGGTTTCCTTCTTCATCTGGCTTCTGCAAGGTGAATGGAAACTTGTCTCCCTGAAAATATATAAAAAGATATACAAGTATTGAAGCATACTTGAATACCTCTTTAGTATTGAACTAGACAAATTGTTCATGAATGGCCTCAGCTAGAAATTGGATAAAGTTATAAAGAACATTGGGTTTGGAACTGGCAGAAAAGATAGATAAGAAACCAATGATGGCTTCATTTACATATTGATCAAAATTGTAAACAAGAAGATAAGAAATAATGGTAGTAATTTTCTTGCTTCTGTCCGAGAATATAGATGAATCATAGGGAGGGTTTATTTTAGGCAGAGGTCTATCTACAGCTAGGAAAAGTTGTAGAGTTTGAGCTCTTTTACTAAAATCTATTTTTTGATGGGATTTTGTTAAGTTTCCATGAGAAAAAGGATGGGTTGGGGAAATTGTGGGGGTCTACAACATCTGTTCAATGGACTGAGCATTGATGGAGCACATAATTTCTCCTGTAGGTGAGATGATAGCTCTTTGAATGGGGTCATAGGATTCATGGCATTTCCTGACAAATTCAGGTGCTCTGTGTATCTAAGGGAAGATGTAATGAGGAAGATGGGAGTCCCAAAGTCCTATTTCATATGTTTGATCAGCTAATTGATCCTCCATCCAGTAGTGTATTTCAAACAAATAGAATTTAGACAAAGACTCATTGATTTTACAGTCTCTGTCGACTAGGGGAGTATGATGGAAATTAGCTTGTGTATGAATGAGAGGATTTGGGGTTTCTGCAACTTATTTTCCTTTAGGAGGAATTCTGTTAATTGAATTTGCAAGCTGAAAGTGACAGAAATTGGAAGAATTGGTTTCTAGCACAGTGATAATAGAATAACAGTGTAAGTGAAAATGGATTAGGTGAACATGGATGTCGGCTTGCTTTTGAATATAATTGAAAATTTGATTGAATTATGAATTTTTCGTTTCGGTTGCAAGCTACAAGTATCCAGTGAATTACGGGAATGCACTATGTAAAGGATTTTATGAAAATCACAGTTTATAATGAATAAGATGGAGTGGGTCTATTAATCAATGATTAAATCATCATTAATTCTCCAATGGGGTGGATAAGTAGATAAATGGAATATTAATGTGCGAAGGGTGGCGAATTAATGGATAATGGGCAAAGAGATGATAGTTGATTGGACAGAGGAAGTGACATGGGAGTGGACGTGGATGAAGACGTAGGAGCTGTGGTAAACAGTTGAATGAAAACTACATTCAGGAGTAAGTTTGAGTGGTAATATGTTTCAGGATTTTTAGTCCCAAATAACTAGGATGGGGGAAATCAGTTTCAGAGGGCGATTTCCAAAGCTTCCAACTTCGGACCACCCCCCCGCCGTGCCACCGATAACATTTGGATGACAAGGGAGGGCCAAAGAGCGATGTAGATTGTCAGATATTAGGGGAATGTGCTGGATGAAGAAGAACATGAATGAGGTTTAATATTGTGAGGAAAAAAGTGATGGTGGGGTCAATAGTTATGATGAATGTGACATGCATGGGGTATTGGAAAATGAATGGATAACGCACAGATATTACACCATAACGTCGATATTTTGTAAATAATGTTTAATCTAAACCATTCATTATATGCACATGCATGCAATGTTCTAACTTTAGGATAAAAATCCTTTCATGCTCCAATGGTATTTCATTTGTCTACCTACCCTTAACCTTATTAACATTTTTTTACAATCTTAGTCACCTTAGTGCATTTAGACTAGAAACTCAACATTTTCCCTTTAATGATTAATCTACTTCTATCCCTTATTACTTCCATTGGCCTAGATTAAACTGTTGAGCCAATTTTATTTGTTAGCTATTCACAAAATTTAAACCAAATCCAATCATGATTAAACTGTACAATTGGATTGTATGAATTGGTGTGCCATTTAAACAATCTGGACACAACTTTTTATTTGAAAAAATAAACTTGACTAAGAGTAATGGCATTTGGATTTGCAACACTTCCATAATTTATTATTTTTTCTTTTATTTCTGATCTAAAATTTTATTTTTTCCTTCCTTTTTTCGGGCATCTATTCTAACATTTTATTTGATATGGACTTATTCATCAAAATATGCCTAACATTTGCTTCGGATTCGCAGATCCAAAGTCTCGCTTCTTCTATTTAAACTTTTGCTTGACCTTGATGACATATTGGTATATTGTGTCAAGCAAGGAGATGTTCATGAATTCTATTTCTTCTTGGATGTACTTGTGCAGGCAACCGCAGTATTTTAGTACAAAATTTTTCTCCGTACACTTGATACCCAACTTTGTGCGAAGGGTATGGAATATATTGGTAAACTCAGGCACGTCTTGGTCCCTTCCCTACTGTAGTGTGGTACACTTTATGTATTAATCCTCATAGCTTCCAACAGGGTAGTACTACTCCTTGATGGCATCCCGGAATGAATTCCAAGTGGGCGCGGTTGAAAATAGTGAGCATGTACTTTCATCCTTCTGCTCACAGTAGGTTTCCCAACAATCCTTGACGTGGGGGGCTGCTTTGAGAAGAGAGAAAATAATCTTTTCCCGATTGGAAAAATCATGAACAGAAAAATAAACCTGTAGCAGATTTAACCATTTATCGATGGCATTTACATCTATCTAACCCTCGATTATGGGGATTTCAAAATTAACTTGTATCTTAAACGACGTGGCATTTTCAAAGTAGTTGTTGGAAGCCGATGCATCGCCCTTGGGTAGCCACTAAAGGATCTGGGCAAACTTCTCCATCATCGCGTTCCTTTATCGCTCGAGGGCTTCTTCGTGCAAGATTTTGATAGGATCTCCTGCCCCCTCATCTTTCTTTTCATCCGCCATGGGAGGCTATCGGGATTTGCGAGGCTGGTCTTGCAATGGTTTGACCAATTCAAGCCCTAAATCCTTAGATCCCAACCTCGTTGGGGACATGCAAAGAAAAACAGAGAAAAAAAAAGACCGCTCTAATACCATTGATCTAGATTTAAACAAGAATGCAACAAATTACAGAGATAACTATAAACACAAAGATGCAGTGGAAATAATACTTCATTTCATTACTGGTAAAATACCGAAATATGCTTACAAAGAGGAATGGAAATAAACCAACTAGGGTGATGGTAGCTTATCTCTGAGAAGAGATGTGGTGGCTACATGCCTCTGAACTACCTTACAATGAGGCTCAAGGGCCTTTTTATCATTGAACAATAAGAAAAAACCCTAAACAACCAAAACCCTAACCCAAGGAGATGTAACACCAAGAGTTTATGGGCTCCATTGGGGGTGAGTTGGGTAGCCAACCTCTCGGGGTCGTGACTTGGTCATATTATCTCTGTTTGACACGCATGATAGCCTGTTGGAAAGATCTCTCTGGGGACTAAGACGGAAAAGACGATTTTAGATAAAACTAGCAGTAGTTTTCCAAAAAAACGTCGCCTTAAAACGGCTCCGAAAGTGTAGAAACCAAAAATTTGGTAAAATTAGTAAACAGTGCTATAATTAAGGAAATTGAAAAACTGAAAGAAGCAATGGTGGGGTTCCAAATGGAATTGGTGGGTGGTCACCAATATCCACCTGGATCAATTTTGATTTATAATCCTACTTGATTGCTTGTACTAGATGCATTGATTTTAGTGTGGATGTCGATTTCTAATCCTATTTGATTACTTGCACTAGATGCATTGATTTCCATGTAAGAACAAATAAAATTATTGATGGCGTGTATTCATTTGTATGCTACAATAATTCAACCATAAATAAATTACTTGAATTTTCATCTTAAATAAAGTATTCACTTACCTGGAATGTTTGTTTCTTGAAACCGTAAACTATCTGTAGTTCACTACATTCTTATTATTCCCATTTCCCATCATTCACCATTATTACTCATTTTTCATTCAAATGAGGTAATAGAAAACAACTATCATTGAAAATTACTTGGGGTTTAACGCTCCATAAATCACAACGATTGACATTGGATAAAGCTACTATTAATTTTGGAGAGTAAGCAAGACAAGGTATGATGCTTGCTACTATAGCTCGAGTTGAAGATTTGAATGGCCTGCAATTTCAACTGCCATTTTCATATTATCCAGATAAAAAGATGGAAAAACAAGTGTGACAATAAGAACAATAGAAGAACATAGTTTGAGAATGATGACAATGAAGACTATTTGTGATTGAGTACATTCTTATCATTCACATTTTTTTATCATTAGCACTTTTACATTGTCACTTTGCATTCAAAAATTTTACCATTTTTCAACTTTCAAGTTTTTAAGAGTCTCTATCATCTCAATAAACTACGGCAACTCAACAAATTTAAAAATAAATTGACTAAATTAATTTTAAACATATTTAGCATATCTCTAATGATGAGAATAATTAAATGTACAATACTTTTTTGTATGGATGCCATGATTGAAACCATCCTAGATCCCAACCTAGATCCATCTTACCCCATCGAAAAAGATCAATCTCAAAGCTTTCCTCTACTTTTATAGGGAATAAAAATACACCTTGAAGTTAAAATGGATATACCCTAATTAATTATATATATAACCAATTTTATGATGTTAAAAATAATTAATTATATAAATTTTAAGTATTAAAAATTCTAATTATTTGTTTTATCTTATTTTAATAGTATTATTAAAATATAATTATTTTATTTATATTTGCATGGTATGTAATCATCCACGCACATTGGTTTAAACATCAATTTAAATTTATATATACATCACTTATTTATATAGTTATATTATGTACATATATCATACAAATATGTACATGCATGTTAACATGCATATATCATATTGATATAAATAATGTGCGTTGACGTGATTCAAACGATCAAACTAACTATATATATATACGTCCCTTGTACGTCCTTGCACGTACGCCCGAGCAACTTGCACTCTCTACCATGGGCTCTATTAGAAAACTCAAATTCAAACACACACTTTGGAGGGTCAAGTGAAAATAAAGAGCGGTCTAACTCAAGTTCAAACTCAGACTTTGGAGAGTACAGTGGACTCAAAACTCAAGTTCAGACGCCTTACGATAAAAACTGAAGATGAAACTCAGACTTTCGGGAATAAACTCAGAATAAAAAGTGATATGTTAGAAAACTCGAAAACTCAATATAAAGAGCAGATAGAAGGAACACAGGCGCATAAAAATATACATGTTGTATGTTGTTTGCATATGTTTGGTCAGAACCGCGGCACGTCGAAGAGATCGCCTGGAGAGCTACCCTCTGGTGGAATTGCCATGACTCACCGGGAGCAGTGGTGGGGTGGCTGAGAGGCCTGGGACAGGGTAGGTCGGCACCGTAGTGTGAAGTTGAAGAGCTCTGCAAGTGAAGGCACCTTCCTCAACTTCACGAGCTACTGTTCCGACCTACCTTGTAGTTGGTCTGTTCTCCAAGTCTGACAGTCTGACACGAAGGCCAACCATTCAGTTATTTGGTATAAACGAGTATTAAAATAAATACAATAAAAGGCGTACAACAAGTACTTACATTGCTTTCTTGGTTTCTTTATGCTAGTAAATAAAATCTGTTTGAGAAACTGTTCCAGAATTGAACTCGAGGTGCCACGGTGAAAATATGTCTCTTCCCTGGCATCGAATTACTCGGGAAACTCCAGGTGCCACGGTGAAAATATGTCCAGAATTGAACCCGAGGTGCCACGGTGAAAATATGTCTCTTCCCTGGCATCGAATTACTCGGGAAACTCCAGGTGCCACGGTGAAAATATGTCCCTTCCCTGGCATCGAATTACTCGGGACGCCAGGGTGAAAAAATGTCCCTTCCCCGGCATAGAACTCGGGACGTCTGGGTGAGAATGCGGTGGAGAGCAACGATCAGAATCATATATACTCACTGATCGTATACCTATTCTTCATTAAATAATGTGAATATCATTGATATTTCCTTGAGGGTACAAACCAATTCAAATCATCGCATGTGAATAACACAATACTCAGTCATCGTATTCATATTCTTCAATAATTAATTTGAATATCATTGATATTTCCACGGCAATAAAAATTAATTCAAATAATCGGCAAGTGAATAACCCAATTTCTCTTGTTCATTTTCAATGCCAACTCAATCTCCTCCGATCTCCTCCCTTCCGAAACGGTAGCGAAGATCTCTTTCTCTTCATTCTGCGGGGCATCTCTACCATGTATGTATGGGGAGGCCGCTATCGGGTGTATTAAAGGCCCCATAGCAGGGCATCTCTACCATGTATGTATGGGGAGGCCGCTATCGGGTGTATTAACTCATAGCAGGCTGGTTAGCTCTTGTTTATTTGGTTAGCCAGATTACTGATTTGCCTTAATTAATAAGTCAGATAAGTTCAGCGCATTGACACCAATTATTATTATTATTATTTTTCAATTAATAATTTAAATTATAAATATTGAAAATTATTTGAAATTTAAAAAATAATTAAAAAACACATAAAAACCTAAACTAAATCAAATAATTAACCTTACCTATAAATAAACATAAATTAATTTAAATAATTAACCTTACCTATAAATAAACATCAACTAAATCAAATAATTAACCTTACCCATAATCTTCAAATATTAAGAAAATCCACACTCAATCTCAAAATATTAAAAAAATCCACAATCCACTTAATCTCAAAGTGTTCTTCCATTTTCAGCTTTGCAAATTCCTAACACATAGTCCGTTCTATCCCAGGCTCCTGCGGCCTCCTCCAGAACTCATTCCATTCAAGAACATAAGCCATACATTCCCCTTTGTCCATGAAACAAAAGTAGTTTTTTTTTCGATTTTTTTTTTAAATACAATAAATAAAATAAAATAAAATATATTTTTATTTTTTAATCAGAAAACAAAATAGTAATTAGAAGTCCGAGTTTTTGTTTCCAAAAATATTGAGTTATTTTCGGACATATAAGTGGTAAAGAGTATAATTTAATCTATAATTAAAATAGTTAAATAAAATATATTTTTATTTTTTAATCAGACAACAAAATAGTAATTAGAAGTCCGAGTTTTTGTTTCCAAAAATATTGAGTTATTTTCGGACATATAAGTGGTAAAGAGTATAATTTAATCTATAATTAAAATAGTTATAAATTTTTAACAGAATTGTGATTTTTTATATTTAAAATATATTTATAAATAAATTTAATACCTTATAAAAAAAATTTAAGTACTCTTTACAAATTAAATCATTGAAATTTTTAATTTTTAAATGTATGTATTGAACTTTTGAATAAAAAAAACTACAAAAACATTAATTAGATTACGGCCCACTGTAAATATAGTCATTATTGATAGGAGTTGTTTTTAAAGAGATTTTTTGGAAGTTTGATAGGAGTTGTCTTTAAAGAGACTTTTTGGAAGTTTTTCAGATGGGTTTTTCTAATCAAAATCTGCAGCAATTTATTGAAATCGCAAGTTTGATAGCTAATTTCTGCACAATCAAAGAGTTCCAGGGGTTTTTCAGGGTGCTGAATCCAAATATACAATTAAAAAACCATTTTAAATAATACAAATCAAAATTTAACCTCAATTTTTCCCGCGGATTTCGTCACTGAAATCTCCAAAAAATTACACTAAAAACAACTCCTTATTAATATCGTAGAGAACTTGCAATTTTCCGTTTTCCGGAACATTTCGTCGATTTCATCCCAGTGTTATCGTTTGGAAGCCGACGACTAGCTGTTTGATGGAAAGCATCGGCATGACGTCACCTTCCACGACGAAACCGCGTGCAGTCCAACCTACGCCTTTGGAGCTTTCCGAGGGTTTTGTCTACTGACAGTGGAAAGATGGAACAACCCGCAGTCCGACCAACGACCTGGGAGCTACGCGAGGGTTTGTTTATTTCGTCATGTGATGTTATCAAAGGGTCCTAGGTCCTCACTCCTCCCTTATACAAACACTTTTGGAATAATTATCATATTAAAATGCGAAAAAAAGAAATATCTATTACGATAATAAAACCAATTAAGAAAACGTTCACGACATGAGGGTATTAAAATGGAAATTGTTAGACTCGTTTAAGAGGAAATAGGTATTTAAAGAAATACAATAATAAAACCAATTAAGAAAACACTCATAACATGGAGAAGGTATTAAAGTGGAAATTGTTAGACTTGTTTGAGAGGAAACGGTGAGGTTAAGTCAATTGCAAATTTTTGGAATATTTGAGAATCCGACGTACATGAGTGCGGTTAAAAGATTGACCACGCCCATGTATATCTCATTACCAATGTTTCGGAAATCTATCTATGTAATAAGATTCATATAAATTTTTATGGTTTATAATAGTCTTAAGATGGTTTAGAAATTGTTAGAAATAGTAATTACTTTGGTATAAGTGCAATACATCAAGAGTTAGGTAAGTTATAAAAAATAAGTTGAATTTAATATTAGAATTTAAGTTTAGTTTAGTGTGAGTTAGTACTATGTTGTTTCGGAGAAAAGTTAAATCCAGTTGAAGTTCGCAGGAATTCATATTTAGTAAATTATGTATTTATATATTTATGGTTGGGTCAATGTACCAAAAGAAGCAGGAAAAGAGACTAGCTGCAACTAACTCAGTAGATATGGTAATGAATCTAACTCAGTAAATGTGCTAATAAATCAAGCTTTTTTGTTCAATAAAGTATTTAACCAGTAGCTCCTCTGCCTTTCCATCAGATTAATCTCAGAGTTTAGGCCGAATTTGAATATCTAAAAAAGCAACACTAAAGCGAGGTGAGCAGTCTGCAAGAAGAGTGGCAGGAAAAAGAGCAGTAAGAAGAAGACAACTGCGGCTTTTTGAGAAAAATCATGAAGGGGATGGACGCAACCGTGAAGTACAAACATTGTGATGATTTCATAAACGGACATAGCCTTCTAGGAAGGAGAGTGCGACAATTTGGCCCAACTTACGACACGATAATATTTTTAAATTCGCCCCCAGGTTGTCCTGGTGGACAAGTGCATTGACCCTCCACTTAAAAAAGGCGCCCCTAATTGTTTGAAAATTCAATCCATGTACGTATTTGCACATGTTTCCATGCATTAACGTGCTCCAAAGTATGTAGGAAGTTTGAAAAGTCTGCATGTTTCCATATATTAACTTTTCAACGAATTACACGTCTTCATGCATTAGAATACTGTTTTTACTTTTCTTACTAAATGCATTAGAATACTGTTTTTACTTTTCTTACTAAATGCATTAGAATACTGTTTTTAATTTTTTTAAAAGGGTTTATTAAAAGGGGAAGGACGATAAACATTTATGAAAAGCTTATAAAAGGTTTTGTTAAATATTTGGAGATTTATTTGAAAGGTTTGGAGATAAGTTTTTCTATTTTTATTTTTTATACTAAAAAATAAAAAATATGCGTGGTATGAAAATCAATCAATAATAAAAATAATAATACTCGTATGAAAATCAATCACTAATAAAAATAATAATACTGGTATGAAAATCAATCAATAATAAAAATAATAATACTGATTAATTGTTTAGAAAACATATGTAACATGTAAAAAGTATTAAAGTTGAAATTGTCAGACTTTTTGATAGGAAATGGATATTTAAGGAAATTGATATAATTTTGTTTATTTTAACTTTCGTTAAATATAACAAATTTTCATGTTTTAAGAGAGTCTTAAGATGGATTAGAAATTCTTAGAAATAGTAATTACTTTTGCATGTATGCAATTTATGAAGAACTAGTTTAAGTTAAAAAGAAAAGTCAAGTATTGTTAGTCAAAGAAAAGTCATGTTTAGTTAGAGTTTGCATGATTCCATATTTAATAATTTAGGTCAAGTGTAGTTAGAGTTTCCATGATTTAATATTTAATAACTTAGGTCAAGTCTAGTTAGAGTTTGCATGATTCCATATTTAATAATTTAGGTGTTTATATGCATGTGGTTGGGTCATTGTAGAAAAACAAGCAAGAAAATAGACAAGTCACAACTTCGTAGATGTATATGAGTGAATCAAGTTTTGTGTTTAATAAAGTATTTGAGCAACAACTCAGATTCTTTCTATGTATTTTTTTTTGTTTTCCTCCTTTTCTTTTCCATCATATTGGCATCAGAGTTGTCGTCAAGTTTCAAGATCCAAGGAGCTAGAATTAAAGGGAGGTGAGAAACCTAAAAAAACACTACTATATCTAGAGAAGATAACCAAAATCATCTATGTCCATTCCTACATATTTTTCTTCATCTTCTCTTTTAGCTATAATTGTAACTAGTCTATTATCTTGTTTACCTGCACAGTAAAAATTAATTTTAAAAATATATTCATTATGCTCTACTGTGAGCTTTCTCGCTTTCCTCTTGCTTCTCTACCTCTACCTTCTCTTCCTCTATCACTTGTTGGATCCAACAAACCACTTGTTGCTCCATTGGTAGATTTATCTATGCCAAAATCAGTTGCTTCTAGTTCACACACCACTTCATGAGAAGTTCTCAGCTTTGCTTGATAACTTGTTTTTATAGTGGCAACTTCAATCTTCAATTCTTCATCAAATATGGAACATTCCATAATTGACACAATCAATCCCTATTTGAAAAAAGAGATTAGAAATGTCATCAACATAATTTTCCTCAATTCTTTGGTTGGATATATAGGCATGCATGTGTTGAGTAACAATTTCAACCTCACCAAATTCTTTAGTTGTTGCTAAATTCACTAGAGATGCACTCTCAACATTGCAAACCATTACTTTATATGAAAAAATCTCTTATTCATTCTCAAACTTAAATGTCTCAACCTCTGATTCAAACAGGTCACCATCATCTTCACCATCCATCATTATTATAGTGGAGTTCTCATGCATTTATATGCTCTTTCTCTGCTTCACACACAAAGGCTTCAACTTCCCTCTCTATAACCTTTTTTGTGTCTTCTTCATCCATATGCATGTCTACATAATGGGTTTCAATTTTATACTCTTCATGACCATCATCTGCATGTGAGTGTGATTCTCCAAGCTATGTTGACCTCCTAGAGTCTTGCTCATTTACTCTCATACCCATGATTGACTTCTCTATTGACTCTTCAACGTACTATGACATAACTTGTTGTTGCATGTCAGTTTGATTTCTACCAAATTCTACTGCCAAGCTATTTCATGCTTCCTAGGAAGATGTAACTCTTTCTACCTTGGACAAAAAATACTTATTGAATGGTAATTTTATAAGACCCAATACTAAAGCACTACATACTTGTAAATATGGTTTATTAGACTGATATTCAATCAACTCTTTACATCGAAGAAAAGTTTTCACTTTGACAAACCAAAAATAAAATTATTTACCAGTAAATTTTGAAAGTGTTACTAGATCCATTCTAATTTGTTCTTTATTGAACTCTTTTGTTTAATCTACTTTTCTTTTAGTTGCCTCATTTGCGGAAGGAATGTTTATGAGCTCTTCAAAATAATCTAGCTCTTCCTTTCAATTTCTTTGATTGGTTTGCTTCATTATCTCTTTGTAATTGTACAAATTTGATAGAAATTGCAACTATTGAAGATTTCAAACCGAAAAAAAAGAGATGATTCTACTCTACTAATCCATAGAATGGAAATCAAAATTTAGAACAACACCCATAGACATGAAATAAGCAACACCACAAGTACACCATGATTTTTAGGGGAGCCAAACTGGGAAAAAACCATCAAGCCTCTTTGCATTAATTAGTTTAATAGAGAAACTATTAGAATTGCTAGCTTCAGCTTTGAGCTCAACCTAAAATGGAATAATTGTTCTCTCTACTAAATTGAGAAACTGTATCCAACACTTAGTTAATTATTTTCTCACCTAGAATTCCATTTCCTTGTGTAATGCCAAAGGAAATTATTGCCTAAAAGATAGGAATTTCCTCCTAATTGATTTCCCAATTGCCAAGGATTGATCTTCTTATTTCATGTAGCACCTATACACTCAAACTATTATGCAACTCATGTTACACTACCTTGTCATCTCTGCTTCAGCTGTGCAATTCGAATTACATGTATGTCTTAGCTATTTCGAGTTGATTGATCAATTAACTGAAAAATATCTAAGTTAGACTATGTTGAAAGTGATGGGCCCGCCAACGTTCAAGGGGATATCCCTGGTATGAAATCCCAACTAGACCCCAGAATGTTTGGAGTAGGAGTCCTAGTAGTGAGTGGTAATAGAGTGCCTTGACTGCAGTAGCACGAAGAGATAAGTATGATTATTTTGGGTGGATGCAAGTGTGTGACCTTACAGCGAGTCAAGTGAGATGCTGGGAGTTCTAACACATGGAGGGGAAAAGGAAGTGTGCCCCTTAGATGCCTGTAATAGTACATAGCTTGAAAGCAACACACAATCAAAATTAAATCACCAACTAAGATTCAGAATAGTCCACGAGTTAAAGTGATGTGTAATCCAACAACACACATTCAACATGATTCATATAAAGTAGTTCATAAGCAAATGCACAAGTTAAACAACATACATTGCTAAAGAAACTGAAATAGTCCAACTACAATAACAACATATGCATGACAGTGTGGTGGCTCTGTTATTATTATTATATGTGAAAGTTCCATCCATACATACACCATTGACAACCACTAGCCCTAATAGTGGAGCACGACGGTGAAGAACACCTGCTCCTCCAAATAAGTATACTCACTCTCCATTGTGGAGAAGCCAAGGCTTGTCACAATCATCCTAAGCCTTCTCTAAGCCTAAGCCTAGCCGAAATCTTGGCTCCCAAAATCCTTGTTCGATGAGTTATGAGGTTCTATTTATAACAAAGGGTGGGGTGACCCTTGACATTCCTGTCAGGCGGAAAGAGTCGATTGTGCGGACACAACCAACCTCCCTAGGAGTCTAAGACTCTCTAGTGACAAACAAGACAAACAAGAGCAATCCTTCTCTAAACATGCATTTACTATATGGGAAATCAAGTGTTTAGATCCTACATGTAGTCCAGCGCTGTTGTAGCAGTCCAGCTCCGCTGATCCGGATGAGCTCCTCCTTCACTTTGAAACCTGCATCCACTAACAATCAAACGATTAAATAGCACTTGATAATCTCATAGAATAAAACATATTTAACACATAGACCAAGGAGTACATGAAACAACTCATAAATAACAAGTTATTGAGAAGAATGGACTCATTTGCATTAATAGGTAACAAAAGGAACAAATACAACCTGAGCCTTGGTGTTGTGCAAGTCCCTCCCAGGGTCCATCAAGAGTTCTCCTTTACTTTGGCAAAGCTCACCCACTTCCAAATAGAACAAGCAAATATGGCAATCTCTCCTCACAAGCTTCTAAATGGGAGTCCTAATTCCTGCAGCATTTACCCTTAGAAATGTATAGCTTCCAACCTCCTCTCCTTCTGGCCCAATGCCTGTATTTATAGTGCTCAAGAGGAAGTTAATCAGGTGCACCATCAATGGGATAATCCCCTCTTTGGATGGGATAGCTCCCTTATTGATGGGATAAGTTCCTCTTTGGTAGGGGTACATGAACCATCTGGAGGCGCTCAATACACGTCGAACAACCTTCTAGAATACTCTAGAAATGACCACAAGTAACTTTTTAAAGATGAAACTTGCGCATTTTGACCTTTACAGGGGGACGCACCTGCCTCTTTACATACAGAGCGTCCAAAGACGCAGTTTTTGTGAACATGGGATGCGTACCCGCAGGTAAGGTTGAGAGAACCTGCGTACCCAGAGATAAATACATTTACAAAGACTTTCTCTCTTTTTGGAGTTTGACATGGAGAGCAGAGGCATAAGACTTGCCTAAGAGGGTAGCATGACTGTTGATAGGGCCATACTAACTGTAAATAGTCATGGTGACATTTTTTGGTGTAACAGATTGCCCCCTAAAGTGCGAAGCCTGAAATAGATTAGGGTTTTGTATTATCTAGGAAGGGTGAAGCGCTTTATCATTTCAAGGATTATCTCGTGGAGAGCCTGGTCAGAACCTGCAATTTTCAACACAAAATACATGAATAAGATTATATCATCACTGAGGTAGGCATTCCCATACTCAGATTAAAACTTTAACTAACAGACTAACTACTCTGATACAGGAATGATCTTGTAGTACATCATAATCATAGACTTTTGTAGACACAGTATGGGCGCAGCCATCTGTTTATGATTAGTCTACTTAGATAATGAATACAAAACTCCTCGCAGCCTGGATGGTGGAAACTAGATCCAGGGTCTTCATTTCTATTTCCCGAATTGGTACGATTCTAGCCATGCGAATAAATGAGTTGATGTCGAACATGGTAGAAACCACTTGATTACCAGTCGATAATGTAAACTGTTAACAAGTGTGAGAGAAACCACCAGTAATGTCAATGGTTCTCAAAGTACCCAGTACAATCCATGAGATGTGAATGAATGAGTTGATGTCGAACATTTCACGGAGTCCTTCGATCGAAAGTCAATGATGTAAACTGACGTCAAAGGCGAGAAACCTGCCATTGATGCATGCAGACTTCAAGGTACTGACGATTTCTAAGTCATCTCTCTAGATAATGTGTTGATGTGGATAGAAAGCGACCCGTTGCAGGCAAGCCCACAACACGAAATCATTGTTCAAGTTGAAGAAATGTTGCTGTAAGGACTGTTTCAGGGATGGTCAAATGGATGATAAATATTTTGCAGATGAAAAGTTTTGCTTGCAGACCTCTTGAACACATAACGACACGACAGATGGCTTGGTGATGAATAACTCAAAGTTAATCCCCGGAACCCGGCTGAAGACTTTCAAAGTGGTTTGATCAACTATGAGGTAAAAGATTTCCCAACCCAGGTGAATGAAAAGTGTCATGTCCAAGAGTGGTAATAAAGTTTCTTCTGAGACAAAAGATAACAAATAGGCTCATTCTTCTCTCTTTTCCCCCACCATTTCTGGCAAGTACCTCTTTATTTTTAACAAGCTTGAGGAGGATAACATATGCTTGATTATAAGCTCATCCTTCGGATGAGTCCAACCTAGTTTTGATTCGAACCCTAGGAAGGAGTGGTTCGTTCCTGTTTCTAATTGAACAGGTCCTTTACTGTGAAATTTTTAACGAGCCCAGTATAGGAGAAACTCGGCGTTTTTCAATTTTAGAGAGTCTGAAAAACTTAAGAAGACCCCAAGTTGAACATTTTCGTAGATTTGTGTCCCTCAAGCCCGAAAAAGTATAAAATAATACGTGGGGGAACCGCTTGATCTTGCGACCAAGGAGTACTTTCATAATTAGTGCCACTGACCTGAAAAGTAAAAAGCGATCAAGGACACGTCGTTTTATTTCCATATCGAGTTTGAAACGACAACAAACCGGCAATCTTTTCCTGATTTTACGGTCAGAAAAGAGCTATAAGGGGACCGTCTTTTAATTTCGTTTTAACGAGTGTAAAAGAAACGCTCGACAATCTTTTCATATTTTAGGAGTCAGAAAAGGGCTTAAAAGATGACTCTGATATTTTGGTTCGTGAAAAATGACAATTTTCCCTCTACATCCCTTTGTCCTGCACAAAAACGACACATTACTCATACCTGTTTAAGATAGGCAAAAATACATTGAAAAATGTCCCTCCACGGTGAAAAATGAACAAATCTAGCATTCATTCATCCAAAAAACCTATAAAAAGACTTTTTACCATGTCATTTTTACCATTTTACTGTTGAGGTTGAAAAAAGGGCTTTTGGCAAGAAACTTCCCGTGGTTGCTGCGGAGAATCCGACCATCAGAATCGAACGCCGTCTCTTCCAGGTATTTTACGACATCCTCCTCTTCAATTTCATCCGATTAAAAGTTTGTTTTAGGTTTTAGTTTTGATTTTTGGGGGGTTTTGGGTTTCAAAAAACGCTCTGCAGGGTACGCAGGTGGCCTTAAGGTAATCTGCGTCCCCCGACTTTTTTCCACACAGGAAAAAGGTCGGGGTACGTAGCCCACCTTCAGGCCAGCTGCGTCCCGATGCTCTGTGTCCTGAACGCGGGGTGCGTCCCCCGCAAAAGGCGGAATTTGAAACCCCAAACTCCACAAACAACCATTTAAAATTTCCCAAATCAATTCTAATCTTTGTTTGTTGGTGTGTAGGGCACTCACCATGTTGGATTGGAGAGAAAGAGAGCACGAGGACGTTGATTTAGCCGCAATTAATCATCAACCTTCCATTAATGCCCTAAGAGCATGCAGACTATATAAATACTGGGCCATACCTGGCATGAGGGCTCAGGTGAGATTCTTGGAGTGGCTGGTTGAGAGATGGAACATTAATGAGCAATGCTTTTACATCGGAGGGCACCAGCTCGAGATAGAGCCCTCTGATATATACTTTCCCACTGGCTTGCCAAATAGGGGTGAGCAACTCAATCTAGCCGGGACTAGGCTGGGTGGCCAATCCCTTGCTAGTCTCCGAGCAGATTGGTGCACACCCAATGCACACCATGCGAAAGGCGTGGAAATCAAACACATCTCTCTGCGTGAACTCAAGGTTATAGCTTTCACAGTTACCAGAATTTGCGGTGCAGCCGCTTTACATATTGCCACCGGGTCCCAAATGCGGATGGTGATTGACTATTTCCAAGGCACCATTTTCAACTGGTGTGATGCTGTGTCGGCCAATATGAAGGGCCAAATGACTAGGGCGAAGAATGGACAACTAAAGACCTTTGGATATGGGCCTCTAGTTGTGAGCTTTGCCTTAGAGAGAGTTCCGATGTTGATCCCTCAGCAACTCACTGTTGAAATCTTGGGTCCTCGGGAGCCAAAGCTGATACGATGGGTTACGGTGATGGCCCGGCATCCTGACGAGGGCGCGGCGGTTGTTCGATTCCCTGATAACTATTTTCACTGGTTAGAGGACCAGGTTTTCTCGATTCAGGACTTTCCGTATGCCGGAGTAGATTTTCGAGGGGATCCGGACATGGTTCTTCCACAGGGAGAACAATGGGATGACAGAGGTACTTTATTTTTCACAAGTTTTCAAATTATGTATTTTTTTGTTTTTATATATATCGTCTCAAAATTGACAGTAAAAATTTTCAAAATGCAGATGTTGGTCCACGGCGGCCAGCCAACCTCCGTCCTTTTGAGAGGAGACATCCAGTTGCACCGGTACCGGCCCCACAGGACGCAGTTGCAGAGTCACTAGCTGAGTTGGAGCAGGATCTAGAGCGTCTGACGGTGGATATACCTGAGACTACCATAGATGATATTCCTATCAGACTTCAGCGCTATGTAGTCGCAGTCCCTGGACCGTTTAGGAGATTTTTGTGTAAGGTAACCCGTGCAGTGGTGTCGTATAGGGAGCACCACCAGTGATTGGCTAGCCACTTTTGTAGACACAAGTGACATTTTTGACTTTTTGTACTTATCATTTTTCCGATCATAAGGTGTTTTTCAACCTATGATCAAAGACGATGTATATTTTTTGACACACTCCTATCTATATATATATCACTATTACCGGCTTATCTTGTTTAACATATGTGATGAAATGTTTTTAAATTTACTTGCATGATTATCGTAAATGTCTGTCCAACATTCGAGAAGCAATTGCATTTGCTAATGTATTTAAAGACCTTGGAATATGTTGATATTCAATGTAATCAAATTCACGTTCCAAGAGATGTACTCTCAAAAACAACCTTAATAACACAGGATTTCTAATGGCATATACTCTGTTAAGCTATAATACAACAAGTTCAGAATCTAACCTCACTATCAAACGTCGAATTCCAAATGAAATAGATTCGGATAATAATTCAACCACTGCACTGTATTCTGCAATGTTGTTCGTTGTTTGACCGAGGCTTACCCCATGCATAGAAACTAACTCGTCAGAGGGCGAATAGATAACCCAGGCTGCGGAAGAGATATTCCGTGTACTACGACAAGCACGATCAGCAAATCCGATGTATGTTTGGAGAGGCGTCGACATCTGCAATATCAAGAGTAAAACCAAGATAAGCCAGAATAATGACGAAAAACACACTCTTTAAGCTAAGCACACTGACTAAACTAACAAACCTACTAGCTAGAAAGAAAACCTAACCTAACTAAAAATTCTCCATACCTAGCGTTTAAGCATAATACCTCTTTAGGTAAAGTCCATTTCTGGGTTTACCCAAAGAGTCCCCATCAAAATCTACTAGCTCATAAGCCCCTTTTGCTAGCTTTCGCTTTACAATGTAGGGTCCATGCCACATAGGAACGAATTTTCCAGCACCTAGCTTATCGTTAGCTTGATCATATAATAGCACTAGGTCTCCCTCTGAAAAACTTTGAGGGGTCACATTTCTATCATACTGAGCTTTCATTCGCTTCGCGTGAGTCTCGATTGCCAATGTAGCGTCACGTCAAGTCTCATCTAGTTTAGCTAAGTATAATAAACGCTTCTCCTCTTCGGAAGTAGCTGGAAGTAATTCGACAGCCATTTGAAGTGATGGGATTTCGCATTCAATGGGTAACACAGCTTCCAAGCCATAAACTAGCTGGAAAGGAGTGAACCCTGTTGAAGTTTTCACTGAGGTTCGGTATGCCCATAGCGCCGAAAATAACATGTTATGCCAATTTGACCGATGAATACCAATGGTTCGTCGGATCATGATAACCAGAACTTTGTTGATAGACTCAACCAAACCGTTGGCTTGCGGATAATAAGGAGTAGAGCTATCGTGGCGCAAACCAAGCTGGCTTGTAAGCTCAGTCATTATGATGTTTTGAAAATGGCTCCCATGGTCAGTAATGATTGCTTGTGGGACACCAAACCTAGTTATAATAGGATTGAATACAAAAACTGCAGCTATTTTGCCGCTTGCGTCGAATGTAGGCATCGCCTCGGCCCATTTAGTAAAATAATCAACCGCGAGGATGATATACGCATGCCCCCCGGCCGAGTGAGGGTTACAAGTAATAAAATCGATACCCCATTTGGCAAATGGACCAACGGCAATTATAGGGTGGAGAGGAGCAGGTGGTGTGCGCATCTTGTGATCAAACACTTAACAGTTGTGGCACTTCCGGACTACAATGATACAATCTTTAAACATAGATGGCCAGAAGTAGCCAGCGCGCAACACCTTCTGAGCTGTGGCATACCCAGACATATGACCACCACATGCTCCAGAGTGACAATCATTCAAAACCTTCTCAGCCTCTTCGTGAGTTAAACAACGTCGAAAAACTAAGTCTGCCCCCCGGCGATAAAGCGTATCTCCGATAATCTTGTATTGCTGGGATTGAAATCGAATTTTTCGACGTTTCGACTTTGAAGCTTTAGGCCGAAAGGTTTGGGTTTGGAGATAGATGATTATATCCCCGTACCACGGATCTAAAGTACTGATAAGAAACAACGATTCATCCGCAATGGACTCCTCTGCCACAGTCTCTGTGTCAGCACGCGGGAAATCACACATCAATTCCGCAAAAACTAAGGATTTCTTAGACTTGGACTTCTCGAACTCCAAGTCGAACTCTTGCAGGATAATGATCCATTTAGAGTACTTGCCCCCTAGCAGTTGTTTTGTCAAAATATAAATCATAGGGTTGCAATCCGAAATGACTGTAGTTTTACGGAGAAGAATGTAGTGACGAAAACGCTGGACAGCTTGAACGGCTGCCAGGGCAAACTTCTCCACATGCGAATATTTTAGCTCAGTGGGATTTAAGGTCCTACTAAGATAATATATCACATGTTCCGCTCCGAATTCATCTTCTTGAACTAACACCATTCCAATGGTGGAATGTGAAGCTGCGAGGTATAAGAAGTAGTCCTGGTTGTAGTTGGGAGGATGCAACAACAGTGCATGGGTCAACGCGTGTTTAAGTGCATCAAAATATTGTTGGGCAATCTCATCCCAAAAGAATTTAGCGTTCTGTTTCAACAACCGTGTAAAACCTTTAGTGACCTCGGCGTAGTTTGGAATGAATCGGCGTAAAAAGTTCGCTTTCCCTTGCAAACTTTGGAGTTGGCGCAAACTCGAAGGAGGAGGCAATTTCATGATAGCTTCAACCTTCGAGGGATCGACGCGAATGCCGGCTTTTGAAACAACAAATCCCAGCAATCGACCCGACTCTATACAGAAAACACACTTGTGGGGATTCAACCGAATTCGATAATGCCTACACCTCATAAAGATTGCTCGTAAGTGGACAAGGTGATCAGCTCGATGTAAAGAAAGAGCAGGTAAATTATCGAGATACGGTTGGACAATGTGCTTGATGTCATGAAATGCATAAGACATCGCCCGTTGAAAAGTGGCCCCGGCATTCTTAAGCCCAAAAGGTAATTTGCAATAAGCAAATGTCCCCCATGGACAAATGAATGCCATTTTTGGTTGGTCGGCAGGTAGAATATTGATTTGATTATAGCCTGAAAAACCATCCATAAAGGAAAACATTTCACTTCCGGCACAATCATCAATAATTTGATCGATATAAGGCGTAGGATAGTTGTCTTTTGGACAAGCTCGATTTATATCCCTATAATCGATACAGATTCTTATTGTTCCTTGTTTCTTGTTGACCGGAACAATATTCGATACCCAATCCATTAACGGAATCGGATAAATGAAACCTGCTTTCAACAGCTTTTCGACTTCTGCTTTAATCGCAGCCGCTTTCCGAGGGTGAATCTGACGCAACCGTTGCCGTACGGGTTTAGCATCCGGGTAGGTTTTTATTTCATGAACAACAATGGCAGGGTCGATTCCCGGCATTTCCTCGTAAGACCAGGCAAACACATCGCGGAATTCTTGGAATAGGGCCTTGTAAGTTTGGATTTCATCTTCTGTACATGAGGCATCTATATGAATGTTCTCCTCAATTCCGGGCTTCACTGAAATATCAATGGGAATAGTACGAGAAATATTCCCTAAATTCAACTCTGAATCAGAATGTTTCGTTGGATTCTGAGCGTCTTTGACATATTCAGCGGTAAAGATAGATGAAAAGTCATTTTCAAAAGCATCATCCTTAGGTAAAAACGAAGATCTCTGATGAAGATCTTCCCATGGTAGATCGTCTACACTTAGGATTTCGCGAAGTTGTTCGTCAGATGACACGACTTCGGGAAACGCTATCCGTTCCAAGGTTGATGTGAAAAGTGACTCTTCACTGACCACATTCATTTGGTCGCTTTCGGTTGAACGCGAGTCGGTAAAAGACATGACAGCTTCATAAGCAATTTCATATGGACTCAAAGGCATAGCATCACCGAATGAGTCTATCTCAGATTCAGATGGGACGATCCAAGGATCATCATAAATAATGTTTTCTGATGTAATCATATGAATTGATGCAAATGAAGGGTCTGCGTTGATTGGAGGGAAAGGAAAAGTTCCCAGTAAACCGGAATCTTTAGCTAAACCTACGCCAACGTCCCTATAAGGGATTGTCATCTTACCGACATGCTGGATACTCTCTGAAGAGGCTGGGTCGGATGAAAAGTATGACAAATGATCAATGGTCACGATCTTACCGTTATATGGAAACTTAATCACTCTGAAGACCGATGAAACGACTGCTGTCATAGCATATGACCAACTTCGACCCAAAAGAAGGTTGTAGTCTAGAGGGGCATCAACCACTTCCACATCCAGACTAACGGTTTTACCTTCTACCCCTATAGGTAATTCCTGTAGAATACCAAACGGACGGAACCCACAGCCATCAAAGGCCTTAAGGATGGTCAGGGATTGGTTCAACGAAGGAGAACCAAGCGATCTCCAACATTGAATCGACATAATACACGTAGAATCTCCCTCATCAATCACAGTCCGATGAATAGGCCTGTTTTTTACTATCACTGGAATTTGGAAATCCATTTGATGGGGTAGACGCAGTGTACTATTTTCTAGATCGAAGATTATCAGGTTCGGGTCCTGAACATCAACAGCTCCGATAGCCGACAAAAGTAATTTTCGTTGTGCTGGGCATGATTGCAGCACTTCTAAAGCCGACATTGCTGAGGGTGAAACAGCTAAGTCCTCAACAATGTTGTAATTCTGGGCCGCTCTCGCATGTGGATTGAAAGTAGACCTTCGAAGTACACCCTTGGCGGGCGGTTTGATTACTAAGTCCGGGTTAGGTTTTTCGATCTGTAGTGGATTAGAACCAGGAGCTGAGGTTGACGAAATAGAATGAGAAGATTCTGCTTCCTTACCATCAACAGGAGCCTTACTACCATAATCTTGCGATCGAGTCGCAATCCTCACATGAGACATCATCAAAATGGGTTCTTCACTGGCAGTCGAGGAAGAACCTATCATCTTGCTTTCCTGCTTTGGAAATGGATCTTTTAACACAGCAGGAGTAGGAGAACCTTTAACTATTTTCACAACCTTGGCCCGATGAGGGAAATCTCGCGTAAAATGATCCTCTTCACAAATAAGACAAGGATATCGAGGTTTGCGCTTTTCGTCATTGGTTTCCGACTTTTCCGTTTTCTCCTTCGGAGCCTTGTCTGCTTTAGCCTTCTTCTTTCCTTTCTTCTTCCCACCGTTTTTTGATTTGGCCGTAGATGACTCTACAACATGAATATCGGCGGAAAGTTCGGGAGAAGACTCTCCTATCGGGGAATCAGGCAAAGTGATAATAGGAGTAGTTGAAGCCTTGGAAGACTTCTTCTTGCTCTTTGTATTCACGATACCAATCATACCATCAGCGGCATGAGATCCCGAATGAGCAGCAGCGATTTGATTCGACTTTGGAAGATCTGGAATCTTCTCGTGTAACGTACCCGACTGAGTGTAAACTAAGTCAAGGTATTGCGCTTGAGCAATGACTTGCTCCTCAGTAACTACTCCGGCCTTAGCTACATCTTCAGTAATCTTCGGTAATAATGATTTAACAAACCATTCAGCTAAGATTTGGTCCGGGATAAAAACTTTCGCTAGCCTTCTTCGACGCCTCCACTCATGAATGTGATTAGAAATATACGTGGACGTTGATTGTTTTAGTGAAGTTAATAATTCCGTGCCGTTATCGTATCTGACCGGCAACTGAAAGTGAGTTAAGAACGAGGTAGCTAACTGGCTAAAATTGTAAAAAGAGGCCCATGGTAACTCAATGTACCACTTGGCTGCGAGACCAATGAGCGTAAGTTGGAAAAGACGTAAACGGATCGAATAATCCGAGATAGAATTTGAAGCACACCAGAGGTGGTAAGTCATCACATGATTGGACGGATCCTCTCCTGACTTACCTTCGAACTTGGGTATATCGCTGGGCAACTTATTTGGCATTGGCGGCCAGAACGGAAGATATTGAATTGGATCGTTCATTAGGCGCGTCAAGTCTAGTAAATCCAAAGTTGTGATAAACGGTAACTACCGGTTAGGATCTCTAAAACTCTGGGTCACAAGACCAGTCCCAGGAGGAGGATATCCAGGATAACTAGGAACAAGAGTCGCATTAGGGATATTATATCCTCCTGGAAAACCAGGATTAACCGGACCGTACTGGGGTTGTTGAGGTTGTTGATAAGTGTACCCAGGATATGGTTGATACTGGTAAACTGGCTGTTGGACAGCTTGCCCAGGTTGGTACTGTCCCTGGTACGGTTGATGAACAAATTGAGGTTGAGTAGTGACAACTGTACCTATACCAGGCTGACCTGTAGGCATCTGGACCGTGGTTTGAATCGTAGATCCAGACAATGGTAAAGATGTCTGAGGAGTGGTTACAGAGACAGTAGAAATCGGAGCCGTCGATACTCCAGAAGTAAGTGTGGCAGATGTAGCGGTAGTTGCAGCA
The DNA here is from genome assembly GCA_031772625.1 of Pinus tabuliformis. Taxonomy (NCBI): domain Eukaryota; kingdom Viridiplantae; phylum Streptophyta; class Pinopsida; order Pinales; family Pinaceae; genus Pinus; species Pinus tabuliformis. Next base: position 638,185,352 of record CM062811.1, read on the forward strand.
GCCGTTTGAGATGGAGTACTAGGTGCAATTGGTGGCTGAGTAACTACCGAAGTTACAGAAGTTTGAACATTTGACTGGACAGGTTGTGGTTGCTGGGGTGGACCAGAAACTACGGGTTGTCCAGCTTGAGGTACCAACTGTAAACTTGGCTGCAACACCTGTTGACCTTGTGATGGATCCCACACTAACATTCCGGGGTATTGACCCGTAACAGGTTGATACTGAGATCCATAACCGGATTGAGGATAGGATTGATAATTGTAAGGTGCAGTTCACATACCTTGAACATATGATTGACCTTGAGGTGGTTGATAACCTTGACTTGAGTATTGACCTTGAGGTTGATAACCTTGAGGTAAATACAGATACTGGGTTTGACCTTGACCTTGAGGTTGATACCCTTGAGGTTGATACCCTTCGGGTTGATACCCTTGAGGTTGCCATCCTTGAGGTTGCCATCCTTGAGGTTGATATTGATACTGAGGTTGACCCTGGGGTACATATTGAGGCTGGGGTTGACCTTGAGGCATGTATTGCACCATAGGTACATATTGACCTTGAGGTTGCCCCCCAGACACGAATGGTGTACCTTGAGGTTGCCCCCCAGGCGTTAACTGAGGCTGCCCCCCAGGCGGTAATTGGCCACCTTGAGGTTGGGACACAGGAACTGAACCTGACATCATGTAAATGTCACCTACACCCAATGGTACATTACCACTGTTTCCAACTAATAAACCATGATCAATGGGTTGAGGAGATGCCCCCGCAAAGGTACCAGAAAGTGATTGATACCCAATGGGAACAGAAGGACCACCATGTAAGAAAGATTCAGGACTTTGAGTAAACACGGACGACGGACCAGGCATATTGACAGGAGTATAAATACCTCCAGGTGGAAAAGGAGTACGAGGTGTAGAAAAACATACCCCTGAGTTGTCTAACAAATTGGTTAACGAAAGGTACCAAGTAGTACTCCTAGGAGGACTGTAAAAGATAGATTCACGCTCCCTGAGTTCAATAGTAAGTTGATCTTCAAGGTTAGAGACGCCTATTTCTTCCTCTGGAGCAAGTTCTTCAATAGCAATCAAACCAGTAGGAAGATTTTCGGTGATAACTCGTTCTACTCTTGGTGAATCTGGAACACTAGAAGTCGGAGTAACAGGTTCAAATATTTCCGGTTCTTCGCCTGTATCACTAGCAGACGAAAAACTACCAACAAGTTCAGAAACTGTAACAGCTTCGGGATTATAACCTGTCTCTAAGCCTTGGTAATCTGAATGGACTACCAAGGAAGATTCTCCTTCTTCAGGTGAACCTACTCTACTGCCACTAGGAGGAGTTACAAGGACCTTCAAACCCTCGTACTGACCCGGGACGTTTTCAGGAGATCCACCCCGTGATCTACGGAGTTTTATCAACAAATCAGTTCCGGTGACAATCTCAGGTGACTTGCCCCGAAGTCTACAGGACTGTCTCGGTAATTCCGCCACAGTTAAAAACTTTTAACTACTACACACGAAAACAAAGTAAAATTTCAAATCAAACCACCTAAAGTCTCTAAAGAACCAAACAAATTTGAATCACACGCCTAAAGAATCTAGGGCATCAAACCAAGCACAAACAGTAGCCTTCCAGACCGAAAACGCTAGTTGGTGATGAATCCCAACATCGCCGGATTCAGTACAGAAGTGGCGGGTGGAACAGTTACCCCGGCAACCTGCTTAATGAATAGACTGGCACAAGTTCCTCCACTTTAACCGTCTCGAGTGAAGTGAACCCCCTGGAAAATCCAAGTGAGTCTAGCCGACGTCTGCTCCAGGTACAGCGGGATATTTCCTCCACCGTCACCTCGGTAGAATCCTAAAGATAATGGTCACTAAGGTTACCAACCGCAACAAATGCACCTGGGGGAACAGTCTACACTTCGACAGCACGCAAGGGCAGAGTATCAAGCTCAATCCCCTTGTCGGCTCCTTGACAATAATCCAAGGTTTACCGACAAGTGACCCCTGGCTCCTCGACAATGGTTAATCCGAGGTTTACCGTTTGTAATACGTGCGTGTCTGGCGTCGTTCCCAACGAGGGGGAATTGATCCCCTCACTGGTTCGGACACGAGCTCGTGCTTCTCCTTTAAGAGGAGCTTTCCCAGAGTACAAATGAGACAATTGGATTTATTCTATCACAAGATAAGCTACTTGTTTGGTTTTGTTGTCTTGGAGAGTTAATTACTCACCTACTCCAAGACACTAGCCTGATCTAAATTGGTGTTTCAGAGCCCTAGTAAATAAAAGTTACTACGTTGTTTTTACTTTAAGCGTTAATTTTATGATTTTTCCTTAAAGACAAAAGGTAGCGGAAGTGAAACCAATGGTGTGTAGACTCGACTCAAACCACTACAAATATGCACCTAAGATGATTTACGCTACTTTCCTTTTTTCAATGAAATTCTTAACTAAGAGAGTTGAGAGATGCAAATTTTATAGAAAACAACTTTCCTAGGAAAGACAATCAAAGAAACAATTCTCTTTTTCTTTTCAAGCATACAAACATAACCACTCCTTACGTGCACGAAAACCCTTTTTATTTCAAAACTCTTCAAAGCTACTTGAGACAAAACTTTTCAAAGGAGATGTTTTTGTATTTTCTCTTTTTTAATAAAGCATATAAATCTATTTTAACGAAAATCAATCTTAAAAACTATAAAATCTATGAAAACTTGACTCATAAGCAAGCCAAAAAGAAATTTACTCTAAGCAAACCTAACGAGGCAAAAGCCTACAAAGATGTTTCTAAGATGTTTTACTTGACCAAAATCAAGTCAAGGACCAGCCAATGCAGAATCAAAAGACTAGTCAAAACAAAACTCAAATCTTTTTGTTCTTTTTGTAAAATGGAATTCAAAGCTCAATCAACAAGCACTTCGAAATTTGCCAAAGAAACAACTCAAAGGTAAGTTGCTCTCACAGGTAGACTTTATGACAGGTTTGACTTCTAAGAAGGCTGACAAAACCAGAGAGATCTAAGGCTTGACAACTTCTACCGTCAAAGTCACTACAAGACCTACTCAAAAATCAAACCCTAGGGCTTAAACTTCTATGAAATCCACTAAAACACTCAATGCTATCGAAACAAGTTCAGGTGAAGATCTTTGATAAGAGACTAATGGATCTGGGCAGTAAAAACTAAGAAAAAGAAAAATCTAAGAGAAAAAATGCAAAAAATGGAATTTTCTTAAATTTTAGCAGGGGATGCAGGCAACCAGTTAAACCAGGTGCGGGCCCGCTCTGTGCACACAAAAACAGTGCGTGCAGGGACGCACTGTGCAACACTCAGAGGGTGCGTCCTACTAGAAAATTCAAGAAAAACTAAATTGAAACTAACCCTAAGCTAACCCACCCAAAAACAAAGTCACAGAGCCAAAAACTAGAAAATAAATGACTTTTCTCAAAGCAAAGTTGCATACAAAGGAAAAGACTATCACATCAATGGAGTCCCCAGTGGAGTCGCCAATTTGTCAGGCGGAAAGAGTCGATTGTGCGGACACAACCAACCTCCCTAGGAGTCTAAGACTCTCTAGTGAAAAACAAGACAACAAGAGCAATCCTTCTCTAAACATGCATTTACTATATGGGAAATCAAGTGTTTAGATCCTACCTGTAGTCCAGCGCTGTTGTAGCAGTCCAGCTCCGCTGATCCGGATGAGCTCCTCCTTCACTTTGAAACCTGCATCCACTAAAAATCAAACGATTAAATAGCACTTGATAATCTCATAGAATAAAACATATTTAACACATAGACCAAGGAGTACATGAAACAACTCATAAATAACAAGTTATTGAGAAGAATGGACTCATTTGCATTAATAGGTAACAAAAGGAACAAATACAACCTGAGCCTTGGTGTTGTGCAAGTCCCTCCCAGGGTCCATCAAGAGTTCTCCTTTACTTTGACAAAGCTCACCCACTTCCAAATAGAACAAGCAAAGATGGCAATCTCTCCTCACAAGCTTCTAAATGGGAGTCCTAATTCCTGCAGCATTTACCCTTAGAAATGTATAGCTTCCAACCTCCTCTCCTTCTGGCCCAATGCCTGTATTTATAGTGCTCAAGAGGAAGTTAATCAGGTCCACCATCAATGGGATAATCCCCTCTTTGGATGGGATAGCTCCCTTATTGATGGGATAAGTTCCTCTTTGGTAGGGGTACATGAACCATCTGGAGGCGCTCAATACACGTCGAACAACCTTCTAGAATACTCTAGAAATGACCACAAGTAACTTTTTAAAGATGAAACTTGCGCATTTTGACCTTTACAGGGGGACACACCTGCCTCTTTACATACAGAGCGTCCAAAGACGCAGTTTTTGTGAACATGGGATGCGTACCCGCAGGTAAGGTTGAGAGAACCTGCGTACCCAGAGATAAATACATTTACAAAGACTTTCTCTCTTTTTGGAGTTTGACATGGAGAGCAGAGGCATAAGACTTTCCTAAGAGGGTAGCATGACTGTTGATAGGGCCATACTAACTGTAAATAGTCATGGTGACATTTTTTAGTGTAACAATTCCCTTGTTTGGCTCTTTGACTACCCTCACAACTCTTTAATATCTTTAAAAATAACCGATTACATTACATAATGACTGATCACATTCCACTAATGCCACTTGGAATTTCACTTACAAAATATTTACAAATAATATAACATTTTCCACATGTACCCATGTGAGAGAAAATAGGCTAGAGGTAGCCTAACAAGACAAAACACTATGACGCAAAAGTTTGGGGAAACACCAGCTCGCAACCTCCACTTGATGCTTCTTCGTGACATACTGATGTCAAGCTTGGTACTCTTTGATGATGTCCCCAAACTTCTTGATGTTGTCTTTGTGATTGAGAACTCTTACTTCCATAGCTTTTGCATATATGGTCTCAGAAACTATATCCAACTCATTATGAACCATGAGCAACATGATGTTGATATTGACAGGACCGTTGATGTACTTCTACAAGTTGTGTGCATTTACCTCCATGTCTTTCTTGGTGGCCTCTAGTCTTATCTACTCCACGTACTCATCGATATCTAGTTGGATTTGGTTCTTGTGTTTAGTATTGGTGACAAAACCTACATCTATTCACTCTCTTCCTCAGTTGTTGGATCTTCTTCCTTATCAACTTGTATTGGCGGTGTTTTCTCTGTCATTGCACCTTTCCTCTGTTCTTATTTCTGCTTCTTCTTATCTTCCCATTCTTTCCTCCTCACCTCCCGTTCTTCCTTCAGTTCTTGTTCTACATTTTGAACTCTCAGTTCTGCTACCTACAAGCTCTATTTTTCTCTCTTCCTCCAGTCTATCACCTATTTCCTCTGCTTCCCTATTGCTTCTACTGCCAAAGCTGCATGCAAGAACATGGATTCCTCTTTCATTCTCTAGCCTTTTTTACCCTCTACTATGTCAACAACCTCCTCTTTCTGTGATCTTGTATTGGATTGATGACTTTTGTTATTACTACTGTACTTCCTACCATGTTAGTGTTGACTCCTTTTCTATGAATAGTTGAGTTGCTACATGTATTAGCAAGTTAATTAGCGCTTGCTCAACCATTTCCCTAGTAATGCTTTCAGTGCTATATCTTGAAGCAACTCCCTTTGCTTCCATGGTACAATAACTACTAGAGAGAAGTGTTTCACGAGTGGTGTACCTATGGGACAGAAAGGACACTCATGGTAAGAAAACATTAGCTCTTACAAATCTAACTTCACGGTGTGATCAAGTAGCAATCATGGTATCTGATTAGAGTGATTTCAGAGTTTTGGCTGATATGGGTGACTGAATGACTATGGGAATTGCACACCGTCTAGTCCCAATAGTCTGTGTGGAAGCTTGATGACTGGAATTGTACAATGTGTAGTTTAGTCTGGGCCAAAGCTTGGGAGAGGTTATGCATTGAACAATATCAATGGATAGGTTAGGAGAATGGCTCTTGAAACTGTGTAATGTGCAGTTCAAGCCAAGCCAGGATAACCTCTGCACAATTCCAAAACCCAAGGTAGAGGCCTTGAGCTCCCAGATTCCACAGTGCATGCAGTGAAGTGTGAGATCCGAGGAGGGGGAAGCCTAGATTTGCCCAAGGGAGTTTGAAAGACAAGTAGATGTGAAAGATGGTGTGAGGCTAAGCGTAGATATGATTAAATGTATATACATCCGTGTGAAACAACTACAACAATTTATTAAATTGAAGGGATTTAAAGCATGTGAAGAGAGTCGCTGCAACAATGACCTTTGGTGCAAAAACGGGAAAACTCATGTGACACTTGGGAAAGGAAATCTATAAATTGAAACAACACTTCTAAGAGCTAAATCAAGTTAAAAATCCATCAATCATTCAAATAAATAAGTGAAACAACACTCTCACAAGCTAAACAACCAAAAGTGACATAAAAAAGCGACAAAAGACTATAAAAGAAAAAAACAACCCGAAAAAGCGACGAAAATGACACCGAAGGTTTCTTGATCTCCTCGGGAATGTCAGAGATCCAATATTGAATTTTAAAATGAGCTATTGCAACATCAATTAAACATATATGGTCAATTCAGGGCTTATGACACGAAGGCAAAAAATCAAGGAAAAAATGACACTTGGCAGCAGTTTCCAAAATAACTCAAGTGTTTCCTTTAGGCTACTAAAAATAGATCCATATTGTCTAGGGATGGTTTTTCATTTTTCTTTTTCTCAAGAAAATCTTCCATGCATGGCTTGTATAGATTGATTAGTTCTGGGAAGGACTGGGCAACTCACTGGCTCATGCACTAAGAAGCTTCTAAGAAATAAGCTTCTATGCAATTTATGGGTTGAGCTGATATGGGCAACCTCTCATGCTTTGCGTAATTTCTTAGCTGAAGGTTGCCTGCCAGCTGGTTCTGTGCAATTTTAGAGCTGAAGGCTCATTCTCAACTTGGACTGTGAAATTCTTGAGAGCAAGGTTGGTCACCCTCAAGGATTGCGTAGTTCACTAAGGTAATCCTGGAACTGGGTTGAAACCAAGTCAAGATATCGGCTTATGGGTAAGACAACAAAGCAAGTAAGAAAACACAAGGAAAAATGCAAGTGATGAAACTCAATCAAAGCACAAGTACTTGTGTCAATGTGAGATGAAATGTTGTGATTCAAGAGGGAGGCTCCAAAACGAAGCACAAGAAAATTTTTGGAGGGCGGTTGTAGTCGATACAACATTGGTGACCCACTATTAAAACTATAGCTCTCTGTATGGACCTTGTCTCATGTAAACTGAGTTTAACTCTTCCAAAAGTGTTGTTCAATTCTTCGATTTTCATAACTTTTTCACTAGCTTAAGTTAAAGATGTATTCCCTACCATTCTCTTCATCATCAACACACATACCAAGCCAAGTTAACTGAGTTATTTCGATTGGGGATGAGGGGTATATTGATGCATAAGTAATATGGATTGTCAGAGTTTTAGTTTCAGCTATGGTGTTGCTCCTCTATGAGAAGGCCTAGACATTACCCAGGTGGTGTCACTTCAGGAACACAAGCATTGCTCCGCTGCTAGCGAGCCTAGACAGTACCTCGATAGAGTTACTTTATTCACCTCCCAGCGTAGGAATCCTTTCTCTTCTTTCGCCTTTATTTTTTTTTTTCATTTCATTTTTCATTTTTCAAAGAACTGTGCATAGGCACTTATTTAATTCATGAGATGGAAGAGGGATCCTGACTTATTGAGAGAAGAAAATGTTGTCCCTTCAGATAAGGATGTTTATATATACCTCTGACATACTTGTCAAGGTTTTCCTCCTCTCCTCAATCTACTTGAATGAGTTTACAAGGGTTAACCAAATATAGAAAATTTATTAGAGTAGGCGCTACTAGTTAAGAGTGCAAGCATTGCGATTTCACTATGATTCTGTCGGAAAGGAATGTATTTTCCATCAGGGTATCATCGACTAGAAGAAATGGAAGATCTCCATAAAGAGAGGGAATAGATAGATAACCAAGTGTTGATAGTTGTATAAGTCCTCTTGTATTTCACCTTGCTTGTCTCAAGAAAGAAATACTTTCATGCGGAAACTAATCCTATGGGTGCACAAACAAAAAAGCAAAGGAAAGAAGTGTGAATAAGAAAAACACGGTAAGAAGAATAAAACAGGAAAGCAACGACTACTCCTACTCCTAATCTAAGAAGAGTGTGGGCTAACTCACGTGAAGTGATGTTTCTAATGCAGCCACTAGTGAATTGGTTGACCCATGTAGGTGATAGCATGATTGAAAATAAATATATTCAAGCATACCAACAAACAAGAAAGATAAAACAATGCAAACCAAATCGTTCGAAGTTTAAATATATCCACAAAAAAGAAAAGATTGAAATCACATGAAAGGCACTCTGTAGCCATGTCATGGTGTTTTGTCACATTGCGCATGGACGACAAGCATGTACACACCTTCGAACTTGAAAAACGAGCAAACATGAAGAGAGAAAGAAAAAAAAATTCGCAACAGAGCTTGCTACGCATGACTCCTCCAATGCATGAGAAATAGGATCATGTGATTCTGGTGGAGGATGTGAGAACCGTGAATTAGATTGATTTTCAATGTGAATAGGAGAGTGATCAGGAGCCTAGGGAGATTCAACATATTTCTGATCAGAAGTGGAACTGACCTCAAGGCTACGAGAACTTGACATAACCATCATCTTGGGCTAAAGTGCCTCGATGACTTGACGATTTTCCACTTCATCAGAAGATGGATCATCTTAGGCCAATGGCTTAGAAAGATCAACAATAGGTGAGTCATAATCGTGATCAAATGAATGAGTGAAAAGATCTCGACAACCCCGATCAGAAAATTCAAGATGGACAACGACATCCTCATGATTTGATGAATCTTAAAGAGGGGGTGATGAAAAAAAAATCACCCCTTAAGTTTCTAGAAATTAAATATGACAGATCGTCTGGTAGGTCTCTTAATACTAGAATTAAAGAACACACTGCTGACTTAAGAAGAGATAGGACCTCTAAATCGGCCTTAGCAGAACATGTTCACTCTTCCTCTCATTACATCTGCATGGAAGAAGTCAAAATGATTAGAAAAGAAGACCACTATCTCAAAAGGAAAATTAAAGAAGCCATAGAAATAGAAAAAAGGAAGAACAATTTGAACCGGGATGATGGATTAAAACTAAGAAACATGTGGAAACCTTTACTTGAACTCTTTAAGATCAATAATTAGCCCTTATCCCTTAAATTAGCCTATTCCCTTCTCTCTTAAAAGCATCATTATAATAATTAACAAAAACATAATTCATATAACATCCTCCTTAAACATTCAACATCATAATCATAAATTAGTAAGTGTTTACTTCACATAGTCAGTTGATAACATTAAACAAATTAAATTATTTCTAGGATTGAGAGATAATATTATAACAGTAACACACCAAATCTATATGGATTTATTAATTAACTAAAAATTGAATAAATTAATCAACTAATGAAAATTAATAAATAATTAAACATGAAATAAATACAAAAAAAATTAAAAAATTAATTATAGACATATTAACAAATAATAAATAATAAATTAATAGGTTAAACTTAATCAAACAAATTAGATAATTAGTTAAAAATATTAATAAAAGTGATTAATCATATTATTAAATAACTAATTTCACATTAAAAAAAAATATAACAATTTAAATAAACTAACAATAAAATTAAATAATTAATCAAATAAACAAATTATTAATAATAAACATATCAATAAAGAATAATTAGTAAATTTAGTTTATTTATCAATATTCTTTTAATTAATTAATTAAACTAATTAATTAAAATAAGTAATAAATCAATAAATAAAATTAAAACATTAAAGCAAATTAATAAACATAATTAGGAATTATATAAATAATAAAATTAATTAAGTTATCCCTTTAACCTATTAATCAATTAATTTATCCTTTAATAATAATAATAATAATAATAATAATAATACTAAAAAATGAATTAATTAATAATGATAATAATAATTAAATAATTAATTAAATAAATAAAGTAGAAACCAGTAAAATAATAGCCGACATATTTTCTTACATATTTTCTTTAATATCATATATATATATATATATATATATATATATATATATATATATATATATATATATATATATATAACTTAAATTCTAGCTCTTGGATACATCATTAAGATTTGAAAATATCTATTGACGCATCCCCTGATGATGGATTCACTTAGTAGTCTGAAACGTTGGGTTCACAAAACTCTATAACAGGTCATTCCTCCTCTACTAAAAAGATAGATTTGTCTTGTCCACAATCAAATGATAAACTGACATCGCACACATTATATGAATGATTGGAAGTGCAAACATCTAGATATGTATTTCCACAAGAGGGAACAAAAATGGAAGAATCTTAGAAGATGTCTGGATCAAGAGGGCTATGTACGGTAGAAGGAGATCACCCTTCATTGCAACTTCTTGTTTAGACTCCTAGACATACTCATAAAAAATGATAGCACATGTTGGTTGTCCAACACCAACTCCATTCACAACTTGATCCTCATGAACATCACATGTGGAATCTGGAACGGATGAACACAACTCACAAAAATCTGGAGGATCAAAGGAAATATTGGACAAAGGCGAAGGGGATGAGACCATGTGACAATCATCAGGCTTGCAGTCCAAATCTGCATAGAAATCTGGAGTAGGCGAGGTAGGAGGAGATGGTGACAGTTGAATAGGGTGGTTCAAAACTTCTCCCACCTCATCTTATGGAGCTAGAGTTGCTTCATGAGAAGGGGATGAGGGGTCAGTTGGTACAACAACCTCATCCGTCTCAGATGTAGAAGGTCTAAAATTGAGGTATGTTGGGAGAGACTTGGAAGTTTGTAACTTGTGTTGATTCTCATATATGTAAATAATATATTGAAATATTCCTTCCAGAAATTTCTAGTCAACTTCCTCTTCTAGAAATCCAAGACAACAATGAAGAAAACAATCATAAAAGTGTTCAACTGATTCATGAGGTGATTTTTACAATTTTTTTTTTATGAAGTTATTTATGATCATAGAGAACAAAATCATGTCATAATTATTTGAACATGTGATCAAAAGAGTGTATATAAGTTGCGGGAAATGTGTGACATCATTACTTGATGCACCCTTTGAATATGAAAGAGGAAAACCCATAGAAGATGTCATTTGAGGCAACATCATTCACTAGTAGAAAATGGTGAAACTAGTGACTAGGAGACTAAAAAATTTAGTCACCACAACTTTTCCAAGTGAAATACTACCAAAAATTAGCAATATTAAGAGACCCAACTAAAAACGACTAACATAAATGACTAATTTAGTCCTGAGTTAAAGTATATGACTAGCTAATAAGTAATACTACTAAAAATGAGTAATGTGAATGACTAATTTAGTCTAGGAACAAAAATATGACTACCTAAAAAGAACTACAATAATATAAAATAGTCATTTATGTTAGTCATTTTAATTACATCGCTTCAACAATCTAAACTTACAAGTCATAGGGGATTCAAACGCTGTTATAGATTGGATGAAAGGTTATACTTCCTTATACACTTCTTTATTGGATCACAGGGTGATTAGAATTATGGAGCTTATTAGAATCTTTACGGTCATATCATTTGATCACATTCACAGGGAACTAAATGAAAAGGTTGACAAATTATCGAAAATGGGAGTGGGCCAACACCTCCTTTTGCAACATGACATGACCACCTATATATGTTGCAACTACCCTGCCAACTTATTTAGTGAGTTGCACATCTATTTCACATTTCGTCTTCATCTTGAAAAGTTGTAGTGCTAAGGAGAGGGCATGAACTTTGATCAAGGAATGTTCACTTAGTACCACTACCAAGTTTTCTTCATGAAACTTTCCAAATGTCTTTTCTTCACAACTTCTCATGGTGCTTAAATTACTTGTCTAAACCTCTAATTGAGAATACAACCCTTCAACATCTCTAACTATTCAAACTCTTCAACCTTACTTAGAGTCTTCTTCGACCTGCATTCATACCTGAAGTAGAACCTAACACTAGCATCTTGAATGTCCATGCTCATTCCCTATTTTATATCCTCATTGAAACCACATTATCATGCTACTTAAAATGAAAACTTCACGCCTTAAGGAAAAACACCTACTTTTCTTATAATGACCTAAACTATGTGAATGACTAGGAGAGAATTCCATTTTCTGAAGATGAACAGGTAGGGTCTTACAACCCCATTCATGCAACAATTTGAATATATTTAACCTAAAGGAAGATGAGTATTCTACTCCTTCCAAATTTGACAGATGAATTTTAATAAACTAACACTTTTTTTTAATTATTAAATCCATTTACTATATACTCTATTTTATTTTTACCCACCAAATATACAAAAAAAACCTAAAAGTTTTCAATACAACCAAGTTAAAAGAACTTATTTCCTTCCAACATCTCACATTTTACCTCCATAATATTTAATAAAAAAATCATCGCATAAAAACATAACCTTAAAATTAAATTATTATTATTATTATAATAAATACCACCTAATATCACAACTAAGAAAATGTAAAAGCCAACTAAAATATGTGAGTGCAAATAAAATATTGTATGTATTTTTTAGCATTGGAAAATTTAAACACTTTTCAAAAATTTAAACTTTAATTTTTCATTACAATACCCCTCACAGACAGGAACTTTTCGGAGTGCGGGAAAATGACATCCTTGTTAGAAAATTATATATTACGGAGCAATGGAACACATAAAATATACTGCAGAAATATAAATATAGAGAACACATAAAACAAGAGAGACACAAATATGCATGGTTCACCCAATTTGGGCTACGTCCACAGAGAAACAACGAATCCTTCCTTTTATATTATTTAGCAAATTGAAGAGATACAACCTATAGTAGATCCGTTGTAATTCCATCTTCACTCCCACACAATATCCTCTATCTTTCTCACTCAGAATACATATCTACATCCTTCTAGGAAAAAAACCCTAAATTAAACATAACTTCTACCATCAAATCTCCGCCTAACAAACAACCCAGATTGACTACGAAATTATAACATTTTACAAGGTAATTTTACATCTTTTTTTAGCTTCGAGGCCGTTGCTCCCGACCGCCCACCAGGGGGGGCTCCAAATAATCGTCATCGCCCCCCCTAGACCCCCTGGCAGCGTACATTTTATGGGCGGCGTTGCGGCCACATTACAAAATGGGGTCCAATTCGGTGATACCTCTGAATAAGGAAGATAATTAGGCTCCACACCCAACCATCCCAACAACAAACTTTTCATAATGTGGGAAAATGACATCTAAGAGAGTTGTGAATTATGGTTTTATAACTAGCAGACCTAATATCGAATTTCATCATCAAATGCTACCATCAAATATTCAGTTCATTTATCACCAGCAAATCCAATATCGAATGCCACCATTGAATCTTCTTGGATAGGAAGTGATTCGATTTTGGTTGAGGATCCTGAGGACTAGTTTTGCTCATACTGTACTTTAGCATCTAGACCTAGCTAGTGAGATATATTTGTCCACTAACCTCAGGTATCTCTCTTCTCCACATCACGGCTGCAGGTAAACATTGTTCACCTTTTTTCTAAACTACCATTGGAGTCAAACTACCATTGGAATAGGCAATTACAAAAAACATTGTGCGAAGGAGGCTAGATTTTGGGCTCGAAAATCAGTGACAGAGTTCAGTCCAGGAATGATACGATGACATTTGTTGTATGTAGTTTGATCCAAAGTTCATGTCATGTGATTGACTTCGAGAGACTCTTAGTTCTATCGGCCAACTTACAAAGGTCGTGTTTAGTTCCAAATAATTAAACTTCGAGAGCTCTATAGGGAAATAAGGAAACCCTATATGGTTTTCCAGAGCTTGGAACTGTTATCATTCAAACACTCAGAGGCATCTATTCTCATTGTCGTTAGCAATATTTATCTTCCTGAAGTAGTTGTCATCTTCGTGATATATTCAAAACCTGGTGAATCATTCCTAGAGTTTAGTTCATCTTTAAAAGCTAGAGACTACCATTCAAGTACAGATTATGGTTTGATTTATACTATAAAAGTTATCCCATTCTCGCTTCTAGCAGATAAATACCAAATATCAGTTTCGTACATTCCATTTGGAGCCCATTCTGACACTCCAAACTATTTTTCTATGGAAACCAAATCTCAAAAACTAAAATTACCATCACATTATGATCTCATATGGGTTGATGCCTCCTCTCTCCGATAAAATACTCAATATTGTTGAATCCATTTCCATACTCTTCCCTGGAGAATGAAAGTAGATTGGCCCCTACCTGTGGGATAAGTTGAGGCTGCCTTGCATTGAGATGTTTTTAGTGGAGGTTGCTGCAGTGATCCCTCAAGTGAGTCCAACGTTTGGTGCAGCTGAGGAAACATATGTGAGGATTGACCTTTTGGTTGGGATCCATTTCTCTTCATTCGGAAGGGCCTTCATGCCATCCTAATATTTCCAAAGATGACATGGAAGATTTTCTATCAATGGTAAGTGTATGCCAATTAAATTTAGACAATCTTATTCAACATTTACCATTGCATGATGCTCATTTTTGGTTACTTGAATATAAATCACTTCTTGATTTCAAGTCTAAGAGGTATCTAGTAATGGTTATGCTTCCACAACCATAAGACGATCATGATGAATGACATGAAAATTGTAGTTCATAAATCTCAACTTCTTGTGGATTCATTTGAGCGACTTTCTTATGTAGAACCCAATGTTTTACAGGGAGGAATTCCCAAAGAGTTTGCAACTGGTCTAGGAGTTTTGAAGGATAGGTTTTCATTAATATGCAGAGAAATTTTTGTTCCTACAAATGCTCTCTTTTTATGTTCCCCTAAATTATCGTTGAATATTTTTCCCAAACTTGTTGAGTGGGAAATTTATTATTCTGTTTTTATTTAACCCACTAAATTTTGCTATGTATTGCTATACAAGATTTTTGAAATATGATGTAAAAGTTCCCTTTCAAGTTTGTGGAATCTATAAAATCATTAGGTAGATATTGAGATTAGTGAATTTTAATGCAAGATGTAGCCATGAAGGCATTCACATCGAATATGTGGTTTTTAAATAATCATTTTCCTTCAAACAAGTTGTCTTAAATTATTAGGTAAATATTGACCTTGGAAAATTTTATTCTAGTGCATAGTTTTGAAAGCATTCATGTCCTTTAACAAGCTATAATCTATTATCATTTAATGTTTCTTTTTCTGCTTGTGTCTGATAAAATTGTTTGATAAATATGTTCCACTCTTTGATATTGCCTTATTAATGAAGAAGTTTGAAATTTGTGAGGTCATTTGAAAAAGTATTCTCTGTGATCCAAAATTAGCATTCCAAGATGCATGTCAAATACAAATAAACTATTCACAAATGTTCTCCTCTCTAGATATTGAAGTCTATTTTCAGCACATCTTAGTTTTGAAACTAATCTCTAGTTCACTTGATTACATTGGAAAATTAAAAATAATAGATTATTACAATCTTGCATTGTAATGTTCATTCCCATGAACTTGAAAGACAAACGCAATCAAATTGTTATAACAAAAAAAGAAAGGGATTAATGGATAAACCCTCATCTTTCTCTTCACAGTGGTTTAGGAGGAGGCACAAAATTTCAAGGACATTTGTGTGATTCTTTTTTTTTTTTTACAATTATAGCATTATTTCCATCAATCACATTTCCTTTCAAATTGAAGCAGCATGACCAAGAAATCCTCGCTCGAGATGCTAATTTTGGTTTGATTATACCTAATTAGGCTCCTCTATGAATTAGATTGGAAATTTATGGATCTTGTATTTGTGTCACAAACTCTGATATCGTTTTGGCGAAATTCAGCTTGTTTCTGAAGTGGGTTTGTGACATAGAGGATTCCTGAAGCTGGGGTTCCATGGATGCTGAGCATTCATGTTGTTTCTTCTAAAGTTTTAAAATTTCATTCAAGCTTTCATTGGAGCATTGATGATTTTGCATGCAATATTGATTCTAACCCCTACAATTGTCATGTTCATCCTCCTATGATTACACCTGCACTCAACAGTGTTGATGGGTATAATTTACCAACAACCTTAATTTCATTTCATTGCTCTATGGGGAAACAATTTGATGTTCCATTTTCAAATCCTCAAATGATCTCGAGGGAAGATCAACTCCAGTTTTAAAAATTTGGACAACATTTTTTATATAGCGGCTAGAGTGGATTTTGATGCTTTAAGTCTTTTGGATCCTTGGTAAGTTGTTTGTTTGTTTATTTGTTGTTTCATTTTAAAATTTTGTTTGAAAAATAACATTACAAGGTAGGTGTCCAGGTTTGTGAAAAATTACTAAGTGAAGGTTGTAAATTAGTGGTATTATTATGTGTTCATTCTTGCATGTTCCATTTTCCATTACCTTGAATGAAAGCCATTAAGAGTGGTACTCATTAGGCTCAGGGACTTCAGTTCAATATTGTTACAATTTTCTAGTGTCTGAGATGTCATTTTTTTGGTTTTTTTTTTTACTTTTCCCAGGTAAAGCTTGGGTTTTAAGCATAAACCCATGCTTATCTTAGGCACCCATCTTCCAATTATCATTAGGAAGGTCCTCACTGGCACCTTAAAATTTTATAATCATCACATTATATCTCTTTATTATGCCGCTGATAGTAGTTCTGGTGAACTAGGGAACTCTCGAAATTTCTTTTCTTAGAAAGATCTAATTGTTTTACTTGAAAAAGTGGGAGGGGATGGTTTGGATTGTAAAAAATGATACCAGTCTTAGGGAACTGGGGCACTCTCCAAGTCACTTTCTTAGAAGGACCTATTTGTGCTTCTTGAAAGAGGGAGAGGGGGATTGTTTGAATTCAAAAAAGGTAATAGTAGTACCAGTGAACGGGGCACTATCCGAATTAATTTTATTGAAAGGATCGAACTATGCTGCTTGAAAGAGTGAGGAAGGGGGGATGGTTTGACTCGCCTTGCTTTGAATGAAAAGGAAAATTGATTCTAATTCAAAAATTCTTCTGATTCAGAAACAAATTCCAACTTAATATTGATTTCTTGTAAGTCATATTTAAGGTGAGACTTCAGTTCTCTAGATTTAGTATTTTTATCAACACTGCTCTTAGTCTCAGGTGGCAGTGTTTTCATAGGTTTCTATAGGTCTCCACCAGCTGAAGATACTGGATATTGGCATTCATGTTGTCTAGCCATAAATTATTCCACATGAATAGATGTTGGCCTACCAAAAATAGACCCTCCGTGTTGAACATTAACAACATTGGAGTTTCTACTCATGCCATCATTGTTTCTCTCTCTCTTGCAGCCTAATCATCAACATGCATTGAAGGTGGTCTACTAGTATTAGCTTTGTGTTGCCAAAATGTATCTTCTAGTTGGACTAGATGAGGAAACAATTGTAGCTCCTATATGAACAAACGAGATAGTGGTTTTCACTCCTACCACATCTCTTGAACCAAATTTCAATGCCATCAATTATTTCATGCCTATTTGGGCCATCCACTTAAGAAAATTTTATCTTTAACAAAGAAAAAGGCAATGTAGGCCTATCTGGTGATGAATCTGGGCACTCCCACATAATTTTGTCTGTAATACCCCCTACAAAATAAGAATCGTCAATTATTTCTATACTTTAGATTCATTCCTTGGTTTTTTCAATGGAGGGTGTTGACTCTTTTGAAATCTTCATTAGGATTAGTAGATCGATGAGATGGCAACTCCCAAGATGAAACTATAATCTCGGCTGTAGAATATGACAGCTCTTTTTTTGGCACTATCTCTAACATCTAAATTATACCTGTAGTTTTCTTTAACAAATGAAGAATTTATCTTAGTCCTTTCTAAGTCTGCCATTATAAACTATTAGTTAGTCAAAAGAAATAAAGACAAGAAAGAGTTAGATTAAATTGAAACATGCTTCAAAAACACATTAGATTCAAAGTTTGTTACCTTCTCTAAGGTATTCCCTGTGTGTAATGAAACATTTGTGCTATGGTCATTTATTTTCTTTGTATGAAGGTCCAACATGGAAAACATATATTTCAACTTTTCTTCAGTTTGATGGTCCGATTACCCAAAATCATGTCCAAAAAGAGACTTCAAGGATACAACACCATGTGCACTAATGTTTAGCCAATGGCATTATGGATTATGAGTATCCAGAAATCAGGAAAAAATAGTTAACTAGCTCATGCAGGAACCTACATAGCACATACTGCAAAGATTAACACTCTCTATGGTCTTTTAGATGTAATGAAAATCATGTGATGCAATTTAGATAACACCTACATCAAGGAGATGAAACATAAAGCATGTGACAGAAATATTAATGTGAAAATTTTGACAAATGACAAATCTGTATTGTTGCGTATGCACCTATGAAATAAATAGATTATTAACCAAGGAATGGGAATATATTAGTTGAAGAAAAAAAATGCAAATGCTAAAACCAAATTTCATAGTGAGGATTAGTAAAATAGAACAAGCTATTCAAAAAAATGTAACTAAAATTACTCCAACATTCAAGGTCACTATAAAAAAATTATTGAAGTTATGAAATATACCCGGAGCGTTTGCATCAATTTTGGGTGTTGTTCCAAAAGCTGGCGAAGTCTTTCTTAATCGCTCAATAGATCCTGAGTGATAGTAGTAGAGATTCCAATGTACTAGAGGTGACAAATATGGCCCTGTTGTATCTCTGAGATGATAATGGTCAGCTATCATGCTAGAGCATCTAAGATATTTGTTTTGGGGGTTTTTTTTTTAATTTTTGGATGACCAATGTATGAAATGGATTTAAAACAGTGATGGCTAACCTTCTTGAATAATACTAATATTAAACAAAGGGCCGCTACTAAAATTCACACAACGATTTAGCTTATCTAGTGATGAGTAGAAACAGAAAGATAATATGACTATTATAGTTTTCAAATATAAAATTAAGTAACCATAAGTAAGAAAACCTTCAAACAATGTTTAGAAAGTTTGACAAAATATGCCCAATATTACAAAGATACTAATGATTTTATGATTTAAAGGGAATTACTTAAACAAACAATTTTTATAATTCATTCTCTTTAAAGATGATCACTTCAGGAAGCTTATAAGACAGAAATGAAACTCAACTACCCCTATCTGGTTATCTTTGTAATACTTAAGAGTATGAAGAAAACACAGTGAATGAAAACTAGAAAACTTACAAGGAATACGAAATTGTATGAATCAAAATTCAGAATCCTTTGCTTTGGTATTAAAGATTCAGAAAAAGTTGAGTACATTTAGTTCTTACAAATGTTCCTTCAAGGGTGCAACCCTTAATAACTCATTAAAGAGAGTTATTTACATAATCTTAGAGCTGAGAAAATATCTTAAACAAATTTACAAATATAGATTAATACAAAATTAGGAATATGAACTAATAGTCGATCTGTCACTATTTTTATGTTAAACTATTGATGACTATCCCTAGAAAATGCTAAATACTGCTGAGCTGTTTGATGATTGTCCTCGGAAACACTGAATGTTGTTTGATCCTTATTTTAGTCAAGTAAATCAGTTAATTGTTCCCAATGTTTCTTATCTTGGATAGATAACTTAGTCACACTTCGATAAACTTCATCCATTTCTGTATCTTTAGTGAAAGTGGGTTTCATTAAAAATATATGCTTGATTTCATTTAGGATGAAAACGACATCTCTCAGTGCATTTAGCACAACCGTTGTTGTTGCTGCACCTCTTATGTTTGAAATTCTAGCTGCACTGGTACTGAACTATATGAGTTTTCGAACATAGTCTTCAATGGGCATTAATTTATCATTTATCACCAGTATATATGGCAAACCATTTCTAGTCAAGGGTTCCAACTTGCTGAAAAAACGTTGAACTATGACATTTGTACTGCTGCATTTTTCTTCCAATAGAAGAATGAGATTTTTCTTTGTAATAATCTTCTTCACTTCAAGTATGGTTGTTTTTTTCCAAAGGAAAAAGCGGTAACCTTTTATTAAAGAATTAATGAAAAGTTACACTAGTAGTTGCAATGAAGCATTTCGCAATCTGCCACATGGGCTCGCTTAGTTACACAATGTTAGAAGACTAAGGTGCACAAAGAAAAAGAGAAAGGAAGAGGAGAGAGCAGGAAAAAGGGGGAAAAACTGAATTCCGGCAGTGAGTAAAGACTCATGCTTCAGGTTTTTCTTCCCTTTTTCTTTTCGACCTTACGCCACTCTCCTTGAGTGGGCTCGGTCGAAGCAATGACTAGTTGTGTTCCTGCATTCTGTGTGCCAGTTTCTTTGTCTGAGTCTGAGGTATCTGAGTGGTGATGTCGTTTGTTGGCTCCCATGTTTTGATCCATGCTTTTCAACTCTGCCTGATTTTGGTGTATCTCTACCTGTTGTGGAGCCTTTTTTTCTGATATGTTTTCCTTCTGATTCCCTGTTTCCGCTTCCTCTATGATGGTGTCATCCTCTTCTGTTTCTGATTCTTCAAACTCTGGTTTCGAAGAGGCTTTCCTTTCCGCGGCTCTCTTCTTTGCAACCTCATCTATGTTCTGCCAACCTTTGGGCTTCCTTTGTTGTGGCTTGTTCTTGTTGAGGCTTTTGCATGCATTGTACAGATGACCTGTTTGTTGACATCCCCTGCATCTGAAGGCTGTATTCTCATAATCCAACGGTTGTTTCCACTGTGAGTTGTTGACGTTCAGAATGATGCTTTCAGGTAAGCCTTGACTAAGATCTACCTCGACACATATTCTAGCAAAAGTAAAGATTCCTTTTATGTGTCTCTCGGAATCAATCTTTAACGTTCTTCCAAGGGTATTCCCTATAACTATTAAGGCTTTGGAGTGCCAGAAATGTATCGGAAGATTATGCAGCCTTACCCATACAGGCATCCTTGATACCACCATAGTATTAGCGTCAAACTCCGGGAACCATGGAGTAACAAACAGTCCCGCACTGCCCCAAAACCATGGCCCTTCATTGAGAACTTTTTCCTTTTCTTCTTCTTCGAGAAAGGTTACTATGAAGAAACCCTTAGAGCATAGGTGAATTTGGCATTTTTTTGTCCAGACCGTGTGAATCCATTGGTACAATGCATCGGTTCTAGGCCAAAAACCGTTAAATCTACATATAACAGCATTTTTCTGTAGATCTGAGAATATGTACTTTACCTCTGGTAAATCCAAGGAGATAGATGGGCTCTCTGGCACTTGATCCACAATATACTATCCTGTAGGTGCATTTACAGCTTTTGATTCTTTCCCCTTTGAAGGCTCTTTCCCTTTGGCTGCATCGCGGTATGAGCTTGTAGGTTTTGAGGTAGATCCCTTAGATCCTCCTCGCAAACGGTGATTGAGTATGATTGTTGAGTCCTTCGCAACCCTGTAATGTTGAAGTGTGTGTTGATCCTGCATGCAAAAACCTGAAAATAAAAGGATTTGTAATGCAGTTGGGATTCCGAGTTTGTCCTGGATCTCTTTTTTTAACTCACGAATACTCATCTGTTCCCAGATCTGCATGCAGACGTGTCTTCCTTCTGTTGATCTGATGAATATTTGTTTCAGATCCGCTGTGTCTGCCTTGATAAAAACCCTTTTTTCGGAATTGTTTTCTGGATCTGGCGAAAAACCATTTTTCTTCTGCCTGGATCTGGCCAGATCTGGTAAATCTACCCAGTTCTGCAAAATTTGGCCCGATCTAGTATGCCATTTCCCAGATCGGGTCTACTATTGGGCCTATCGCTCGTTTGCATGACATAGTCTTTGAGCCCTCTGTTGAAAAGCTGCGTCGAGGTGGTAAGTGCCCAGATCTGCGCTGCAGAGCTCATAGGGGCCTCAAAACACCGCGAAACCAAGTCCCTGCTCCCACCCCATGCTTGATCTGCGGCTTTGCCATTTGAAATCCGCCCTAGATCTGCAGATCGAGACCATGACGTACCAAAACGGGTCCTGGGAGCTGGCATGCGCCTCTTTTCTCCATAACCGCAGACATATTTGCCATTCCTGTGCAGAGCATTCTCGTATGCTGGCATATCAAGACGAGTCAGGGTAAGGGCCGTTTGTTTTGGAGTAAAAAACTCCGGACAAAAGATTTTCGGTGCCGCCGTGAGGTAAACTATCTGCGCCCTGAAAGTGGAGGAGCGCACCGGTCGCAGTTTGCTATGGTTCGATTCATAGAAAAACTTTCCATTAGCAGATCTGATCCAGGACCCATGTATGGCTTTGAGCTTGGAGTTCCCCGCGACCATGCATCTCGTCGATCCAAAGTGGATCAGATCTTTTGGAACTGTGACGGCGCTGAGATTTTCTGCTGAAACCCTAAGTGCATGAAATGCCTCCATCACTCCTCTGTTAAAGATAATATATATTTACTAATTGAGTTTTTACATTTAGGGATGTGGGTAAAAGTATGTCGATATTTTCCTCATGCAAATCAGGAGACCCTTCAAGTATGGTTGTTTTCCTATCATTGATACATAATTCTTCAAGCTCATAGCTGTCTCTAGAATTCATAAACTTGATTATTTCAGTGTCAACTTCTGGCATGTCCTCAAGTTCCTTGGAGATGGTTCCAATAGCTTCTTGAGCTTTCTCCAACATGTCCTTTTGATCAAAGATTATCCTAATATAAGGCCAGATATCTTTGATTGATTTATTAATCTCTTCCCATAACGTTTCCTTTACCAAACCCAATTTATTTCCAAGGTAATGTTCTTTAATTTCTTTGTGTAATACCTCAATTTGACTTTTTTCCCTCTATAATTCAACTACATGTGAACTATCTGCCACTACTTTCATGTGTTGTAGTGTCTTCAGTTGATCCTACAATTTCTTCATTTCCTCTGTCTGAATATATAGATTTTGAACAGCTTCAACAAGCTTTTCAGCTCCTACTATTGTTCTTGTAGTTGTTGTTGTGCCTAAGGAAAAAACTATAGTAATAGAGATTGTTGTAAGAGGAACTACATCCATGGGAATATTGGCCCTTTTTATAGTTTCCTCTTTCTCTTTGACAAGTTTCTCCATTTGCTCCTCCATCTGTTTTATTTACAGATTTTGTTCCATGATGAGCTTCATCATGTCAGATTTTTGAGTCTCAGTTTCTCCAATTTCTTTAGTCATTGGGTTCTCTGAAGCTAGATATTTTAGCTGCTTCCTTAATGCCAAAATCTCAATATTTTTCTTGTTGACAATTTCTTCTACAACGTTTATATCAGAGGGATAATATCCCATCTTCAGCACCAGATCTTCCAAAGTTTTGATCTTGGTGTCTTTTGCCAATGAGGAAACTTTCTCAAGCTTAAGCTGTGATTATGTATTAGCCAAGGTAACCTACATTTTTGACAGACTCATGGTAGTGTTAGTTAAAGTAGAAGCAATCATTTGGCCAGTCTATTTGTGCATCTCAATTTGGTCAATTGGATGTACATTTTTGACATCAAATTCAAAGGAGGTTTGCTTATGGTAATGTGCAGCAGTCATGGGTTATGGAATCTGAGCTTGTAAGAAAGCTATCTACATTTTACCTTTCTTAGAGTCAAAGACTGAAACAAGTCTGGCTTGAGAACTGGAAGAATGTTTCCAGAATTGTGTATACGTATTCAACTTTAACTCATTCCTCTTCTTAATTTCACTAAAGACATGAAAAATGTCATCTTCTTTATCATTCTAACTATCTTCACTTGTTTGAATCACCTGTTGTTCATGAGATGTGGTGGAATGAGTGGGAGACTGAATAGTATATCCATCAGACTATGTGAGAAGAGATGTTTCTCCAATTCCATCAAATATTGTTTTCTGTAACTTAATAATTGCATTGACCTTCGGAGAGAGCCTAGGTCTCTTCTTTCTATGTACAATTCTAAAACCTTGACTTGATGCTTCAGTTGTAGTGGATGAATGTTCTTCCCTCCCTCGTTTAGTTGTATTTCCCTGTGCAAGTGGAGTTTGTACATTTGAGGTAGGGACTGCCTGTTCTTCAGCTTCTTGAAGGGTGTCCTCCCTCCACTGTGACTGATTTTTTTACTGCTCTATTTCAGGCTTGGCAGTGTGATGGTATATAATGAATTTGTTTTCGACTCTAAGCCTAGAAATCACTCCCATTGGGTCATAATACCAAGTGAAGATGAGGCCAAACTTCATTTGATTCGATAACATGTCTGCTTCTTCTCCTGCTGCTCTAGTATTATAGATGAATGGACCAACCCAAGCCTTTATCTTGAATTCTAATTTCTTCTTTGCAACCACAAAATGCATTTCATCTGCACTTAACCTCTGCCTAATATACTCTAATGCAAAAATTATGATAGGGAGGTACATAGGAAGCTTGTAGGGTGGAAGCTCACAACCATAGACCCTGATCAACCAGCTGTAACACTTTCACAATTTCATCAATTATTCTTCATACTAAAGTGTTACTCATAAGATTAATGGCTGGATGAACAAACAATTCTAGGAATTGTTTATATGAAAATTATTCCTTCTACTTCATTCCCATAGAAGTCCAAAATATCACTGATTTCTGGTTGCCTTCTTCATCTAGATTCTGCAAGGTGAATGGAAACTTGTCTCCCTGAAAATATATAAAAGGATATACAAGTACTGAAGCATACTTGAATACCTCTTCAATATTGAACTGGACAAATTGTTCATGAATGGCCTCAGCTAGAAATTGGCTAAAGTTATAAAGAAAAGTGGGTTTGGAACCAACAGAAAAGATAAATAAGAAACCAATGATGGCTTCATTTACATATTGATCAAAATTGTAACCAAGAATATAAGAAAGATTGGTGGTATTTTTCTTGGTTCTGTCTGGGAATATAGATGAATCATAGGGAGGGTTTCTTTTAGGTAGAGTGCTATCTACAAATAGGAAAAGTTCTAGAGTTTGAGCTCTTTTAGTAAAATCTAGCTTTTGATGGGTTGATGGGCTTTTGTTAGGCTTTCATGAGAAAAAGGATGGGTTGGGGAAACAGTGGGGGTCTACAACGACTGAGCATTGATGGAGCACAAAATTTCTCCTATAGGTGAGATGATAGCTCTTTGAATGGGGTCATAGGATTCATGGCATTTCCTAACAAATTCAAGTGCTTTGTGTATCTGATGGAATATGTAATGAGGAAGGTGGGAGTCCCAAAGTCCTATTTCATATGTTTGATCAACTAATTGATCCTCCATCCAAAAGTAGATATCAAACAAATTGAATTCAGACAAAGACTCCTTAGTTACAGTATTTGTTGACCAAGGGAGTATGATGGAAGTTAGCTTGTGGATGAATGAGAGGATTTGGGGTTTTTGCAACTTCTTTTCCTTTAGGAGGCATCCTGTTAATTGAATTTGCAAGTTGAAAGTGACAGAAATTGGAAGAATTAGTCTGAAACACAATGATAATAGAATAACAATGTAAGTGAAAATGGATTAGGCGGACCTGGATGTCGGCTTACTTCTGAGCATAATTGAAAATTCGATTGAATGATGAATCTGTGATTTTGACTGCAAGCTACAAGTATCTAGTGAATTATGCGAATGCACTATGTAACGGATTTTATGAAAATCAGTGTTTATGATGAATAAGATGGAGCGGGTTCATTAAACAACGGTCAAATCCTCATTAATTCTCCAATAGGGCAGATAAACAGATAAATGGAATATTAATGTGTGAGGGGTGGTGAATTAATGGATAACGGGAAAAGCGATGACAACTGATTGTACAGAAAAAGTTACATGGGAGTGGACGTGGATGACGATGTAGGAGCAGTGGTAAATGGTTGAATGAAAGCCGTGTTCAGGAGTAAGTTCAAGTGTTAAGCTGTTTCAAGATTTTTAGTCCCGAATAACTAGGATGGGGGAAAAGCAGATTTGGATGGCGGTTTCCAAAAATTCCAACTTCGGATCCCCGCCACCCATGCGTCAATAACATTTGAACAAAAAGGGAGGGCTGAGGAGAAATGTAGGCCATCAGATCTTAGGGAAATGTGCAGGATGAAGAATAACATGAATGAGGTTTAATATAGTGAGGCAAAAAGTGATGGAGGGGTCAAGAGTTATGGCGGATGTGACATGCGTGGGGTATTGGCGAATGAATGGATAATGCACAGATATTACACCATAACATCGATATTTTGTAAATAATGTTGAATTTAAACAATTCATTATATGCACATGCATGCAATGTTCTGACTTTATGATAAAAATCCTTTCATGCTCCAATGGTATTTCATTTGTCTACCTACCCTTAACTTTCCTAACATTTTTTCACAATCACAGTCACTAGAGTGCATTTAGACTAGAAACTCAATATTTTCCCTTTAATGATTAATCTACTTCTATCCCTTATTACTTTCATTGGCTCAGATTAAACTATTGAGCCAATTTTATTTGCTACCTATTGACAAAAATTTAAACCAAATCCAATCATGATTAAACTATACAATTGGATTGTATGAACTAGTGTGGCATTTAAACAATCTACACACAACTGTTTATTTGCAAAAATAAACTTGACTAAGAGTAATGGCATTTGTATTTGCAACACTTTCAGAATTTATTATTTTTTCTTTTCTTTCTAATCTAACATTTTATTTTTTCCTTCCCTTTTTAGGGCATCTATTCTAACATTTTATTTGATATGGACTTATTCATAAAAATATGCTTAACATTTTTTGATTCAATATTCTTTTTGTCCATATCCTAACTTTACATTTTTTTGAAATATATTTTTCATTTTTTTAACTAATTGATGCTAACTTACCAAAACCAAAAAATTCTACAACATCGACTCCAATAGGGGATTTCTTTCTCTTATAGAATGTAGAGAATGTGTAGATCCATATGCCTTCCTCGGGCTATGGAGTCTTTTCTATGAAAAACTCACACTGATAGTTTGAAAAGTAAAATCAACCGGACTTTTTACAATGATAATAAAGAAATCTACTAATTCTCAATACTGAATGTAATGTTTGAGAAACCTTCCATTAACAAGATAAGTGGAATATAGTCCCTCAATATTTTGTAGCACAAAAGTGTTGTTTCCCTTTACTTCAGCAATAGCTAGAGGTCCAAACCATAGGTTGTCAAACTTGCGATGTTTTCCATTGTCTTTGTGATGCAGGAAAGTGTTCCCTCTACGGACAAAGGCAACCCCTCTAGCCCTAGACTGGGTCTAGTCACAAACAAGGACAGATCAACAATAGATTTCCTTAAAGAGTCATAGTTGGAGGCCTACCTCAACCGGTGGTCGATGGAGTTCCATTGCACTGCTCCAGCTTCCGCTTCCTTCTCCTAATGAGTAATCAACATGAAACAATGCAAAGGAAATACAACAAAGCACGTAACCGGAACAACAATGATCTATTTACTCACAAAGTCAAGAAGTCATGAGCTATCAAGTACATTACATACAAGACATAGGAAAACATCATTGATTACATTAATAATGAAATAAGAGTAAGCTTACAACCAAAGTCTTGACGTCACAAGCCTTCTTAGAGGGATCCAGCCAACATGTTCCTCAAACATTCACTCTTTGAAGATGGATCTCCCAACATACAAGTCTCTCTCACTCACAAGTTTTACACAAGATTAAGGGCACTTCACAACCTTCCTCAACCTACCAACAATCCCACACTTGTCACACTCACACCAGCTATCTAGTAAACTCACAAGCACTATCAGCAACCACTCCAAAGACTAAGAACTCCAAAACTAGCAGCACATAGCAATGGTGAGAGTTTAAATAGGAGAAGGAGTCTCCATGAAAGGTGGGAGGATGAGCTTATCTCCAAGGAAGGTAGCACAAATGATAGAACAACCACACTAGAGAAAGGAGGGCGACATAAACTAGGCCAACAACCAGGTCTGGAGTCATCTGGAAGGCCGACTGTTGGAACAAATTCGCCCAATCTGGATCATCACGGGCACATAACTGGTCTTCCGCGCTGACATCACTACTGAATAACGTATCTAGTCATGTCATCGTGGAATATTACAAGCTACAGTTGCACTGGCACATAAAATCGAACCATCGTGGGAATCAGGTGTACTTCCGCGATGGCAACGCTTCTGGACTATTTTGGAGTGCCCTTCAGCGCATTTATTTAGCCAACAGACACGATGAGGCAGAAACCTTTGGAAAAGTAGGTCATTTGGCAGCATCAGAGAGCATTTGTCTAACATGAGCATGTACAACTTGGACACATGACACAGTAGGAATACTGGAGTGAAGAGAGTGACAAATTACTATGTAACAAATGCCCCCTAAAGTATGAAGCTTGAGAGAGAGGGGGGGTGAAATTCTTTACGAAACTGACTGAACTGGAACACCATCTGGAAGAATCCGCATGCAAGTACAACTGATATCTCTGATAATGAAGTACATGTATTCTAGGCAGGGGTGTAGCCATCCAAAAGACACACGAAATAGGTCTGTGGTATGGACACAACGATCCAGCTAATGAGACCATGATGATGATAAAGGTATGGACGCAACCATCCATGAACACTCAAGTATGGTCGCAACCATCCATCAATGAGTCATGTAATCATAAAACCAATCCACGCATCCCGAACAAGTGTAATCTGAGTTCAGGGTCTTGAACCCATCTGATCACAGTACAAATTCTAACATGCGAATAGATGTGCTGAGGTCGAGCATGATAGAACATCGCTTGATTACCAGTCAATGATGAAAACCATTAACAAGCGCGAGAGAAACCACCAATAATGCTAATGGTTCTCAAGGTAATAGCTAGCACAATCCACGCAGTGTGATGAAGGAGTTGAAGTCAAACAGTCGTGGAATCACCCAATCGAACACCAATGATGAAATTCAACCATCAGGTGTGAAGAACTTTCCATTGAGGCATGCAAGCTCTAAGGTACCAAAGGGGATGTCTAGATCAATCTCCTGGATAATGAGCTGATGTCGATAGGAGATGACCTCTCACAAGAGGGCCATGATGTTTCCCCCATCAATGACACGAGATAAGGAACAAGTGGTAGATGGCGAAACAGAGTATTAGAGGAGAAGACGTGGGTGTAAACTGCAGAAGGATTATACTCTTGAGCATGTCAGTGACACGACTCCGGGGGGTGTGGCAACATTCAGGCACCAAGGGATCAGAGGCTCGATGGAGACGGAATGAATCAGATGGAATGAGGCTAGAATGATAACCCAAACCTGCGGAAGGCCAAATGATGATGTATGGATGTCCCAACCCGACAAGAAGCAAAAGTGTTGATGTTCAAGAGTGACTAGCTGCCATAAACAATCAATGATAAACCTGCTGTTGAGTCCAACCTAGTAATAGTTTAACGAGCCCTAGGAAGGAGAAGCTCAAGTCTCGTCATGGTGACGAGTCCAATGTCGTCAAGGTTTAACGAGTTCGACATAGGTAAAAGTCAGAGTCTTTTTCATGTTTAGTGAGTTTGAAAAAGACACGGAAAAAAAAAACTCCAGGGGGGTCCTTTTTCATAAATTTGTGTCTCTCGAGCCTGAAAAAGTATAAAACGATACTCAAAAGAACCGCCCAACCATTACGATCGAGGAGTAATTTTTGTGATTAGTGACCTCGATTCGAAAAAGGTAGAAAAGAGATCGGAATCATGTCATTTCATAACCAATAACGAACCCGAAATGACAAAGGCCCAACAATATTTTCGTGTTTACACAGTCAGAAAAGAGCTTAAAGAAAACCACCTCTTATTCCATTTATGAGTTAAAAGGGAAAACTCGGCAATATTTTTGCCTTTAAACGATCGGAAAAGAGCTGAAAGTAGACCTCCATTTTTATTTTCTTTAACGAGTGAAAAAGCGAAAAATACTCGGCAATCTTTTCATCTTTTACGAGTCAGAAAAGAGCTTAAAGGAGACTCGTCCTAGAGTAATGAGTGGTATAAAGGGTAGCAACTGGTTCTGGCAATGGTGGAACTGCTCAAAACATGTAATGGTCAAGAGGTTGGCTAATAAAACCACTCATCGCTGAGGTTCCTCAGGAAAGGAAAAAAAAACAAGTGAAAGCATATGATCAGCCAAAGAGATGGTGGCGATGGAATGAAACAAACAAGGCGCATCTAGCAAAATTTAGCGGCAATCACATGATGTAAATCGGGTATGGGTTCATTTTTACACAAGCTTGAACCATGGAGAACTCTGCTTGGATTCGGTTTCATGTTTACACAAGCCTGAAACGAAAAAATATGCTTGTTATAAGTTCGCA
This sequence comes from Pinus tabuliformis, assembly GCA_031772625.1. NCBI lineage: Eukaryota > Viridiplantae > Streptophyta > Pinopsida > Pinales > Pinaceae > Pinus > Pinus tabuliformis. The sequence continues at coordinate 638,215,686 of CM062811.1, forward strand.
TGCCCCCAGCATAATAATGCAAATCGAGGTACATGCCCCCCAAGCTTCATTTCATTCAATGAGGTGCGTGGAATGAAGGTTCACATTCAAGATCTTGGAAAGAATTGACTTGGATTTTACGAGATCTTAATCAAGGACTCGATTTGGAAAGGGGAGATTGTTTCATTTTTTCATGCGGTTGACACAGTAAAAGATCTATCCTCATAACCCTTGTCTCATTTTTTAACGAGCTTGACATAAGATCAAGAACTGTGCTCTAGACTCCTTGTTTCATTTTTTAACAAGGTTGACACATGAACAAACTATCCTCATGACACCTGCTCATGGGCCATACAAGAACATGGCTCCTAAGAGGTCTTCGTGAGATGGAAGAAACACACTCTGGGAGGAATACATGTCATGATGGACCAATGACAGATTGGGTTCCAATGCCCCCAGTACATGATGTACGAGACCATCTACATGATCAGCAGCAGATGCAAAGATGAAATTGGTAGCCACATAATTGACTTGTGGCAAGGAAGGTACTGCTTGTGAGGAAGAACTGATAGGGGATGATAGCTGCATAAGAGGCACCGAGGGACTAAAGAATGATAATTGATCTATGGTCACCACTCTTCCATCGTGTGGAAAACAAACCACATGGAAAAGTGAAGAGACAAGGGCCCCCATGGCATAAACATAGTCACGGCCAAGGAGAAGACTGAAATCTAAAGCACCTTGGACAACCATAACGTCTATATAGACAGTTTTTCCCCCCAATGTAACATGAAAATTTGGGAGGATCCCTAATGGTTGACTGGTTCCTTCGTCAAATGCCAATAGATTTTGTGTGACTGGGACAAGCTGTGGGGAGCCCAAATCTTGCCAAGTAGTGAAAGGCATAAGACTGACAGATGCACCCTCATCCAAGACAGTGCCAGGTACTGCCTTATCATAGGCATGCACTGTAATCTAGAAAGGCACATGGGATGGAAGGTGGAATGTAGTCAAATGACTCCAGTCGAAGGAAACGACTGGACTACTTGGTGGGGGAATCATATGATCGCCCCCCTGCTCTACAAGAACCAAAGAAGGACGCTCCGAACCAGCTGGAATAGGAGGGTTATTCTAAGACTTAGGAGAATCTAACGAGATGAGAAGAACATGACCATGACACTCTTCTGAAATAGAGTGATCAACAAGTGGTGAACCTAAGTTCACACTCTCCCCGACCAATGGTTGGTCTAGAACAGGCTTAGCACAGCCAGGCTCGGAAGGAGGAGGATAGACAAGAGAAGAATCTAAGTCAATCTCTTTGTCAATGGAGGGAGGGTCTGAAGAGAGCCTCTGATAACCACTGGGAAGTTGGGGTGAAGAAGCTGTAAGACTTTCCAAAACGGCGAAAGCTTTATCCATGAGTGGACAAAGGTGAAGGGGATGGTTGCCTTCACATAGCCTACATGGGAATCGAATCTTCCCTTTCTTCTTACCATTGCCAGTTGATAGGGTAGCATCGCCATGAGCTTCAGAGGAATATGAGGGATGAGTCGGATTGTGAGACCACACTTATAAGTTCCTAGGAATGATAAGACAATCACGAAGAAGATGGTCACCCTTGCACAATTTACAAGGAAACTTAACCTTCTGCGGAGGAGCAAAAGGTGTTCCGACCTAATATGTGCTTGGAGCAATAGTTGCACAGGTGGCCTCGTGTTTATTAGACTTCTTCTTCTTCTTCGTCTTCTTCTTCTTCTTCTTAATCTCCTGGTTACTAGATGTGAAACTTTCACCAGGTGAAGGAGGAGAGGAGGAGGAAGAAACAGGGGAAGAAGGCGTAGGCTCAACCTTGGAATCATCGTGTCGTGGTTCAGACAAAGTAGATGGTGGAGTAGGAGTCATGACGCTCGTGACCACGGAGGTTGAAAACAACCATATGGGCAAACCGATGGTTAACCCAGGCAAAGACAAAGTTGCCATATACAGAGCACCAACATTTCCAAAAGAAGGAAATGGACTAGGATTCCCATCTGGGGAAATACCTTGGCCGGTAGACTCAGGGAATGTTGCCATCGAGAATGAGCCTGGAAACACTCAAACTGTAATGGAGAACTCTAACTGTTACCAGGAATATTTTGTGTGCAGTAAATTTTATAACACAAGAACAAAACTTGACCTTTTCATGTTTCAAGAGTCGAGAAAAGGACGAAAAGGTGACTCTATCTCTTTCGAGGTTTAATGAGCCTGAAAGGACAAGTGCTTAGATGGACCTTTTCTTTTAATGAGTTCGAAAAGGAATGAAAGTGACAACTCTGGAGAACTGGGAAAAAGGTTTACCAGACAAATCCGTAAAATTGCATATACACCTTGGCAGTCATATGAAAACCAAGGACTTTTCGTATGGCAGTCAATCTTCCCGAATGCTGTGTTCGGTGCATTATGGCTTGTAAGCGGTAGACACATATTCTTATGGATAAAGGATGATAACCTAGTGGGGTCTCCCAGAATATACTCGATAGTACATGGGAGCACAATTCCGTGCTAGACCACTATTGAGTCACAGAAGGAGGAATCACCCAACCTTGAGTGGAAACAAAAGTGACTAGGTTTAACGACGTCGGAGCACGTCTCTAGCTTAGACCTCTAAATGTGTGCGTTATGTTCCAATGCATTGTTATATTTATTCAGTTCATTTTAGTGTTGATCTTGGATTATGTTTCAATTTTCAGGCCTTAATGTATGTATATAGCAAAACCTAGGATGCAACTAGAATGAGTAAAGCATCTTTCATTTCGATGAACACCTACTTAAAGAAAGGTAGAGAGTTCATTCCCAAACCAAGACAAGCGAATTCAAACACTAGTAAACACAATGCATCAATACACTAATCTCACGATGCATCGATACTACTAATGAAGGATTTAAAATTTTCTTTCCAATTTCTCAAACATGAAAATTCGTAATGCAAATGTACTTTCAATTTCGTATGCTAAATGAATGCCAACTTTTAATTTTTTTTTTTTTTTTGTGAATTCAAAGAGACAAACAAGCAGGTGTGAACTTATCGATCCAAACAATTGTGATCTATGCTTGGTAGAGAAGAAATTGAATCAACATAAAAAATTGGTTCAATAATCGACACTAAAAATCAACCAGCAAGAAAACAAGTAGTGAAAAAGCCTCAAGCAAATCAATAAGACGGTTGTGGATGAACCTTGAACAGACAAGTAACCCAAGAAAATGGTTTCTCGATGAAACTTCTAAAGGGCTAGGTCACATGGTCTAAAAAACATAAGACTCACTCAAATGAAATCAAATAGACAGTACCCTAACTAAAAACAATTAAAACAAGCTAATGAGAATCAAGAAACAATAGGGGATAAGCAAGATTGATGAATTCAGGAGGTAAAGTTATAAAAACAACTTTTCAAGAATCATCGCAAGTTGTACACTGACAACTAGAGATGTCATTTCTAGTGATGGAGAGACAACTAGAGATGTCAGCGCAAATTTTACATAGACAACCCGAGATGATTGCAGAAAAACACCTATTTTCTGCGATGATGCGATTTAAAGAGTCATCGCGGGAATTAAGCTAGCAAGACAAGATAATCGTGGGTACAAAGCTACAAAGTGGCAATGAAATCGCGACTGTTAGGATTTTTTCCGCGATGATGCAAAAAACAATGACAAATGAACAAAAACTCCCGAACCAAAACCAGTCAACCCTTCAATCAAAAAGGGGTATTTCCCAGATCGACCTAGGAAACTCAAAAGACAGATAATTAACCCCAAAACTTCATGAGGGGCCAAAATCAAAATCAAAACAAGAGAAAACAAGAGAATAACAAAGGCCAAAGCTCCCCAGCTGAGTCGCCAATTTGTGATGCAGGAAAGTGTTCCTTCTGTGGACAAAGGAAACCCCTCTAGCCCTAGAGTGGGTCTACTCACAAACAATGATAGATCAACAATAGCTTTCCGTAAACAGTCATAGTTGGAGGCCTACCTCAACCGGTGGTCGATGGAGTTCCGTTGCACTGCTTTGCTTCTGCTTCCTTGTCCTAATGAGTAATCAACCTGAAACAATGCAAAGGAAATACAACAAAGCACGTAACCGGAATGACAATGATCTATTTTCTCACAAAGTCAAGAAGTCACGAGATATCAAGTACATTACCTACAAGACATAGGAAAACATCATTGATTGTATTAATAATGAAATAAGATTAATATTGCAACCAAAGTCTAGACGTCACAAGCCTTCTTAGAGAGATCTAGTCAGCATGTTCCTTAAGCATTCACTCTTTGAAGATGGATCTCCAAACATACAAGTCTCTCTCTCTCACAAGTTTTACACAAGATTAAGGGCACTTCACAACCTTCCTCAAGCTATCAAAAATCCCACACTTGTCACACTCACACCAGCTATGTAGAAAACTCACAAGCACTAACAACACTATTAGCAACCACTCCAAAGACTAAGAACTCCAAAACTAGTAGCGCATAGCAATGGTGAGGGTTTAAATAGGAGAAAGAGTCTCCATGAAAGGTGGGAGGATGATCTTATCTCCAAGGAAGGTAGCACAAATGATGGAACAACCACACCAGAGAAAGGAGGGCGACATAAACTAGGCCAACAACCAGGTTTGGAGTCATCTGGAAGGCCGATTGTTGGAACAAATTCACCCAATCTGGATCATCACGGGCACATAACTGGCCTTCCACACTGACATCGCTACTGAATAACGTAGCTAGTCATGTCATCACAGAATATTACAAGCTACAGTTGCGCTGGCACATAAAATCGAACCATCACGGGAATCATGTGTACTTCCGCGATGGCATCACTTCTGGATTGTTTTGGAGCATCCTTCAGTGCTTTTATTTAGCCAACAGACGCGATGAGGTAGAAACCTTTGGAAAAGTGGGTCATTTGGCAGCATCAGAGAGAATTTGTCTAACATGAGCATGTACAACTTGGACACATGACACAGTAAGAAGACTGGAGTGAATACAATGAAGAATTACTGTGTAACAATGTTCTCTTCTAGAATCCCATCTTAGAACTATATCACCCTCCCTGAAGTCCCTTTCCCTGGCTCCCTATCAAACAGGCTCTTCGTCTTATTTTGATACTTTTTCAATTTGTATTAAACTTCATCTCTGTTTTCATTTAGTTCAATAATTTGATTTATTTTCCTTGAAAAATCATCACATTCATCAGCTGAATCCTGTAGAAACTTCAAAACAGGGAAGGCCAAGTTGGTAGGGAATTGCATCTTTCCCATAGACTAACTGAAAAGGATATTTTCTAGTAGATCTCTTTGGAGTAATCTTGTTTGCCCAGACTGCATAAATTAGATGAGAGTCCCAACTCTTTTTATGATCTACTAAGGTCGTTTTGATCACCTTTATCAGTTTTTTATTGGATGATTATGAAATACCATTACCTTGAGGATAATATGGATTTGAATGATGTAGAAGAATCTGATATTTTTGGAAAAGCTGAATCATTTCAACACTGGAAAATGTTGTGGCAACCGAACCTAGATAAGATGTTTTCTTCAATGAATTTGATTCCTACTAAATCAATAGCATTTCTTACTGGAATTGCTTCAACCCACTTAGTAAATTAGTATGTTTCAGTGAGTATCCATCTATGCTGATTGCTTGAAGTAGGATGAATCTCTCCAATAAAATGTAATCCCCATTGGAGAAAAGGTGTTGAGACTATTGTAGGGATTAGTGGAAGAGTTGCTAGTTTTTTCTTACCAGAAAACATCTGACAAGGAACATAACTGTTGAATTTTCCTCCTACTTGTAAGAAAAATGTTGGCCAATAAAATCCTACCCTTAATATCTTATATATTGTTGCTCTCCAAGCATAATTTCCTCTAGAAAATCCCATATGAAATTGATCAATAATCCCTTCAGTTTTTGATTTTGTTAAACATAATAATAGGATATTGAGTGGGTCTTTCCAGTATAAATTTGCATTTATGATACAGTACTTGACTTCTTTCAATTTGAAAGTTTTACATTGACTTTTGGAGAATGATGTTGGACATTCAAAATGGATTAAGAAATTTACAATATCTTGATACCAATTTGATAAAAGATATTTCTCATCAATGTGTAGAGAGATGGTAAAATTTGAAGGTAAAGGTTCTTGTGGATTATTCCTATCTGAACTTTGGGAAGGTTCTTGTGGATTCTCCCCTTGTATTTCCAAAACAGAGTTGTTGCCCAACACTTTACAGTTTGATTCAGCTAGAATCTTAGCTAATCCTTGACCCTTTACTAGATTTATTGTTCTGATAGTTAGATCAAACTCCAATATTTGAGTGATCCGTCTACCCCTCTTCCCATTAGTGTTTGGTTGGGTTAAAACAGTTTTTACAACACTATTAGGAACATAAGAAGTAATGGGTGAATGTAGGACATACATCCTGAATGATTTGAGGGCTTGTATAAGGGCATAGGCTTTCTTCTCAATTATGTCATACTTAAGCTCGACATCTCTCAGATCCTTACTAAAAAAGGCTATAAGTTGGTCATGGGAATCTTTATTCTTTTGCAATAAAACAGTAGTAAGGGTTGTTTCAGAGGCAAAGGAAAAGATAATGAATGGTTTGGAATAATCAGGGCTGGCCAAGGTTGGAGCTTTAGAGATAGCTTTCTTGATTTGATCAAATGCATAGTTGGACGAGATATTCCACTTAACTTCATGATATTTTCAGAGCATATCAGTTATATCTTTTACAATTTGAGCTAATTCAGGATGAACCTTCTTAAAAAATTAATCTTGCCTAGAAAGGCTTGAATCTCTTTCTTATTTGTAGGTAATGACAATTTTTTTATGGTAGAAACACGTTTGGGATCAATCACCACCCCTTATTTTGAGATTATATGGCCTAGCACCTTTCCTTCTTTGATAGAAAACAAAGACTTTTTACGATTTAGGGATATTCCAAATTTCCTAAACATATCAAAAACCTTCATCAAGTTCTTTAGATGTTTCTGATCAAAATTAAAAAAAAAATAGTTATGTCATCAAGATAAATAACTACAAATTTGTTTACGTGACCCAAAAATGTTATGTCCATAGCTCTCTAAATAGTTGCTCTAGCATTGGACAAGCCAAAGGGCATTATAGAATATGTAAATGTACCCTAGGGTGTAGTAGAAGTTGTCTTCTCTTTGTCTGTTGGATCAACATTTATCTAATTGCACCTTGAAAAATCATCAAGCATGGAAAGTATTTGTGCTCCTGAAACCATCTGAAGTAACTGATTCATTTTGGGTAAATGGTAGTTATCTTTTAATGATGCTTTATTCAAATTCCTAAAGTCCATACAAATTCTGATTTCTCCATCCTTCTTTCTAATAGGATTTAAATTGACAACCCAGTTAGAGTATCTAAGAGGGACAATAATATGGGTATCTAGCATTTTCTTGATTTCCTTTTCTACAGTTGGTAGAAGAACTAGATTAACCCTCCTAAGTTTATGTTGATAAGGCTTAGCTTCTAGTTTTAAAGGAATCTTATGTTGTATGAGTGATGTATCATAACTCTTCAGATCATCATTGGTCCAGGCAAAACCATTCTTATATTTTTCAAGTAACTTAAGATATTGAGTTTTGATTTGGGGATCTAAGGATGCACACATTTTGATGTTCTTAATCTCGTCATTTGTTCCAATATTTACTTCCTCTATGTCAACTTGTGGAGAAATTGATTGTGGATTTCTGAGGACATCATTTTGATCAAATAATTTCTCTAAAGGAATGACACCTTTAGGAATACAATTCTTAGACAATTGTATGATGTCATGATTGGAAATTTTTGAATTTAAATTTTAACTATCATTTTCATTTGTGTTTTCATTTGTTTCTGTTCTATCTTCATCAATTTGTAGAACTAAAAATTCATCTATAACCTGCAGAAAAGATTTTAGTTGTTGATCATCTTCAAATATCTGCCAGTATTTTAAATTGTCTGGGATGGATGGCTTGTATTTGACTTGTATGATAGAGTACATCTATTTGATAAGGAATTTTAAATGAACTAGTAGAGACAATTAGGGAATCTGCTTGAATATTCTCATCTCTTGGGATGTAAGTCAAATTAAAAGCATTAAAGAAATTTTCAACTGAGTCCCAAACCTCATTTCGATATGATCTAAGCCTAGAATGTTTTGTTTGGCAACGATTCCTAATTTGCTTAACAATGAGCTCTAAGTTGGTGAAAACAATCATATTTTTGTACCTTTAAACTTTTGGCTAACTACAGTCCTATAAGGAAAGCCTCATTTTTTGCTGCATTATTTGTAACATCAAAATCAAGTTTACATGATTATGCAGTGTTTTCCTTTTTTGTGAGATTAATACTACCCTAGCTCCTGCTCCATGTTTTGTACAAGAACATCAAAGAATAACTTCCATACTTTGGATTGTTTTGGTCTAGGGTTTTCAATTATATCTTCAATTTTTACTTAAGATTCATGCATTCGGTTCAAAGAGAGTTGGGAACAACCAAAATATTGATCAATTACATAAATGGAATGGTTCATTGGTTGAACTGTTTTGCACACAGTGTGCACAAATCTTACCTCTCTATACAACCTAAGTTGTTCTCCCCAGTAAAATAGAATAGTGGCATAAGACATGTCCATCTGAAGAGTTCCTCCTTATTTGGCACAACAAGACCTTGAAAGGAGCATTCCAAATTTGGGAGGGATATCTATGACAACTATATCTAACATCATACTTTTTACTGGGATTTGAGCAAGAGTGACTACTAGATCCTTAATCAGTCCTAGACAAGGCACCCTTTTTGAATCAAAGGTGTACAAATCATGATAGGGTCTAGTTATGTCATGATTTAAATGATCCATGATAGTTTTTGGCGTGAGATTATTTGGTGCTCCAAAATCAAGCATACAATTATATAACATTGAATCATTTGTCTTTAGAGTCACATAGAAAGGGGGTACTATTTCATCTATCATATCTGAACTAGGACCAAAGACAATTGCTAGCTTTTCATCTTGAATACTAATAACATCACTTTCAGCATCAATCAAGGTGTTTTGTATCCATTTGGAGACTTGATTTTTATATCCAGGGTTTTTAGAAAGTTCTGAAGGTGGTATTGGAATTTTAACTCTTTCTAACTCCTTTTCAACATTAAATGCAGTAGAGACAGTTTTCTTAATTGGAGTTGTATCAGTTGACTAATTAATGGCTGAATAATAGTTGTCTGAGTTTGAACAGATTTGGTATGAGGTTCAATCGTTGGAGGTTCCTTGGGAGGTCTTCCAGGGCTAGGTCTAGGTCTAAGATCATATCTTTTGTTTAGCACTACAATTAGGAATTTAGAGAAGGCATGGTATTTGGAAGCATGTGAGGAATATTGGTCTTCTTGAACCTACTTTTGTTGAGAGAGAGGAATAACGGCGGTATGACCAGAAGAGGTATATATATTGTTAATGTCTTCAGTGATAGTCATAGTATTGTCATCGGGTTGTTGATCATCTATTAGTAAAGGAGTTGGAACTTGATAATCATTACTAGGCCTTTGAAGAGTTTGTAACGGTGGATTTCTTTTGTATTGACCTTGATTTTGTTTTTGAGGTCGAGTGACTGTTTTTTGAACTATTCTAGGTTGAGTCTCAATCTTTGAAATTCTATTAGATAGATTTCTAAGAAGTGAAGTTATCTCATCTATTTTAGAATATTCAGTTTTAGTCTTAGAGGAAATAGAGGCCTCTTGACTAGATTTAATTTTTCTTTGGTCCTTTTCCTCTTTAGCTTTTAGAGTGGATGAGACAACCCTATTTTCTTCCACCTCTATAGCATTAGTTTGCATGTCTTCAAGAGTTCTTGAAGTTATTTCTCTTAATATTACAACAAAATCATCATCAAAGGCTTTTGAGAACCTAGATTTGGCTGCTGCTATAGGGGGTTTACAATCAGGGGGCATATTATGATAAAGTTTGTTGAACCTTTTGATAAAATTGGAGACAGGTTCACCAAAGTTTCTTTTAAGTTCTTCAAGCTCAGTCAAAAGGTAAATATCATATTTCTTCACTCCCCACTTATTTTTGAATATATTTGTTAGCTCTTCCCAATTTCTAATGGAATTTGTAGGTAACTGTCTAAACCGAGTTCTCACATCTCCTTCAAGAGACAAAACAAACAACCTCATGTAAACATTTTCTTGTTCTATGTTCATGCTATTTGCAAAGTCTACAAATGCTTGAAGATGGTCTTTAGTTGAGGGGCCAATTTTTCCATTATACCTAGGAAGGTGCTTTAAATATCTAGGAGCGAAAGCATCAAGGTTTGGAGGTAGAACTAAAGCTGCATATATTGTGTGTACAATGGGTTGGAATGCCATAGTAGAAGGTGGTGTATGAGGTTTTTGTATAGAAGAAGAAGAAAAAGATTATGGTGATAGAGAGGGTGAATGACTATGTGGAGGTGAAGGAGGGGATAAAGAAGGAGGAGATGTCCTGAGATATCTTAAAGGAGTCTTAATAACTAACTTGTGAACCTGAGAATGAATATCCTCTTTTGTTTCAAAGAGTGGATTTGAATCTATAGAAAATGTCACTTCATGTTGTTTAGAAGGAGAAGATTCAGGGCATTCAGAAGTGGAAGGGAATGAATAAGTAGTGGGGAATATGAAATCTGTAGGTTTGTATTCAGGTAAATGGACACCCAGGTCAAACTCAGATTTAGGTGATCCTAGTGGAAGTAGGGGTTCTGGATGAGATTCAAGTTAATGAATAAGGAAATCTGATTTAAAATAAACTCTTGTATCTAAAAGTTTAGCAACCCTAGGTGATAAATGAGTCCAATATGGATTGGATGGAATGTTATTATAGCGATCAAATTGTAATATATCTTCAGACTGCAAGGCTGAAGTGGAAGGAGATGGTTGATGTCTCCTTCTAGAACTAGCCTTCCTCACACATCTTTGTGGACCTAAAAGAGGACTAACTATTTCAAATTCAGAATGGGAACTAGTGTGCTTAAAAGGTGCCAGTTTTATACAGTGGAGTTTCCAGGTGAAGGATTTTGACCTATCTAGAGCTTTAGTCACCTTAAAGTAATCGGATTTATATCATTGACCTAGGAAAACTAATCAAATTTGAGTCCTCGAGAATAGAGCCAAATTGATGTTGTATCACTGAGATGATAATGGTCAGCTATCATGCGAGTGCATCTAAGATATTTGTTTTGGATTTTTTTTTTTAAGTTTTGGATGACCAATGTATGAAATAGATTTAAAACAGTGATGACTAACCTTCTTGAATAATACTAATATTAAACAAAGGGCTGCTATTAAAATTCACACAGTGATTTAGCTTATCTGGTGATGAGTAGAAACAAAAAGATGATATGACTATTATAGTTTTCAAATAGAAAATTAAATAACCATAAGTAAGAAAACCTTCAAATAATGTTTAGAAAGTTTGACAAAATATGCCCAAGGTTACAAAGATACTGATGATTTTATGATTTAGAGGGAATTACTTAAACAAAAAGTTTTTATAATTCATTCTCTTTAAAGATGATCATTTCAGAAAGCTTATAAGAGTGCATTGAAACTGAACTACACCTATCTGGTTATCTTTGTAATACTTAAGAATATGAAGAAAACACAGTGAATGAAAATTGGAAAACTTACAAGGAATACGAAACTGTATGAATCAAAATTTAGGATCCTTTGCTTTGGTATTAATGATTCAGAAAAAGATGAGTACATTTAGAGCTTGCAAATGTTCCTTCAAGGGTGAAACCCTTAGTAACTCGTTAAAGAGATTTATTTATACAATATTAGAGCTAAAAAAATATATTAAACAAATTTACAAAAATATATTAATACAAAATCAAAAATATGAACTGATAGTCGATCTGCCACTATTTTGTTGTTGAACTATTGATGATTTTCCCTAGAAATGCTGAATACTGTTGAGCTTTTTGATGACTATCCGTGGAAATGCTGAATGTTGTTTGATCCTCCTTTTAGTCAAGTAGTTCAGTTAACTGTTCCCAGCGTTTCTTACCTGGGATAGATAAATTAGTCACCCTTCGATAAACCTCATCCATTTCTATATATTTAGTGAAAGTAGGTTTCACTAAAAATATATGCCTGATTTCATTTAGGATGAAAAAGGTATCTCTCACTACATTCAGCACAACCCTTGGTGTTGTTGGGCCTCTTATGTTTGAAACTATAGCTGCACTGGTACTGACCTTTGCAAGTTTTCAAATAGTGCCTTCAATGGTCATTAATTTATCATTTATCACCAACATAGAGGGTAAACCCTTGCTGGTCATGGGTTCTAACCTGCTGAAAAAACATTGAACTATGACATTGACACTACTGCATTTCTTCCAATTGAAGAATGAGATTTTTCTTTGTAATAATATTCTTCACTTCTAATATGGTTGATGTCCTATCACTGATACCTAATTATTGAAGCTCATAGCTATCTTTAGAATTCAGAAACTTGATTATTTTAGTGGCAACTTTTGGCATGTCCTCAAGTTCCTTAGAGATGGTTTCAATAACTTCCGGAGCTTTCCCCAACAAGACCTTTTGATCAAATATTATCCTGATAGAATGATAGATGTCTTTGATTGATTTAGTAATATCTTCCCATAAAATTTCCTGTACCAAACCCAGTTTATTTCCAAGGTAATATTATTTGATTTCTTTCTACAATAGCTCAATTTTACTTCTTGCCCTGTGCAACTCAACTGCATGTGAACTATTGACAACTACTTTCACATGTTGTAGTGTCTTCAGTTGATCGTGCAATTTCTTCATTTCCTCTGTCTCAATAGAAAAATTTTGAACAACTTCAGCAAGTTGTTCAACTCCTGCTATTATTCCTATAGTTTCTGTTGTGGCTGAGGCAAAAATTGTAGTAATAGAGGCTGTTGTAAGAGGAACTACATCAATGGGAATATTGGCCCTTTCTATAGTTTCCTTTTTCTCTTTGACAAGTTTCTCCATTTTCTCCTCCATCAGTTTTATTTGCAGATTTTGTTCTATGATGAGCTTCATCATGTCAAATTTTTTAGTCTCAGTTTCTTCAATCTCTTTAGTCATTGGGTCCTTTGAAGCTAGCAATTTTAGCTGCTTCCTTAATGCTAAAATCTCAGTATTTTTCTTCTTAACAATTTATTTTGCAACCTTTATATCAAAGGGATCATATCCCATCTTCAATGCTAGATCTTCCAAAGTTTTGATCTTGGTGCCTTTTGCTAATGAGGAAAACTTTCTCAAGCTTAAGCTATGACTGTGTATTAGCCAAGGTAACCTGCATTTTTGATAGACGCATGACAGTGTTAGTTAAAGTAGAAGCAATCATTTGGACAGTCTATTTATGCATCTCAATTTGGTCAATTGGATGTACATATTTGACATCAAATTCAAAGGAGGTATGCTTATGGTAATGTGCAGTAGTCCCGGGCTGTGGAATTTGAGCTTGTAAGAAAGCCATCTGCGTTTTACCTTTCTCAGAGTCAATGACTAAAAGAAGTATGGCTTGAGAACTAGAAGAATGTTTCCAAAATTTAATATAAGTATTCAACTTTAACTCCTCATTCCTCTTCTTAATTTCACTGAAGACATTAAAAATGTCATCTTCTTTATCCTTCTAACTGCCTTCCATGGTCTAAATCACTTGTTGTTCATGAGATGTGGTGGAGTGAGTGGGAGACTGAATAGCCTATCCACCAAAATGTGTGAAAAGAGATGTTTCTCCAATTCCATCAACTTTTGTTTTTTGTAATTCAATAGTTGCGCTGGCCTTCAACGAGATCCTAGGTCTCTTCTTTCTATGTACAATTCTAAGAGCTTGAGTTGATGCTTCAGTTGTATGGGATGACTATTCTTCCCTCCCTCGTTTAGCTATCTTTTCCTGTGCAAGTGGATTTTGTACATTCGAGGTAGAGAGTAGTTGTTCTTCAGCTTCTCGAAGGATGTTCTCCTTCCACTATGACTAATTTTTGTACTGCTCTATTTCAGGCCTGGTAGTGTGACTTTTTCAACTCTGAGCCTTGAAATCACTCCCATTGGGTCATAAGAACAAGTGAAACTGAGTCCAAATTCCATTTTCTTCAATAAGTTTTCTTCTTCTTCTCTTGCTGCTCTAGTATTACAAATGAATGAAGAAACTTGAGCCTTTATCCTAAATTGTGACTTCTTCTTTGCAACCACAAAATGTATTTCATCTGCATTTAACCTCTGCCTAATATACTCTAATGCAAAAGCTCTGATAGGGAGGAGATGAGCCGCAAAAATGGGTAATTATATGGGCTCATTTTGCCTCTTATTTCAACTTAATCCAACATTCTCATTAGTTTATTGCATGTTTTTGAATATATTTATGGTAATAGAGTGAATAGGGTTAATCATTTTTCCATGTAGTCTAATGTGTGCTTTATGCATATTTTTGGTCAATTTTGAGACAAAATCAAAGGTTTAATGAGCATTTGGTAACCAAATTCGAGGAAAAACATGGGAGAGGATTTGTAGGAGGCTGTCCCCTTCATTTATGAACCCTTACCTTGAATTATCCATCAGAAACTCAGAGCACAAGCAACCACATTAGTGCATCCAAGGGGCAGCCGAGTAAGTAAAGAAGGATTGTTGTATATCTGCAGTTTTGGGAAGCTGAGCTCCTTGATTTTAGGAGAGATGTTGGAGGCTCGAGTTGTATAAATAGTAGGGCTTAGGGCCTCAATTTTTTTAGTTAGATTTTAGCTAGTTCTTGCTATATTTTTCCACTTTTGTGCAACCTTGTACTCAGCTCATTTTTGAGCTCTTTTTGAAGACAGTTTATGTGATGTAACTGCTATTTTTGATACTGAAGATGAACCAAGTTTTGAGCCAGCACTGATCTTTTTTAGAGGGCTAAATCTCTTGGGTTAGGGCCCAACCCAAGCTTCCCAGCACCTCTTTTGTGTACTTCTATGTTTTGTTTCCATTCATGAGTTAATTTCTGCCGCATATACTCATTTTACTTCATTAGATTAGGTTGCTTTTGATGGTTAGAATAGTTGTTTCTGCTTCAAGTTGCCTAAGTAAGTTTTGTAGTGACAAAAAAAGATCCAAAAAGGCTAACAACAGGTCTTGATCTCCTTTCTCCCTTCTTGGGACCATGATTTGAGGTCAAGGCATTACTGTTGCCACCAAAAACACAGTTTTTTCTCTTCCATGCAACTGCTAATGTGATCCTTTGATTCAGAAAAGTTCATATTGGTTCAGATTTGATTGCTTAGATCATTCCATGTACTTTTACCATAGTTCCTTCACATGATTTTCTGTTCATAAGATACTATTTAGCATTTTCTGGTTTTAGGTTAGAAATTAGGTTAATCTAGACAAAACTTTGTTTTTTAGTTCTTGCTTTGGTCAGTTTTGATAAGTAAGTGTGCAGGCCTCTTGCAGGACATCCCATCTCATCATCCCCCATAGAACATCTAGCAGTAGCCCACTCCTCATAGAATGCTCAGCTCACTCAGAACCTGTCGCCAATCTGCCCTAATTTCTTTGTTTTTTCATAAAGTTGCTTTCTTTCCCTTTGAACAAATCCAACCACCTCATTCATCCCTGACCTTCCTTGACAAGTTCTGGACCCCTCAACACCTTAATCGAACCTTCATTTCACTTTTCCCATCACTTTTGCACGTTCAAACCTCCAAAAACCACTTTCGGCCTCCTTATATAGATCCTCTTGTAGAACCTCCTGTAGATCTCCTGCAGCTTCCCGTAGAATTTCCTGTGAGTGATTTCTCGAAGTCTGATCACAATGGAAGTCTTCAAAAGGGTACTAAGGGCTTCCTACAGGTTCTCCACACCTTCTTCACCTTCTGCAAAAGCCAACTCCATCTTCCTTTGCCACCAAACCTCTGCATAGTCACAACTATTCAAATCACAAGCATAATAATTCCACATAAAAATACTCAAAAGTACAAAAAGATGATTTCTTCTCATTTCTCTTAAGATGTATCTTGAATAAATGAAATTTACCGTTTCAGTAGTCAATGGAACCCATTTCAGTAGTTTCCATCTCTTTTTTGCAAAAGTAGGGTTAGTGGGGAAACTAGGGTTTGCTAGGGTTTACGTTTCATTTCAGTTTTCCTTCTCTTTCTGCAAGTAGAATAGCCCCTGTAGAGTTAGTTTCCTTTCATCACAGTTAAAGCTTCTTCTGAGAACTCGTAGAAGTTGGCTTAAGCTCCTAGAGAACTTGTGCCAACTGATCAAGTGACAACTTGCAATAAGAGCTAGTAGTTGTGCATACATCACCATCGCTTCCAAGTTTGTTACGAACTACCGAGTTGATAAAACTAAAGAAGGAAGCCTCAGGAGTTGCAACATTATTGCTGCAATACTAGAGCTCACCACTCTTTTTGGTGCCATTGCCAGGGAAGCGTCAAAGTATTTTGTGATTACTTCTTTTCTTCTATTTTCCACTGCAACATTCTGCTAAGTAGTTTATTTAAGCAAAATTAGAGTAGTTGTCTCATTTCAATTCTACAATTTCAATTCTGCAATTTCAATTATGCAAAAGTAAATTACGCATTTCCTACTTTCATTTCCATTCTGCAATTTCAATTCTACAAAAGTAGATTAGGCATTTCCTGTTTTCATTTCCATTCTACAATTTCCATTTCATCAAGCGTAGATTAGTCATTTATTGCTTTCATTTCAATTATGCAATTTTCATTTCAGAAAGTGTAGATTAGTCATTTCCAGCTTTCATTTCAATTCTGCAATTTCCATTTCAGCAAGAGTAGAATAGGCATTTCCTTCTTTCATTTCAATTCTGCAATTTCCATTTTAGCAAGATTCATTTTAGCTAGTTGCAATTTGTTGTCCAATCCATTTCAGTTTTTTAGGTACAAGCAGAAAAAAAGCAAAAATCACCCAAAAAGAGGTTTCCTTTCATGCCTCGTAGGAGTAGAGATAATTTAAAAAAATGTTTTCCCATCACCCCCACTGCTTCACACAGCCAACCTTCTCTCTTCTTCGGTGGCTGCAATCAAGAAACACCCTTAGGTAACAACCAAACATATTTGAAGAACCTATAGGGGAAGAAGAAGAAGAAACCCATTCCTCTAGAGCCAATGGCTGAAAACAGAAATGTTGGGAGCAGTACCTTATCTTCCAACTCATCTCTTAGAAGTGAATTTGAGAATCGGCTGGAAGATTTCAAGAGCGAGATGAGGTAGATTCTTGCCATGCATATCAAAATAAAACAAGAGGAAGCAGAGAGGGCTTTGGCCATTTTTTGCCCTAGATGCACCAGGAGGCATCCTAGGAATGAATGCCCATTGAAATCTATAGAGGTTTGTTCAATCTGTGAAGAAAATCATTCCACAGACAAGTGCCCATCCTTGCCTGGACTTAAAGCTATGTACCAAGGGGCTGAAGTAGTCACTGAACAGACCTATTACATAGACCAAAGGAGGCCGCATGGACCTAGACCATATTAGCAGGGGATGTAAGGGACATATTAGGCATACTACAACCCCAACCAAGTCACTTCTATACCTTCTTAGGGCCCCCCTTGCTCATCCTTCCTGGTCCATGCCTCCTCCTTGGTCCTTCACATCTCCATGTTATGCCCAACCAACTGCTCATCCATTTCACCGCTATGCTTTACCACAACCTCAGTGGAATGCACCTCATCAGGGGTGGAGGCCCCAGTACAACTCTCCTCCCACTCTTTTGCCTCCACCACCTGCTCAACCGCAACCATTGCCTCCTGCTCCACCAAGGCAACCCAAAATGCCTGTTCAGTCGAACCTGAACCCGAATAATAGATAGGCCCAACAAGCATATAGTGGGGAACCACCATTTCCAAACCCACACATTGGAGTAGCTCAACCCAATTGCAAAGTTGAGGTACAACACTTCCAAACAACTCCTCTAGAGCTCAATAATATTAACCATAGCTCAGGAAGAGTATTGCAAAAAGAGATTATATTGATATCATTGAAGGACCACATCCAGTAGAAGAAGATGCAAAAGAGAAGATCAAAGAACCATGGGCTACACTTGACGAAGAGAAGACATTAGAATCAGAGATCGAGAGAGCTCTCACATGGTTACCATCAAATCCTCCATGTATTCAAGAAAAAAATCAGCAAAAAGAGGTAGATGTGAAGGTCATGACAGAGGAAGACATGAAGAATGATACAGAACAGTAAAATGACCAATGACATCACAACTATATTCAAATATGGTTCCAGATAGTCACTAAGTTGCAGCATCACTCTCTTTCTCAACTATGCTTGATCCCTTCAAATTCAAATCATTTGCTCTCTGAAATCTGGATACCTATCAAAGCATGCATTTCAAGCCTCCGCATCATTTTGTATATCATCTCGATGTGCACATGGCTACATTGGAAGTATTCTTATACTTGAAAATGATCTTTTTTTTCAAGTAGGATAGGATAGAAAAGAAAAAGAAAAAATGAAAAATAAGAGAAAAATAAAAATCTAAGGTGAAAGCCTCCACAGAGGTGCCGCAGATTAACTCATTGACTGAAAACCTCCTTGAGGTGGTCAATGGGTTGGAAAGAAGAGAAAAGAAAAATAGAATAAGATCCCTGGGTAAAAACTTCCCTTCGAGGCACCCACGGCAGGCAATTAGGGTGAAAACCTCCTTGAGGCGCCCTAGTTATTTTCAAAAAAAAGGAGAGAAAGAAAAAGAAAAATGAATTTCCAGTTGTATTGCAGGTCTATAGGAGAACTTCAGGAAGTAGCAGCAGGTGCTAAGAAAGATTTGAAACCAATAACACCACCTATGCTACCTTCCCTCACCCTTCTCCATCATTCTTGACATTCTTTCCATGTCACTATGCTTCTTTTATGAAAACTATGTTTTCTACAGGAGACTCTTCTAGAAATTACAGAGAGCTAGAAATGGATTTTAAAATCAGTTTGGGGAAGCTTCATAAAGCGTTTATAAATCCTCCTGTAGTTTTCAAACCTCTCTTCCATCATTTCCAAGCTTCCATCACAACCCAAGCTCATTTTTCATACTATCCAAAAATGAAATGCTCTGATACAAAAATACATAGAGCAGAAATTTGTTTTTTTCTCTAACTTGAAAACCATGCATCGATTTAAAAAATTGTTTCATGGGAAGTTTTATAGGGATGATGGCAACATGCCCAAGCAATTTCAGCCAATTCCAATGCACGGTTTCCACGAAATTAGCCTCCATCACCTTCATCCATTTTTGCATTTTCTCGATATCCATGCATCCATTTAAAAACCTGTTTTATGGGGAGATGCATATGGGTGATAGTAACATGCCCAAGAAATTTCAGCCAATCCCAGTGCACGGTTTTCAAGAAATCGACCTCCATCACCTTCAGCTATTTTCAGTTTTTCTCGAAATCCGTTCATCCATCGACCATAGTTTTTCTATGGGAGATTCATAATGATGATGGAAACATGCTCAAAAAATTTCAAGTCAATCGATTCTACCATTTAGGAGATATGAACAAAACAAGTCACTGCCCCACTAAAATCTAGCATCAGCAGCATGAGCATGCAAATCTGAAGGTTGAAGCAGACTCCTGCAGCTTAGATCCAGCCTAAGGATGCCTTCATAAGAAAAGTAGTCACACATCTGACAACAATAAAGCATAGTAGCTGATACCCTTAAAAATCAAGCCCCAGAAGCAGAATCGGTGTAGCTACAGATGTGTAAAATGTGCAAGGAGCAAGATCCTAATTGAAGATCACCTGTACAAGGAAGCTGAGCCACCAATACAAAAGCCACGAGTGCCAGCAACAGAAATTCACGAACATAATGCCAAAGTCTGAGCATGCAACAACATGATAGTGACTAATAGGTAAGTGACGAAACCCGTTCCTCTGTTGCATGAGTATAATTTAGAAACTGCATGGACAAGTGACATGGTTGTGACTAAACGAGATCAGTGGCCAACTAACTAGCCACCCCCATCCAATTCAGACAACACTTTGTCCAGTTCAAACAGTGCTCAGTGGGTGCAATCAACACGTGTGTTTAGCCAAGTCGGGAAGAAAACTGAAAACAGGTAGTGGTGTCTGTTTAAACTCCAACGCAATTAATGGGACGTGATTGCAGACAAAAAACATGAAGTATAATAATGGCACTGTAGTAGGGACCAATGGTCTAGATGGGAATAACATACGCTTCCTGCCACCTCACCTCGTCACCGCAGAAAATGCCATAAGCTTAAGTACGCTGCAGTCGAAGGCTCCACCACCTTTGTTTCATTTTCATCGACGAGTTCTCAGCTGCAACAACTTACCTACCACCTTCAAAACCTCAAAGTAGTCACTCTTTGCTAGTTTCAGAACCCTTCAACTTGGCGGGCTCTACAGGAGCATTATCGCATTCTATAGGAGTGGAAACACAGTCTACGAGAGCCTTTCTACAGGAAGGCTAGTGAACAGCTCTGCAGAGTAAAAATTTGGGATTTTGTGCCAAATTCAAGCTCGAAAGAAGGTAGGCTCGGAAAACCCACTCTGCATGTTAATTATCTACAAAAGGTGGTGGATTTGAAATGAAGAACTGAGTTGAAAAAGAAAGAGAAAGTGAAAACAGAAGTCTGCCTTGTTTTTCTGAAATATATACAGTCTCTCCATTTTACTCTCTGCACTAAAAGTCTGTCATTTTCTTCCCCGTATTCTCCTGTATGAAGAAGTGATGCAACCATACAAAATTAAGCCTGTGAAGCAGTGAATTTTCATTGGGTGGTCTGCTTATTGTGTGAAATAAAAACATTGTCTTTCTCTCTGTGTCATTTAAAAAAAAAAAAAAAAAACTATTGATCTCCTCCAACAGCTCGAGAAGTAAAGTAAGGTTGAGAACAAAGTTTGAATGGCAAGAAAATTAAAAAAAAAAAATGTTAAGAGGAAGAAACATGAAAAACTCTATCTGATCCCAGAAAAAACCTCAGCTGTTCCACTGTTTTCAAGTTTAAAAATTTGTTGCCTTCCTCCTCACCTGAGAATTTCCAGTAGTCACTAAACATCATGATAGGGTGTTTTTTAAGAAAGGAGCCTCTAAACTCCACCAAATTGCATGAAAACCCAAAAGTGGTAGCCCTCTTTACCAGGGAAAATTGGATGCCTTTCTTTGAAAAAATTCATTGGTATGATGAGGAAATTACAGAGGAATTTTTATTGTCTTTATGACCCCATTCAAAAACCCATGCTACAGTCAGTTTCAGGGGTCTAACCATAGAACTTACACCAGAATTCATCAGCAGAATTGCAGGTCTTCCACTTGGGCTCCCCTTGAGCAAAGAAGAAAATCCACTAGGACAGGTTACTAAAAAGACATTTTTCCAGCCCGATGAACATCCTATGGAGGATAAGAATAGGATCAAAAGGACAATTATACCTTATCCATGGGGTGAGGTCAGCTACTAGATCATGAAATATATCTCCTATGAAGGAAGATACAAGATAGTCTATGGTTATCACTTTAGATTGTAGCATGAACTAAGATATGGAATGGACCTATCTGCATCTAGAAAACTCTGTCTTCCATATTTTCTCCTCCAATGCTTGATAGAGTGTGGCACAAAACTAAAGTCAGGGGTTCCAGACCAACTGGCCCACCATGGGCTAATTAAATTTCTAGTGGAGGATGTTGGATACCTATATCAATAGGTTTCATATTTCATGATTGGCAAATGCAAGTGCCAAATATGCTCTGCTTTGCTGATACAAAGATCCCATATTTCCAAGAGAAGACAAGGTATGTACATAGCTTGATGTTGACTCAAATTTGGTGGATGGTCCAACAGCCTAATCTGGATCATGCCATGTTTCAATTTTCTGTTGTAGAATAGAGAAAGAAGTATGTCCAAACTATTTAATCTTGGCAGACCAATAGTTAGGCAGAGAATTAAGGTTCCCAACCGCCTAATCTGGGGCCTTGGAAGCAATAAGGGTAGTGCTAGATAGACAATCAAAAGAAAAATCCAATGGAAAAGAAAAGGCACATAAGGGTCTGCAAGTCCAAGTGCACCCTCCAAGAAGAAGCAAAAAATGCTAGGCAAGTAGATGGGGTTGCAAAAATGTCATTCCTTTCCAACTAAATCTTGCTGGTCAAAACAAGGAAAGCATCAATGGATAGAAAAGCTCCTCTTCTCTATCACTTTACAGTAACACAATGGAGCATGTCTAACTTCCTTTTTCCCTTTCTCATATTCATTACTAACATCCCTACACCAGTTGTGTTCATGAAAGAATTCAAGGTTTTATGTTGGTTCTGGTTTCCTTTAGAGCCACATTTCTTGTCTAAAAATTCTTTTCATTTTGATCTACTTCCTATACTAAGTTGATTTCATACAAAAACTTAGTGTTTCACCCCTTCCCCCACTCTTACTAACCCCTAACTTCTTATTATCTTTCTCCCCTATGTTCCCCTTTTCCCTACTATTATAAACACTATGGTGTATAAACCCTAAGCATGCTATAAATACCCCTTCCCCTTTGGCACTATAGCCATATCTTCACAGTCAGGGATTAAAGTGACATCTGGTCAGTTTAAGAACCCAAACCCTACCCCTTTCCCCCTTCAGAAGTTATCCAAACCATTAACCCCTTCATTTGCTAAAAAACCTTGTAAAAACCCCATTTTTACCCCTAACCCGCTCTATTCGCAAAAATACACAAAAAACCCACTTTTTCCGACTTATCCAAAGTATGGGCGCAATATACATTTTCATTTTAAAAATACAATGAAAACTATATAACTCAGCCGAAACCCAAAGTCCCGCCGGGCGCGTTTTTCAAAGAAAATAATATTTTATTACCCCACCCGCTGTCGTATCGTCCGCACAATTTCGCGATCCGTCAACTGTCGGATCGGGCACCTTTGATCGGATGGCCTGTATGCATATCGGGTCGGGCCCGACGTCCGTAAGATAGCACCCGAGAAACTGTCAGAGGGTGACGTCAGGCCTCTGCCACGCGTCGCCCTCACAATTTCTCGGGTCGCCCTCTGACAAAACAGCGACCGTATCTAAGGCGGTCTGAGAAAAACCATTACCGCTTCTGGTTTACCGCCAGTCCTGCTATGCCTACCTCATCCTTATGTCAGGCCCACGTCAGTGCTACCTCGCCGCCGCGTCAACACCCTTGTCCGCCACTGCTCTGATCTGTCCGCCACCTCACCATCCCCGTGGACCACTCACAGCTTGCCACATCACCTGGTGACGTCATGCTGACATCATCCGACCTTGACCCCACCTGATGACGTCATGCTGACGTCATCCAAAAAACACGCCAATATTCCGAAAAATCCATATTTTAGCCAAAAAATTGCGTTTTTCCCACTTTTTGCGAAAACGACTATTGTTCTCCTTGCATGCCTTTCACGACCAAACCAGCGCCAACCTGCAGAACTCGACTCAGAAACGTGGGCACATCCGTCATACCTGCATTTGCAACTGTTACCGGCAATGCACAAGGTATTTCTCAAAATCATTCCCCGCACCTGGTTTTATCCATATTTGTCCAAGAAACTGGCTTAAGAGAGTGTAAAGCACCGAATTCACCAGCAAACATCCAGTGACCTGTATCCATTTCCAACTAGCAGGGCAAAAAACCTTCTGCAGAGCCTGCATTTAGCAAAATTTACCTAAATTCATAGGTAGTTCGCGCGGTCGTGAACTTAAAACCTCAACTGCATAAATTCACCTTAGAAACACTCTTATCAGTCCTGGTACTGGCTTCATCAGTCCTCTGAGTAGTATTTCAATTGCTTCTTTCACAATTTACCCTCTGTTCCTTGCAACTCACCTCTCTATTGCAAAGAAACCCCTCTGTGTTGCTCTGCTCACTCAAACCAGTTCACATACAAGTCAGAAGCCTTATTAGCCATGGAAACACCAATATCTCTGAATATTCAACCTCTGAATGCCCCTCAAAGGGAGTTAGAATGGAAAGCCCTGGGAGATGTAGATTATCAGATGATAGACTGGTTCCCAATGAATTCTAAGTTTAATATTCATATGCTAAATGAATTGAAAGCCCAACACCTTAGTGGAGCTGATATTTTAGGGATTTGGGACTCAAATTTGCCCATTTACAACCTCCCTCAAGTCAATGCCCTTCCAGACTTGATCCATAAATGCCAGGAGTGCTATGATCCATGCCAGAGAGCTATTCTTAGTCCTACAGGCTCAGTCTTGTTCCATATCACCCCAGAAACCATAAATGAGATGCTGCATTTTCACACTGCAAGACCATTGACCCCTCTCTCCATGTTGGACTTAGTAAAGAAGGGGAGTAATTTGTCAAGTGCCCAGATCATCAAAATCAATCAGTTATTCATATAGCCAAGCTCTGAAACTACGAGAACTCCTCCTATTGGATATCATTACCTGAATGACTTGGGCAAAATGCTGGTGGATTTGATCAGCTACGTCCTGGGGTACAGGGGAGTTGAGGATGTTGATGACACCATAATGGCAATGTTGTCCATGTTTTCTCCTAGAAAGCCTCCTGCTGTACACTATGACTATGCCACATATATTGCAGAAAAGATTCATGAACAACTAATGAATCTACAAAGGGAAAGGGTGTTCAGATACACCTCATACATCTACCATCTGTTCTTATTTTATCAACCAGACAGTTTCTCCATTCCCCTCAAGAAACTTAATGCCCAGGGAAATCCAAGGTCAGTTGTGTTTTGGACTTCAGTTTTTCATTGTACTTCTGAATCACCATACATGTACTGTGAATTCATAGACCTGTTTATTCACCGAGCTATGACATTGTTGTATGGTGTTTCTCCTCCAAGGTTGACTGATGACATGCAAAGAGTTATCCATCTCTCCAAGGCCTACAGCATTGGTGATTGGTACTTTTACAAACACCACACAGTAATCAGAATATATGGCTATGAGTTGAACCCTTATAGGTTGCCAAGATATGTCCCTATGAGACTTTTTTCCTTAGAATACTTAAGGCAGTTTGGAAATGCCGACTACTTCCATTTCCAAAGTAAGAACAAGAAGGTGCAGCTGAAGGTAAGGAACCAGCTAGGCCCTTTTCTATACAACAAAGAGAGGAGGGATGGAAGGCAGCAGATATGATCCTAGAGGGCTTCCAATTGCAAACCAGTTTCAAATGGACACCTTATGACCCTAATCATTTTATTTCCCTCAGGAGGATAAAATACAAATTGGGTAACTATGCACATGTAAGGCTGCCTCATGTTGAAAATTATGCCAATTCTTTGAGCTGGAAATAGGGCACTCTAGAAGAGCCAATTACTAGAGAGCAAATGCTAGAAAGAGAGGCTAGGAATATTCAAAAAGAGGCTGACTTGGAAACTTGTGGACAGGTTTCCTTCTCATATCAAAGGCAACTTGGAGCAGCTGCCTCATCTTCAACAGCACATCAGCAAGCTGCCATGGACACTCAACAGACATCCAGCAAAGGTAAACAAAAACAGGTGGAACAGGAAAAACCACCTCCCATGACTGAAGAGCAAACAGAAAAAGAGGTGGAACAGCAAGAAGAAGTGCAGCAGCAGGAATTGCATCAACAACAACAACACCAACAACAAGAAGAACAAAGACAGGAGCAACCTGTGCAGCAAAAGCAAACAGTGGAAGCCCCAAAATCCACTGAGCAACAGCCACAACAAACTGTGCCTCCTAGGCGGGAAACTATAGTGGAGGCCTCAGTCCTCCAAACCCCACAAAAAGAAGATATAAGAAGGAAGAGGGACAGAGAGACTCCCCTCACAACATCGACAACTCATGGGGAGAAAAGACATAGAATGAATCCCTTCTCAGAGGAAGAAGTGCCTATAGGGCAATCTTTGGGCATGGACCCTCCTAGCAGGGAGGCATCTGGGAGTTCCTTCCAGCAGGAACAAGAGAGGATAGTGGGAGGAGAAGTCAGCTCCTCAAGCCAGCAGAGAGAAGGTGAACTAAGCATCAAACAACAGTTCATTGACATAAAGAGGAGGAATGAGCCAATAAAGATACAACTATATAATCATTTGTTGAAAATGGCTCCCACTAACCAGCAAAGACTGATGTTTGCATATGATGTTAGTGAAGGCAAAATGATCATGAGTCACTTCATGCCAACTGCATTGCAACCACAGTCCCCTTCAGACTACTTGAGGACCAATCTTGAGGTCCTTGCCAAGGACATCCACCCAATGGACAAAATCGAATTGCATAAGCAAACGGGTGAGATGGTGTATGCCTCCTTGGCAGACAAGATATTGGATCACTACAGGTTAGAAAATAGCCTAAATAATACAGCTGCCCAACTTGAGTTGGAAAGAGCATCCTCTCAAGCAAAGGACAACAGGATCAAGGCCTTAGAAGATATAATCATAGAGATTGGCCATGATCCCAAGGACATCAAGGGCATACAAGAAATATTGAAATTAAGGGATGCAGACATGGCAGCTTTGAGGAAAAAGATCAAAATCCCAGCAACTATTCACCCTCAAACGGAAGAGGTTGCCCAGCTGAGACATGACCAGGATGCAGCATCTATGCTGGTATCATTATATAAAAAGCTGATCCAAACACAAGAAAAGTTGGGAGAATCAGAGGCTGCACTACAGGCAGCAGTACAACAAAAGGAAGGAGGCCAAACTTCTCAGCCCCCTCCAGAAATAATCAATCTGGAAGAGCCTCCTCAGACTACTACTCCTCCTGTTGAACAAACAACACCATCTACATCAGCACCAGCACCAACAACAGAGCAGGCTCAAAGTCTTGATATGCATAAACTCAAGAATGAAATTCAGGCCTTGGAAGCCCAAATGACAAAGCTGAATCAAGCCAAAGAGAATTTGGCTAAGCTCAATGAAAGATATGATAAATCAAAACAAAGTGTGGCTGAGAAAGGAAGAGAGATAAAGGCTCTCAAAGAGAAAATAAAGGAGCTGGAGAAAGAGCTCACACTTGATAAAGTAGTAGCTGAACTCAAGACAGTCCTATGGGCCAACATTGGCCAATCCATAACTGATCAATGGCAATACATTGAGACCATCCATGAGCAAATGGAGCTCATTGGAAAAGCACACACATAAGTCCAAAGAGCAAGGGCATCTCTAGGAAATATGCCTGAGGTGGCCAATAGAATGATCAATGTGCTTAATTACCGAACAGGTCCTCAGCTGGCTCAAATGGGAATTCCCAACAGAACTGAGACCATCATGCTAATAAAAAGAGTCCTAACATTAAGAACCCTGGCACAAACATTGGAAAGAAGAGGCCAGGAGATGCAGACAGAAGTTAATAAGTTTTTGGAGAAATTTGCAGTACTAGAAAGCAGAGGTCTTCCAGGCTTACTGAACAGCGCAGGGAGACTACTTTCACATGAGGTATATGCTAAAAGGGTCAATACATTTTCTGCCAATCAGATCAAAGAAACACCCAGCACCTCAGAGGAAACAGGGCCAGCATCTGGAAAAAGCCTTTATGACAGGGTAGAAAACCTGTTTTTTATAATGAATGAGATCAAACACTTGTTTGATGTGCCTCCAAACTTCTACAAATATACAGAGGCAGATGAGACCTTGGAGGCAATTTTGAGACATCAGTTGCCCAGTCAGGAATGGTGGACTAGCATGATACAGAAGATACTGTAAATCTAAAGGCTTCTAGCACAGTTTTCAGCAAAAAACATAAGTCATCACCTTCAGAAAAAGTGATGCATACACGGTGGATGAGAGAGGAATGGGCTGAGCCAACTCAGCAGAAAGATCCGGCCACTAAAGCATTAGTGACAGCTGCAGACAGCAGGGCCGAGAAAGATACAGCATGGCAAAGCATAAAGCCAAACCATTCAACATTAATGAGCAAACTTCAAACCGACTCAGTAACCTCCAAGGGTCAAGAAGACTCCTGACAAAGTTAAAGGGCATTCATTTTGTATTAATAGCAGCAGTAACTGCTTTTCTGATATTTTGTAAAAGTTGGTAACGTATTTAATTATCAGATAACTCAGCGGTTCAGATATTTTGGAACCGATTGTATAAATTCCCCCTCGCATAAGCTTGCAGGGGTTGTTGATTTCCTCTTGAAGAGATCCTATGCTGTAATTTATTCAGAGTTTAATAAAAGAAGTGATGGAATCTCTCAAGTTCTGAGCTGTTTGAATGCGTTCATGGTGTTTGTTAAAAGTTGTAGGATCCCTGTGCATCTCACAATACAATAAGTCTTCTGTAACTCTCTTCGTTATGTGTTTCAGTCTTTTACAATCCAGACATGTTTCTAAGTTCTAGTATTTAGCAGCAAAGAAAAAGAATAGCTTCAGGATTTATTCATGAAATACCCTGAGTTCAATCTATGTTGTTAATGAATGTTTTCTTCAGTTATAATCTTGATAAGTGTAATTCTTAATTGCTGCACTTTCAGAA
Organism: Pinus tabuliformis; assembly: GCA_031772625.1. Taxonomy (NCBI): domain Eukaryota; kingdom Viridiplantae; phylum Streptophyta; class Pinopsida; order Pinales; family Pinaceae; genus Pinus; species Pinus tabuliformis. Next base: position 638,244,121 of record CM062811.1, read on the forward strand.
TATATCTTTCACAGTGACCCTTGTTTCAGGAATTCAAGTTTGCTCTTGTGCAATATACTTCACTTTCACACCACTAGCTTAGTGGAAAATTATTAATTTCTTTCCATTGGCTAATCATACATCATCACCACAGTTTTAAGTTTGTTTGTTGGAATACCCAATAGGCCCTGCAGTCTGAACACTCCCACTTAAGCATTTCAAAAAATTCACAGCTCGAGACTCCATTGCCCAATGAATTACAACTGTCTGAACACTACATCTTAGGTATTGAAAGATGTCATTCAACCAAAATTCAAAGCAAACCCTCATTTCATAACTAGCCTAAAATCCTCACAAAACAGAGATAAATCTTAAAGAGAGAGCCCTCTCTGATTACAATTTGGCTAGAGAGTGTAATCCAAAGCTTGGTTAGTGGTTACCCCGGCCGTATTCCCTTGGGAGTCATAGGGAACAACCTGGGTGTTAACATAAATGGCGACTCCACTGGGGACTCCTTAGGATTTTCTAGTTGCTATATATCCCCTAAAGTTGCTTCAGTCAAATCTTCATGATAGCTTTGAGACATATACAGCCATTCCAAAATCTAGTCTAGTCCTTGCAGATATAAAAATTTCCTGAAAATACTCAAAAAACAAGTTTAGAAGCTGGCTCCCAAGAAGAATCCACGGTACACAAGGTCAAATCCGGACCCCAACCCACCCACTATTTTTGAAAATCCTAACACAATCCCTAAGATTGTTAGGAAGCAGCAAGGGCCAAATAAGCTTGTTGACTTAAGTCTAGAGACAGTTCACCCTAACCCCATTTCCACTCCAATCAAGGTTCTTTTTCGGTCTACCCCCAATTCCCCTAGTTCACCATCCACATCTCAAAGCCCTCCTTTCAAACCTTCATCCACTGCACATATTCCCTTGACCAACACTCTAGGTTCTGCTATTCCTGTTACGCCTGTGGTACCCATCGTTCCTGTTGTCCCAGTTGCCCTTGTCAATCCTCTAAACCCTGTAAATATGGCTAACAGATATGCACCCTTGCAGTTGCCTGCTAATCCTGCAGCCTTACCTCAGGATTACCAAACCAAAATCTCATATTTTGACTCCACTGGCCCTTTCACAGCTATTCAGCATGCAAAGAAGATGCAGGATCACTTTGAGAACTATGAAATAGATGATGATAGTGTGAGAATGAGAATTTTTGTCCATAGCCTGATAGGTGATGTCCGAACTTGGTTCAGATCACTTGCTGTAAATACCATCACAACCCCTAATGAGCTTTGTCAAGCCTTTACTAACAGATGGGAGAAAAAGAAAGATCCCTTGCACATACTTGGTGAATATGACACAATCAAGAGAGGTCCTCAAGAGACCGTTCTGGAGTATTGTGCCAGATTTAACAATGTATACAACGCAATACCACAAAACTTAAGACCTCCTCCTGATTTAGCCTTGTACAAATTCCCTGATGGATTTGACCCTGACATGGCATATCAGTTAAAGGAAAGAGCACCTGAAACTCTCCAAGATGCCCAAAAGGTAGCTGTCACAGTAGAATCAAACCTGATTGCTAAAAGAAACAGGGCAAGATTGGAAAAGAGAAACATATACAAAGAAGAACCCTCGGCCTTTGATCAGAAACTGGATGCAATACTCAATGGTATGAAGAGATTGGGTGATAGAGTGGAATCAGTTGAGAGAAAGGCATCATGGGAAGCACCGCAAAACAACCCTATAAGGAATCCCAATTTTAGGAGAAATCAAAACCCAAACGTTGGCAAGGCCAATTCTGATCCAGAGATAAGACCTCTGTTCCAGGAAAACTATGCTGAAACATCCACATCAAACGAGCAAGTAGATGACACCCACATCAACCTAATGGGCCTCAATGATGAGCATCAAGTTTTTCTGAGTCAAGAAGATCACAAAGATGATGACATTAAACAATTCCAAACCAATTCAGGTGAGTCATTTGACTTCAAACAAGGCTATGACACAGTTTTTTATGAAGTTCATACACAATACAAACTAAGAAGTAGAACTGTAAATATAACACAGCCTGAAAAAACAAAGGACAGGCTACAACCTAAAAGAGCCATAGTCACAGAACCAATTAACACAACTGATTCACTTACAAAGGAGGTAACCGTTGAAGAAGTTACTGAACAACTTCCCTCAACACAACAACCACTGGTTGCATCATCTTTGCAGCCTAATCCAAGTGACCTTCCTCAAAAGATGAATGAAAGGCACAAGCCCCAAGATCAAGACAAGGATCAAGAAGAAAACTTACTAAACAAAGAAAAGGTTGTCACCCACAACACTAAGGTTCAATCTGAAAGACCCTTTGACTTGGAAGCTAAAATTGGCAAACTGAAGGTAGCCATCCCTCTCTCAGAACTAGCCAAGCATGACATCTACAAACAACAAATCAAGAAGTCCCTCCAACTTACTCGTAATAAAGACAATGTCAATGTGTTGGATGATACCCCATAATTGTTTTTCGGTCCAGAGGTTGATGGAAAGACAGCAGTCACAGGGATCTTACATTTTTATGTCAGTTTACATGTTCATGATAAGATACTACACAATGAAATGTTTGACTCAGGTGCCTCTCATAACCTGATGCCGAAATCAGTCATGGAAAGGTTGAATCTAGATATTACAAGACCATATAAGGATCTATTCTCATTTGACTCCAGCCAAGTTAAGTGTTTAGGCTTGATAAAAGACTTATGTGTATCCCTTGTCCAATATCCAAATAAAACAATCTTAATGGATGTTGTAGTTGCTGATATCCCACCCAAATATGGAATGTTGTTATCAAGATCATGGGGGGCTAAACTTCAAGGGTCCCTACAATTAGACATGTCATATGCCACAATCACAGTCTTTGGTCAACCCAAGAGACTATATAGAGAGTCACTTATGAAATACATGGTCAGCAGTGAAGAAAAACGTCAAAACTTCCCCATATATGGTGTCCATTCTGACATTGACTCCTACATTCTCTTCAATGACAAAACAAACACCACAGGTGATGAGGAATTCCACACACTCAAAAAAGACCAGCAGAAAAATGAAGAGACTGCTGTTCAAGAAATGAAGGTTGAGAAATCAATTAACAAAAATGTTCCAAAAGAAAAATCAAGGGTAAACCAAGATCTCAAGTTGTTGATGCCAACTCCCATAACAGTTGACAAACCTTCCCTTAACCAAGAAGTCCTTTGGTTTCTTGAATTTTATGGGTCAGTCAACAAGTTAGGGGCAGGAGCAGGGGTTTGGATACATAACAAACAAAACAGTCATGCAGAGGGCCGAGCCTATAGGTTAAACTTCAGGTGCACCAACAATATGGCTGAATATGAAGCTCTCTTACTAGGCCTAAAGCTAGTAAAATCCTTACAAGCCATAAAAGTCTCAGTCCTAGGAGATTCAGACCTAATTATCCAACAAGTAAAGGGAAATTTTGTCACCAATGACAAAAGACTGAGGGCTTATAGGTCTGTTGCTGCTGAACTACTAAACTCCTTCACTGAATTTCAAATAACCAAAATTTCGAGAACACATAATCTTCATGCTCATAGTTTGGCCACATTTTCAAGCACCTGTAAACTTCCATTTGAACCCAACCACTGTTTTACAGCTGAGATAAAACACAGACCATCTGTCCCAAATAATGTCAAGGATTGGCAAGTATTTGATGATGATACACAAATAAACAATTTCTTGACTTTACAGCAAGAATTTGCAGGACTAAACATTGATACCAAGGGAGCAAGTCAATCACAAATACTAGGTGAACAACGCCAAACAAATGTTTCACCCAAAACAGTAAACCAAATGTTACATCCAACAATTTTTAACAAAGAAAACATACAAGAACTTGGAAAAAACAGTTGTGAAGAGATAACTGATGATGAAGCCGAAGTTATACAATTGAAAGACAATTTTCTTCCAATAGGCTTAGCTCCATTAGAAGACATTTTCGACTCCAATGATGTTCCCAGCAAACCAAAAATCCAGCCCCTCAACACTGCCATAGAAGAGTGTAACATTGGAACTGCTGAACAACCCAAAATAATAAAACTGTTTGCTTCATTACCTCCTGATCAAAAGCCTAAATACATTGACCTCTTCAAGGAGTTCCAGGATGTCTTTGCATGGAGTTATGAGGATTTAAAATCCTATGACACCTCTGTAATTCAACACACTATCCCTCTCAAGCTAGATCAAAAAACCTTTAAGCAAAAATTGAGGAGAATCAATCCTATGCTTCTCCCAGCAATGGAACAAGAGGTACAAAAAATGTTTAAGGCTGGCATCATAGCACCAATTAGATTTTCTGATTGGATTTCAAACTTAGTCCCTACAAGAAAGAAAACTGGTGAAATAAGGCTCTGTGTTGATCTAAGGAACTTAAATCAAGTGTCCTTGAAAGATAACTACCTCTTACCCAAGATGGATCACATCTTGCAGAGAGTAGTGGGGGCCTCAAGAATTTCTCTACTTGATGGATTCTCAGGTTTCAACCAGATCCTAGTTCACCCTGATGATCAGGACAAAACAACATTTACAACCCCTTGGGGAACCTTCAAATATGTGAAAATGCCTTTTGGATTGAAAAATGCAGGGGCTACCTTTCAAAGAGCAATGGATATTGCTTTTGCCAAAGAGATCCATGATTTCCCTATGGTCTACTTAGATGACCTTACACCATTTTCAAAATCTGACCCTGAACATCTGAAACATCTAAGGCAGATATTCATAACTTGTAGGAAATATGGAATTTCCTTAAATCCCAAGAAATCCCTGTTTGGTTTGGAAGAAGGTAAACTGTTGGGTCACATCATTTCAAAGGATGGCATTAGGATCGACCCAGACAGAATCTAGGCCATCTTACAAATGCCTCATCCAAGAAATGTAAAGGAATTACAAGCCTTTCTGGGTAAAACCAACTTCCTAAGGAGATTTATCCCAAATTTGGCCGAATTAAGTAGATTACTCAATAACATGCTAAAAAAGGATTCAAAAGTAAAATGGACAGTAGAAGCAAATCAAGCTTTTGAAGGTATCAAACTAGCCCTCACCCAAACCCCAGTCTTAACCAACCCTCAATTTGATAGGGAATTTATCATATTTTACTTTGCTTCCCAACACACAATTGATGCTGTCTTATTACAGAAAGATGACCAAGGTAATGAAAAACCTATTGCTTTTTTCAGTAGAGCTCTTAGAGATGCACCCCTGAATAACCAGATCATGGAAAAGAAAGCATATGCTTTGGTCAAAGCTATTAAAGACTTTAGGATCTACATCCTATACTCCCATGTTATAGCCTATGTACCAAGCCTAATTGTGAAAGACATACTTACTCAAGAGAACTTAGAGGGTAGAAGAGGAAAATGGATTGCCAACATTTTAGAATTTGACATTGAAAGAAAACCTACAAAACTAATAAAAGGGCAAGGTTTGGCCAAATTAATGTCTGAAACAAATTTCCAAGCCTTGGACATCAACCAGCTGGACAGTGAACCGGAGCTGGCGACTCCAAAGATCAATGTAGCCTTTGAACAATCCCCTTGGTATTCTGATATCTGTTATGTGTTACAAAACCTGTGTGCTCCCCCAGGACTGTCCAGAACTAAATGTAGGTTCCTAAAAATGAAAGCTTCAAAATTTTGTGTTATGAATGGAAATTTGCTTTGGAAAAACCATGAGGGTATATTGTTAAACTACTTAATGGAAAATGAGTCTAACAAAATCATGGAATAATTTCATGCAGGTAATTGTGGTGGACATTTGTATTGGAAGTCCACTGTGGATAAGATATTGAGAGCTGGTTATTATTGGCCCACTGTTTTCTCTGATGTCAAGAAATTTACCACTTCATGTCATAAATGCCAAGTGTTTGAGGGAAAGATAAAGTTATTGCCACTTCCTTTGAGGCCTATTACAACAGAGAGACCTTTTCAGCAATGGGGCTTGGATTTCATTGGAGAAATTCATCCCTCATCTTCAGGCCAACATAGATGGATTCTAACAGCTACAGACTACTTTACTAAATGGATTGAGGCCATCCCATGTAGACAAGCAAATGATTCCACTATCATTCAGTTCCTTGAGGCCAATATCCTTGCTAGATTTGGTTGTCCTGATAATATAATAACAGACAATGCTGCTGCTTTCAGATCTAAGAAGATGGTGAACTTTTGCCACAGATTTCACATCACTTTGGGCCATTCCACTGCATACTATCCCCAAGGAAATGGCCTAGCTGAATCATCAAATAAAAGCCTTGTAAACATCATAAATAAGGTATTGGAAGAAAATAAGAAGAATTGGCATAAGAAGCTTGTGAATTCCTTATGGGTAGATAGAATAACAACCAAGAGGTCAATTGGGGTCAGCCCATATGAGTTAGTCTATGGATTAGAGGCCAAATTCCCTTCATCACTAGGGATCCCTGTTATGAAACTACTTCAAGAGACTCAAGCTGAGCCAAATGATATGCAAAGGAGGGTAAATCAAATTATATGTTTACAACAAACTAGAGACCAAGTTTATAACAGAGTTCAAATCCTACAATAGAAGTTGAAGAAAGCCTTTGACAGGAGGACTAAGGCTGAAGATTTCAACATGGTGTTGTGGGGGAAAGTATCCAACTCGGAATGACCCTAACCCACTCTAAGGGTGACAGTTCCTTAGCAACAGCTGAAAGCAAAGCTATCTAAAGTTTGTTCTTTATGACATGCAAGAGATAAAAGGGATAGATCCACTTACCGATGTCTTGCGCAAATGGTCGATCCTATCTCCTTTGTTTGCCGCTTGCTCCCAACTCCAAGTCTTTTCACGGGCCTAGCTACACGAGATCCTGAAAATAAGACAAGAAAAGGAAACTACAAGAAGCATGCATGCATAAATGATTCAAGGATTAGCATAAATCAAAGACGCAAGTAAGACAATTCATCATTGAAACACATGCGAATAGAAGAACCTCAAATGCTTTATTAATATATGGAAGTAAGGTTCAGGCGGTGATACAACCATGAGAGGTCCAATCCAGCATCACCTTCCCGACGGAGAGAAATCTCTTCTTCACCTCCCTCAAGCAATCACCCAATACTCTCAACTGCAAACCAACAGCGATTCTTTGCACTGAATTCCGCCCTCCAGATCCCATGGGATGAGATCCTTATATAGAGTTTTGGAGTGAAGATAAGCCAGCTTGATGTGTGACTTGTTGTCCTCTTCAACTCCAGTTGTTCTTCAGTTCTTCACTTGGAGTTTCTGTCTTCCACTTGGAGTTTTAGAAGCTCTTAACTCATCATTAGGCGAATCTTATGATCAAGTGTCTTTTTAGAAGCTTCCTGGGCACTGGCACTTTGAGAAAAAGATTCCTCCACATGTCCAAGTACGCTCAGCGCAGGTAGCCTTTGTTCTACCAGCTATGCATAGCAGGTAGCCTTTGTTGCACCTGCTATGCAGCGCAGGTGGCCTTTGGAGCAGCTGCTTTGATCTAGAATTGACCTATTTTTGAGTGTTTTTCAGTGGAGAACTGAACTGTAGTTCTGTGGTTTGCTGACCTTGTTCCTCTAAGGGTAAGAACAACTTGTTTAGGGACTTTGGATCCCTTAGATTATTGACATTTCATGCTCTATGTTGTAAGGCACAAAAATGTCTATAACAGTTGCCCCCTAAAGTATGAGGTCGTTTATCGAGTGAAATGCTTTATTAGGAGGATCCGAAGTTCATTCAATCGCCGGGAGGTGACCTGTAAAAATACAATACAATACATTATCTTTTCATACTTTCTTTTCATGATCTAGCTGAGGCGGGCATTTCCCATGCTCAGCTTTATAAATACATTTGCTGTACATAAACAGACGATCGTCTGATAATAGGCTGATAATTCTCTGCTTTTAATTGTCGTCCTTTTTTAGAAGGATGATCATCTGCTGCACATGTCTATGTTTTTATCTCCTGAATATATATCGTAGCCCGGATGGATGAAACTAGATCCGGGGTCTTCAAACTTGTCCGATCTTCACTTTAGTACAAGTCGATCCATGTGAGAATTTCTTGAAGTCGAACATGGAAAGACATCGCTTGATTACCAGTCAATAATGTAAACTATTAACAAGCGCAAGAGGAATCACCGATAATGATGATGACCCTCAAGGTACTCCAGCACAATTCACGTGGTGTGAATATAGGATCTGACGTCGAACACCACGCAAAGTCTCCTGGTCGAAGGTCATTAATGTATACCTATCGCCGGGAGTGAGAAACTTGCCATTGAGGCATGCAAGCTTCAAAGTACTGAGGGGGTGTTCCTAGATCAACTTCTTGGATAATGAGCTGATGTCGACAAGAAGTGATCCGTCAAAGGAGGGCCTTAATGAATCCCACATCAGTGACACGGAACGGAGCTAGTGATGATTGGTGAAAACGATCTGTGAAATATGATTCAGGGTGGCAGTCATGGAAGGATGAAAGATGATGTACGGTAGTGGATGGGACCCGGTTGACACTTTCTGAATGACATCTCTTGAACATATAACGACACTGATGAGATGGATCGGTAGCATTACCCCATGTATGGATGGTATGGCGAGACCATGGTGAAGGGACGGGTGAATGATAATAACCCAACCCGATATTTACGGAGGCAAAAGTGTCATGTTCAAGAGCGACTTGCTACCATTAAGCTTTGAGGTTGTTCCCAATTTTTCCCCAGTCATTTCTGACCAGTACCTCTTTATTTTTTGACAAGCTTGAGGAGGATAACATATGCTTGATCTATAACCTGCCCTTCGGGCAAGCCCATCGCTATGTTTTTAATGAGCCTAGCGATAGGGAAACTCGTTCTTTTCTAAAGACAAGTTTGTCGCTATCTACTATTTTTAACGAGCCCAGCGACAAAGACAACTCGGTTCTTTTCATTTTTAGAGAGTCTGAAAAGTGTACATAAAGTAGACTCCAGGGGTCATTTTTCGTCATCTAATCCCTTAAGTCCGAAAAAGTATAAAACAATACAGAAGGGATGAATGTTCGATATCTTTATCGAGCCGAACTAGACAAGCGCTCGATCTTTTTGTGCAATAATCCCTCAGGTCCAAAAAGATTAAAATCTAGAGGAGGGATAGCTCTTCCGGTCCTTTTAACGAGCTGGAAGGCCAAAACTCGGCAAACTTTTCATATTTTACGAGTCAGTGAAAAGAGCTCAAAGAAGACTCGTCTTTTGAGGAACAAGTGATAAACAGGGATAGCAGCAGATTCCAGGTACAGGTTGGAATTTTCCAATCACAGCAGTATTACAAGGATGGCTAGGTGAAATCACTCTTCACAGCTGTTCCTCAAAATAGGTAAACAATCAAGTGGATGTGAATGATCGGCCAAATGATAAGTGGAGGTGATGGTGCACAAACACGACCAAGGCTTTTATGGCTGATGAATTTACGGTCTCAAATGGTTATTTACCGGTTCATTTTTTCTGAATGAGCTTGAACACTGGGGGAAGCATGCTCACAAGCTTACGTTTATTTTTTAACGAGCATGAACTTTGCCAAAACTGCTCGTATCTTGCGTTTATTTTTTAACGAGCATGAACTTTTCCAAAACTGCTCGTTTTTACCAGTCATATAGTAGTAAGGTCTCATGGAAGATCTCTATTTTTTAAAGAGCTTCATCTTCCTACGCTTTGCTCCATACCCTCTCTTTATGCAAGCTGGGTATCGACTAATCCTACGAGTTTAATGGGTTAGACCTACAGGTTTAAAGGGAGGACCTAAAAAACTAAAAAAAAACAAAATAGCCGCCCGTGCTTGCATTCCAAGAGGTTTGCATGCCCCCAGGTGTAAGTCTAATTTCAAGGTTACCCCTCAATTTGCACGTAAAACATTTGTTTTACCGGGAGAGGCCTACCTCTTTCTGGTTACCCAAAGATTGTTCTGTTAATTCTTTTAAACAGAAACTTTCTTCGGCGATGTCTATCATTAGGTTATCCAAAGATGGTTACAATTTGTTGCAGCAATAGAATCTCTTTCTTTGGAGGCTGCCCCTACTTATCCTCTAAAACATTTGTTTTAATGGGTGAGGCTTGCCTTTTATCCAAAGATGGTTACTACTTGCTGCCGCAAACGGATCCCCTTCTTTGGCAGAGCCTACCTATCTAGACAAAGGTGAATGACCTTTGTCAAACAAGTAACCTTGACAGAAGAATCCTATTCTAGAACAACCCCACTCCTAACAGCCCCTTCTGAGATTCCCAGTCTCTCTTTGTCTTCCTGTCCTTCTTCTTCCTTTCGAAGAGGATGGCTCAGAGGAAGATTCACAAAGATGAAGGAGGGGACGGGGTACGGACTAGTCATATTCTCCCACGGAAATTCTACTTTACACCCAAGGTTTTTTCTGCCTCCAGAGCAGACCAGGATGCATGCCCCCTGGGTTCTGGCCTTCCTTTCCCGAATCACTCGCCTTCATCGGGAAGAAGAACCAGAGGTAGAGACCTTTCTTGATCAAATAGACCATTCAGGATAGGTATGTGACTATTTGCGATGCGTGATCCCGGAAATGAAAGTTGGTCTACGAGCTTGACCATTCTTCCTTCCTATGGAAAACACATTATTCAAAAGAGTGAGGAGACTATTGCTTCCATGCAATATATTTAGTCTCGTCCAAGGAGTAGGTTATAATCCAAGGGTCCTTGGACGACCATCAAGCCCATCTTGACAGCCTTCCCTTTCAGTGCAATAGGCACATTAGGTAGAATCCCTAATGGTCGACTGGTTCCTCTGTCAAAACCCGAGAGATTTCTTGTCTCAGGCAAAAGTGCCGGGAAACCCAGTGCTTTCCAAGCAATAGAGGACAGGGTACTCACAGATGCCCCTTCATCAATGATAGTTCCAGCCATCACCATTTGTTATATTTGGACTATAATTCTAAATGGTATACTGGCTGGTAACCGGGGTCTGCCTAGTTGGTTCCAATCAAAGGACGCAACTAGGTTGCTTGGTGGTGGGACCGAATATACGGCCGGATATGATCCTGACGACGCTCCTTCCTGCGATAAAGGAGTGGGCACATTGCCCTGATGTTCATCAGAATCGGTGTTGACGAAAAGAATATGGACGGTGTCATCCTTATTCTCTTCGGCGGGGGTGTCAACTGAAGATGAATCCTCAGTGACTGTGGTATTTGAAGATGAAACTTCTGAAGGGAGAACCGGGTCAACTGCCGTTTCGACCTTTGGACTTTCGTCCGATCTGGATTCAGTAGGTTCACTTTCAGTGACTGACACTTCAGCTGGCCCTCTGAGCAAGACAGCTGTATTTTCGACCAACGAAGGACTTGGCGCGAGTTTTTGGTATCCAGGAGGAAGTAGCAACGGTGCCACCGGTTGATCTTCCAAAACTCTCTTTGCCTCGTCTAAAAAGGGACAACGGCGAAGGGTGTGATCACCTTCACACAGTTCGCAGGGGGATCTCATTCCCCTCCATCGTCTAGAACCTTCACTTTCGCTGGTCGATGGTAAGCATTCAACCTGGTTGTCAGAGGTTGACGCTTCCGACTTGTGCAACCGAGGGGACCAGTCCATTAGTATCCGGGGAATACTGGGACAATCACTTTGGAAGTGGTTCCCTCTACATATGACACATGGCAATTTGGGCCCGGTCCGTGCTGTGTGTGGGTTTTCGTTAGATACCTTCTGCTTGCCCCCAGGCGCCTTTGGCTCCTTCTGCTTCTTTTCCTTCTTCTTTTCTATGGGAGCTCCGCTTTTGGCGGCTTGACCTTTCGAAGAAGAAGGATCGGAGGAAGGCTCATAAGAAGTGGAAGGCTGGAGGGTAGCTCTAGATTGGTCTAACTGTTGACTCGACTGTTCAGGAACCGTGGTGGTCTGAACTACAGCGGTTGAGAATAGCCAAACTGGCAGGCCAATCGTCAGTCCTGGAAGCGACAATGTGGCCATGTGGGGCGCACCAACTTCTCCCCAAGAGGAGAAAGGGCTAGGGTTCCCATCATGTGGAATCCCTTTGTTGGTGTGTTCCATGTTCTCAACTTTAAGATCAACGTAGGAATCAGGGGTAATTATGTTCCGTTTAAGATGAATTTTATATGACGACGCTTTTTTAAGACACAACTTGCTTTTTCACTTTTTAAGAGTCGAGAAAAAGCTAAAGATGACTCTAGTCTCCTTCGATGTATTAACGAGCCCGAAGTGACAAATGCTCGGATGGAATTTTTCAGTTATAGAGTTTGAAAAAGGCCAAAAGAAACTACTATGGAGTTCTAGGCAAGGGTGTGCCAAACCTTTCGCGAAACCACATAATACGTTTTACGGTACGAGTGGTCGATCTTCGTGAATGCTGTGTTCACTGCATCGCGATCAGTAGGGCGGTCGACACGGCTTCCTATGGATAAAGGCTTTATTCCTATAGGGGTCCCCCAATATACGCGACGGTACGCGGGGGCACAAGTCCGTATTAGTGCTATCGTCCCTCAGGAGGAATCACCCACCTTCGTAGAGATCGACAGTCACTATGTTTAAAGAGGCCGGTTCACGTCTCTACCTAGACCTCTATTGTGTTTCGTTATGTTTCAAAGAGTTGTTAGATAAATTCAGTTCTTTTTAGGTTGATCTTGCTTAGCAGTTTGCCTTTATGGATCACCACGTGATGTATGAGACAACTCCTAAATGCAGTCTAAGAATGATAAGCAAGCTTTTTCAATTCTTTCAACTTATGAAAACCTTAACTACTGAAGGAAAAGAAAGACATCATCTTTTCAAACAGATCATAGAGCACACACTGATGCACTTTTCCTAAATCGACATGCAAGCTGTCAAAGTGCACATGCACAATGCAAGTATTTCTTTTCTTCTTCCTTAATGTTGATGTATACAAAAAGAAAGTTGTTGTATAATTTCGAATTCGATTTCAAGCGTAAGCAAACAAGTTTTGTCCAATAATCAAAAGAACACCTTAAGATTCACTCGTTTCAACACAAGAAATACTGAAATTCAAACCATATAACGAAAGCAAATGCTCAAGCAGCTATGAACAACAATAAACTAGCTCTTAGAATCACAACGACACTTTCTCACAGGTCTAGATCCAAGAGGTCATAGCAAGACTAGTTCACTTTCGCTATGGGAAACTGTGAATGACAGCAAGAAATACAATAATAACAATCACGGTTTCTTCATACAACTGAGGGGGGAATGAAGGCAAAGAGAAGTGGTTTCAGCTGGGTATACAGGTTGACAACAGGCTGCAAAAACAATACTGAAAACTGGGCAACAGACAGTGGAGAATCCAAGTTGCACAAGGCAAAACTGGATCAGCGCAGGTGCTGCACTGTCAATCTGCGATGCAGCGCAGGTAGCCCCTTCGGGACCTGCGATGTCAGTGCAGGTAGCCTTTGTTGCAGCTACACTGATGAGACAAGTCTCGTCTCTCTCAGATTCCGGCTCACAGTTTGCTAAAAAATGAGCGGTTTTTGGCCAAATCAGTTGCTATCAGTCAAGTATACTCTAGAGGATGATTAAAGGAGGATGAACACTATCACAAAGAGCTAAAAGAGTCCTTGTGGATCAGCTCTTCAAATCATAAACATGCCCAGCACTGGGCTAGAGTAGCTGCCCTCTACTTTGCATTCGAAGGACTCGCATGCAGTTCGATTCGGTACTCTTTTGTTTAAGAAATGAATAGCAAGAAACACAAGCTACCAACAAGACACGATCCCCGGTGGAGTCGCCAGTCTGTTGTGGGGGAAAGTATCCAACTCGGAATGACCCTAACCCACTCTAAGGGTGACAGTTCCTTAGCAACAACTGAAAGCAAAGCTATCTAAAGTTTCTTCTTTATGACATGCAAGAGATAAAAGGGATAGATCCACTTACCGATGTCTTGCGCAAATGGTCGATCCTATCTCCTTTGTTTGCCGCTTGCTCCCAGCTCCATGTCTTTTCACGGGCCCAGCTACACGAGATCCTGCAAATAAGACAAGAAAAGGAAACTACAAGAAGCATGCATGCATAAATGATTCAAGGATTAGCATAAATCAAAGACGCAAGTAAGACAATTCATCATTGAAACACATGCGAATAGAAGAACCTCAAATGCTTTATTAATATATGGAAGTAAGGTTTAGGTGGTGATACAACCATGAGAGGTCCAATCCAGCATCACCTTCCTGACGGAGAGAAATCTCTTCTTCACCTCCCTTAAGCAATCACCCAATACTCTCAACTGCAAACCAACAACGACTCTTTGCACTGAATTCCGCCCTCCAGATCCCATGGGATGAGATCCTTATATAGAGTTTTGGAGTGAAGATAAGCCAACTTGATGTGTGACTTGTTGTCCTCTTCAACTCCAGTTGTTCTTCAGTTCTTCACTTGGAGTTTTAGAAGCTCTTAACTCATCATTAGGCGAATCTTATGATCAAGTGTCTTTTTAGAAGCTTCCTGGGCACTGGCACTTTGAGAAAAAGATTCCTCCACATGTCCAAGTACGCTCAGCGCAGGTAGCCTTTGTTCTACCTGCTATGCATAGCAAGTAGCCTTTGTTGCACCTGCTATGCAGCGCAGGTGGCCTTTGGAGCAGTTGCTTTGATCTAGAATTGACCTGTTTTTGAGTGTTTTTCAGTGGAGAACTGAACTGTAGTGATGTGGTTTGCTGACCTATTCCTCTAAGGGTAAGAACAACTTGTTTAGGGACTTTGGATCCCTTAGATTATTGACATTTCATGCTCTATGTTGTAAGGCACAAAAATGTCTATAACACATGGGTGACAAAGTCCTCAAGTGGGATTCAAGAAGGGAAGATAAAGGAAAACATGGAAAATTTGATTCCCTTTGGAGAGGACCATTTGTCATCCAAGCAGTACAAGGAAACAACACTTACTTCCTCAAGAATCTTGATGAAACTGATTTGGATGAAGGTCCTGTGAATGGCAGGATGTTGAAGCACTATTTTGACTGCCCCCCATGTATATAGCATGGATGTTCCCTTGTACATAATTTGTTGTGTTTAGTGTTTTCTTTCAGCATGTGAATAGCTTAGTTTGAAGGATCTTGCAGAAGCAGGAAAAGGCTGTAATTCAACAAGTTCTATAAATATGACAGTTTACAATTTTGAGGTTTCAAGGAAGAAAAACTCCAAGTTTTGGTAAAGAGTAGTCAAAGGGCCAAGGCATTCTGACCTATTGTTCTTGGTCTTTCAAGAAGAAAAACCATCCCCATGTGGAGCCACTGTTGGATACCTATATCAATAGGTTTCATATTTCATGATTGGCAAATGCAAGTGCCAAATATGCTCTGCTTTGCTGATACAAAGATCCCATATTTCCAAGAGAAGACAAGGTATGTACATAGCTTCATGTTGACTCAAATTTGGTGGATGGTCCAACAACCTAATCTAGATCATGTCATGTTTCAATTTTCTGTTGTAGAATAGAGAAAGAAGTCTGTCCAAACTATTTAATCTTGGCAGACCAATAGTTAGGCAGAGAATTAAGGTTCCCAACTGCCTAATCTGGGGCCTTGGAAGCAATAAGGGTAGTGCTAGATAGACAATCAAAAGAAAAATCCAATGGAAAAGAAAAGGCACATAAGGGTCTGCAAGTCCAAGTGCACCCTCCAAGAAGAAACAAAAAATGCTAGGCAAGAAGATGGGTAGGTAGATGGGGTTGCAGAAATGTCATTCCTTTCCAACTAAATCTTGCTGGTCAAAACAAGGAAAGCATCTATGGATAGAAAAGCTCCTCTTCTCTATCACTTTGCGGTAACACAATGGAGCATGTCTAACTTCCTTTTTCCCTTTCTCATATTCATTACTAACATCCCTACACCAGTTGTGTTCATGAAAGAATTCAAGGTTTCCTTTAGAGCCACATTTCTTGTCTAAAAATTCTTTTCATTTTGATCTACTTCCTATACTAAGTTGATTTCATACAAAAACTTAGTGTTTCACCCCTTCCCCCACTCTTACTAACCCCTAACTTCTTATTATCTAAATCCCCTATGTTGCCCTTTTCCCTACTATTATAAACACTATGGTGTATAAACCCCAAGCATGTTATAAATACCCCTTCCCCTTTGGCACTATAGCCATATGTTCACAGTCAGGGATTAAAGTGACATCTGGTCAGTTTAAGAACCCAAACCCTACCCCTTTTCCCCATTCAGAAGTTATCCAAACCATTAACCCCTTCATTTGCTAAAAAACCTTGTAAAAACCCCATTTTTACCCATAACCCGCTCTATTCGCAAAAATACACAAAAAACCCACTTTTTCCGACTTATCCAAAGTATGGGCGCAATATACATTTTCATTTGAAAAATACAATGAAAACTATATAACTCCGCCGAAACCCAAAGTCCCGCCGGGCGCGTTTTTCAAAGAAAATAATATTTTATTACCCCACCCGCTGCCGTATCGTCCGCATAATTTAGCGATCCGTCAACCGTCGGATCGGGCACCTTTGATCGGACAGCCTGTATGCATATCGGGTCGGGCCCGATGTCCGTAAGATAGCACCCGAGAAACTGTCAGAGGGTGACGTTAGGCCTCTGCCACGCGTCACCCTCACAATTTCTCGGGTCTCCCTCTGATAAAACAGTGACCGTATCTAAGGCGGTCTGAGAAAAACCATTACCGCTTCTGGTTTACTGCCGGTCCTGCTATGCCTACGTCATCACCACGTCAGGCCCACGTCAGTGCTACCTCGCCACTGCGTCAGCACCCTTGTCCGCCACTGCTCTGATCTGTCCGCCACCTCACCATCCCCGTGGACCACTCACAGCTTGCCACATCACCCGGTGACGTCATGCTGACGTCATCCGACCTTGACCCCACCTGATGACGTCATGCTGACGTCATCCAAAAAACGCGCCAATATTCCAAAAAATCCATATTTTAGCCAAAAAATTGTGTTTTTTCCACTTTTTGCGAAAACAACTATTGTTTTCCTTGCATGCATTTCACGACCAAACCAGCGCCAACCTGCAGAACTCGACTCAGAAACCGTGGGCGCATCCGTCATACCTGCATTTGCAACTGTTACCGGCAATTCACAAGGTATTTCTCAAAATCATTCCCCGCACCTGGTTTTATCCATATTTGTCCAAGAAAATGGCTTAAGAGAGTGTAAAGCACTGAATTCACCAGCAAACATCCAGTGACCTGTATCCATTACCAACTGGCGGGGCAAAAAACCTTCTGCAGAGCCTGCATTTAGCAAAATTTACCTAAATTCACAGGTAGTTCGCGCAGACGTGAACTAAAAACCTCAACTGCATAAATTCACCGTAGAAACACTCTTATCAGTCCTGGTACTCGCTTCATCAGTCCTCTGAGCAATATTTCAATTGTTGCTTTCACAATTTACCCTCTGTTCCTTGCAACTCACCTCTCTATTGCAAAGAAACCCCTCTGTGTTGCTCTTCTCACTCAAACCAATTCACATACAAGTCAGAAGCCTTATTAGCCATGGAAACACCAATAGCCCTGAATATTCAGCCTCTCAATGCCCCTCAAAGGGAGTTAGAATGGAAAGCCCTGGGAGATGTAGATTATCAGATGATAGACTGGTTCGCAATGAATTCTAAGTTTAATATTCATATGCTAAATGAATTGAAAGCCCAACACCTTAGTGGAGCTGATATTTTAGGGATTTGGGACTCAAATTTGCCCATTTACAACCTCCCTCAAGTCAATGCCCTTCCAGACTTGATCCATAGATGCCAGGAGTGCCATGATCCATGCCAGAGAGCTATTCTCAGTCCTACAGGCTCAGTCTTGTTCCATATCACCCCAGAAACCATAAATGAGATGCTGCATTTTCACACTGCAAGACCATTGACCCTTCTCTCCATGTTGGACTTAGTAAAGAAGGGGAGTAATTTGTCAAGTGCCCAGATCATCAAAATCAATCAGTTATTCATACAACCAAGCTCTGAAACTACGAGAACTCCTCCTATTGGATATCATTACCTGAATGACTTGGGCAAAATGCTGGTGGATTTGATCAGCTACGTCCTGGGGTACAGGGGAGTTGAGGATGTTGATGACACCATAATGGCAATGTTGTCCATATTTCTCCTGGAAAGCCTCCTGTTGTACACTATGACTATGTGTTATAGACATTTTTGTGCCTAACAGCATGGAGCATGAAATGTCAATAATCTGAGGGATCCAAAGTCCCTAAACATGTTGTTCTTACCCTTAGAGGAACAAGGTCTGCAAACCACAGCACTGAAAATCAGTTCTCCACTCAAAAACAGGCCATTTCTGGATCATGTCAGCTGCTCCACTGAGCATCTGTGCTGAATGTCAACTGCTCCTCCTTGTACCTGCGCTGAAGGTCAAAATCAATGAAGGCTACCTGCGCTGGGCGAGATTGGCCAAGTGGCACAGTCATTCTGCAAGGTGTCAACTGCCCAGGAAGCTTCCAAACTGACACTTGGTTCAAGGAATTCGCCCTATGATGAGTAAGAGGGTCTTGATCTCCAAGTGGAAGCAAGATTCTCCAAGTGGACTCAAGAACTGAAGATTAACTAAAGTGGGAGAGGACACAAGTCAGCTTCAGGCCAGTCTCAAGATGACTCATCCTTTCTCCAAATCTCCTATATATAGAGCTCTCTCATGAGGTCTAAGGAGGCTGGAATTTTGTGCAAGTAAGGAAGTGTTGTTGGTTTGTGATTAGAGCTATTGGGTGTTTGCTTGAAGGAGGTGAAGAGGAGATTTCATTCAGCTGGGAGGTGTTGCTGGATTGGGCCCATTGTGGTTGTAACTCTCTCAGAACTTTACCTCTATTATCAATAAAGTATGCAAGATTCTTCTATGTGCATGTATCTTTATGATGAATAGATGTTTGTACATTTGATTTATGCTAATCCTATAATCGATTATGGATGTATGCTTCTTGTAGTTTCCTTTTCTTGTGCTTTTACAGGATCTGTGTGTAGCTGGGCCGGTAAAAGGGCAAGGAGCTAGGAGAAAGCAGCAAGGAGTGAAGACTGGATCGACTATAAGCGCAAGATAACGGTTAGTAGATCATCCTTTTCTTCCCTCTCTCATCCCATAAAGAAGAAACTTTGAATAGCTTTGCATTCAGTTGTTGCTGGAGTACTATCACCTTCAGAGTAGGGATAGAGGCATTCTGCATTAGATACTTTTCCCCCCAACAAAATGGCGACTCCGCTGGGGAAGATCTCTTGTTAGTTTGTTGTGTTTCTTGTTATTCATTTCATAAAAAAGGAGAGTACCAAATCGAACTGTGTTTGAATCTATCAAACACAAAGTAGAGGGCAGCTACTCTGGCTCAGTTTCTTAGCAAGTTTATGAGTTGAAGAGCTGATCCACAAGAACTCTAATAAGCTCTTAGTGATAGCTTTTCATCCTCCTTTACATCCCTTAGTGTGTCCTTGACTGATAGCTTCTGATTTGAGCAAAAACTGTGAATTTTTGAGCAATCTGTGACCCGGAAACCAAGACGGACGAAAGTCTCGTTCTTCATTGCAGGCTGTACACTAGCAGTCTGCATTTCAGCGCAGTTCCCGAAGGGGCTACCTGCGCTGAAGGTCAAATAGGCAGTGTTACACCTGCGCTAGACCAGTCTTGGCTTGAGTTCCTGTGGTTTCTTGCTGTGTCTTGATCTGTTTTCACTGTTGTTTTTGCTGTTTGCTGCCAGTTAGTAGGCCTATCTGAACCATCTTCATTTGTCATTATTCTGCCTCAGTTGTATAAAGAAACTGTAGTTGTTCTTTTGTATTTCTTATGTCATTTACAGTTTCCCATAACAAAAGTGAACCAGTCTTGCATTGACCTCTTAGATCTAGACCTGTGATTAGGTGTCGTTTCTGATCTTAAGAGTTAGCTTATTTGTTGTTCATAGCTGATTGAGTTTGTCGTTTTCGTTATATGGTTTGAATTCATATATTTCTAAGTGTCGAAACAAGTAGATCATAAGGTGTCTTTTGATTTTTGGACGAACTTGTTTGTTTTCGCTTGAAATTGAATTCAAAGTTATACAACAGCTTTCTTTCTGTACTTCATCAAACATTAAGGAAGAGAAAAGAAATACTTGCATTTTTGCATTTTGCATTAAGTTTGTATGTTGATTTAGGGAAAAAGTGCATTAGCGAGTGCTCTTTGATCTGTGTGAAAAGGATTTTATTTCTCTTTTCCCTCAGTAGTTAAGATTTTCATAAGTCAAAAAGATTTGAAAAGCTTGCTTCTCATTTTAGACTGCATTTAGGAATTTGTATCAATACATCTCGTGGTGAACCTTGAAAGGAAAAATTTAAAAAGATCAACTTAAAATATCTTGAATGAACCTAACAACGCTTTGAAACATAACGCAAACATCTAGAGGTCTAAGCTAGAGACGTGTTCCGGCGTCGTTAAACATAGTGACTGTCGATCTCGACGAAGGTGGGTGATTCCTCCTGAGAGTCGGTGGCACTAATACGGATTGTGCTCCCACGTACCGTCGCGTATATATTGGGAGACCCCTATAGGATCAAAGCCTTTATCCAATAGGAAACCGTGTCGGCCGCCCTACTGATCGCAATGCAGTGAACACAGCATTCACGAAGATCGACCACCCGTACCGTAAAACGTATTCTGTGGTTTTGCGAAAGGTTTGGCACACCCTCTGCCTAGATCTCCAGAGCAGTTTCTTTTGGCCTTTTTCAAACTCTATAACTGAAAAAGTCCAACCGAGCATTTGTCACTTCGGGCTCGTTAATACATCGAAGGAGACTAGAGTCATCTTTAGCTTTTTCTCGACTCTTAAAAAGTGAAAAAGCAAGTTGTGTCTAAAAGCGTCTAATAAAATTCATTCAATTCGAAAACACAAATTTCCCCTTTAATATTTTAGTTGATCGAGTAATCCGGAATCGTGGAAGAAAGTCAATTGAAAATCCGTCGTTCGCGGAGGCTTGCGAGTCAACCGTCTTTGTCCCCGGAATCAAACCCAGTACGGGCAAAGAGAACTCGTTTAACCGGTTCAAAATCTCCTTTGAAAGTTAGAACAAGTGTTCCTACTACATCTGAGGTTCTGGTTACTCCTAACATTTCTGGAAACCCTGCCTCTATAGAGGAAGTTCAATAGCCACAGAAGGACAGTAATACTGATCCTAGTCTGGGGGCAAATACTTGTGTAACTGAACCAGTTCCATCTGTAACCGGTCTAGAAAGTCTTGTTCCCCAAACAACTGTCGCTGTCGAAACAACCACTTCTTCGGCACCAGAAATATTTTACGGACCTGACGGTCTGCCTCTTCCACCGAGTTTGATTGCGATAGAGGAAATTGCAGAGGATCCGCAAGCAAGTACTCCAACTCATTTTGGAGTCGGGGTCACTCTATTTCCTTCATCAGAAGTTAATCCACCACAAGTGGAAGTTCCTGTAGAATCGCTAGGCAATCTATTGGATAGACTTAAAATGTCTGAACAACCGTCATCATCTAGGACTGTGTCAAATGACACAGCGACAGCAGAACCCCCCGCCGTCACTCCGACGATGTTTGCCGGCATACCAACTGTCCCAACTAGCTCTCAACAGCTAGAAGGAGTCCACCAAGGGACTATGTCGACAGTATGGTCTGTTCCATTTTGTTCATCCAGAGTAATACCCGGTAATTCTTATGTTGAAACTCGACAGATTGATCCTCATGGGGGTCAATTTGGGCCATCTAGTCGTCAAGGATTGACAATCCCTCTGAGTTCCGGATTGCTACCATATGGGGGGCAGTATGCCCTTTCATTACCTCCTCCGGGAGGATATCCATATGGCGGTTCTCAACAGTATTCAGGTTATAGTGGAATTGCGTCAAGTAGTTGGGTACCTATGCTACCTCAACAACCAAGGATTGTATATTCTATGCAACAGTGTGTACCTGTGACGAACATCCCAACCACCCCGGCTATTGTAACCGTGTCGCAAGTTCAAGCAATACCTGTTACATGTCAACCTCAGGTTGTAATGCAACAGTCGCTTGACCATAGGTCACAACCACAATCGCCGATTGGTGGGACGACACAAGTACAAGCGGGTACCGTTACCCCACACCTTGGTCCAATGGTTAGCATGGCGCAACAAAACATGGCGTCACAACCATGGCTTGTACAATACCAACAACCGCAGTTCCAGCAAGTATACCAAGGGTCTGAGCAGCAGATTTTTGCGAATAGTGGACAACCGTATATCCAAAACGGTCAAAACCAACCACTTTATAGTGGTCAAGTCCACCAGCCGTATCAATCATACCAACATCAATTACATTATGCTGGTATGCAAAGACCCACTGCTCAGGCGATTCCATCATACCCTGGTTACGCTTCGCCTAACCTGAATCAACAGTTACCATTCGTGGCAACTTTAGAGTTACCTGACTTACACCATTTAACCAACGATCCGGTTGCTTATGCCCCTTGGTGGCCAGCGATTCCTCATAAACTTCCATCTGACATTCCTAAATTCAATGGAAATCCAGGTGAAGACCCGTCGAATCACGTGATGACTTTCCATCTGTGGTGTTCGTCGAACACCCTTAACGACGATTCGATAAGACTTCGCCTTTTCCAGAGGACATTGACAGGTCCAGCGGCTAAATGGTATATTGAATTGCCAAGAGCCTCTTTCGACAACTTTAGTTCCCTAGCCACGACTTTCTTAACCCATTTTCAATTACCGATAAGGTATGAAACGGGAACAGAAATATTAACCAACTTCAAACAGACAACTGCTACCCATATATCTGATCATATACATGAGTGGCGTCGTCGTCGTAGGATGGTAAAAACATATGTTCCCGATCATCTATTAGCTGAATGGTTTATAAAGTCGTTACTTCCAGCTATTACGGAAGATGTGGCCAAGGGGGGAGTCGTAACAGAGGAGCAAGTAATTGCTCGTGCACAGTATTTGGACTTGGTGTATACCCAGTCCGGCACGCTCTATGACAAAATTCCTGACGCCCCTAGACTGGAATTTTCAATTCCTCCCCCTCCTAAATCAAATAGTGACTCTCATTCCGGTGATGGTGTGATTGGCACCGCAAACACGAAATCGATAAAGGCCTCTGCAAAGAAAGCCCGTAAGAATTCGGATCAAAATGCAAAAGCAGAAATTCTTGCTTCGGAAGTAAATGTCGTATCGGAAGATAAAGGCAAAGAAACCAATCAACCAGGAAGCAAGAAGAAAAAACAAAACAAAGGGAAGAAGAAGAAACAAGGTGAGTCATCCCCTGGAAAAAATTCTTCAAACCCTCCTGGAAAAGGGAAACCAAATTATCCATGTCTAATATGTGATGATGAGGATCATTACACAAAGAATTTCCCATTCAAAGCTGAGTTAAAGAGGTTCTTTAAAAGTTTCCAAACATCAGCTGTGTTAACTGATCCATTTCCCAACCTAGGTCAAAATCTGGTTGACAGTGGAAATGCTTCCCCGTCGCAAGTCCTTATGTTGTCGGTTTCGAAACAGCAAAATGATGCTTTGATTTCGACAAGGAACAAAGATTATGGGAACCCTCAGGTGTCGAACGAAAAAGGTAAAGATCAACCAAGTAGTTCGACAACAACTTCGACAGAAGTTGTAACGCCTACCATCCCTGAATTAACAATAAAACCGCCGAAGGGTGTAGTACACAAGTCGACATTTAATCCTCGCGCCAGAGCGGCGCAACATTATAATATAGTGGAAGATTTGGCCCAATCGCCATCCGCTATGTCGACCCTTGAAGTGCTACAAAATTGTCCAACCCAAAGGCAGGCATTGTTATCGGCAATTGGTGGAGTAGATCCTAAGGATTCGAATCTGGTATCCTTTGATCACAAGGGATATGATCCTCAGTTACCAGCTCAATTAGCTTTCCTTATTCAGGTGAAAGCCCTCAACAAAACTGTTCATAGAACGATAATTGATGAGGGGGCATCGACATGTATTATGTCGATGAGCTGCTGGAAAACTTTAGGATCTCCAACCTTGTCTCGATCATCGACGACATTAAAAGCTTTCGACGGAAGGACTTATACCTCTTACGGTATCCTTAATAACTTGAAAGTTGAACTAGGAGGAAAGACAGTAGAAATTTATGTAGAAGTCATTGATGGAAATCTTGACTATAACATCCTACTGGGTAGACCATGGATTTATGCCATGGCTGCGGTCGTGTCGACTTATTTTAGGAAGATCGCATTCCCGTTTGAAGGAGGGATTACGATCGTCGACCAACAAAATTTCCTCCCAAATGGTTCACAAGTTACAGGAAGCATTCCCATGATCCATGAGAGTAACCATTCAATTCAAGATATCGGAGTAGGATTATTGAAAGATCCCACATTGATGGGAACTTTCGCGCTACCACCTCCTTTTTATACAAGAAGTGTACCATTTGTAGCGACCTGCAACATGATATCTTCCACGAAGGTCAACATGGATCATTCAATGGTTTTGCCCCCAAGCCCTTTAGAAATATTGTAGCAATCAATGTTTCGGGCATGGGAGGCGAGCCCCAATCAACGCTCGTCAAGCGTTTGGGTAGATAGGTCTAGAGAGTATGGAACCCCATTAGATCCTTGGTCGAAAGTACATGGGACTGACGAAGGAATCCTACAATCAATGATGATTGAGGGGGCACCATGGAATGATCACCACCATCATTCCCTTCTTCATGAATATGAGGAAGATACTCAAGGTGACCTTTATCACCCTTCAGTATTTGAATTCCTAACGAATAATGTAAATCCAGTGGATTCCGAGCGAAACCTATCCAATATTGAAGAGACCACAGCCATAAATATCTCGACCAAAGAAGATGTTGTAGAGAATATTCATGTCGGCAAAGGTTGTTCCCCTTCAGAACTGGAAATATATAACGCTCTTTTTCGCGAATTTAGAGATGTCTTTGCTTGGTCATATGATGAAATGCCAGGCATTGACTCGAATATAGTTGAACATGAAATTAAAATGTATCCTGATGTCAAACCAGTAAGACAACGGCTTCGGCAGGTGCACCCGAAGAAAGCCGCTGCCATTAAGGCAGAAGTTGAAAAACTCCTCCATGCTGGATTCATCTACCCGGTTCCTCTAACCGATTGGGTATCGAATATTGTCCCTGTTATGAAGAAACAAGGGACGATTAGAGTGTGCGTCGATTATAGGGATGTAAACCATGCTTGTCCAAAGGACAACTACCCTACACCCTTCATCGACCAGATAATTGATGAATGCGCCGGATGTGAAATCTTTTTATTTATGGATGGATTCTCCGGGTATAATCAAATAAATATCCGCCCACAGGACCAGTCAAAGACTGCATTTATTTGTCCGTGGGGCACATTCGCTTATCGAAAATTACCCTTTGGTTTAAAGAACGCAGGGGCGACGTTTCAGAGGGCGATGAATTATGCCTTCCATGACATCAAGAACATTGTTCAACCTTATCTCGACGATCTTCCGGCTCATTCACGAAAGCGGACTGATCATCCGCAGCATTTAAGAGCGATATTTCTACGTTGCCGACACTACAAGATAAGACTCAATCCGCACAAATGTGTGTTTTGCGTCAGTTCTGGTCGTTTACTTGGCTTTGTAGTCTCTAAAGATGGGATTCGTCTCGACCCCTGTAAGGTTCAAGCAATCATTAATTTGCCGCCACCTTCAAATTTGCTTCAGATTCAGAAACTCCAAGGGAAAGCGAACTTTCTGAGGAGGTTCATTCCAAATTACGCAGAACTTGCTAAAGGTTATACTCGTCTTTTGAAGAAGGATGTACCTTTTGTCTGGGACCAGGTGGCTCAAGCTTCCTTTGATGCTCTGAAAGAATGTCTAGTAAAAGCATCATTAATGTACGCCCCAGACTATCAAAAAGATTTTAACCTGTATCTGGTTGCAGCGGATACGACCATTGCGATGGTTTTAGTACAAGAAGTCGATGGAATTGAACATCCTATTTATTATTTAAGTAAAAACTTAAACGATAGAGAAAGTAAATATTCTTATGTTGAAAAACTAGCGCTTGCAGCTGTTCAAGCGATTCAAAGGTTTCGACACTATGTCCTCTTTTGGAAAACTACCATCCTGTCAGATTGCAACCCCATGACTTATATACTGTCGCGACAGTTGCTTGGGGGCAAATATTCAAAATGGATAGCGATCCTTCAAGAGTTTGATCTGGAATTTGTAAAATCCAAATCAAAGAAAGCTCTAGTTTTCGCGGAATTGTTATGCGATATCCCATCGTCGTCCAATCATGAAACATCGGAAGAGTCAATCGTGGACGAAGATTTGTTTCTGATATCTGTAAGCGATGAATGGTATGGAGATATCATAGTTTATCTCCAAACCCAAAAGTTCAGGCCTAACACCTCTCGCTCCGAACAAAAATGTATACGATACCAAGCAAAAGACTACATGATCGTCGGTGATACACTTTACCGTCGTGGTGTCGATACAGTTCTGAGGAGGTGCCTTACCCATGAGGAGGCCAAAAAAGCCCTGAATGATTGTCATTCAGGCGCGTGTGGGGGGCATTAGTCTGGATATGCAACAGCACAAAGAATCTTACGAGCAGGGTACTTCTGGCCAACCATGTTCAAAGATTGCATAACCGCAGTCAGAAGTTGCCATGCTTGTCAAATATTTGATAGCAAAACCAGACGACCACCCGCTCCTTTACAGCCAATAGTTGCTGTTGGGCCCTTCGCCAAGTGGGGCATCGATTTCATGCAATGTAACCCCACCTCGACCGGGGGGCATGGGTATATTATAGTCGCTGTTGACTATTTTACCAAATGGGCCGAGGCGATGCCTACATTGGATAACACTGGTGAAACAGCTGCCCTTTTCTTTTTCAATCATGTAGTCGCCAGGTTCGGCGTACCACAGGCTATAGTTACAGATCATGGATCGCATTTTCGCAATCACATGATGGTTGAATTAGCTGCCAAGCTAGGGCTATCTCACGACAGCTCTACTCCATATTATCCGCAAGCCAATGGACAAGTTGAGGCAATCAACAAAGTCCTGAAGCGTATGTTGCAAAGGATGATCGGGGTTCATAAAAGAAGATGGAACCTAATCCTGTACTCAGCTTTGTGGGCTTACCGAACCTCGGTAAAGAACGCAACCAGGTTCACACCTTTTCAATTGGTGTATGGCCTGGAAGCAGTCTTGCCAATCCAGTGTGAAATTTCGTCGCTTAAACTCGCGATCGACCTCCTCCCCGGAACTTCAGAGGAAGAGGCTCGTTTCATGGAATTAATCCAGTTGGATGAAACCCGTCGTGATGCCGCTTTGGCTAACGAGGCTCATAAGAAACGAGTCAAGGCTCAGTTCGACAAAAATGTCAAACCCCGTGTCTTCTCAGAAGGTGATTTGGTCTTGCTTTATGATCAAGAATCCGATAAATTGGGAGCAGGTAAATTCAAGTCCTTATGGATGGGCCCCTATATTGTTAAAAGGGTGTTAGCAAAAGGAGCCTATGAGTTAATGGATTACGATGGAATTCCACTGGCGCAGCCCCGCAACGGGTTGTATCTCAAGCGTTACTATGCTTAAATAGTGACCTGCATGCTTTTGTTGTATTTTGTTTTCGCTAAAGCATCTTGTTCTGGTCGAGTGATCCACCTTTTTATGATGGCAGATGTCAAACCTTATGGAGACATGTGTTGGATATGCCGACGGAGCGAGTCGTAGTTCGCGAAACCTATCCTCCGCAGCCTGGGCCATTTTTGATCCAAGCGACGAGTTAGTAAGTTTCAGAGGAGTATGTATTGGGCAATCAACGAACAACATCGCTGAGTATAACGCGTTGATAGAACTACTCTCTGATGCCATCACACATGGCATACGCCGACTAATTGTCAGGCTAGACTCACAGCTCGTCATACTACAACTCAATGGTATATATTCTGTTCGCAATCCAGGTATTTATCACATGTTCCTAAGGGTTAAGATCTTGGAAAGGCGATTTGATTCAATTCAATATCAACATATTTCAAGAAATTTAAACACATTAACCGACTCATTAGCAAACTATGTGTTAGATAGACATTTGCAACATTTATAAAAAGGACACATCATCAAAGATTGTACATATGGATCACGTAAATCAACCAGAATAAAATCCGAAAATCAAAATATATAAGCTGTTTATATAAGTTCATACATAATGTTCTGTAACCAAGACAAAATTGATCGTATGACCTAAAAACTCAAAAAGATGCTAGGGGGCACCCTAGCCTAGTGGTGCTCATGATAGTACGTCACGGCCTGTGCAATCATGCGCAAGAGACGAGTCCATCGTCTAGGCACACCAATGGTGTGACGCTGCATCTGTAAAGGTAACTCGTCAATCTGTACATCCGGAAGGCCACGAGTAAGGCTTTCAACCTGCTCCTGCACAGCTGTAAGGGTCTCAGTGTCGTCAAGATCACAGATAATAACTCTCCTAGCAGGCTCCCCTGCTGGGGCAGCAACTGGCGATCTCGGATGAACTGCTGGACGAACAGGACCAATGTCTGCATGCACCCAAGAGTACAATTAAAAGTCTTGATAGAATAAAGCATAGCAACGTTATGAACAAGAACAATAAACAGTAATGTGGTCAAAGAGTTTACCAATAGCACCCCACTGCTCGCCAACCGGTAAAACCAAATCCGGATCACCTCGGAAATCCATACCCACATATGGATACTCAGAAAACGCCATCTCCTGACGCTCGAACCACCTAAATAAGGCCTCAGTGAAAGTAATCTGAGGTTGACCTGCATGCCTAGACATGTGGTCAACCCACCTCTGCATGCGTGGCTCGGTCGGAGAAGGCAATTCAAGTATGATATACTGAGGCTGCATCAGTGGGATTTTCTCCAAGGCAAAGGCAGTCAGAATAGAACCAAATCCAAAGTTCTTCAGCTTCCCGTCCTTTATCTTGGTCAATTGACTTTTCATCTGAACAAGTACTGCATCACACCAGTTGAATACTTTCGGTTGGAGACACTCCAAGGCGTGCTGCATATAAGACCTGTTGGCAACATGTAAAGCTACGCTACCGGCCATCCTACCAATAGTGAACAGAATGGACCTGAGAGCTCGATCAGGGATCTCACGGATAACAATCTTGCCGTCTCTGCTCGGCTGAGAACCTTCCCTGCAATACTGATGGACATAATCTCTGGTGGAATCAGTCCCTCGGGCCGTACCTGATAAGGAAACGGAGGCACCACGTCTTGACAACCCAGTCAAGAAATACATGTCCTCTATGGTCAAGGGGATGGTCTTCCCCCTAATCTGGAACACTTGGTTAACAGGATCCCAAGCATCAAGCATATATTGCAGTAAAGAAATCTATGCTCTCATACTAGAGATCCGGAAGAACTTCAGCAGGCCACAGTTCCACAGCGCGTTCACCGTGACCGGGTCATGGAGGGAAATCATGTCCTCCTCTTCATGTTCTCGTTCTCACCATGTAAGGGACATTTTGCTCAAGTTACCCTGCAAAGCAAACAAGAGAGAGAATAAGTTCCTGTTTCGATGAAAAACTGGCGAAAAATCATCAAAAATAACCTCAAAATTCAGTGCTTTTGAGCCCAGCGCAGGCAGGGAGTCTCCCACTTGCGCTGAGGGTCAGACTGCCTTAAGGCAGCTTGACCTTCAGTGCAGGTTTCGAAAGGGAAACCTGCGCTGATCCTAGGGCGCCCTGGCAAAACCCCAGGAGCTCAGAAAGACTGTAAAACAGGCAAAAACAGGAAAAGGAAACCATGAAAAGAAAGAGCTAGGGTTTAGCTCCTACCTGGTCCAGACGACGCCGAAAATTGTCCGCAGAATCTCCCGGAATCAGCTGGTGAAAATCAAGGGGGAAGAGGCACCTCCAGAGCTCCAACAAACCAAATGCAAATGAAATGGTAAATGAGAGGTAAAAACTCCTTTTAATGGCTTTTTACATAGTTTAAAGTAAAATATTAGGGTTATAATCTCATTTTCATGCAAATATTATCCATTTCTAACATTGTTTGTTGCAGCAATTGAAAATACAGTCCTACATTTGAAAAGAGAAAAGCTAGTAATGGTAAAAAATAAAAAATTTGACCACAAATCGAGCAGTTTTAGCATAAAGTTCATGCTCGTTAAAAAATAAACGCAAGATCTGAGCAGTTTTATCGTAGTCTTCATGCTCGTTAAAAAATAAATATAAGCAGTGAGCAATGTTTCCCCCAGAGTTTAAGCTCATTTTTAAATAAAAAATGAACCTATTCCGGTAAATAACCATTGTGATCGTAAATTTATTAGCCATAAAAGCCTTGGTCGTGTTTGCACCCACCACCTCCATTTCATTTGGCCTATCGTTCACCTCCATATGATTGTTTACCCATTTTGAGGAACAGCTGCGAAGAGTGATTTCACTTAGCCATCCTTGTGACACTGCCGTGATTGGAAAATTCCAACTTGTACCTGGAATCTGCAGCTATCCCTGTTTATCACTCGTTCCTCAAAAGACGAGTCTTCTTTGAGCTCTTTTCATCTGACTCGTAAAATATGAAAAGTTTGCCGAGTTTTGGCCTTCCAGCTCGTTAAAAGGACCGGAAGAGCTATCCCTCCTCTAGATTTTAATATTTTTGGACCTGAGGGATTATTGCACAAAAAGCTCGAGCGCTTGTTTTATTCGGCTCGTTAAAGTTATCGAAAATTCATCCCTTCTGTATTGTTTTATACTTTTTCGGACTTAAGGGATTAGATGACAAAAAAGGAAATTTGGAGTTAACTTTCTGTACCTTTTCAGACTCTCTAAAAATGAAAAGGACCGAGTTGTCTTTGTCGCTAGACTCGTTAAAATGATTAAATAGCGACAAACTTGTCTTTAGACGAGAACGAGTTTCCCTATCGCTAGGCTCGTTAAAACATAGCGATGGGCTTGCCCGAAGGGCAGGTTATAGAACAAGCATATGTTATCCTCCTCAAGCTTGACAAAAATAAAGAGGTACTGGTCAGAAATGACTGGGGAAAAATTGGGAGAATCTCGAAAAGCTTTGATGGTAGCAAGTCGCTCTTGAACATGACACTTTGTCCTCCGTACCACATCGGGTTGGGTTGTTTCATTCACCGGTCTCATCACCATGGTCCTCGCCAAACCATTCGTATTTGGGGTAATGCTACCGATCCATCACATTAGTGTTGTTATATGTTCAAGAGATGTGTTCAGAAAGAGTCAACCATGTCCCATCCACTGCCATACATTATCCTTCATCCACCCATGATCGCCACCCTGAATCATATCTCACAGTTTGTTTTCACCTCCACTGAAGTCATTATCTCCGTTCCGTGTCACTGATGTGGGATTCATTAAGGCCCTCCTTTGACGGATCGCTTCTTGTCGACTTCAGCTCATTATCCAAGAAGTGGATCTAGGAACACCCCCCCAGTACTTTGAAGCTTGCATGCCTCAATGGCAAGTTTCTCACTTCCGGCGACAGGTATACATAATTGACCTTCGACCAGAAGATTTTGCGTGGTGTTCGACGCCAAGTCCTTTATTCACACTACGTGAATTGTACTGTAGTACCTTGAGGGTCATTGTCATTATTGGTGATTCCTCTCGTGCTTGTTAACGGTTTACATTATTGACCGGTAATCAAGCAATGTCTTTCCATGTTCGACTTCAGTGAAATTCTCACATGGATCGACTTGTACTTAGAGTGAAGATCGAACGAGATTGAAGACCTCGGATCTAGTTTCATCCATCCGGGCTGCGATATATATTCAGGATATAAAGACATTTGATGTGTACATCATTACAGCAGATGATCATCCTACTCAAAGGATGATAATTTCAGCAGAGAATTATCAGTCTATCATCAGACGGTCGTCTGTTAAATGTACCAAAATGAATTTATAAAGCTGAGCATGGGAATGCCCGCCTCAGCTAGATCATGAAAGCAGAATGAAAAATAATGTATTGTATTGTATTTTATTGCAGGGCACCTCTCAGCCGATTGAATGAACTTCGGATCCTCCTAATAAAGCATTTCACCCGATAAACGACCTCATACTTTAGGGGGCAACTGTTATAGACATTTTTGTGCCTAACAGCATGGAGCATGAAATGTCAATAATCTGAGGGATCCAAAGTCCCTAAACATGTTGTTCTTACCCTTAGAGGAACAAGGTCTGCAAACCACAGCACTGAAAATCAGTTCTCCACTCAAAAACAGGCCATTTCTGGATCATGTCAGCTGCTCCACTGAGCATCTGCGTTGAATGTCAACTGCTCCTCCTTGTACCTGCGCTGAAGGTCAAAATCAATGAAGGCTACCTGCGCTGGGCGAGATTGGCCAAGTGGCACAGTCATTCTGCAAGGTGTCAACTGCCCAGGAAGCTTCCAAACTGACACTTGGTTCAAGGAATTCGCCCTATGATGAGTAAGAGGGTCTTGATCTCCAAGTGGAAGCAAGATTCTCCAAGTGGACTCAAGAACTGAAGATTAACTAAAGTGGGAGAGGACACAAGTCAGCTTCAGGCCAGTCTCAAGATGACTCATCCTTTCTCCAAATCTCCTATATATAGAGCTCTCTCATGAGGTCTAAGGAGGCTGGAATTTTGTGCAAGTAAGGAAGTGTTGTTGGTTTGTGATTAGAACTATTGGGTGTTTGCTTCAAGGAGGTGAAGAGGAGATTTCATTCAGCTGGGAGGTGTTGCTGGATTGGGCCCATTGTGGTTGTAACTCTCTCAGAACTTTACTTCTATTATCAATAAAGTATGCAAGATTCTTCTATGTGCATGTATCTTTATGATGAATAGATGTTTGTACATTTGATTTATGCTAATCCTATAATCGATTATGGATGTATGCTTCTTGTAGTTTCCTTTCCTTGTGCTTTTACAGGATCTGTGTGTAGCTGGGCCGGTAAAAGGGCAAGGAGCTAGGAGCAAGCAGCAAGGAGTGAAGACTGGATCGACTATAAGCGCAAGATAACGGTTAGTAGATCATCCTTTTCTTCCCTCTCTCATCCCATAAAGAAGAAACTTTGAATAGCTTTGCATTCAGTTGTTGCTGGAGTACTATCACCTTCAGAGTAGGGATAGAGGCATTCTGCATTAGATACTTTTCCCCCCAACACTATGCCACATATATTGCAGAAAAGATTCATGAACAGCTAATGAATCTACAAATGGAAAGGGTGTTCAGATACACCTCATACATCTACCATTTGTTCTTATTTTATCAACCAGACAGTTTCTCCATTCCCCTCAAGAAACTTAATGCCCAGGGAAATCCAAGGTCAGTTGTGTTTTGGACTTCAGTTTTTCATTGTACTTCTGAATCACCATACACATACTGTGAATTCATAGACCTGTTCATTCACCCAGCTATGACATTGCTGTATGGTGTTCCTCCTCCAAGGTTGACTGATGACATGAAAAGAGTTCTCCATCTCTCCAAGGCCTACAACATTGGTGATTGGTACTTTTACCAACACCACACAGTAATCAGAATATATGGCTGTGAGTTGAACCCTTATATGCTGCCAAGATATGTCCCTATGAGACATTTTGCCTTAGAATACTTCAGGCAGTTTGGAAATGCCGACTGCTTCCATTTCCAAAGTAATAACAAGAAGGTGCAGCTGAAGGTAAGGAACCAGCTAGGCCCTTTTCTATACAACAAAAGAGAGGAGGGATGGAAGGCAGCAGATATGATCCTAGAGGGCTTCCAATTGAAAACCAGTTTCAAATGGACACCTTATGACCCTAATAATTTTATTTCCCTCAGGAGGATAAAATACAAATTGGGTAACTATGCACATGTAAGGCTGCCTCATGTTGAAAATTATGCCAATTCTTTGAGCTGGAAAGAGGGCACTCTAGAAGAGCCAATTACTAGAGAGCAAATGCTAGAAAGAGAGGCTAGGAATATTCAAAAAGAGGCTGACTTGGAAACTTGTGGACATGTTTCCTTCTCATATCAAAGGAAACTTGGAGCAGCTGCCTCATCTTCAACAACACATCAGCAAGCTGCCATGGACACTCAACAGACATCCAGCAAAGGCAAACAAAAATAGGTGGAACAGGAAAAACCACCTCCCATGACTGAAGAGCAAACAGAAAAAGAGGTGGAACAGCAAGAAGAAGTGCAGCAGCAGGAAGTGCATCAACAACAACAACACCAACAACAAGAAGAACAAATACAGGAGCAGCCTGTGCAGCAAAAGCAAACAGTGGAAGCCCCAAAATCCACTGAGCAATAGCCACAACAAACTGTGCCTCCTAGGCAGGAAACTACAGTGGAGGCCTCAGTCCTCCAAACCCCACAAAAAGAAGATATAAGCAGGAAGAGGGATAGAGAGACTCCCCTCACAACATCGACAACTCATGGGGAGAAAAGACATAGAATGAATCCATTCTCAGAGGAAGAAGTGCCTATAGGGCAATCTTTGGGCATGGGCCCTCCTAGCAGGGAGGCATCTGGGAGTTCCTTCTAGCAGGAACAAGAGAGGATAGTGGGAGGAGAAGTCAGCTCCTCAAGCCAACAGAGAGAAGGTTAACTGAGAATCAAACAGCAGTTCATTGACATAAAGAGGAGGAATGAGCCAATAAAGATACAACTATATAATCATTTGTTGAAAATGGCTCCCACTAACCAGCAAACACTGATGTCTGCATATGATGTTAGTGAAGGCAAAATGATCATGAGTCACTTCATGCCAATTGCATTGCAACCACAGTCCCCTTCAGACTACTTGAGGACCAATCTTGATGTCCTTGCCAAGGACATCCACCCAATGGACAAAATCGAATTGCATAAGCAAACGGGTGAAATGGTGTATGCCTCCTTGGCAGACAAGACATTGGATAAATACAGGCTAGAAAATAGCCTAAATAATACAGCTGCCCAACTTGAGTTGGAGAGAGCATCCTCTCAAGCAAAGGACAACAGGATCAGGGCCTTAGAAGATATAATCATAGAGATTGGGCATGACCCCAAGGACATCAAGGGCATACAAGAAATATTGAAATTAAGGGATGCAGACATGGCAGCTTTGAGGAAAAATATCAAAATCCCAGCAACTATTCACCCTTAAACGGAAGAGGTTGCCCAGCTGAGACATCACCAGGATGCAGCATCTATGCTGGTATCATTATATAAACAGCTGATTGAAACACAAGAAAAGCTGGGAGAATCAGAGGCTGCACTACAGGCAACATTACAACAAAAGGAAGGAGGCCAAACTTCTCAGCCCCCTCCAAAAATAATCAATCTGGAAGAACCTCCTCAGACTACTGCTCCTCCTGCTGAACAAACAACACCAGCACCAACAACAGAGCAGTCTCAAAGTCTTGATATGCAGAAACTCAAGAATGAAATTCAGGCCTTGGAAGCCCAAATGACAGAGCTGAATCAAGCCAAAGAGAATTTGGCTAAGCTCAATGAAAGATATGATAAATCAAAACAAAGTGTGGCTGAGAAAGGAAGAGAGATAAAGGCTCTCAAAGAGAAAATAAAGGCGCTAGAGAAAGAGCTCACACTTGATAAAGTAGTAGCTGAACTCAATACAGTCCTATGTGCCAACATTGGCCAATCCATAACTAATCAATGGCAATACATTGAGACCATCCATGAGCAAATGGAGCTCATTGGAAAAGCACACAGAAAATTCCAAAGAGCAAGGGCATCTCTAGGAAATATGCCTGAGGTGGCCAATAGAATGATCAATGTGCTTAATTACCGAACAGGTCCTCAGCTGGCTCAAATGGGAATTCCCAACAGAACTAAGACCATCATGCTAATAAAAAGAGTCCTAACATTAAGAACCCTGGCACAAACATTGGAAAGAAAAGGCCAGGAGATGCAGACAGAAGCTAATAAGTTTTTGGAGAAATTTGCAGTACTAGAAAGCAGAGGTCTTCCAGGCTTACTGAACAGCGCAGGGAGACTACTTTCACATGAGGTATATGCTAAAAGGGTCAATACATTTGCTGCCAATTAGATCAAAGAAACACCCAGCACCTCAGAGGAAACAGGGCCAACATCTGGAAAAAGCCTTTATGACAGGGTAGAAAACCTGTTTTTTATAATGAATGAGATCAAACACTTGTTTGATGTGCCTCCAAACTTCTACAAATATACAGAGGCAGATGAGACCTTGGAGGCAATTTTGAGACATCAGTTGCCCAGTCAGGAATGGTGGACTAGCATGATACAGAAGATACTGTAAATCTAAAGGCTTCCAGCACAGTTTTCGGCAAAAAACATAAGTCATCACCTTCAGAAAAAGTGATACATACACGGTGGATGAGAGAGGAATGGGCTAAGCCAACTCAGCAGAAATATCCGGCCACTAAAGCATTAGTGACAGCTGCAGACAGCAGGGCCGAGAAAGATACAGCATGGCAAAGCATAAAGCCAAATCATTCAGCATTAATGAGCAAACTTCAAACCGACTCAGTAACCTCCAAGGGTCAATAAGACTCCTGACAAAGTTAAAGGGCATTCATTTTGTATTAATAGCAGCAGTAACTGCTTTTCTGATATTTTGTAAAAGTTGGTAACGTATTTAATTATCAGATAACTCAGCGGTTCAGATATTTTAGTACCGATTGTATAAATTCCCCCTCGCATAAGCTTGCAGGGGTTGTTGATTTCCTCTTGAAGAGATCCTATGCTGTAATTTATTCAGAGTTTAATAAAAGAAGTGATGGAATCTCTCAAGTTCTGAGCTGTTTGAATGCGTTCATGGTGTTTGTTAAAAGTTGCAGGATCCCTGTGCATCTCACAATACAATAAGTCTTCTGTAAATCTCTTCGTTATGTGTTTTAGTCTTTTACAATCCATACATGTTTCTAAGTTCTAGTATTTAGCAGCAAAGAAAAAGAATAACTTCAGGATTTATTCATGAAATACCCTGAGCTCAATCTATGTTGTTAATGAATGTTTTCTTCAGTTATAATCTTGATAAGTGTAATTCTTAATTGCTGCACTTTCAGAATATATCTTTCACAGTGACCCTTGTTTCAGGAATTCAAGTTTGCTCCTGTGCCATATACTTCACTTTCACACCACTAGCTTAGTGAAAAATTCTTAATTGCTTTCCATTGGCTAATCATACATCATCACCACAGTTTTAAGTTTGTTTGTTGGAATACCCAATAGGCCCTGCAGTCTGAACACTCCCACTTAAGCATTTCAAACAATTCACAGCTCTAGACTCCATTGCCCAATGAATTACAACTGTCTGAACAGTACATCTTAGGTATTGAAAGATATCATTCAACCAAAATTCAAACCAAACCCTCATTTCATAACTAGCCTAAAATCCTCACAAAACAGAGATAAATCTTAAAGAGAGAGCCCTCTCTGATTACAGTTTGGCTAGAGACTGTAATCCAAAGCTTGGTTAGTGGTTACCCCGGCCGTATTCCCTTGGGAGTCATAGGGAACAACCTGGGTGTTAACAGAGGATGCACTCCACACTTACACAATCCCCATAGCTTGGGAGATTTTCAGGAACATGACTAAAGATGATGATATAAAAAATCTCACTGATGACCTTAGTCCATCTGGAAGTGAAGAGGAGGAGCAGAAAGAGGAAGTTGAGAAGAAAATCGATGAAGAAGAACAGAACATTCAATTGGAAGAAGAGGAACCCCACAAAAAAAAGGAAGAAAAATAGAGAAGATGAGGAGGAAACAAAAAAAGAGGAAAAGACCAAAACAGAGAAAGGAGAACTTGAAACAGAGAAGAAAAATACCAGAGTAGAGAGCAAGAAACCCAGAACAGAAAAGGTAAAGACTAAAATAGAAAGGAAAAGACTAAAAGAGAAGAAAAAATACTAAAGCAGAGAAGGAAGAAACTAAAGAATATGAGAGGGAAACCAAAACAGAGCTTGAGGAAGCAAAGCTAACAGAGGTAGAGAAGACGAAAGAAGAGGAAAAAGAGGTATAAGAAAGACAACAGTGGGAGGAGGTGGATAGAAAGGCAAGATTCCATGATAAAGAGGAGGATATAACAACAGTAGTATGGGATGTCAGGGAATCTGTCAGAGCCATCAAGGATGAAGAGTTAGACTAGTTGCTTAGAGGATGAGCAACCCATTCAGTATGGGGTGATAATGAGCCCCAGAAATGGGTAATTATATGGGCTCATTTTGTCTCTTATTTTGACTTAATCCACCATTCTCATTAGTTTATTGCATGTTTTTGAATATATGTATGCTAATAGAGTGAATTGGGTTAGTCATTTTTCCATGTAGTCTAATGTGTGCTTTATGCATATTTTTGGTCAATTTTGAGACAAAATCAAATTCTTAATGAGCATCTGGCAGCCAAATTCGAGTAAGAACTAGGGAGAGGATTTGTAAGAGGGTGCCCCCTTCATTTATGAAACCTTACCTCGAATTCTTCATCAGAAACTCGGAGCACAAGCAACCATATTAGTGCATCCAAGGGGCAACCGAGCAAGTAAAGATTGATTGTTGTTTATATGCAGTTTTGGGAAGCTTAGCTCCTTGATTTTAGGAGAGCTATTAGAGGCTCAAGTTGTATAAATAGCAAGGCTTAGGGCCTTAGTTTTTTTAGTTAGATTTTAGCTAGTTCTTAGTATATTTTCACACTTTTGTGCAGCCTTTTGAAGACAATTTATGTGATGTAACTGCTATTTTTGATAATGAAGATGAACCAAGTTTTGAGCCAGCACTAATATTTTTTAGAGGGATGAAGCTCTTGGGATAGGGACCAACCCAAGCTTCCCAACACATCGTTTGTGTAATTATATGTTTTGTTTCGATTCATGAGTTAATTTTGCTGCATATACTCATTTTACTTCATTAGATTAGGTCGTTTTTGATGGTTAGAATAGTTGTTTTTGTTTCAAGTTGCTTAAGTAAGTTACTGTAGTGACAAAAAAAGATCCAAAAAGGCTAACAATATGTCTTGATCTCCTTTCTCCCTTCTTGGGACCATGCTTTGAGGTCAAGGCACTACTATTGCCACCAAAAACACAGTTTTTTCTCTTCCATGCAACTGCTAGTGTGATCCTTTGATTCAGAAAATTTAATTGCTTAGATCATTCCATGTCCTTTTACCATAGTTATCTCACATGATTTTCGGTTCATAAGATACTGTTCAGCATTTTCTGGTTTTATGTCAGAAATTAGGTTAAGCTAAACAAAACTCTGTTTTTTAGTTCTTGCTTTGGTTAGTTTTGATAATTAAGTGTGCAAGTCTCTTGCAGGACATCCCAGCTCATCTTACCTCCATAGAATATCCAACACTAACCCACTCCTCATAGAATGCTCACCTCATTAACAACCTGTCGCTAATCTGCCCTAATTTTTGCATTTTTTCATAAAGTTGCTTTCTTTCCCTTTGAACAAATCCAATGATCTCATTCATCCCTGACCTTCCTTGACAAGTTCTAGACCCATAAACACCTTCATCTAGCCTTCATTTCCCTTTTCCCATCACTTTTACACGTTTAAACCTCCAAAAACTACTTGCGGCCTCCTCCTGTAGATCCTCTTGTAGAACCTCCTGTAGATCCCCTGCAGCCTCCTGTAGAATTTCGTGTGAGTGATTTTTCGAAGTTTGATCGCAATGGAAGTCTTCAAAAGGGTACTATGGGCTTCTTAGAACCTCTCCACACCTCCCTCACCTTTTGAAAAAGCCAACTCCATCTTCCTTTGCCACAAAACCTCTACACAGTCATAACCAGTCAAATCACAAGCATAATAATTCCACATAAAAATACTCAAACGTACAAAAAGATGATTTCTTCTCATTTCTCTTCAAAAGTAGCTTGAATAAATGCAATTTAGCTTTTCAGTAGTCAATGGCACCCATTTTATTAGTTTCCATCTCTTTTTGAAAAAGTAGGGTTAGTGGGTAAACTAGGGTTTGCTAGGGTTTGCGTTTTAGTTCAGTTTTCCTTCTCTTTCTGCAAGTAGAATAGACCCTGTAGTGTTAGTTTCCTTTCATCATAGTTAAAGATTCTTCTGAGAACTCATAGAAGTTGGCTTAAGCTCCTAGTGAACTTACGCAAGCTGATCAAGTGACAGCTTGTAGTAAGAGCTAGTACTTGTGCATACAACACCGTCACTTCCAAGTTTATTACGAACTACTAGGTTGATAAAAGTAAAGAAGGAAGCCCCAAGAGTTGCAACATTATTGCTGCAATACTGGAGCTCACTAGGAGGTACTTAGGAAGCTTGTAGGGTGGAAGCTCATAGCCATAGTTCTGGTAAAGATACCAATCTCCCGTTGTGGCTTGATCAACCAGCTATATCACTTTCACAATTTCATCACTTATTCTTGGTACTGGAGTGCTACTCATAAGATTAATGGCTGGATGAAAAAACAATTCTATGAATTGTTTGTATGTAAATTCTTCCTTCTCCTTTGTTCCCATAGAAGTCCAAAATATCACTAATTGATGGTTTCCTTCTTCATCTAGCTTCTGCAAGGTGAATGGAAACTTGTCTCCCTAAAAATATATAAAAGGATATACAAGTACTGAAGCATACTTGAATACCTCTTCAATATTGAACTGGAAAAATTGTTCATCGATGGCCTTAGCTAGAAATTGGCTAAAGTTATAAAGAATAGTGGGTTTGGAACCAACATAAAAGATAAATAAGAAACCAATGATGGCTTCATTTACATATTGATTAGAATTGTAACCAAGAAGATAAGAAAGAATGGTGGTAATTTTCTTGGTTCTGTCTAGTAATATAGATGAATCATAGGGAGGATTTCTTTTAGGGAGAGTATTATCTACAAATAGGAAAAGTTCTAGAGTTTGAGCTCTGGTGGGCCCCAGTATTGCAACAATAATGCTGCAACTCCTGGGACTCCCTTCTTTAATTTTATCAACCCGGTAGTTTGTAAGAAACTTGGAAGCAACGATGCTGTATGCACAAGTACTAGCTCTTGCCGCAACTGTCACTTGGTCAGCTGGCACAAGTCCGCTAGGAGCTTAAGCCAACTAATATGAGCTCTTAGAAGAAGCTTTTTAACTGATGGATGAAAGATGACTCAAAGAAGTATAATCTACTTGCAGAAAGGAACTGGAAAGCTAAAAGGAAACACAAACCCTAGCAAACCCTAATTTTACTAGCTAGCCCTATTGATGCAAGAAAGAGGATGCAAGCTACTGGAATATATGCCATTGACTTCTAGGAAGTCAAAATGCATGTGTCTAAGCTACGTCTACAGTAACATCTGAAAAGAAAACATCTTTTTGTAGTTTTGAATAAGTTGTCAGAATTATCATGCATGTGCTTTGCCTGTTTTGATTGTCCAGAGGTGGATTGGCGAGAGGAAAAGCTTGCAGATAGTTGGGAAGGTTCAAAGAGGGCCTAAGGGGTCCCTAACACTCTTCCAAAGAGTTTCAAAACGTTTGTCTATCAAGAAACCGCATTTGTGGGCTTCTACAGGAAGTCTGCAGGGGTTCTACAAGATGTTCTGTATTTTCTACAAGATGTTCAGAAATGGGATTTTGGAGGGTGGATGGAGGGAGAAAGGTGGAGAAGTGAGTATGGAGGTGGGATAAGGGTGTGAGGGGTTCCAGGACTTGGTGGATGGAGCTGAGGAGAGATGAAGATGGTTGGATTTGTTTAAGGAGAAGTGGAGCAATGTTGCACAAAAATATGGAAACTAGGTCAAGGTGTAGAAAATATGAGGCAAGAATCAGAGGTAGGGGATGGAGCAGCTGGGATTGATGGAGAACAGGTAGATAGATAAGTGGTTCGGGTGCTCTGCAAGTTGTTTCTCCAACTGAACCAATGAAGACTTGGAAAAGTAGAGACCTAGTTACGTTAACCTAATATGATCTAGCTAACAATAAAGAGAATGAATAGAAGTTTATTTGCAATGAAACTATGTATACTAACTATGCAATGAAACAATCAAGAATTTGAACATGTAACCAACTCCTTCAAATAAAAATCGAACACTAATGATTGCATGGTGAGGCAATGACAGTGCTTTTGTTGGCAGCAAGGTCACCTTTGTCCCAGCTCATGATCCCACTAAGGGAGAGGTGAGATCAAAGGTCCTTGATGGCCTTTTTCTAAATATTTTCCTTGTTAATAACCTATCAACTCAATATAAACATAAAAAGACTTTTTAATCATCAAAAGAAACCTAAATAACAAAACAAGATTTAAATCTAAATAGCAGATTTTATTCTAAGAGTGCAACAAAAACACATAAAGGTAAACAAAGGAGGTATTGGGCGCTTGAGTTGGGCCCAACCCCAAGAGCTACATCCTCGTAAGAGAGATTAGAGCTGGTGCAAAGTTGGATTCATCTTTAATGAGCAAGAAATAATACTTACATAAAACACTGTCCACAAGGGAAAGCTTGAAAGTGTGCTGAAATGCAGAGCTAATCTACTGCCTAAAAATTGACTAAAAGAATGACTAAAATCAAAATAAAAACTAGCTAAATTATGCCTACAAAGTGACTAACTGAAATGAGGCCCTAAGCCTTCTTATTTATACAAATTGAAGACCCCAACAACCCTCCTAAACTTTAGGAACTCGGCTGCCAAAACTTGTAGTTAACAGCAGCTTTACTAGCCCTTGCTCGGCTGCCCTTGTGATAATCGATTTGGTGGCCCTTGAACTCCGAGCTGATGGTGGAGAATTTGAGGTAAGGGCCCATAAATTATGGGGACACCTTCCTACAAATCCTCTCCACGAATTTGGCTGCCAAGTGCTCATTTAAAGCTTTGATTTTGTCTCCAAATTGACCAAAATGATTGCATAAAGCACACATTAGGCTTGTTGGCATAATGACTAACCCAATTCACTCTATTAGCATAAATATAATAAAAAAATTCAATAAACTAATGAGAATGGTGGATTAAGTCAAATTAGGAGCCTAAATGAGCCCATATAATTATCCATTTTTGGGGCTCATCATCACCCCCCTACTAAAATTTTTGCTCATCTTCTGAGCAACTAATCTATCTCTTTATCTTTGATGGCCCTGGTGGCCTCCCTATCATGCCAAGCATCTGGAGTGATGTCCTCTTCTTGGTCATGAAACCATGCTTTTCTCTCTACTTCTTCCCACTACCTGTGCTCCTTTTCCTATAGCAGTTTTGTTAGCTCCTCAACCTCAACCTCCAGCTTGTCCTCTCTTTGTTGTTCATCAGATGTTTCCTTGTCTTTCCTTCTTCCTGTGATTGTTTGGCTGCCCTTTCCTCCAATTTCTCGGTCTCTCTTAGCTTAGCCAATGTTTCCTGTAGAACAGTCTCAGAATTCTGTAGAGAGGCATTTGTGTCCAACATTTTCATTCTTTCTCTCCTAGTGGATGTTTTTAGGCTTCCCCATTCTTAGCTGATGGATTCCCTTGAGGGAGACCTCTCCTTTTGTGTAGCTAGGGTGTCTACAATTGTGATTGGCTCTTTTGACGTTGGCTAGGGTCTGCTAGTTTTTATCCACATGCTCCTTCTTTCCTTAAAATACATGGAAGGCTCCCTCTTTTTCTTCCCTTTTTGCTTTGTAGATGTGCTTAGGGTAGCCAGCACAGCTACTGCCTCCCTGGCTAAAAT
The DNA here is from genome assembly GCA_031772625.1 of Pinus tabuliformis. Taxonomy (NCBI): domain Eukaryota; kingdom Viridiplantae; phylum Streptophyta; class Pinopsida; order Pinales; family Pinaceae; genus Pinus; species Pinus tabuliformis. The sequence continues at coordinate 638,287,681 of CM062811.1, forward strand.
CTCAGGCGATTTTTCCTTTTGTTTCCTTGCTTCCATGCTTCCTGTAGAAAGTCCTGTGCCGACTGTTTTCTGGCTTCCTGTAAGAACTGTCTTCACTGTTTCAGTCTACTTGGCTGGGGTTGTCTTCCCTATTAATTTTTGTGTGGTTGCCTTGGTTGTTCCCTCCTTTGTTTGGACTTTTTTAGTCCTCTCTACTATATCTGTGTCTTTGATTTAGGTTGCAGGGACATTAAGAATTCCTCCATTATCTCATCGTCATGACCCTGAATTTTGTCACAAAAGGTCATCCAATTGGCACGGGTGAAGAGGTTCACCACCTCGGGATGTTCACGCAATTTCCTGGAATCCGAGGGTTCCTTCCTGATAGATCGCCCTGGCATGGTGAGAGTGCTCTTTTTTAGGCTCTGAGCAGAGAGGGACTGTTGTTTTATGGTTTCCTCCTTTGAACCTCAGGACAGGATCTCTCAGGCGTTTATATTTTAACTTGCACCAATTCCCTGGTTCTAAAACTTTTGCTGCCCAAAACTCGGTTATCTGTATGTAAAAGGAAGAATCAGGTTTTCACAGACAGGGCACAGAGCTCAATTTTCATCCTTAGCATACATAAAATTATGAAAATTCAAATACTTCATATGGAGGTTATCCCTCACGGTGCTTCATCTTTTTTTAGGAGAAATTTTTTTTTATGAGGGACCATGGAGGAGAGTTTTGACGCAGAATCGACTGAGTAATTCTGAGCAACACACAGGAAAACCACTATTTTCGACTCATAGGAAGACTCATCTCTAACTTCCTTATTCAATATAGTTCAATTCATCACCTTTCGAACACACCATGCAGGGAAGAGTGTTTTTCGAGCCTACGTCTTTCAGGACTCCAAATTTGTCGAAGAAAAATCCATTTTCTCTGCTCCGGAAGGCTATGCTATATTTCTTGTAGAGCCTCTTCTTGTAGAATGCATTTTCGGCTTCTGTAGGATGTCACGGCACTTCTGAATGAGCCTGGGACATGGGAGAATTTTGAAACAGGCCGAAAAGGTCGGGCTAACAAACTGCAGAGGAGGAGGACGCATACTTCACTGAGAACGGTTGCAAATGTAAATGAACATTGGTTAACGTGAGTTCTTCGGCCGAGCATTTTTGAATTACGGCGCAATTCATGGCGAGGAGGTGAGGTGGCCAGGTGTACGTGGCCACATGCAGACTGTAGTGCTATCATGAACTGCATGTTCTCTTCTGGATCAGTTGCACTGGAGTTCAAACGGCCAACACTCCCTATTTTTTAATTTTCATGTGAGTCGACTGTCGACGTATACTGCATGATTTACGACTGAGTGCTAGAGAAGGCACTATCGGGTTAAATTTGCTAGATTCCTGGCTTAATCCCACCATTTCATTCTTTTAAGCATTTTCGAATCATATTGATGCAAATAGAGGAACTGGTTTAGACACATACCTGTAAGTCGACGTGCTGCTGGGTCCTTTTTGCTGCTGCATGCATTTGTTTATGTGGTTGCATGATGGCTTGGTGGCTGATTCATGGCTATTTTTTGTTCTGCAGGCATCCTCTGGTTGGATCTAAGCTACAAGAATTTGTTTCCACGTTCAGATCTGCACCCTCAAGCTGCTGATGTTGAATTTTTACAAGGCAGAAACTTGTTTTCTCCATTTCTCCCGAACGATAGACCGGATCGATCTTACGCACCTCCTATACCAAAATTGCGATCAATGGATGCACAAATTTCGAGAAAAGAGGAAAATGGTTGAATTTTGTAGAGATCAATTTCTCAGAAACTGTGCATCGGAATTGGCTGAAACTGCTTGGGTAGGTTACTATCACCCATATGCATCTCCCCATCAAACAGGTTTTGAAACAGATGCACGGGTATGGAGAAAATGCGAAAATGGCTGAAGGTGATAGGGGTTGATTTCTTGGAAACCATGCACCAGAATTGGCTAAAATTGCTCAGGCATGTTTCCATCATCCCTGTACAACTCCTCCTGTAACAGGTTTTCAAATGGATGCACGGTTTTCAAGCTATGGAAAAAACAAATTTTGTTCTATGTATTTTTTCTTCAAAGCATTCTGCAAGTTTTTGCATGGTCAAAAAATGAGCTTGGGCTGTGATACAGGCATGGAGATGATGGAGGAGGAGTTTGAATATTGCAGGAGGACTTCTAAACCCTTGAGGAAGCTATCATGTTTGCCAAACTACCTTTTTGAAATCCATTTCTAGCTTCCTGTAGAAATCCTGTAATTTCTATCGGAACTTCCTGTAGAACATGCAGTTTTGAGGAGAGAAGCACAATGAGATGGAAAAAATGATGGAGAAGGGTGAGGGATGGAAACATGGATGCTTGCAGACCTCATGGACATATTCCTAGCCTTTTGGTCCTCTTTGGAGATCGATTTTGCCTTTTTTTTAGGCTTCATGTAGAGGAAACAAAACTTCCTGTAGAAAACACAGAACTTCCTGTAGAAGGCACAGGACTTCCTGTAGAAGGCACAAGAATTCCTCTGTCTTTGTTTTGAGCAATCCTCCTGACCTGCAATGTCCTTGCTGCAACCTGCAATTATTCAATGGAAATTGGGTTTATTTTTCTTTTTCTTTTCCTCTTTTTTTTTTGAAAAACAACTAGGGCACCTCATGGAGGTTTTCACCCTAATTGCCTGCCCTGGGTGCCCCCAAGGGAGTTTTTCACCCAGGGATCTTATTCCCTTTTTTATTTTCTCTTATTTCCATCACATTGACCACCTCATTGAGGTTTTCAATCAATGAGCCAATCTAAGGTGCCTCCGAGGAGGTTTTCACCTTATATTTTTTCTCTTATTTTCATTTTTCCTTTTTCCTTTTGTTTTTTTTTTTTTCTACCCTACCCTACTTGAAAAAAAAATCATTTTCAAGTATAAGAATACTTCCAATGGAGCCATGTGCACATCGAGATTAGAGAAAAAATGATGTGGAGGCTCGAAATGCATGCTTTGACAGGTATCCGGATTTCAGAGACCAAATGACTTGACTTTGAAGGGATCAAACATAGCTGAGGAAGAGAGTACTCTTGCAACTTAGTGACCATCTGGAACCATATCTCAATATAGCTCTGATATCCTTGGTCCTTTTGCTAATCTGGATCATTCTCCATATATTCTTCTATCATGACCTTCACATCTTCCTCTTTTTGCTGATTTTTCCTTGAATAAATGGAGGATTTGATGGTAACCACGAGGGAACTCTCTCGATCTCTAATTTTGATGTCTTCTCTTCATTAAGTACAACCAATGATCCCTTGATCTTCTCTTTTGAATCTTCTTTTGTTGGATGTGGTCCTTCAATGCTTTCAGGATAAGCTCTTTTTTACAACACTCTTCCTGATCTATGGCGAAGATCTTTGAGCTCAAGAGGAGTCATTTGGACATGTTGTGCCTTGGATTTGCAATTGAGTTGAGCTACTCCAATGTGTCGATTTGGAAATGGTGGCACGGGTAGTTGAGTGGGGGTGTATATTTGAGATGGATGTGGATGGGGTTGTGGTTGGGCAGGTGGTGGAGGCAAAGGAGTGGAAGGAGAGTTGTACTAGGGCCTCCACCCCTTATGAGGTGCATTCCACTGAGGCTGTGGCTGAGCATAACAGTGAAACGAATGAGCAACTGGAGAAGCATGGTATTGAGGAGGATACTACCAAGGAAGGGGTGTGGACCAGGAAGGATGAGCAGGGTGACCCCAAGAAGACATGGAAGTGGCTTGATATGGGTCGTAATAGGACTGGGATGTCCCTTGCATTCCCTTCTGGTAGGGTATGGGTCCATGTGGTCTCCTTTGGTTCATATAATAGAGTGATTCAGTGGCTCCTTTGGCTCTCTGATATGCAGCTTTAAGTCTAGGCAAGGAAGGGCACTGATTCGTAGGATGGTATTCTTCACATACGAAACACACTTCTAGGGAGTGCAATGGACATTTGTTGCTAGGATGATTCCTAGTGCATCTAGGACAAAAGATGTCCAAAGCCCTCTTGGCTTCCTTTTGCTTCCTTTGGATCTGCAAGGTATCCAGTTGCATGGTAAGAAACTGCCTCATCTCACTCTTGAAATCTTCCATCTCATTTGCAAATTCATTTTTGGATAAGGTACTGCTCCCAACATTTTTGCTTGTAGCCATTTGCTCCAAAGGAATGTTTTCTTCTTCTTCTTCCCTTGAGGTTCTTAAAATATGTCTTACTGTCCACCTAAGGTTCTTTAATCATAGCCATCGAAGAAGAGGGAAGGTTGGCTGTGTGAATCAGTGGGGTTGTTGTGCAATCATTTTTCCGAATTATCTCTACTCCTAAAAGGCATGAAAGGAAATCATTTTGGTTGATTTTTTCTTTTCTTTCTGCTTGTACCTACAAAACTAAAATAGATTGAACTGCAACTAACTATCTTGTTGAAATGAAAATGCGAAATTGAAATGAAACCAGGAAAGGACTAATCTATTTTTCTCAAATGAAATTGCAGGAATGAAATGCTAGTCTACACTTGTAGAATTGAAATTGCGGAATTGAAATGCTAATCTACGGTTGCAAAATTGAAATTGTGGAATTGAAATGCTAATCTATGAAATAGGGAAATGCTAATCTACTTTTGCAGAAACGAAATTGCATAATGGAAATGAAATAAACTACTTAGCAGAAGGTTGTAGTGGAAAATAGAAGAAAAGAAGCAATCACCAATACTTTGACGCTTCCCTGGCAATGGCGCCAAAAAGATGGTGGGCCCCAGTATTGCAGCAATAATGTTGCAACTCCTGGGACTCCCTTATTTTATTTTATCAACCTGGTAGTTCGTAAAAAACTTGGAAGCGACGGTGTTGTATGCACAAGTACTAGCTCTTGCCGCAACTGTTACTTGGTCAGCTGGCACAAGTCCGCTAGGAGCTTAAGCCAACTTCTATGAGCTCTTAGAAGAAGCTTTTTAACTGATGGATGAAATCTAACTCAGAGAAGGCTATTCTACTTGTAGAAAAGAACTGGAAAGCTGAAAGGAAACACAAACCCTAGCAAACCCTAATTTTACTAGCTAGCCCTACTGATGCAAGAAAGAGGATGCAAGCTACTGGAATATATGCCATTGACTTCTAAGAAGGTAAAATGCGTTTGTCTAAGCTACTTCTATAGTAACATCTTTTTGTATTTTTGAATAACTTGTCAGAATTATCATTCATGTGCTTTGATTGTTTTGACTGTGCAGAGGTGGATTGGCGAGAGGAAATTCTTGCAAACAATTGGAGGTTCAAAGAGGGCCTAAGGGGTCCCTAGCACCCTTCCAGGGAGTTTCACAAAGTTTGGCTATCAAGAAATTGCATTCGTGAGCTTCTACAGGAAGTCTACAAGGGTTCTACAGGATGTTCAGAAATGGGATTTTGGAGGGTGGATGGAGGGAGAAAGGTGGAGAATTGAGTATGGAGGTAGGATAAGGGTGTGAGGGGGTTTAGGACTTGATGGATGGAGCTGAGGAGAGATGAATATGGCTGTATTTGTTTAAGGATAAGTGGAGCAATGTTGCACAAAAATATGGAAACTAGGTCAAGGTGTAGAAAATATGAAGCAAGAATCAGAGGTATGAGATGGAGCAGCTGGGATTGATGGAGTATGGGTAGAGAGAGAAGTGGTGCAGGTGCTCTTCAAGTTGTTTCTCCTACTGAACCAACGAAGACTTGGAAAATCAGAGACCTAGTTACGTTAACCTAATCTGATCTAGCTAACAGTAAAGAGAATGAGCGGAAGTTTATTTGCAATGAAGCCATGTATACTAACTATGAAATGAAGCAATCAAGAATATGAACATGTAACCAACTCCTACAAATAAATATCGAACACTAATGATTTCATGGTGAGGCAATGACAGTGTTTTTGTTGGCAGCAAGGTCACCTTTGTCCCAACTCATGATCCCACTGAGGGAGAGGTGAGATCAAAGGTCCTTGATGGCCTTTTTCTAAGGACTTTCCCCCTTAATAACCTATCAACTCAATCTGAACATAAAAAGCCTTTTTAATCATCAAAAGCAACCTAAATAACAAAAGAAGATTTAAATCTAAATAGCATATTTTATTCTAAGAATGCAACAAAAACACATAATGGTAAACAAAGGAGGTACTGGGCACTTGAGTTGGGCCCAACCCCAAGAGCTACAGCCTCCTAAGAGAGATTAGAGTTGGTGCAAAGTTGGATTCATCTTTATTGAGCAAGAAAGAATAGTTACATCAAAAACTTTCCACAAGGGAAAACTTGAAACTGTGCTGAAATGCAGAGCTAATCTACTACCTAAAAGTTGACTAAAAGAAGGAATAAAATTGAACTACAAACTAGCTAACTTCTACCTACAAAGTGACTAATTGAAATGAGGCCCTAAGCCTTCTTATTTATACAAATTGAGGATCCCAACATCCCTCCTAAACTTTAGGAACTCGGCTGCCAAAACTTGTAGTTAACAACACCTTTACTAGCCCTTGCTCGACTGCCCTTGTGATAATCGATTTGGTGGCCCTTGAACTTCGAGCTTATGGTGGAGAATTCGAGGTAAGGGCCCATAAATGAAGGGGACACCTTCCTACAAATCCTCTCCATGAATTTGGCTGCCAAGTGCTCATTTAAACCTTTGATTTTGTCTCCAAATTGACCAAAAAGACTGCATAAAGCACACATTAGACTTGTTGGCATAATGACTAACCCAATTCACTCTATTAGCAAAAATATAATAAAAAACATGCAATAAACTAATGAGAATGGTGGATTAAGTCGAATCAGGAGGCTGAATGAGCCCATATAATTATCCATTTTTGGGGCTCATCAAGCTCTTTTAGTAAAATCTAGCTTTTGATAGGCTTTTTTTAGGCTTTCATGAGAAAAATGATGGGTTGGGACAATAGTGGTGGTCTGCAACATATATTCAATGGATTGAGCATTGATGGAGCATAGAATTTCTCCTGTAGGTGAGATGATAGCTCTTTGAATGGGGTCATAGGACTCATGGAGTTTCCTAACAAATTCAGGTGCTCTTTGTATCTGAGGGAAGATGTAATGATGAAGGTGGGAGTCCCAATGTCCTATTTCATCTCTTTGACCAACTAATTGATCCTCCATCCAATAGTAGATTTCAATCAAATTGAACTCAGACAAAGACTCATTAATTTAACCAGGGGAGTTTGGTGGAAGTCAGCTTGTGGATGAATGAGACGATTTGGGGTTTCTGCAACTTCTTTTCCTTTAGGAGGCATTTCTTTAATTGAATTTGCAAGTGGAAAGTGACAAAAATTAGAAGAATTGGTCTGAAACATAGTGAATAGAATAATAGTGTAAGTGAAAATGGATTAGGTGGACTTGGATGTCGGCTTGCTTCTGAACAAAATTGAAAATTCAGTTAAATGATGAATATGTCTTTTTGGCTGCAAGCTACAAGTATCCAATGATTATAGGAATGCACTGTGTAATGGTTTTCATGAAAATCAGGGTTTATAATGAATAAGATGGAGTGGGTCCATTAATCAACAGTTAAATCCTCATTAATTTTCCAAGGGGGTAGATAAATGGATAAATGGAATATTAATGTGTGAGGGGTGGTGAATTAATGAATAACGAGCAAAGAGACGATAGTTTATTAGACAGAGGAAGTGACATGTGAGCGGAGTGGATGACGACGTAGGAGTGGCAGTAAACAGTTGAATCAAAACCGTGTTCGGGAGTAAGTTCGAGTGGTTAGATGTTTTAGGATTTTTATTCCTGAATAACTAGGATGGGGGAAAAGCAGTTTGAGAGGGAGGTTTCCAAAACTGCCAATTTTGGACACCCACCCCCCCCCCGCCAATAATATTTGGACGATAAGGGAGGGCCGAGGAGCGATGTAGGCCATCAGATCTTAGGAGAATGTGCGAGATGAAGAAGAACATGAATGAGGTTTAATATCGTGAGGTAAAAAGTGATGGTGGGGTCAAGAGTTATGACGGATATGACATGCGTGGGGTATTAGAGAATGAATGGATAACACGCAGATATTATGCCATAACATCGATATTTTGTACATAATGTTTAATTTAAACCATTCATTATATGCACATGCATGAAATGTTCTAAATTTAAGATAAAAATCCTTTCATGCTCCAACGGTATTTCATTTGTCTACCTACGCTTAACTTTCCTAACATTTTTCACAATCTTAGTCACCCGAGTGCATTTAGACTAGCAACTCAACATTTTCCCTTTAATGATTAATCTAATTCTATCCCTTATTACTTCCATTGGCTCATATTAAACTGTTGAGCCAATTTTATTTTCTACCTATTGACAAAAATTTAAACCAAATCCAATCATGATTAAACTATACAATTGGATTATATGAACTAGTGTGGCATTTAAACAATCTACACACAACGTTTTATTCACAAAAATAAACTTGACTAAGAGTAGTGGAATTTGGATTTGAAACACTTTCAGAATTTATTATTTTTTCTTTTATTTCTAATCTAACGTTTTTTTTTGCCTTCCTTTTTTAGGGCATCTATTCTAAAATTTTACTTGATATGGACTTATTCATCAAAATATGCCTAACATTTTTTGATTCAATATTCTTTTGTCCAAATCCTAACGTAACATTTTTTTGAAATATATTTTTCATGTTTTTAACTAATTGATACTAACTTACCAAAACCAAAAAATCATATAGCAGACCCTTCTACATCCACTTTTTCAAATAAATAAAATATCCAAACACGTATACATACCTCAATGGCTTCAGGAGAACTAAAATATTGTTGTAGTGTCAACCCTGATTTCTTTTTGTTAACCATTTTCACCCCGCTGGCAATAATATTGTGGTGAACATGTTCCCCTTGGTCATGGTGTTGTTGCTCTAGATATCATCAAATACAGTACATTCTAGTATTTTCACATTATTGATCTTCCAAATAGTATTTTTCACCTTCTTTCATTTTGAATGACTCTAAAAGAATTTTGTACCACCATCTTCATCCTTGAGCCAAGTGGCTCTATTGTTTATTCTCCATTTAGCTTATTTCCATGCATAAAGGTTCCTTCTCTCTTTCTCGAATGTAGCTAAAGTGACCTTGATGTCTTATGAAAATGCAACATTTGGAAAGCCCATATATAAGTTATGAATTCTATTTTCTATGGAAAGAAGAGTAGCACCAAAAATGTGAAAAGTCTTCTTTAATGAGGATTTAGTGATACTTTTATTTTTTATGAATATTTCTAGAATGAATTGCATGGTACATTCTCGATCACCATGGACATACTTAACACAGGAAATAAAATTAAAGGGTGGGGTGAGGGGTTGAAGTCCCAAATTCCCACTTGGAAAAAAATTGGAAGGATATCATATCTCCTCCCTGATCTCTCCCAAGAACTAAACCTTCCATAATCCATTACGAAACTAACACTTTTTGAAGTAATCTATCTAGGCGCTTAGCTACTGCCTCTCTCCCTGACCCCTTATTACTCCACAATAACTCCAAGAACTTCACATGTACCAATGAATGCTAGGAAATTGTGTTAAATGTCTTAATATTTTAGGGGGCTTGTTTCTCGAAAAAAAACTTGATAACACCGAAGCTTTCTCTATATTTGACATTAGGCTCCCACTCTTCACCGAAATTTTGCTAAATATCTAGAAATTAAGTAAAAGTTCAAAAAGTGAGATAGAATCATGATAATTATGAATTATTTACTAGGAATCATTTAAACATATTATTACCTTATTTTCAAGCTTGAAAGGTGTTTCTATAGAATCATATGTAGAATGAAAAAATAAAAAAATCCCAAATCTATGAACTTTGAAGTCATTTTGAACAATCCATAATGGATACCAAAAGAAGACCAACCTGGTCTTCAAAACCCGTACAAGAAATCAAATTTAATCTACATATAGTAGAAGATATCTAAAATATATTCAACTGATCTAGATCTGAGCACAAGACAATGGTAATTAAAAACTATGTTGAATCCCCTACCTTTTCCCCTAGACCATACATGCTTTTGAATTTCATTTTTTTTACTTGGCTTAACCAAAACTCTCCATAAAAACAATGCCCATCCTTGAAATGATGGAAACGTTTCCTATCTCTTATAACAATTTCTCATGCAACAATCTTAGAGATGAACTTTGTTGTAGACTAGAAGTCAACACAGAGTCTAAGGTTCTTGATAACTCGAATCACAATCCTTGGTGATGTGTTGATGAGCCCAAACGACATTGATAATTTTTCGTTATGATAACACAGAGTCTATTCTTTCTTCCCCTCCTCCACATCACTCAAAACAAATTTGTTACTGGGGACATATCCCGTTGCTTTCACCTTCCTAGATAATATCTTCATCTCCACAAAAATTTTTTCTGTTGTGGATATAGATACTACTAGATCTTCTAACCTATTTAGAGACTAACTTCTAGACATTGTTTTATGATGGTTCTATATTATAGGAGGTTGCAGGATAATATTGTACATTGATTGATCCTTAGACAAATCATACCCTTATTCCCTATAGGCCTTTAAAAGGTTCTTCATTTTAAGGTTAGACATTTAAAATTTTTTGTTTGAAAATAATATTATGGAAGGTAAAGAATTCCACCCATTTTCCTTTTCTTCATTTGGGAGAATTTCCAATTTGAGGTATGAAGCTTGATTACTGAATTTTACTCTTCTAGTATTGTGTCCACATCAATGTTAGATTGTAGTTGTGAACACTAGCTAAAGTTGCTTCTAGGCTAGCTCCATTAGATGATATTCTACCAATAGATTTCTATTGAAATCCTTTTTAAGCCTCCAATCCCAAAATGTCACTAACTTGTGGGTGTTCAATGACGATCAATAGATTATCCAATTCTTGGATTAGTGAGGGCATGTTTAAGCATGTAGTATTAGATGATGAAGCACGTTCAAAAGCTATCGAGATTTGTCAAGATGGTGTGGGAAATTAAAGGCAGAATTCAATTCCCAAAGGAGTAGATCTAGAAAATATGTAAATGTTAAAACAAATAATTCTACTATTAATTATAAGCCGATTAATTTGAGCACATAAAAATTATATTTAGAACATTAACCTTGGAACTTGTTGTTAAGAAGTAGAAAAACAAGCTTAGATGCAATTGTTCACATGGTATAGGGATGTCTTCACTTGGATCTAAGAGGATCTAAGAGAATATGATACAAGGATACTTTGGCATGTCATTCACCCCCAAGAATATGCCAAACTTATCTAACATAGATTAAGAAAGTTACATCCAAAATCAGAGCCATTGATTTAGAAAGAACTGGAAAAACATTGGATGTGAATATCATCTTAAAGTTTGTCATTCTTCCCATATTTCCAATTTAGTGCCAATCAAAAAGAAACCAAGGGAAATAAAGTTATGTTGATTTCCATAATTTAAACAAAGACTTGCAACACCATTGCCGAGTTTGTAGCCTCCATCATGGAAGAGGGCTAGTGGCTAGGGCTCTTGCTCTTCATGTTCCAGTGCATGAATTGTAAGTCATTAAAGGTCTTATGCATGAAATAAATTTAATCACCTAATCTATCTCATTTGCTCCAACTCTCCATGTATAGCATCCAATAGTATCCGTATTCACATAAAAGGAGATAAATAGTCATTCAAGTCTATTCTTGCCCCACTAAATCATGTAAAGTGTAGCAGAAAATTGTAAAATGTTTAGCCTTTTCAGCATGTGAGTCTGCATGTGATGCCTCTATTAGTGAAAATGGTTGTCTTCACAATATACCAAATGCTCTGTCTCCCACTTTAATAATTATAGTATTCTACCCTCCCCTTCATCTCCCATTCTTCAGCCTCCACTACTTAGTGTCTCCCCTTGGATTCACTTCACTTCTGTGACCAAATATTGAAACTAAATTTTTTTGCATTCAACAACGTTTTCAACATCCCATAATTTCCACTTTCTTAAAAAATCTAGAATGTTGTTCTACCATCCTCGTCAGAGTGGTTACAATAATTATTTCAATTAAGTATTTGTTTAACAGAATCTACATCACCCTTTAGAATTAGATTGTGCAGCAAGAAGCATCCAATGTAAACAACATGCAGCTTGGCATTTAGAGGAACCCATTATTTTTTATGATGCAAACTAGTAATCCAGAACCTTATCTGATAATTCATTGCCATCCATTTTTCAGTTAGGTGCTAATGAAGTATTTATAAGGAATCTATCCTTTGAACGAGGGAACTCCTCGAGGAGATCCTTCATTGGATTTAATATTATTTCAAAATAAAAATTACATAGTCATGATATGAACCCATTGGGAGGCTTGACTAAAAACTTATCAGGAGTAGAAGTTTGCACCTTGAACACAATAGGCATGGTGTCGATTAAAATCTTGAGGTGAATTGTTGTCCTACATTTGCATCCCACTTCAAAATCTATCCTTGGCTCATTTTCATGCACTTGAAAAAATCTATCAATCTTTACATTCACCCAAACTATCATTGACAAAATCCAATTCTACAAGCCTACGAATTGTAAATGAGATTGTCTAGAACATTATGTACCAAAGAGTGTGAATTTAGGTGAGATATGCTCATGAGCTAGAGTTGGGGAATCCAACTTAAATGATTCTACATAGATCCATTTTAAACTCACAGACCGGGATTCTTTTCAGGCTAGATGAATAGTTCGCTTTATGCTAAACATATAGAGGGGGGGATTTTAAATTCTAGAAAATACGTCTAGATACTATTTAGAAAACTTGTAAGATCCAAGGAGATGATTCACATATAACGATATGTTATTGAAAAAAATAAGTTTGTTGGTGTTACGGGCATAAGTACTTCAGCGAAGAATAGAAGTTTCTATGACAGATTTGTTTTGGTGTTGGATGAAACATGAAGGTAGGAGGGGACATGGAACAATTTGTGTTCTTAGGCCGAGGCGACTGAAAATAAAATAGTGGTTCAGATAGGTTAAAAAGATGTATAGCCGATGGGATTTTATTGATAGTTTTCCTTTGTAAGGGTAAAGTCAGAAACTTTCGCTAACAAATTCTGGCAGTGGAACAACTTGTTGAATATTTGAAAAGAGAAAAATGTAGCAAAATGGGTGCTAAGATATACTGAAGAGGATGAAGGACAATTTTGAATATTCTCAAATTACAAAAATTCATACAACAAGTAGAAGATAAATGAAAAAACCCAAACCCTAAAGTAACTTCCTGCAATAGACAGTTTCATCAAATTTAGAGAATCCCCTAAAACAATCCTCAATCATATAGTAGCATTTCAGAATATAGAACAAAAAAATACCAAATTATATTACAATCAGGGCTCAAACTCACACCCTAACCTTTCTCAACATCGCCAATGTGAATTAGTGGGCATGGTTGGGACAACTTGCAGGATTGATGTTCAAGATTCCCATGTACCTGTCAGGCAACTGATATATTGTGTTGAAGACAATTGATTCCAATAATCAATGATACCATATTTATATCTTGATCAAATACATAAGTTACAAGATTTATCAAGATATGTTTGGTAAGTACTTCTAAGAAAACAAACAAACCCTGGTTTTGTTTTGTTAGTGTCCGAGACTACAATGTGACATCAAATTCCATATTTTCATATCCATGGCCAGAAAAAAGGGAATAAACACAAACTCAACAACAACATCTCATTTCTTTAACCTACATATCTGACCTAACAACAAACATATCATAATTTACTGGCAAACGTTGTTAATTTGGGTGTAATAATGATACAAATTAGGAACTAAACATGAAGGAAGTAAACAGGACCAAACCAGAATGCATCACGAGAAGATTGAAGACATTGGAATCATAAAATGGAGTCTAAAATGTTTGGAATTATTTTGGTGAACAAAAAATCTATGGAACCCGTGATTACTCAAACCTACAATCACAATTCACGTGCAATCAATTAAAAGTAAAAGAAATTCACATGAACTCTCCATCAACTTACAACCTCCAACAATACAATACAATTAATTTTATGTACCCACATTCATAAATGTATCATGACGTTATTTTTATCATTAAGGTCATAGACATAAAACTCATGACACTACCATTTGGCTACTTTGGATTTATGGCGCTCTAATAGTAAATACCATTGTTATATAGATTCCAGACCATGTTGCAGAGCATCGACAAAACGTTGCCATAGTAAGAGTGAGGAGTCATGAATTTTCATGAATCACCAGAAATATACATGGAATCTTGTAATCCATGTGCCAAGGAAAGGTCATGTTGCAACAACCATGTGATTGGTTTGGCACTTCCCACAACACTTTTTCTGCTAAATGCAATTGCATCTATTAAAATTGGATCTATGAAGCTCTAAGAGCATATGATACAAGGATAATTGGGCATTTCATTCCCCTCCAATAATATGTCAAACTTATCTAACATTAATTAAGAAAGGTACATCCAACATCAGAGCCATTGAATTAGAAAGAATTGAAAAATATTTGGATGTGAATATCATCTTAAAGTTTGTCATTCTTCCTAGATTTCCAATTTAGTGCCAGTCAAGAAGAAATCAAGGGAAATCAAACTATGTTGATTTCCATCATTTAAACAAAGCTTTGCAACATAGTTGCTGAGCTTGTAGCCTCCATCATGGAAGAGGGCTACTAGCCAGAGCTATTGCCCCTCATTTTCCTAATCTGAATTTAAACAGGAATCAAACAAATTACAGATATAACGATAAACACAAAGATGCAGCAGAAATAACACTTCCTTTGTTTATCAGATAATGAAATATGCTTACAAACAATAAAGAAATGAGACTAGCTTGACGATGGTAGCTTATCTCTTAGAAGATATGTGGTGGCTACATGCCTCTGAACTATGTTATAATGAGGCTCAAAGGCTTTTTTATTATTGAACAATAAGTGAAAATCCTAAACAACCAAGACCCTAACCCGACGAGATGTAACACCAAGAGTTTATCGACCTTGTTGGGGTTAGTTGGACAGCCAACTTCCTCGGGTCATGACCTGGTCATATTATCTCCTTTTGACGTGCATGATACCTCTTTGGAAAGATCTCTTGGAGGACTATGACTAAAAAGGAAATTTTATCAAGAAATCACTGGTGGTATATTGCCAAAAAAACGTTGTTTAGGGAATCAAAACGGCTCTGGAAGTTTAGGACCTGAAAAATTGTTAAAAATAGTAAATTGTGCTACAATTAAGGAAACTGAAAAACTAAAAGAAATAATGGTGGGGGCCCAAGTGGAACTGGTGGGTGGCCACCAATATCTACCTAGATCATTCCTCCCCCCTTAGGAAGCAATTGTCCCCATTAGATTGTGTTCCTCCATAATATGAGGAAACTTCTGTTGAACTTGGTCCCTGGTGAGCCACTTGCCCTAGTGAAGGAGTTGGCCTACTTTGACAACTTGATACAGTTAGATCTTCTACTAGCGAGTGCGCTTTATCTACATGTCTAGGATCTGATCAGTTGCAGCTTGTTCAATGAAATTTGGATTTAACTCTGTTGGCGTGAGATGTTCTGTAATGTCAAATGTGTCTAGTAATGGTGGAAAGTATCACTGAAGGTGATCCAAATTAAACAATTGGTGCAGGACAAGGAATGGGGGAATGATGAGCTCAAAATAATTATCTCCCATAGCCTTGGTTATGGTGTATGGCCCATATCGAAGCGGGCGAATCTTGCAGTGGGGCCTAGCGAGGCACTCCTTCTGCATATGTATCCAAACTTTTTCACTGACATGGAACTTGTGTGGCACCCGATGCTGATCATGCCGCTGCATGCACTTGGCATTGGTTTTGTCCAATATGTTGTTGGATATGTGGGGTATGACCCAGGTTCAGTAGTGAGTTTAGCTAAGCAAATCCCAGTGTTACTGGACCTTTTGGAAATAGTCTGCGGAGTGCGGACTGGGGTCTCACCCGAAGTAGTATAGGAGGGTGCTCGAACTATGTTTGTGCACCCTGGGGATGTCTAATATGGGCGATAGGTATGCAATTCAACCTTCGTGCTTACTAGATTACACACACCATTGGGCTCCTTACGTCCTGTGGGACTGCCTTCGTGTAGATCTAGCTACAGTGTGACCAATATTAATTACCTAAGTCTTCCTTAGTTAGGTTTTGTTCGTTAATTACTTAGAAAGTTTTCATACATAAACATACATACAAGTTTGTGCATATAGATAAACAAATATCATTAACATTGAACATCAAAATATAGATCTACGAAACAGATGCAAAATATGCCGAATCAACTTATCTTTATTAATGACCCTTTTCCAGTTTAGTTCAATACAGACCCAACTCCACCCTACACACTGAGATGCAGGGTCCACACACTCAGCTGCAGACTCTACTAGGCCTCTGCATACTCAGCTGCAAAGCCTTTACCTACTACTACAACCCAATACACTCTAGATCCACTTCTATCTTCTAACCATGACTTCGCATCTATCTAGTAATTCCTTTCCAAAAGCTATCTTTACACTTAGAGCCTCGCTCTATTGATACAATCCCATGGTCCGCAGACCATGGGTAGGCCAACACAACTTTACATTAAATTACATTATTTTAAGGCGGACAACCCTATGACTCATCCTAGACTCTCATGCTCTGTGCCCGCATTTTGTGGGGTCTTTACATTATATTGACCAAAACTCAGGCTTTAAGCCCTGGAATTCTTGTTGTGGGGGGATCCGCTGCCCAACAAGCCCCCAAAACAATCATCATGACTCGTCCCAAGTCACTATGCAGAGATCTTGGCCCAAATCCCTTCCAACTGTTCCTGAGTTGCACAAAGGTCTGCAACGCACTATTCTGCCATCTTCTAGATTTTCTCTACCCGCTCAGCTGAATACTCATTGTCCTAGGTAAATCCCTATATGAGAGCATGCAATACTTTCATTTGTTCAAGCTTCCCTTCAATGGCAGCGATGATGAGGATGGCCTCATTGATCAAAGGCTGGATGTGTGCTTTAAGTACTACCTCTTTTTAGCGCGCTGCATCCACTTTCTCCTTCAATGCCTTCGCCTTTTGTAGCCTCGTGAGCTGTTGAGTCAAGACTACTGTCTGCACCATCCTGCACACACTATCATATTGCATTTGAAGCTCCTGCAACTTTATTTCCAACCGCTGTATGGTGGGGTCCTCCTGTAAGGTTGTGAGGACCCCGAAGGATTCTTCCAACAAAGTGGTACATCTTTGCACTACCTGTTCAATTTCTTCCAACCCTTTTTGGACATCGCCATTATGTTGTTCTTGAAATTCAGGGGGTGTGGATGGTTGCGCTTTTAATCTCAATTCAATAATCTGTAGGTTGAGGTCCATCTTGATCCTCATAGCTTCCTCCTTTGCCTTCGAATGTACTGGCCAATTTGTGGATCTGCATCCCTATTGGTAGGTCTGTCGCAATTTCTAGCTCTGGGGTGCGATGACATGCTTCCTCTATGATCTGCTCCAACTGTTGGTTCTACACCACCACTTCATCGCTTTGTAGGCTAAGCTACTCGATGTTGATTCACTGTTCACTTAGCTTTTTCACTGCTCGTCCTTCCCTAGCATGGAGTTCTATTGTCACTCCGTCCTGCAGCTCGTATAAAATATACCATGGAAAGGTAGCCAAGTTTAGGTCAAGTCCCTTGATCTGTCCTACCGCAGCTATATCCTCCATGCTATCCAATGTTAGTGCTCCTTTTGGCAGCATGAAGGTGTTGGCCATTTTGGCCCACAACAACTACTTTGTTGTGAAGTACCCATGACATAGTAGGTGACTACCCTTCCTTCAAGTGGGGGCCACACCTGAAGTCTCTACAGTTGTGCGCTGAGGGTCCCCAACACATTCTGTTGCTCTGTCATTGTTTCCTGGAGAGCTTCCCTGGTGATCTTGTGAACTATATCTCCGATGTCATATAGGTCACTCTCTGTCATTGGAATAGGTTCCCCATCCAACTTGGAAGCTTTGGTATTCTTTTGTGGCCCTGTTCGTTCCATACTGTGCAGCTGTTTCAATGGTGTAGATTTCATTCATGGGTCTATCCCTTCTACCATGTCATCTCTCCCCTGTCCTGTGGTCAGGTCCGTGCCTCTTTCCTCCTGTGTCATGGTGGCCCCAGGTGGTGCTACTTTTTCGATGGCCTTGGTCTGCCCTGCAACGGCATTCGCTACCTCGCGGGAGGCCCTTACGTCCTCGACAAACTTCTCATTCCACTTCTGTTGCACCAACAACTTTGTTGCCTCCTTCTGTCCTTGTATTGATATCTCATCACGCGCTTCCAGATCTGGGGTGTGCCATTCAAGTGTCCATGAGTCAAGCACTATGAAAACAATGTCATCAATTGCGATGAAAGGGAGTTTGGTCCAGTTCTACTCTGAATCCTTCTACGCCTTGATATACAAATTATGCATATCCGCCTTAAAGTCTGCAAAGCTCAGCAAACTATCATACACCATGGGGGATAGGTGCGGTCTTTTGTTGATCCAAATCCAGCTGACTATCCAGAAGATCTTGGTCTCATGAATTCGTGTGGCATCCTTTGTCGCCCAGAGTGATGCGTACTTTGTTGCCTCTAGCAAGTCCTATTCAAGAGGAGGAAACTAACTGTCCTCAGGAAATTCCCCTACAGCCAACAAGATGGATAAGAGAAGCCACACGTAGTGTAAGGTCTTACCCTACTCCTGGGCCTCCTTACAGTTCATTAGAAATTCCTTGCAGAGCAACTATGCCCAGTTGAACTGTACCCCCTTTTGGCATTGTTTGGCCAGCGCGTTGACCATTGATGGTACCTCATTTCCGTGGAATTTTCTCATCACTTTTCTTGCCAGCAGCTGGGTGGCTATGCACACCCATTTGTCTTGAATGCTAGTAATGACGTAGCCCCTCTCCTTTTTCTCCAACTTGTATTTATTCTTCATGGCCTTTGTGAGCACCAAGTCTCCACTTTTGCCAACTATTTCCACGGGGTCCCTTCCCATACAGGGAAGCCGAGAAATTCTATGAATAAGCTCTATCGTGATGGGAATAAGCTCCTCCAGCCACAAGTACCCATCGGGCACTAGGAAAATAAGTTGCCTAATGATAAATATCGTGATTGGTGCATGGTGAAAGTGTGGAATCCATAGTAGGTGGAGTAGCCCGGCCTCCTCCACCCCACGCAACCATTTCCATGGCTGCAGTGCTGTAATTGACCCATCCTTTCTTTGTTTGATGGGTTCGCTAGTCTCCAAATGTGGGAACTTTTCGCTATCTGGGAGGTCCCAATATTCAAATTTCATTGTGGGCACGTGGCCCAAGACTGATCCCTCAAACAAAATTCCATATGGGAGGAGTGAGGTTTCGAGTGTGTTCTTAATAGCATCCAAATGCTTGGGTACTTTTGCTTTCCCTCTCTATTGGGGGACATATTTGGGCAATTTCGCTACAACTTGCACTGGATGAATGTATTCCTTCATTTCTTCATCTGGTTCAATCTCTTCTACGAAGGCCTGGAGATCCTCATCCTCATCATCTATCTGAAGATTAACTGTCTTTCCCTTGTCTTCCATAGACAGTTTACCAAACTGCGGATTTCACGAAGACATGCAAACTGGTGCCACTTCCTATGTATCCATTTTGGGCCTCGACGTCCGGGGCGATCTTGGAATTTCCTCAAAAATACATTCAATAAAACCCACACCTCTCTTGGTAGTTGTCATCTTGTTCGAGCTGTCTATATTTGTTCATGACTTTGGTGGCTCAAACACCGCTTGGCACCCAACACTGTGTGTTCTCTGTAACAGCTCAAATATTAAACAAATAAGTGTTGTGCCATGGCTAGCCTTGGTAGTTTTATAGCATTTTTTGAATTTGAATTTGAATGTTCCCCCTATTTCTGAGTCATTAGTGTATTCTTGGCAGCAGATCATCCCAAATCTAGTTCTGACTGAGTATCTTAATTGCCCGTCGCTCACTCCTTTCTGTCTTAAATTGGACGTCTTGTCATGAATAGTGACACCAACGGTCACCTCCCAGCATACCCATGCAACAGCGGAGCCCCATATGTGTGGGCGCTACCCCTATGACATACTGACCCTACGCGCAACCATCTTATCACGCAACTCCCCTACAGACTCTTTTATAGTCCCACGCTCTCTTTCAACTGCTTCTTTGCTCCCTATGGATAGTTAAGTGGTCGCACCACCTATGTGAGGCTTCAATTCACTTTCCAGCCTAGTCCGTGGGCACTCCCCAATTTCCCTCGCGACAATTATCACGTTCTTCCTTATGTGGCGCGCTCCCCTGGTTACTTTGTCTGGTAAGGTGTGGTTGCAGCCATGGTAGCAGAGCCAGTAATTCTCGGAGGAAATCTTTTAATGCAGTAGTATCGCCACTCATATCATGTCCTGTCATTCTTAGTTTATCTTACATGATTTCAATTTCCAGTTTGTTCATTTCTTTGCTCATTAAGCTGCTTTCTTCCTTAGTCATACCCAATATTTGAATTTGCAAAACTTAAGGTTCCCCTGTGGAATGTCTTCATGAATCTACATATGTTTGACCTTGTGTGACTACATAATTCCTTCGTCCTAGTCCCGACATATTTTTCCAACTATGTGAGGATTCCTTCCACCCAAAACTATGGCCTCGACTATGCCCGTAACCTTTGGGATAGTCTCCATGCTCAGATTCTTGTACATGGCCATAGAGTCCCATTGGACTGATGGTACGTGTAGGTCACAATCTGTTTGTATGGCCTGGTGGACCTTGTTCAGGATGTTGCATACCTTCTCGAATGCTTCTACGTGGAACATTTGTGGTGCGCGTCGCTTTTACTGCTACTTCGTCTAGTTCTGATCTTTGATCCTTAGTCTGGGGTGTGCTTGTGTGGACTGCATAACATACGTCTATACCCAGTGACACGGGTGGGTGTGCAAGCTGCTTCATCCTAGCTGCCTAGCTCTTGTTTGATGTTGGGGACTTCCAAGCCATAGGTGCATCCGTCTTCTACATTCATGCCAATTTACAACGATCTCCTAATGTGTACTCCACCATTGTGTGGGTGTTGCGCACAGTGCCCATTATAGCGTTCCATATTGTTGCTATTTCGGTACTGCGCTTTCAAATTTGTCTAGGAATTCACCACCACTGTCACTCCAGCATATGTTAGCAGTTCCCTTGCCTCTGTCGTTATGCAACACAATGATCTAATCATCATGTTGCAATTCAGCGTTGTCACTTCATGCAACCGGTTCTGCCATCGTTCTACTTCTTCATCTAAATCCAACGTACAAGAGTTGTTGCGCTCCCACGACATTCTCCCATCCGTAGTCAGATTCACCAAATCCCGGTCTCATGCCGTTATCTGGTAAATATAATCTAGCTCATCGTCGCTTTCATCATCACGCATTGGTTCAGTTTAGCACGCTTCTTCATTCGAGTCTATCGAGACTACTACTCATAGTGAATTTTTCTCAAATATCATCTTCTGCTTCTTTAGGATGATGACTCCATTCATATCAGTGGCCCAATCTATTCCTAATAACGTGGGATAGGGATTGCTGTCATCGACAATCTCTATCACTTCAACTTCTGCCTGTGTGCTCGCACCTTCAATATCAACTATTACCCCTTGCAACCTCCCCATGGGAAAAATATTTTGTTGGTTTGCCATTCGCAATTGAATAGGGGACCACTGCAATGCGGGCCATGTGTTCCCATGTTTGCTTCGGTAACGCATTCATGTCTGATCCTAGATCTAGGATGACTTCATCCATTTCATACTCACCGATCTGCGCAATCAATCTCATCTCGATTCCAGTACGCAAGGCATGCTTTCTCAATTTCCAAACTACACACGGTTCTCCTGACCGCGCACACCTAGTGATTAGCTCCTGTAGTCTGTTAACTGCCTTGTTGTCGTGCAGTAGTTTCATGCATGTCTCCAGAAAGGTAGTGAGCATGGAAGGGTCAATTCCTATCTCTGGTTGACCCTTACTACCTGAAGTGGAGGCCTATGTGAAGCTCTTATTCGGTTCCATGAGTGCCTCCTTTGTGCGTTCTATGTCAAACTCAGTTCCTTTGCGAGAGCCTCGTGAACCAATGTATCTTCCTTAAGCTGCTTCCCCTTATCTTCCCCTATGGTCACACTGCTTCTGAGCATCATGTTCACATTTGAGTCTTCTTCGCGTGGTTCAGACCTCATCATTTGGATATTTTGAGTTGGGGGAGGCTAGAATACCCCTTTTTCACACGTCTGTGTGATCAACGTAGGACAATCTACTATTTCATGATCAAACTGAGCACAGTATGAACAGGATATTCTCTTCGGGTTGGTACAATCATGGGCTAGTGCCCTGGTCCTCCGTAATTGTAACAAATTAACTGTCCGTGGCCCCTTCCTGGTCCCATTCCTCCTTGTCCTCGACCTCACCCCTAAAATCTAGGATGTGCCATCCTCACGGTTGGGTAGAGGGTTTGCATTTCTGTCTGCATCCTATAGGCTAGGGTCTAATTCATCATTAGCTCGTAGTTGCGACAAGTGTACTTGTCGTGACCTATTGACCTGCAGAAATTACAAAACAACTGTTGGGGAGTCTATGTATACTTCTAAAACAAATGACAATTATCTGTTGTGTGTTTTCATCCTATCTAACAGATCATGCACCATAATGTGGGTGTCTCACTTGGCCCTGATTGTGCCTCCGGTCTCAGTGGCATTGGCTCCCCTCCTGCCAAGTACTTCGCGAATACTAGACAGTGGTCCTTGTCATGGACCTGCCCTTTACATTTTACGCACCATACTTCCTCACGTGCCTCTGGCTGCAGTGCCCTATCCTACTTCAAGTTCTACATTTCTAGGCAGAGATTCTATAGTTGCACGTGGATTTTCTGAACTCCTAACCCAGGATATTGTATCGGGGTCTCGTGCAGCCTCATCACCATTTCCAATGCTTCGGCCTGGGTGGAAAGTTTCTTTTGTGACAGTGCCTTCCTCAAGTGCGGTGTCAGGGATGCCATAAACCATGCATAATGTTGTGCATCCGTGTGCATCATATTAGCCTTGTGGATCGTACTCTTCAGCCACTAATCCAGATCCCAGGGGGTATCGCCTTGAAGCATCACATTCTCTTTAAACATGATGATTGACTGTCTCTGATTTCGGCCGACTAAATTCTCAATTCAATACATTTTGGATCTCTGCTATCCTTGTGTTTGGGTGGTCATTAGAGTGCTTGATATATCATGTCAATGCACAATCCTATAGCGTGCTCACCAATGTAGCCTTCTTAATGTTGTCGGAAGTGACCCATTGTGCTTCCCACATTGCTCTTACCATGAACCAGAACTGGTCCAGATCCTCATTCCCTACTCCTCTGAATACAAGTAGCTTGATCACGCTCACCATGCTGAACTGTGGGGGTGGTGGAGGTGGAGTGGGTGGAGATGGAGGTGAGGGAGGTGAAGCAGGTAGTGGCATGGGTGGAGGTGGTAACTACAGAATGCACAGCCTTATCAAACTGACCGCACTTCTCAGAGAGACTCGAGCGAGCTCTTCCTCGCTCTCTCATGAAGGTAAAATTAAGGGACTATTTCCTAATTCCCTCCTACCTTTGCAGATCTTTCCGCTCCGTGTTGTATCCAACATTAATGTATTTTCATAACTTGTTTTTCACATAACAACATCTTAGTCTAGGCATTCAAAGATTTAATATACTTACCTTGTATTCCCTTGAGAAAACGTCGCTTTGCCTCGCTGTATGTCACGGTCGTGTCCACTACAAACTCGGTGATAAATCCCCCTATTATTCAGTCGATCCAATGGTCCACAACTTGCACGATTATCTTTTGATGCCTCTAGTCTACACACTAATTTCAGAGTCCACACCATGAGTTGGTCAAGCTTACACCTTCCTTGGCTATCCGCTAATCTTGCGATCCAATCATACAACTCAGAGGGAAAGGATGTGAAGCGAATCTCGTGGATTTACGTATACACGTAGCGATTTAGCCACCTTTTCTTAGACACCTGTAGAGTTCTCTTTTCCTGTTTCGTGAACTTGTGAATTTTCTTGTCCAACCACTCTTCAATTTCCTTCTTTGTTGGGTTCCAGTGGCACAACATTAGACATCCCTTAGGTAGATCCCGGTCCCGGCAACGGAACCTTTTGTTGGCTACATGGGGGTTGACCGACGTTCAGCAGTGATTTTAGCCAAGAAAATCCTGGTACTACTAGCCCTTTCGACAATAGTCCGCGAAGCGCAGACTGAGGTCTCACCTAAAGTAGTATGGGAGGGTGCTAGAACCAGGTCTCCGCACCCTGGGGATGTTTGATACAAGTGATAGGTACATGATTCAACCTTTGTTCTTACTAGATTACGTGCACCATCGGGCTCCTTACGTCCTACGAGACTGCCTTCGTGCAGATCCAGCCACAGTGTGACCAGTATTAATTACCCAAGTCTTCCTTAGTTAGGTTATGTTCGTTAATTACTTAGAAAGTTTTCATACATAAGCATACATATGAGTGCACACTTATAGATAAACAGATATCATTAACATCGAACATCAAAATATAGATCTATGAAACAGATGAAAAATATGCCGAATCAACTTAGCTTTATTAATGATCCTTTTCAAGTTTATTTCAATACAGACTCGATTCTACCTTGCACACTCACCTGCAGGGTTTCGTGCACTCAACTCCGGACTCTACTAGGCCTTTGCGCACTCAGCTACAAAGCCTTTACCTACTACTACGACCCAATACTCTCCAGATCCACTTCTATCCTCCAACCATGCCTTCACATCTATCTAGTACTTCCTTTCCAAAAGCTATCTTTACACTTAGAGCCTCGCTCAATTTATACAATCCCATGGTCCACGGACCATGGGTAGGCCGACACAACTTTACACTAAATTAAATTATTTTAGGGTGGACAATCCTATGACTCATCCTAGACTCCTGCGCTCTGCGCCCGCATTTTGGGGGGTATTTACATTATATTGACCAAAACTTGGGCTTTAAGCCCCAGAATCCTTGCTGTGGGTGGATCTGTTGCCCGACATATGTCATTGACCTAATGGAAAATGTGTTGAATATGATCAATGAAGCTATTTTACTTATCAGCTTCAGACTGGACATCAACCGAATCTCCCTGAGTTGCTGCAACGGGTATGTCCACATAAATGGGACAAAATGGTTGGAATCCCAAGCTCACCTAAAAAGAGCTATGGCCAGTCGAGCTGTGGAGAGCTCGTGTAGCTATGCTAGACATAGGGGAGGCTCTCATCCCATATGGTTGGATGCTTTTAGTTGTATATGCACAGAATGTGTACGGTCATCCTTTTGACAACCTCTGTCTCACCATCAGTTTGGGGATGGAAGGTTGTGGACTTAGCGAGATTGGTTTCCATCATAAACTAGAGACTAGACCAAAATGTATTAAGGAACCTGTTATCCTTATCTGAGATGATAGACTATGGGATCCCAAAGTGTACCCACACTCGTTCAAAGAAGAGTTTAGTAGTGGCTTCAAAAGTGATACTCTTTTTGCAGGCCGCCATAATTGCCATCTTTGAGAACCAGACAACGACCACAAAAACACAGTCATTTCCATGCTAAGTAGAAGGAAGGCTTGACATGTAATCCATGGAGATGGATTCCCAAGGTCGACCAGGGGTAGGAAACGGAGTATAGATACCTTGCTTCTTGATGGTCGGTTTCGCGATGGCATGGTCAGTGCATGATCTATTGTACTTCCCAACATCCTGTTTAAGATTCAGCCAATAGAAATACTTCTGCAGTATTTCCACTGTTTTATTGACCTTAAAATGCCTAGTGGCGTGATTGTAGTATGCTTCCCAAATCATCTTCACACACTCACTTGAAGGAACATAAAGGTGTCCCATATGGAATAACAATGCATCCGAAAGGTGAAAACCTAGAACTTGTTGACCCCCCAAGAGCAAATGGTATGTGTGGCCGAATTCTGGGTTGCTTTTGTAGAGAAGTTACCAATCAGAAGTCTCATATCCACAAGAGTTGAGAATGGCAGTTAACACCATGATCAATGGTCGCCTAAGGCAGTTTACAACATCATTTGTGCTGCCCTTCTTGTACTTGATATTCAAATGGAACTTTTGCATGCATGTGGACCACTTCTGATGGCGATAATTTTGCAACTTCCCTTGCATCTGTATGAATTGCAGGCGTCGGTGGTTTGTGTGGATGACCATTTCCTTCCCTAAAATTTAATGCTTCCATTGTCTGCAGGCATGCACAATGGAATACATCTCTTTATCATAAATGGGATACATCCAGACCGTGTCTGAAAGTGTCTCACTGTGATATGTGACTGGATGCCCCAATTGAATAACGATTGCCCTAATAGCATAGTCAGAGTCATCTGTCTCAATCTCAAATGGTTGTTGCAAGTCTGGTAATGTGAGAAATAGTGAAGAGTGGAGGTGATGTTTCAACTCTCTGAATGCCTTCTATTGAGATTCATACCAAAATAATTTTTCTTTCGCTCCTCCTTGGTTGACTTGACTCAAGGGCCAAATGATATCAGAGAACCCCAACACGAACATGCGGTAGAAATTGGCAAGACCCAGGAAGTTGTGGAGCTCTGCGAGAGTGGTTGGGGCTGGCCAATCTCGAATGACTTGGATCTTGGATGGATCCACCTACACCCCCCATTCATCAATAATGTATCCCAAATACTAAACCTGGGTCATGCCAAAAATACATTTCTCCAAATTGGCAGATAGCTTGCGTTGCCGCAGTGTTTGGAGAACCTGTCGGATGTAGTGGAGGTGCTCCTCCACCCTCTGGCTAATGATCATTATGTCATCCAAGTATGCCACTATAAATGAGTTGGTGAATGGAAGTAGATGTCATCCATGAGCCTCATGAAGGTTGCAGGAGAATTCGTCAACCTGAAAGGCATAACCAACCATTCGAAAAGGACCTCCTTGGATTTGAAGGCAATCTTCCACACATCAAAGGGTTTGATTGGTACCTAGTGATATCTAGACTTCAAGTTGATGTTGCTGAAATATTTTTCTCTCATGAGTTGGTCCAGAAGTTGATCAATCGATGGGATTGGGTACCTATTCTGGACAATGATCTTGTTTAGTGCCCGATAGCCAATATAGAGTCTCCAAGTCCCATCCTTCTTCTGTACGAACACGATCGGGCTCCCACAAGGCGATGAACTTGGATGAATGTGACCTTTCTGCAACAACTCCTTAATTTTCCTCTTGATTTCATCATTCTCAAGAATGGAGCATCGAGAGATTGGTCAATTGGGTAATGGTTCACCTAGGGTCAGACCGATGGAGTGCTTGACCTGATAGTGCAGAGGCACCCCTATGGGGAAGGTGAAGATGTCGTACTCCTCCATGACCTTGTCCATCTATTGTTGTTATGTGGAGGGGGATTTTCTGGAGGCCGTGGCCACTGTCTTCTTCTTTCCTTGAGGTCGTAATGTAACAATAACAACATGAGGCCTTGACTCATCCACATCATGTCGCTTCCACAAGTATGGTTGGCCTAATAATACATCACAAACATCAAGGGGAGCAAAGTCACATAATACCTCATCCGTGAAGAGCTTGATGCTGTATGGAAGGCAACATTGTGGGCTCACATGTAGATCCTTGGTGAAGCCAACTGATGGTGTATAGCTGTGAGTGTGTTTTGCTCGGTAAGCCCAAGTGCCTCATGACCTCTGCTACAATGAGGTTCTTTTGGCTCCTGCTATTAACAATGAACTATAATGGGGAACCTTTCACCCACATATGGGAGTGGAGGAGACGCTCCTCCTCCTCTGGATCTTTGAGTTCCTCCTTTTGGATATTTGTTGTGGTGATGGTGGCATTGGGCTCCGCATCAATAATCTACTTTCCCTTGTCATTCCCCTTGTCAAGTTCTGACTCAGAGTTCAAACATGCATCTGATTATGAAGCCTTCAGCTCGACCACCAATGATTTCTTGGCCCGACACTCGCTTGTGTTGTGGGTGGAGCTCTTATGGAATTCACACCACTTTCCCATGTCCTTCTTTGGCTTTGCAATGTTTTCCTTTTCTTGTGGCCTTGGTAGGTTGTCTTGGGCCACCGTGCCTTGGCTTTGTCCTTTTTTCTACGATTTGGGGGCACCTTTCCATTGCTTTAGACCGATCCAAAGTCTTGCTTCTTCTGTTTAAACTTTTGCTCGATCTTGACGGCGTATCAGTACGACGTGCCAAGGGAGGAGATATCGAGGAACTCCATCTTGTCCTGGATGTATCTATGTAGGCAGCCGTGGTAATTAAGTACCCAATGTTTCTTAGAATCCTTGATGCCCGACTTCATGCGTAGGGTATGAAAAACATTGGTAAAATCTAGCACATCTTGGTCCCTTCCCTATCGCAACATGGTCGACTTTATATATTTGTCCTCATATCTCCTGACAGGGTAGTACTGATCCTTGATGGCATCACAGAATGAATTCCAAGTGGGAGCAGCTGAAAACAGTGGGTTTTTACTTTCATCCGTATGCTCATAATAGGTTTCCCACCAGTCCTTGACATGGCTGGTGGCTTTGAGAAGAGAAAAAGTAATATTTTCTCGACTGGAGAAATCATGAACATAAAAATATCCTTCCAATAGAATCAACCATTTATCTACACTGTCTACATGTATTTGGCCCTCAAATATGGGAATTTCAAAGTTTACTTGTACCTTAAAAGGTGTGGATCCTCTAGAGTGGCTGTTGGATGTGGATGCACCGTCAGTGGGAAACTGTTGAAGGACCTGAGAAAATTTATCCATCATCTTGTTCTTTTGTTTCTCGAGGGCCTCCTTGAGAAATATTTTGATAGGATCTCCTACTCCTTTGTCTTTCTTCCTCCATGTAGGTTATCAAGATTCACGAGGCTGGTCTTGCAGAGGTTCAATGAGTTTGAGCCCTAACTCCTTATATCCCCAACTCATTGGGGAGTTGTAAAGAAAAATTGAGAAAGAGCAGACCGCTTTGATACCACTGATCCGAATTTAGACAAGAATGCAAAAAATTACAGATATAACCATAAACACATAGATGAAGTATAAATAACACTTCCCTTAATTAATATCAAATAATGAAATATGCTTACAAACAATATGGAAATGAGACTAGCTTGGTGATGGTAGCTTATCTCTAAGAAGATATGTGGTGGCTACATGCCTCTAAATTGCATTACAATGATGCTCAAGGGCCTTTTTATTATTGAAAAATAAGAGAAAATCCTAAAAAACCAAAACCCTAACTTGAGGAGATGTAATACCAAGAGTTTATTGGCCCCGTTGGGGTTAGTTGGACAACCAACTTCCTAGCATCGTGACTTGGTCATATTATCTCCATTTGACATGCATGATACCCCATTGGAAAGATCTCTCTGAGGAATACGACAAAAAAGACAATTCTATTAAAAGATTGCTAACGATAGATTGCCAAAAAATGTTGTTTAGGGCCTAAAAATGGCTCTGAAAGTTTAGGACATGAAAAATAATTAAATAGTAAATTATGCTATAATTAAGGATACTGAAAAAATTGAAAAAAATGGTCGGGGTCCAAGTGGAATTGGTAGGTGGCCACCAATATCCACCTGGATCAGTTCCAGTGCGTTTTATACACATATTTGGGCACTGCAACCCCAATCACATATGTCCATAAACCAAGGGTTTCTAAGTCCCTAAAAGTGTTGTTTCATACCCTAAAGGAGCAAGGTCAACTGATTACATCATCTCCCAGAAGTTCTCCATGAAAAACTACTCAGAACTGGTCAAAACTGGACCATATAGACTGCTCAATGCTAAGGGTGCGATGCATCGCACCTACCACATGCAAAAAGTTCGATGCATACTAGAAAGACCTTCTGTAGGGTGTGATGAGTGAGGTCAGACAAATGGAAGAGGTTGTTGGCTAGGTGGAAACCCAAAGAATGTTCTAGAAACCGCCCATTTGACACTTGCCTCTCTGAATTTGACCAAGGATGAGTAAGAGATCATGAAATCTCCAAGTGGAGCCAAGAACTAACAGAGAGATGACACTAATCAAAATCCCATAAGCTGACTCACCCACCTAAAAACATCTATATATGAATCCCTCATCTTAGAGATGTAGAGGCTGGAATTTTGTATTTTGTAAGGAAGTGTTGTTGGTTTCTCTATGCAACATTGTATTGTTGGGTGATCCAAGCTTTTCATGAGGTGAAGAGGGCTTTCATGTTGGGAGGATGGCATTGGGTCAGACCAATGGGTTGCAATCCTCTCTTCTACTACTTCTATCAATAAAGCTATTTGAGTTTTCCTCCATATGCTTGTGTATCTCTAAATCTTATATTGATATATGCATTTGTATGGTTAATATACATATGATCCTATATTGTTTATGGTTATAGATCTCTATTATTTGATGGTATTATGCTGCTTGGACTCTATAGGTGTTCTTTGAAGCAAGGCAAGTAAGGAAGGAGTGGCAATGTTCTGTCAAAGGAGGGAGGAAACAAGTAAGGAGCCAAGCGAAAGACTGAGGTTGGTACTCTCTGCTTCTTTCTCATCTATCTCTCACAAAGGAAAACAAGAGTAACTTTAGTTTGTTTGTTTCTAAGATAGCTACCTATCTTAGTGCGACTAGCAGCTCTTAATGGACACTAGTTTTCCCGATAACAAAATGATGACTCCACTGGGGAGCGAATAGCTTGTTTGCTTGTTTATATTTATTTGCTTTATAAACTATAGATGGAGCCTGAAGTTAAGCTAGCTAGCCTTCGAACTGCATTTTCTATGCAAGTGCAAAGTAGATCAATGTTGCTTCAGTCTATCTCCAGGTTTTGTTTATAAACTGAACAACTGACTTGCAAACATCCTAAGAGCCCTAGTGGTAGCTAAAGTAACCTCATTAGATCAACCCCTATACTTTGTATTTACTGACTATCATTAGCTCAGCCTAAATCCCTCAACTAAGCTCCAAACTGTGACTAAAAACGAAGCCCAGTCTCACCACTGGACCATCGTGCTATCTCCTTCTGACAGTATGGATGCATCACACCTCCTTGTGCTATAGGTGAGATGCATCCCTGCTTCCCTGTGTTACAGGTGTGATGATCAGATAAGACTGTTTCTGCCTCCAATTTTGGCTTTTCTTCATTCTCTTCACCTTTATTCAGGAGTTTTGTTGTCTATGATCAGTATACCACTATTAAAACTCCCTTCCTTTGCATTATTCATCCTCCATTGTACAAAGAATTGTGAATGTTTTTATGTATTTTTCACCATTTACAGTTCTCCTTTACAAGCACTAGTTTAATCAAACTATTGTCTTTTGATTTGAAAGTGTCGCAAGTGTCGTTTTCAGTCAAAGAAAAGAATCCTCCTCTTTTTGATAGTCAATTACACTGTTACTCTTGTATTTGATTTGAGTTAATAGTATTTCAAGTGTCAAAAGTAGTTTTCAATTCAAAATCGCAAAGTGTCGTCCTTGCCTTCCTTTCATCTTTTTAAGATAAAATTGTTAGTATTGTCACTTTGAAGGAAAAATATAGTTCATATTTGTACTTAGCATTCTTTTTTTTCATTCACACATTAAGAAAGCAGAAAACAAATACATGCATGTGCATTTGCATTTAGGCTACTTGTGGAGATTGATTTAGGACAATGCATCTTAGTGTGTGCTATTTGCTCTATGTTGAAAGAATTTCGCCTCTGTTTCCTTAGTAGCTAGGATTTTCATTGCAAAAAGAAAGTAAACGACTGTTTATCATCTTAGATTTCATATTTAGGAATTGTACATCTACATCATGCAGTGAACCTTAAAGGAAAACTTCTTAAGAAAGATGAACTGTAAAATAAATTTCAATGAATGTAAAAATGCTTTGGAACCTAACACAACATTTAGAAGTCTAGGTTGGGTGATTCCTCCTCTTTGAGCCGACAAGTGCCAGTGCGAACTTGTGCTCCCACGTACTATTGAGTATATATTGGGAGACCACAATAGGATATACCCTTTATCTCTAGGAAGCTGTGCCTACCGCTCTATCGATCGCAATGCACTGAACACAGCATTCGCGAAGATTGACTTCCGTACCGTAAAAAGTATTATGGAGTTTTAGGATTGGTTTGGTAATCCCTCTGTCTAGATTTCCAAAGTAGTCATTTTCATTCCTTTTCAAACTCCTTAAAAGAAAAGGTCCATCTGAGAACTTGTCACTTTAGGCTTATTAAAAATCGAAGGTGGCTGGAGTCATCTTTAGCTTTTTCTCGACTCTTAAAAATTGAAAAATCAAGTTGTGTCAAAGCGTCATAAAATTCATTTAATTTGAAATAACATTTTCCCATCCTTATTTTGAGTTGTTCAAGTAATCCACAGTCGTGGAAGAAAATCAATCAAAACCCCATAATTCGTAGAGACTAATGAGTCAACCATCTTTGACTCTAGAAACGAAACCATTCCAGGCCAAGCGAACTCGTTTAACTGGGTCAAAGTCTCCTAGATTGTTTGAAACCTGTGTTTCAACATCCTCAGAGACTCTATTTACTCCAACTATTTCTGGTATCCCTACCTCTACAGAAGAAGTTTCGCAGTTACAAGAGGACATTAGAATTGATCCTAGTGTCACGGTAAACACTTCTATTCCTGAACCAGCTCCATCTAGGGCTGATTCGAAAGGTGTCACCCCTCCAACATCTATCACTGTAGAATCTATGCCTTCTTCGGCACCAAAAATATTTTATGGACCTGACAGTCTACCCCTTCCACTTGGATTGATTTCTATAGAAGAGATTGTGGAATATCTTCCAACCAGTACTCCATTGCATTTTGGAACTAGGATTCACCTATATCCTTCTACTTCAGAAGTTAGTCTCCCTTTGTCACATGTTCCTGTAGAATCGCTAGTCTCCCTTCCTCACAAGTTCCTATAGAATCACTAGGAAATATTTTGGATAGACTTGATACGTCTGAACAACTGTTGACATCTAGGACCATGTCATCTAACACAGCAGCAGTGGATCCTCCTACTACTACTCCAACAATGTTCACTGGTATACCATCTGTCCCAACTAGTTCTCAACCACTAGATGGAGTCCACTCAGGGACTGTTTTGACAATATGGTCTATTCCCATTTGTTCGTCCGAAACTTTATCTGGAACCTCTTATGTTGAGTCTTAGATAATTGATCCTTCGCAACAATATCAATTCGGGCAGTCTAGTCTCCAAAGGCCAATTTTCCCTTTGAATGCTGGATTGCAACCATATGGGCAGCAATATGCCTTTTCATTGTTCCCTCCAAGAGAACAACCATAGGAGAGTTCACAACAGAATTCGGGTCAGGCTGGAATCACATCTAATGGTTGGATACCAATACTGCCTCAACAACCAAGGGTTGTATATTCTATACAACCGAATCAACATATGTTGAATATTCCCACTACATCGGCTATTGTGACGGTGTCGCAAGTACAAGCGCTGCCTGTTTTATGTCAACCTCCAGTCTCTCAAGTCGCAATACAACAACCTTGTATCTCCATGACTCAATCACATCCATCGATTAGTGGATCCTTAACTGAAGCGACCCAGGTTTAAATAGGTACTATAACCCCTCATCTTGGTCAAACATCTAGTGTTGGGCAACAACAAATGGTCTCATAGCCATGGCTGGTGCAATATCAACAACCACAATTCTAGCAAGCTTACCAAGGAGCTAAGAAAAAAAGCTTTGCTGGTAATGGGCAGTCGTATATTCAAAACGATCACCATCCATCATATCGTAATGGTTATGCCCATCAACCTTATCAAAGTTATCAACATCAAATACATTATGCTGGTATGCAAAGACCAACTGCTCAGGTGATCCCGTCCTATCTTGGGTATGCTTCGCCAAACCCAAATCAACAGTTGCCTTTCATTGCAACTTTAGAATTACCAGATCTGAATCAGATAACAAATGATCCAATTACTTATGCCCCTTGGTGGCTGGTGATTCCTCATAAA
This sequence comes from Pinus tabuliformis, assembly GCA_031772625.1. NCBI lineage: Eukaryota > Viridiplantae > Streptophyta > Pinopsida > Pinales > Pinaceae > Pinus > Pinus tabuliformis. The sequence goes on from CM062811.1 coordinate 638,321,686, forward strand.
CTTACATCATATATTCCTAAATTCAATGAAAATCCGGGTGAAGATCCGTCGAATCATGTGATGACCTTTCATTTATGGTGTTCGTCCAACACTCTCAATGATGATTCGATTAGGCTTCTCATTTTCCAACGAACGTTAACTAGTCTGGCAACAAAATGGTACATCGAATTTCCTAGAGCTTCATTTGATAACTTTAGTGCCCTTGCCACCACCTTTTTAACCCATTTTCAGTTACCAATAAGGTACGAAATAGGAACGAAGCTTCTTACCAATTTCAAGTAGACGGCAGCCACTCACATATCTGATTATATTCATGAGTGGTGACATCGTCATAGAATGGTAAAAACATATGTTCCTGATCAGCTGCTAGTTGAATGGTTTATTAAGTCATTGTTACCTTCTATTAAAAAAGATGTGGCTAAAGAGGGGGTTGTCACTGGAGAGCAAGTCATTTCTCGTGCGCAATATCTAGACTTGATCTATACTCAGTCTGGCACCTCTATGATGAAATCCCTGATGCTCCTAGACTAGAGTTTTCCATTCCTCCTCCTCCTAAATCAAACAAAGACTCTCATGCCAGAGATGGCGTGATAGTTACGACCAGCATGAAATCCACAAAGGCTACATCTAAGAAATCCCGTAAGGTTTTCGGTCAAAATGAAAATGAGGAACTTCTTTCCTCAGAGGTTAATGCCATGTCAACAAACAAATGCAAAGAACCGATGCAACCAGGGGGCAAGAAGAAAGGGAAAAGAAAAAAGAAGAAAAAGGTTGATTCGTCTCCTGAAAAATCTTCTCCAAACCCTTATGGGCAAAGGAAACCTCCTTCAAGGTGTCAGATATTCAATGAGGATCATTGGACGAGAGATTGTCCACATAAAGTTGAAATTAAAAAATTATTTAAGAGTTCGAAAACTTCAGCAGTATTGACTGATCCGTTTTCGAACCCAAAAACCAATCTGGTTGCTAGCGAAAATGCTTCCCCATCCCAAGTGCTTATGATGTCCACTTTGAAACAATAAAATGATTCTTTGATATCGAAAAGGAATAAAGATTACGGGAATCCACAGCTGTCGAACAACAAGGCTACTGATCAACCTAGTAGTTCGACAACAACTTCAACCAAAGTTGTGCCACCCATCATTCCTGAGCTAACGATAAAGCCGCCAAAGGGATTAGTACACAAATCAACATTTAAACCTCGTGCCAGAGTAGCACAAAATTATAATATAGTAGAGGACCTAGCCCAATCGCCATCCTCTATGTCGACACTTGAGGTACTACAAAATTGCCCCTCCCAAAAGCAGGCTCTATTATCAACGATAGGTGGAAGTGACCCAACGGATTCCAAACTTGTGGCCTTTAATCATAAAGGACATGAACCTTAGTTACCAGCTCAATTCGCTTTCCTCATTCAAGTGAAAGCCCTCAATAAAGCTATTCATCAAAAAATTATTGATGAGGGGGCATCTACATGTATTATGTCAATGATTTGCTGGAAAGCTTTAGGCTCACCACCGTTGTCATGATCGTGAACGATGTTAAAAGCATTTGATGGATGGACATACACTCCGTACGGGATTTTAAGTAACTTGCAAGTTGAACTGGGGGGGAAAAACAATAGAAATTGATGTTGAAGTTATCGATGGAACCTCAATTACAACATCCTACTGGGAAGGCCCTGGATTTATGCTATGGTAGCTGTTGTGTAAAAATACTTCAGAAAGATTGCATTTCCTTTTCAAGGAGGAATTACAATCATCGACCAACAAACCTTTCTCCCCAATAGTTCACAAGTTACGGGAAGCATCTCGATGATCCATGGAAGCTCTCAATAACTTCAAAATATCAGAATAGGCCTGCTAAAAGACCCTACATTGATGGGTAATTTTACCCTACCACCTCCAAAAATTCTGGCGGAAGTGACCATGGTGGGAACCTACAATATGGTATCTTCTATTCAGAGGAATTCCGAACATGATGTTAACATGGATCATCACCAGCTATTGCCTCCAAGCCCACTAGAAATATTGTAGTAATCAATGTTCTCGGCCTGGGTGGCGAACCCAAATAAAAGCTCATCGAGCGTTTGAGTAGATAGGTCTAAGGCATATGGTACCTCTTTAGATCCTTGGTCGCATGTACACTCTATAGACGAAGGAATTGTTCAGTCAATGATGATAGGAGAGGCACCATGGGAAGATTACCACCATTGTTCCCATGTTCTGGATTACAACGAAGATTGTTCCAGCGACCTTAATCACCATTTAGTTTTTTATTTTCTATCAAATACTATAAATTTGGTGGATTCCGAGCGAAATCTATCCAATATTGAAGAAACTATCACCATAAATACCTCGATCAAACCAGATGTTGTAGAGAATATTCATGTCATCAAATCTTGTTCTTCAATAGAGCTGGAAGTATATTGCGCTCTCTTTTGCAAGTTCAGAGATTTATTTGCATGGTCATATCAAGAAATGCCAGGCATTGACTCGAGCATAGTTGAACACGAAATTAAGATGTATCCAGATGTCAAACTGGTACGACAACGGCTTCAGCAGGTGCACCCGAAGAAAGCTGCTGCCATCAAGGCGGAAGTTGAAAAACTTCTCCATGCTGGTTTCATTTACCCGGTTCCTCTAACTGATTGGGTATCGAACATTGTTCCTGTGATGAAAAGGCAAGGAACGATTAGAGTGTGTTTCGATTATAGGGATGTAAATAAAGCTACAAATGAATGTTCTAGATGCAAAATATTTTCGTTTATGGATGGATTTTCTAGGTATAATCAAATAAATATCCTCCCACAAGACTAGTCAAAGACTGCATTTATTTGTCCGTGGGGCACATTCGCATATCGCAAGTTACCTTTTGGTTTAAATAACGCAAGGGAAACTTTTCAGAGGGCTATGAATTATGCCTTCCATGACATCAAGAACATCGTTCAACCATATCTCAACGATCTTCTGGCTCATTCGCGAAGGCAAACTGATCATCCACAACATTTGAGAGCTATATTTCTACGTTGCCAACACTACAACATACGACTCAATCCCCACAAATGTGTGTTTTGTGTCGGTTCTGGTCATTTACTTGGCTTTGTGGTTTCAAAGGACAGTATTCGTCTCGACCCATGTAAGTTCAGGCGATCATCGATATTCCTCCACCTTCAAATTTGCTTCAAATTCAGATACTCAAAGGGAAAGCAAACTTTTTGAGGAGGTTCATTCCAAATTACGCCAAACTTGCTAAAGGTTATACACGTTTGCTGAAAAAATAAGTTCCCTTCAACTAGGATTAGGTTTCACAAGCTTCCTTTGATGCTCTAAAGGAATCCCTAATAAGAGCATCATTAATGTATGCTCCTGACTATCAAAAAAACTTTAACCTGTATCTGGCTGCGATAAATACGACCATCACATGGTTTTAGTTCAAGAAGACAATGGAATCAAACATCCTATCTATTATTTAAGTTGAAACTTAAATGATACAAAAAGCAAGTACTCCTATGTTGAAAAGTTGGCTCTCATAGCTGTTCAAGCAGTACAGAGATTTTGACACTATATCCTCTTTCGTAAAACTACCATTTTGTCAGATTGTAACCCCGTGACTTACATCTTGTCATGACAGTTGCTTGGGGGAAAATATTCAAAATGGATAGCAATTCTGCAAGAGTTTGATCTAGAATTCGTAAAATCTAAATCAAATAAATCTCTAGTTTTCACAGAGTTACTATGCGACTTCCCATCATCATCCAACGATTCAACATTCAAAGCAACAATCATGGATGAATCTTTGTTTCTAATATCTTCAAGTGATACATGGTATGGAGATATAATCATCTATCTCCAAACCTAAACATATAGGCCTAATACCTCTCGCTTAGAACAACGACATACTCGATACCAAGCAAGGGACTACATTATAGTCGATGATACACTTTACTGTCGTGGTATCAATACAGATCTATGAAAGTGCCTCACCCATGAGGAGGCCAAAAATGTCCTGAAGGATTGTCATTCAGGTGCATGTGGGAGGCATCAATCTAGTTATATTACGACACAAAAGATTTTACGAGCATGTTACTTCTGGCCAACAATGTTCAAAAATTGCATAATCATAGTCAGAAGTTGCCATGCTTGTCAAATCTTCGACCACAAAACCAGAATACCACCCACACCTCTGCATGCAGTAGTTGTTGTTGGGCCATTCACCAAATGGGGCATAGATTTCATGACATGTAACCCCACCTCGGCCGGGGGGCACGGGTATATCATAGTCGTAGTTGAATATTTTAAAAAATGGGCCAAGGGGATGCCTACATTAAACAACAGTTGTGAAATGGCTGCTCTTTTCTTTTTCAATCATGTAGTCTCCAATTTCGGTGTTCCACAAGCCATAGTCACAGATCATGGATCATATTTCTGCAATCACATGATGGTCGAATTGGTTGCCAACTTAGGATTGTCCCATGACAGCTCTACTTCGTATTATCCACAAGCTAACGGGAAAGTTGAGGGGATCAACAAGGTCCTGAAGCGCATGCCGCAAAGGATGATTGGATTCCATAAACAGAGTTGGCACCTGATCCTGTACTCAGCCTTGTGGGCATATCGGACATCGGTAAGAAATGCAACCGGATTTACACCCTTTTAGCTGGCGTATGTCCTAGAAGCAGTCTTACCAGTTCAGTGTGAAATTTTGTCTCTCAAGCTCGCAGTCGACCTTCTCCCCGGAACTTCATAGGAAGAGGCTCGTTTCTTGGAATTAATCCAACTAGATGAAACCCGTCGTGATGCCACCTTGGCTAACGAAGCACATAAGAAATGATTCAAGGCACAGTTTGAAAAGAATGTTAAACTCCATGTCTTCTCAGAGGTGACCTGGTGTTGCTTTACGATCAGGAATCCGATAAATTGGGAGCAGGTAAGTTCCAGTCTTTGTGGATGGGTCCTTATATTGTTAATTGTGTATTACCAAAAGGAGCCTACGAGCTAGTAGATTACGATGGGATTCCATTGTCGCAACCCCGAAATGGGTTGTACCTTAAGCGTTACTATGCTTGACTAAGCATAGTAACCTCTTCATATGCTTCTGTTAAATTTTTGTTTTCGTTAAGAGTGATCATTTTGGTTAGGTAATCCACTTTTGCATTTGTTTTATAGATGTCGAACCTATTGGAATCATTTGTTGGATACGCCAATGGAGCAAGTTGTAGTACATGGAGCCTATCTTCTGCAGCTTGGGCCTTCTTTGATCCAAGTGGCAAGTTAGTGAGTTTCAAAGGGGTATGTATTGGTCGGTCGACAAACAACATCGCTGAATATAGCATGTTGATGGAACTCCTCTCTGATGCCATCGTTCATGGCATATGCCGACTTGTCGTCAGGCTAGACTCACAACTTGTCATTCTACAGCTTACTGGCATCTATTCTATTCAGAATCCAGCTATCTATAGCATGTTCATAAGGGTCAAGATTTTGGAAAGGAAGTTTGATTCTATTCAATATCAACATATTTCCAGAAGCTTAAACACATTAACTTATTCATTAGCAAATTATGTGTTAGATAGACATTTGCAACATTTATAAAAGAAAAGCATTTCATCAACATTTGCATTAGGATCATATAACTTAACCAAATTAAAGCTCCGAAAATCAAAAATATATATAACTATTTGTAGTTTGTACATAGTGTTCTATGTCCAAGACAAAATCGGTCATACGACCCAAAAACTCAAAAATTCAAGGAAGCACCCTAGACTAATGGTGCTAGTGATAACAAGTCACCACCTGTGCAATCATACGTAAGAGCCTAGTCCATCAGCTCGGCATGCCAGTGGTATGGCATTGTAATCTCAGAGGCAACTCATCGGTCCTCACATGATGAATACCAAGGGTGAGACCCTTGATGTAGTCCTGCAACACTGCAAGGGTCTCGGCTACATCTAGATCATGAAGGACAGCCCTCCCCATGACCTCTCCCATTGGAATGGCAGCTGCTACTCTCGGGCGCACTGCTGGTCGTGCTGGTCCGATATCTTCATGCACATGAGTTTTGATTAGTATTGATAATATAAAAGGAAAAATCACAAGAACATTATAAACTCAATAAATAGATATATGGTCAGATATTTTTACCTATGACACCCCACTGCTCGCCAACCGGCAACACCAAATCTGGGTCACCCCGGAAATCCATCCCGGTATATGGATACTCGACATAAACCATCTGTTGATGGTTGAACCACTCGAAGAAAGCATCAGAGAATGAAACTTGTGATTGACTAGCATGTCTGGCCATAAGGTCAACCCATCTCTGCATCTGTGGCTCAATCGATGGTGGTAGGCTAAGTGAAATGTACTATGGCTGCATCAGTGGGATCTTCTCCAAGGAGAAAGAGGTCAGAATAGAACCATAACCAAAGTTCTTTAATCTTCCATTTTCCACCTCAGAAAGCTATTCTTTTATCATTGGAAGTACTGCATCACACTAGTTGAATACCTTTGGTTCAAGGCATTCCAAGGCGTATTGCATATAGGACTTGTTGGCCAAGTGAAGTGCTGTGCTACCAGCCAATCTAGCAAAGGTGAATAATATAGTCCTCAAGGACCGGTCAGTGACATCTCGTATACTGATCTTACCATCTCTACTCAGCTGAGATCCATCTCTACAGTATCGGTGAATATAATCCCTCACAGATTCGTCCCCACAGGCGGAACCTAATAATGAGAGAGCGGCGCCACGCCTCGATAAGCCGGTCAAAATGTAGATGTCCTCAACAGTCAAAGGGATGGATTTACCTCTAATCTAGAACACTTGGTGGGTAGGATCCCATGCATCGAGGAAATATTGCAACAAGTTGATTTGTTGCCTCATGCTAGATATGTAGAAGAACTTGAGCAAGCCACAGTTCTGCAATGCAGTGACCGTACCTGAATCATGTAAGGCAACCATTTCCTCTTCTTTGTGCTCACCTTCACACCATGTAACGACCATCTTACTCCGATGAATCTTTGAAAAACAAATAAGAGAAGAATTAAGATCCTGATTTGGCAAAAAAAAGGCAAATTTTCCATGAAAAATAGTGCAAAAACTTTCCTCCTTGCGCCCATCGCACCCTTGCTGTGTACTGGGTGGGATGCATACTAACTGGCCAATGGCCAACCTAGTATGCATGGCACCTTTCGATGTATACTATGTGCGATGGGGATAGAACGAATTGTTCAAAGCCCAAAGGTTCACAAAAACAGGAAAACATGCTCAGAATTCAGAAAGGAAAGAATGCAATTGAAGAGCTCAGGTTTAGCTCCTACCTGGTCTAGACGACACCGAAAATCGTCCACATAATCTCCCAGAATCATCTGATGAAAATCAAGGGGGAAAACACCTCTAGAGCCCCAACAATCCTAAATTCAAATGAAATGGTAAAATGAGGGGTAAAAACCACTTTTAAGTTACTTTTCATGTAATTCGAGTAAAGTATTACTTTTTTAACTCATTTTTTAAGCATGTATTCCCATTTATAATCGGTTTGATGGTGCAATTGAAAATGTAGTACGACTGTCAAGAGAATATAGTGTTAACGGTGAATCAAATATCTTTGACTATTATCACGAGTAGTTTTACACAAAGTTCAAGCTCGTTAAAAAATAAACCTAGAAATGAGCATATGTTCCACCAGAGTTTAAGCTCATTAAAAAATGAACCCACCTTTGGTAAATAACCATTGCGATCACATAATTATCATCTTTTAAACCTTGGTTGTGTTCTTACCATCACCTCCACTCTTTTTTAGCCGATCATATGCCTCCATTTGATTGTTTACCCCTTTTGAGGAACAATTGCGATGAGTGATCCTATTAGCCACCTTCATTACACTGCCATGATTGAAAAAGTTCCAAACCTTATCTGGAACCAGCTGCTATCTAAAAACATCACTCGTTCCTCAAAAAACGAGTCTCCTTTAAGCTCTTTTCATCTGACTCATAAAATATGAAAAGACTGCCGAGCAATTGGCCTCTCTAGCTTGTTAAAGTGATTGGAAGTGCCATCCCTCCTCTAGATTTTAATATTTTTGGACTTGAGGGATCATTACAAAAAAAGATCGAGCGTTTGTCTTATTCGGCTCGTTAAAACTATCAAAAATTCATCCCTTTCGCATTGTATTATACTTTTTCGAACTTGAGGGATTATATTATGAAAAAGGAATATTGGAGTTTCCTTTCCGTCTCTTTTTAGACTCTCTAAAATTGAAAAGAATTGAGTTTTCATTGTCATTAAACTCATTAAAACAATAGTGAAAAACTTATCCATGCAGACAAGAGCGAGTTTCACTGTCGCTAGGCTCACTAAAACATAATGACGGGTTTGCCCAAAGGGAAAATTATAAAACATGCATATGTTATCCTCCTCAAGCTTGACAAAAATAAAGAGGTATTGGTCAGAAATGACTGGGGAAAAATTGGGAAGAAAACTTGAAGAAACTTTATTTGCAACAGGTCGCTCTTGAACATGACACTTTGACTCCATCACCATGATTGAGTTGGGTTGGGTTATTCCGTTCACCGGTCATATCACCATTCGTCCTCCATACCATCCATTTTTTGGGTTAACTCTACCAATCCATTTCAGTGGCACCGATATGTTCAAGAAAAGTCGCTCATAGAATTCACCAACCTATCTTATGTCTCATCCACTGCAATACCTTCATGCTTCATTCTTTCATGACCACCACCCTAAACCTTGTATCATCAAATCATTTTTGCCTCCACAAAATCATTTTCTCTGTTTCATGTCATAGATGTGGGATTCATTAAGTCCCTCCTATGATGGGTCACTTCTTGTCGACATCAGCTCATTATCCAAAAAGTCAACCTAGAAACAACCCTTTCAGTACTTTGAAGCTTGCATGCCTCAATGGCAAGTTTTTCACTTCCGACGATAGGTTTACATCAATGGCCTTCGACTGAAATATTTTGCAATGTTTTTGACATCGACTCATGTATTCACACCACATGAATTGTACTACAATACTGTTATAGACAATTTTGTGCCTTACAGCAACAAGCATGAATTGTCAATAATCCAAGGGATCCAAAGTTCCCTAAACATGATGTTCCTACCCGTAGAGGAACAAGGTCAGCAAACCAACAGCTCTCAGATCAGTTCTCCACCTGAAAACACTCAAAAACAAGCAATCCTGAAATCAAAGCAGGTGCTCCACTAGGTTTCTGTGCTGAAACACAACTGCTCCATGGTGTACCTGCATTGCAAAGTAGGTAGAACAAAGCCCACCTGCGTTGGGCGAGTTTGGACATGTGGCACAGTGTGTCATTGCTTTGGAATCTTCCAAAAATGACACTTGGATCAGGTATTTCGCATTGTGATGAGTCAAAGGCTTTGTTTCTCCAAGTGGAAGCAAGGTTCACCAAGTGGACTCAAGAACTGAAGATCAACTAAAGATTAACTGAAGAGAGAGAGGACACAAGGCAGCTACACATCAGTTGCAAGCTGACTCATCCTTTCTCAATTCATCTATATATTGAGCTCTCTCCTATGAGCTCAAGAGGCTGGAATTTTGTGCAAAGTAATGATATGCTGTTGGTTTCATTATTGAGTTATTGGGTGATTGTTTGAGAGAGGTGAAGAAGAGCAATTCTTTCTGCTGGGAGGTGTTGCTGGGTTGGAGCCTGCAATGGTTGTAATACTCTCAGAACCTTTATTTCTTCATTAATAAAAGCTATTGAGGTTCTTCTATGTGCTCTTGTTTCAATTATATATTGTGATGATTGCATGTTTGGTTTACACTAATCCATGAACCAGTTATGATTGCATGCCTCTTGTAGTTTCCTTCTTTGTTATTGTGCAGGATCTCATTGTAGCTGGGCGAGCAGAAGAACAAAGAGCTAGGAGCAAGCGGCCAAAGAGAAGAGTTTGGATTCAACATTAAGCGCAAGGCAACGGTTAGTGTTCTCTCCATTCTCTTTTGCTTTCATAAAGAAGTAAACCCTTAGTAGTTTGTTTTACAGTTGTTGCTAAGGAACTGTCACCCTTAGAGTGGGATAGGGTCATCCGAGTCGGATACTTTTCCCTACAACAAATTGGCGACTCCACTGGGGATCGTATCCGTTTGATTGTGTTTGTAGTATCTTTGCTATTCATTTCCTGAACAAAAGAGTACCAAATCGAAAAGCTTTTGACTATATCAAAAGCGAAGTAGAGGGGCTGCTACTCTTGCTCATTGTCTGAGCAGATTCATGATTTGAAGAGCTGATCTACAAAGATCCTTGTAAGCTCTTAGTGATAGCTTTGCACCTTCTAAATCATCCCTTTGAGTATGCTTGACTGAATGCTTCTGATTTGAGCAAAAACCGTGCATTTTTTAGAAAATTATGACCCGGAGACTGTGAAAACGCAACTCTCGTTTTCCAAAGCAGGTAGTACACAGGCTACCTGCTTTGCAACGCAGGTCCCGAACTAGCTACCTACGCTGAGAGCCAGTTTGACTGTGCAGAGCCTGCGTTGACCCAAATTTGCTTAGTGCATTTGGGGTTTCCTCCTTTCTCTTGCCTGTTTTCACTTAGTTTTGCTGCTAGGTGTCAGTCTTGTGCCTGTTTTGAAACCAATATTACTTGCCATCATTCTGCCTCTGTTAGATAATGAAATTTACTTGTTCTTTGTATTTCTTGCTCATTTACAATTTCCCATAACGAAAAGTAAACTAGTCATGCTTTTGACCTCTTAGATCTGAACCTGTGTTAGGCGTTTTGCTGGTCTAAAGAGTTAGCTTGTTTGCTGTCCATAGCTGATTAGTCATTTTACTTTCGTTAGTTTGGTTTGATTTCATGTATTTCTAGTGATTAAGCAAGTGAATCTTAAGGTGTCTTTTGATTTTGGACAAGCTTGTTTACTTTCGCTTTAAATCGAAATCAAAGTTATATAACCACTTTCTTTTTGTATCCATCCACATTAAGAAAGAGAAAAAAGAAAATACATGCATTGTGCATTTTGCATTTGACTGTGTGCTTGACGATTTAGGAAAATTTGCATTTTAGTGTGTGCTCTATGATCTGTGCGAAAAGATTTGCCTTTCTTTTCCCTCAGTAGTTAAGGTTTTCAAAGTTGAAAGATTGAAAAGTTTGCTTCTCATCTTAGACTGCATTCAGGAATTTGTTATATACATCTCGTGGTGATCCTTAAAGGCAAACTGATAAGCAAGATCAACATTAAAATAAATCCAATTTACATAACAACGCTTTGTAACATAACACAAACATCTAGAGGTCTAGGTAGAGACGTGTTCCGGCGTCGTTAAACATAGTGACTGTCGATCTCTACGAAGGTGGGTGATTCCTCCTGAGAGTCGGTGGCACTAATACGGACTTGTGCTCCCACGTACCGTCGCGTATATATTGGGAGACCCCTATAGGCAATTATCCTTTATCCATAGGAAGCCGTGTTGACCGCCCTACTGATCGCGATGCAGTGAACACAGCATTCACGAAGATCGACCACCCGTACCGTAAAACGTATTCTGTGGTTTCGCGAAAAGTTTGGCACACCCTCTGCCTAGAACTCCAGAGCAGTTTCTTTTGGCCTTTTTCAAACTCTATAACTGAAAAAGTCCATCCGAGCATTTGTCACTTCGGGCTCGTTAAAACATCGAAGGCGACTAGAGTCATCTTTAGCTTTTTCTCGACTCTTAAAACATGAAAAAGCAAGTTTGTGTCTAAAAGCGTCGTTAATAAAATTTATTTTAAGCGGAACAAAATCACCTGTTATTCCCACGTTGATCTTTCAGTTGAAAAGTATGGAGCCCACCAACCAAGGAGGCAACCTTGGCGGAAGTCCAAATCCCTTCTCCTCTAGGGGAGATGTTGGTGCGCCTCATATGGCAACATTGTCACTTCCAGGATTGACAATTGGCCTACCTGTATGGCTCTTTTCAACTAATGTAGTCCAGATCGCCACTAATCCTGAGCAGTCGAATCAACAGTCAGACCAGTCTAGGACTACCCACCAGCCTTCCACTTCTTACAATACTTCTTCTGATCCTTCATCTTCGCGAGGTAGAACTGGCAAAATTCAGCCTCCCAAGGAGAAGAAGGAAAGGAAGAAGAGAGAAAAGAAGCAGAAGGAGCCTATGGCGAAGGCGACTGGGGGCAAGCAAAAGACAGCTGACAAAAACCCACACACTGCACCGACCGGGCTTAAATCGCCATGTGTCATTTGCGAAGGGGCCCACTTCCATCGTGATTGTCCTTGTATTCCCCGGATACTAAGGGACTGGTCCCCAAGATTGCACAATCCGGTAGCATCAACCTCTGGCAGTCATGTTGATTGCAGTCCGTCAACTAGCGAGAGTGAAGGACGAAGAGGGAGACCAAGATCACCCTGTATATTGTGTGAAGGCGAGCATGCCATCCACAGATGTCCATTCTTAGATGAGGCAAAGAGAGTTTTGGAAGATCGTCCGGTTTCGCCGTTACGACTTCCTCCTGGATACCAAAAACTCGCGCCTAATCCCTCGATAGTTGAAAATCCAGCTGACCCGCCCAAGTGGTCAGCTGAAGTGTCGGTCATTGAGAATGAGCCTACTGAATCCAGACCAGACGAAAGTCTAAAGGTCGAAACGGCAGTTGACCCGGTTCTTCCTTCAGAGGTTTCATCACCCAATGACTCCGTCATTGAAGACCCATCTTCAAATGACACCCCCACTGAAGAGGATAAGGATGACACCGTCCATATTCTTTTCATTAACACAGACTCTGATGAGCATCAGGGCAATGCGCCCATTCCTTTATCGCAGGAAGGAACATCGTCAGGGTCGTATCCGGCCGTATATTCGGTCCCACCACCAAGCAACCTAGTTGTGTCCTTTGATTGGAATCAACTAGGCAGACCCCGGTTACCAGCCAGTATCCCATTCAGAATCATAGTCCAAATCTACAGAATGGTGATGGCCGGAACTATCATTGATGAAGGGGCATCTGTGAGTATCCTTTCCTCTGTTGCTTGGAAAGCACTGGGTTGCCCGACGCTTTTACCTGAGATGAGAAATCTATCAGGTTTTGATAAAGGAACCAGTCATCCGTTAGGGATTCTCCCCAATGTTCCAGTTACATTGAAAGGGAAGTCAGTTCGCATGAACATCATGGTCGTCCAGGGACCCTTGGCATATAACTTACTCCTTGGACGAGACTATATATATTGCATGGAGGCGATAGTGTCCTCGCTCTTTAGAGTCATGTGTTTTCCGCACGAAGGAAGAATGGTCCAGCTAGTAGACCAACTTTCATTTCCAGGATCACGCATTGCAAATAGTCAAATACCATCCCTTAACGGTTTATTCGCTCAAGGAATGCCACCGCCTCCGGTTCTACTTCCCGATGAATGCGAGTAATCAGGAAAGAAAGAACTGGGACCCAGGGGGCATGCACCCTGGCCTGTCTCGGGCAGAGAAAACCTTAGGTATAAAGTTAATTTCCACAGAAGAATGGACTAGTCCGTACCCCGTCCGGCAGTGGAAGAGAGGGTTGTTCTAGGATAAAATTCTTTTGTCAGAGTTATGTGAGCGAAGCGATCGCTCCCTTTGTCTAAAGAAGTGGGCTCTCCTAAGGAGGGGGTCTATTTGTGGCAGCAAGAAGCCACCATCTTTGAATGTCAAGCCTCACCCATTAAAACAAGCTGTTTTGAAGGATAAGTAGGGGCAGTCTTCAAAGAAAGAGATGAAATTGCTGCAACAAGTGGTCACCATCCTTAGCAACCTAATGATAGACATCGCCGAAAAGAGAGTTTAGTTTGCGGCAGCAAACAAAACCATTTTTCGGATAATAAGTAAGAGATGGCAGAATCTCGAAATTATACTTTATACCTGGGGGCATGCAAACCTTTTGGAGTGCAAGCACGGGACGACTATTTATTTTTTTAAATTTTTAGGTCCTCCCTTTAAACCTGTAGGTCTAACCCGTTAAACTCGTAGGATTAGCCGTTTCTGGCTTGCATAAAGAAAGGATGAAGGGCAAAAGTTAAAACCTGCCAAATTGGAGTAATTAGTGAGGTATCGCTCCTTAAATAAGATTACCTCACCTAAAAGCATTCCTTGTATTAAGACTGGTATAAATCGAGCAGTTTTAGCAGTGTTCATGCTCGTTAAAAAATAAACGCAAGAATCGAGCAGTTTTTGTGCAGAAGTTCATGCTCGTTAAAAAATAAACGTAAATTGTGAGCAATCTTTCCCTAGCAGTTCGAGCTCATCCAGAAAAAATGAACCGGTAAACAACCTCGAGAAATGTAACCTTTGAAAGCCATATTAAAAGCCCTTGGTCGTGTTTATATGCCCTCACCTCCATCTGTTCATTTGGCCAATTGTTCACCTCCATATGTTTGTTTACCCATTTTGAGGAACAGCTGCGAAGAGTGATTTCATTTAGCCATCCTTGTGACACTGCCGTGATTGGAGAATTCCAACCTGTACCTGGAATCTGCTGCTATCCCTGTTCATCACTCGTTCCTCAAAAGACGAGTCTTCTTTGAGCTCTTTTCACTGACTCGTAAAATATGAAAAGTTTGCCGAGTTTTGGCCTTCCAGCTCGTTAAAGCGACCGGAAAGCTATCCCTCCTCTAGATTTTAATCTTTTTGGACCTGAGGGATTATTGCACAAAAAGATCGAGCGCTTGTTTTGTTCGGCTCGTTAAAGCAACCGAAAATTCATCCCTTCTGTATTGTTTTATACTTTTTCGGACTTAAGGGATTAGATGACGAAAAAGGAATTTTGGAGTTAACTTTTCGTGCCTTTTCAGACTCTCTAAAAATGAAAAGGACCGAGTTTTCTTTGTCGTTAGACTCGTTAAAATGATTAAATAACGACAAACTTGTCTTTAGACGAGAACGAGTTTCCCTATCGCTAGGCTCGTTAAAACATAGCGATGGGCTTGCCCGAAGGGCAGGTTATAGAACAAGCATATGTTATCCTCCTCAAGCTTGACAAAAATAAAGAGGTACTGGTCAGCAATGACTGGGGAAAAATTGGGAGAACCTCACAGTATTAATGGTAGCAAGTCGCTCTTGAACATGACACTTTGTCCTCCGTCCGCATCGGGTTGGGTTGTTTCATTCACCGGTCGCGGAACCATGGTCCTCGCCACACCATCCACAATTGGGGTAATGCTACCAATCCATCACATCAGTGTCGTTATATGTTCAAGAGATGTGGTTCTGTAAAGAGTCAACCCTGTTCCGCCCACTGCCATACATTATCTTTCATCCACTTCATGACCGCCACCCTGAATCATACATCACAGTTTGTTTTCACCTCATCATAATCACTAGCTCCGTTCCGCGTCACTGATGTGGGATTCATTAAGGCCCTCCTTTGACGGATCGCTCCTTGTCGACATCAGCTCATTATCCAAGGAGTTGATCTAGGAACACCCCCCTCAGTACTTTGAAGCTTGCATGCCTCAATGGCAAGTTTCTCACTTCTGGCGACAGGTATACATCAATGACCTTCGACCAGAAGATTTTGCATGGTGGTCGACGCCAAGTCCTTTATTCCCACCATGTAGATTGTACTGCCGTACCTTGAGGGTCATCATCCTTATCGGTGATTCCTCTCACGCTTGTTAACGGTTTACATTATTGACCGGTAATCAAGCGATGTCTTTCCATGTTCGACTTCAAGAAATTCTCACATGGATCGACTTGTACATCGAGTGAAGATCGGAAGAGATTGAAGACCCCAGATCTAGTTTCATCCATCTGGGCTGCGATATATATTCAGGACATAAAGACATTTGATATGTACAGCATTGCAGCAGATGATCATCCTTTTCAAAGGATGATAAATTCGGCAGAGAATTATCAGTCTAGCATCAGACGATCGTCTGCTCTATGTACCAAAATGTATTTATAAAGCTGAGCATGGGAATGCCCGCCTCAGCTAGATCATGAAAAATGTATGAAAAATAATGTATTGTATTGTATCTTATTACAGGACACTTCTCAGCAGATCGAATGAACTTCAGATCCTCTCAATAAATCATTTCACCCGATAAACGACCTCATACTTTAGGGGGCATCTGTTATAGACAATTTTGTGCCTTACAGCAACAAGCATGAATTGTCAATAATCCAAGGGATCCAAAGTTCCCTAAACATGATGTTCCTACCCCTAGAGGAACAAGGTCAGCAAACCAACAGCTCTCAGATCAGTTCTCCACCTGAAAACACTCAAAAACAAGCAATCCTGAAATCAAAGCAGGTGCTCCACTGGGTTTCTGCGCTGAAACACAACTGCTCCATGGTGTACCTGCGTTGCAAAGCAGGTAGAACAAAGCCCACCTGCATTGGGCGAGTTTGGACATGTGGCACAGTGTGTCATTGCTTTGGAATCTTCCAAAAATGACACTTGGATCAGGTATTTCGCCTTGTGATGAGTCAAAGGCTTTGTTTCTCCAAGTGGAAGCAAGGTTCACCAAGTGGACTCAAGAACTGAAGATCAACTAAAGATTAACTGAAGAGAGAGAGGACACAAGGCAGCTACACATCAGTTGCAAGCTGACTCATCCTTTCTCAATTCATCTATATATTGAGCTCTCTCCTATGAGCTCAAGAGGCTGGAATTTTGTGCAAAGTAATGATATGCTGTTGGTTTCATTATTGAGTTATTGGGTGATTGTTTGAGAGAGGTGAAGAAGAGCAATTCTTTCTGCTGGGAGGTGTTGCTGGGTTGGAGCCTGCAATGGTTGTAATACTCTCAGAACCTTTATTTCTTCATTAATAAAAGCTATTGAGGTTCTTCTATGTGCTCTTGTTTCAATTATATATTGTGATGATTGCATGTTTGGTTTACACTAATCCATGAACCAGTTATGCTTGCATGCCTCTTGTAGTTTCCTTCTTTGTTATTGTGCAAGATCTCATTGTAGCTGGGCGAGCAGAAGAACAAAGAGCTAGGAGCAAGCGGCCAAAGAGAAGAGTTTGGATTCGACATTAAGCGCAAGGCAACGGTTAGTGTTCTCTCCATTCTCTTTTGCTTTCATAAAGAAGTAAACCCTTAGTAGTTTGTTTTACAGTTGTTGCTAAGGAACTGTCACCCTTAGAGTGGGATAGGGTCATCCGAGTCGGATACTTTTCCCTACAACAAATACCTTGAGGGTCATCATCATTATCGGTGATTCCTCTCACATCTATTAACAACTTACATCATTGGCTGGTAATCAGGCAATGTCTTTCCATGTTCGACATCAGAACATCTTTTCACATGGATCGACTTGTACTTCGGGTGAAGATTGAATGAGTTTTGAAGACCATAGATCTAGTTTCATCCATCCGGGCTGGGATATATTCAGGAAAATAAAGACATCAAATGTACATCATTGCTACATAGATAATCATCCAAGCCAAAGGATGATGGCTCTACCAGAATCATCAGTCTCTCACACAGACGGTTGTCTGTCCTATGTACATGAAAATGAATTTATAAAGTTGAGCATGGGAATGCCTGCCTCAACTAGATCATGAAAATATTATGAAGATAATGTATTGTATTGTATCTTATTACAGGTCACCTTCTAGTTTGAAAAACCTTGGATCCTCATGATAAAGCATTTCACCCAACATAAAAAAGATTTACGACCTCATGCTTTAGGGGGTAACTGTTATAGACATATTTGGGCACTACAACCCCAATCACATATTTCCATAAACAAGGGCTTCTAAGTCCCTAAAAGTGTTGTTTCATACCATAAAGGAGCAAGGTCAACTGATTACATCATCTCCCAGAATTTCTCCATGAAAAACTACTCAGAACTAGTCAAAACTAGACCATACAAACTGCTCAGTGCTAAGTGTTATAGACATTTTTGTGCCTTACAGTTATAAGCATGAAATGTCCATAATTCAAGGGATCCAAAGTCCCTAAAGATGTTGTTATAGCTCCTAAAGGAACAAGGTCAACCAATGACAGCTTCTCCCAGAAGTTCTCCACCAAAAACCACTCAGAAACAATCAATTCAGGATCAATTCAGAGGCTCCACTAGCTATCTGCGCTGAAATGCAGAGATTACACTGGCTAGGTGCACTGAAACGCAAGTAGAAGCACTACCAGGGTGCGCTGAGCAGGAAATGACAAATGGAAAGTTCATTCAACGAGGTGGAAAGACCCTAGAAGCTTCCAGAATCTTCCTCAATGACACTTGCCTCAATGAATTCGACTAGTGATGAGTAAGAGGTTCTCAACCTCCAAGTGGAAGCAAGAACTGACAGAGAGAAGCCACAAGTCAAAACATAAGCTGACTCATCCTCTCTTCTTACATCTATATATGGATCTCTCACCCAGAGGTTCAGGAGGCTGGAATTTTGTACTTTGCAGAGAATTGCTGTTGGTTTGAGATTGAGATTAGCATTGGGTGATTTATGCTTTGTTGGAGGAGAGGAAGGGATTCCTTTGCTGGGAGGTAGATGCTAGATTGGAACTCACTTGGTTGTATCTCCTCTTGGACTTTCTTATCTTATCAATAAACTATTTGAGTTTCTCCTACATGTTGTATACCAATGATGTTTTGTTATGCTTACATGTTTAGCTTAATCTGATCTTGAGCTTTTTATGAATGTATATTTGTATCTTTGTGTAGTTTCTCTCTCTTGTGATCTTGCAGGAATTCGGTGAAGCTAGGCCGATGAAGGAGCAAGAAGCTGGGAGCTACTGAAGAGAGGAGTGATTTGGATCAACAAACTAGCAGAAGATACATGTTAGTTAGATCCTCCTTCCTCACTTACATTTCATAAAGAAGAATACTCAAATAAGTTTACCTGTTTGTTGCTAAGGCACTATCACCTCTTAGAGTGGGATAGGGGCATTCTGAATTGGATACTTTTCCCAACAACAAATTGGCGACTCCGCTTGGGAGAGTATCTTGTTAGTTTATTTGTGTTTCTATTGTTGTTCTTCTCATAAACTCAGGAGTGTCGAATCAAAATGCATTTGCCATTTTCAAATGCAAAGTAGAGATCTACCACTCTAGTCCACTCACTGGGCATGTTTTTATGATCTGAACAAACTGATCCACAAGTGCTCTAACAACCTTTTGTGATAGATCTTAGTCCTCCTTTAAATCATCCTCCTAATTGTACCTAATTGATAGCTTTGATCCGGCCAAAAACTATAGATTTAACTGCAAACCGTAACCTAGAACCCAGAAACAACTCTGATTTCTGCTTCAGCGCAGACTCTGTGAAGAGGTTCTGCATTTCAACGCAGGTCCCGTGAAGGCTACCTACGCTGAATGTCAAATCTTCTGTGCTGAGGGTGCGCTGATCAGTCTTTGCCTTGTGCAGCTGTGGTTCCCTGCTTCCTTTTGCTCAGTTTCATCTCTGTTTTTGCAGCCTGTTATCAGTCAGTGTACCTATCTGAAACCCCTTTTCTTTGCCTCATTTCCGCCTCAGTTGTATAAAGAAACCGTATTTGTTCTTTGTGTATTTGTTACATCATTTGCAGTTTCCCATTACAAAAGTAAACTAGTCATACTGTCGCCCTTAGATCTAGACCTGTCGTAAGTGTCTTTTTGATCTTAGGAGTGAGTTTGTTTGCTGTTCACAGTTGATTGAGATTTTACTTTTGTCGTTTGGTTTGAATTTATGCATTTCTAGTGTCGAAACAAGTAAATCATAAAGTGTCGTAATCGTCTTTTTGATTTTGAAAAAGGAACTTGTTTATGTTTTCACTTGAAATCGAATTCAAATTTGTACAAAAACTTTCTTTTTAGGCATCAATATTAAGAAAGTGAAAACAAATACATGCATTTGTGCATTTGCATTTTGATAGTTTGCATGCTTTGATTTAGGGAAAAGTGCATTACAGTGTGCTCTATGCTCTTTGAGAAAAGTTTGTATCTTCCTTTTCCCCTTGTAGCTAGGATTTTCAATGTTGAAAACATATAAAAGCTTGCTTATCATCTTTAGACTGCATTTAAGAATTGTATCATACATCTCGTGGTGATCCAAAAAGGCAAACTTCTAAGAAAGATCAACATAAAATAAATTGAATGAACTTAACAACGCTTTGTAACTTAACGCACAACATAGAGGTCTAGGCTAGAGATGTGTTCCGGCGTCGTAAAACCTGGTGACTGTCGATCTCACTGATGGTTGGGTGATTCCTCCTAAGGGACGATAGCGCCAGTACGGATTGTGCTCCCACGTACCGTCGAGTATATATTGGGAGACCCCTATAGGCATAAAACCTTTATCCTTAGGAAGCCGTGTCGACCGCCCTACTGATCGCAATGCACTGAACACAGCATTCGGGAAGATTGACTGCCCGTAGCTTAAAAAGTATTCTGCGGTTTTTCGAAAAGTTTGGCACACCCTCTACCTAGAACTCCAGAGCAGTTCCTTTTGGCCTTTTTCAGACTCTATAATGGAAAAAGTCCATCCGAGCATTTTTCACTTCGGGTTCGTTAAAACATCGAAGGAGACTAGAGTCATCTTTAGCTTTTTCTCGACTCTTTAAAATTGAAAAAGCAAGTTGTGTCTAAAGCGTCGTTAAAATTTATTTTAAATGGAACAATCACCCCTTTTTCCTGCGTTGATCTTTAAGTTGAGAAAATGGAACCCACCAACCAAGGAATTCCCCTTGGTGGAAATCCTAGTCCCTTCTCCTCTTGGGGAGATGTTGGTGCGCCCCATATGGCCACATTGTCGCTTCCAGGACTGACAATTGGCTTGCCGGTCTGGCTCTTCTCAACCAATGTCGTTCAGAACACCACTATTCCTGAACAGTCGAATCAATAGTTAGACCAGTCCAGAGTTGACCACCAGCCTTCTACTTCCTCTAATTCTTCCTCTCCTCCTTCCTCTTCGCTTGACGGAACTGGTAAAACAAAAAACCAAGTTCCTAAGGAGAAGAAGGAAAAGAAGAAGAAGGAGCCAAAAGCGACTGGGGGCAAACAAGTGTTGTCTGACAAAAATCCACACACAACACTGACTAGGCCTAAATCGCCATGTGTCATATGCAAGGGAGACCACTTCCACAGAGATTGTCCCTGCATCCCTCGGATACTAAGGGACTGGTCTCCCCGTTTGCACAATCCGGTGGCATCAACCTCTGATAGCCATGTTGAATGCATACCATCAACTAGCGAGAGTGAAGTCCTTGGACAAAAAGGGAGAGCTAGATCTCCCTATAGACTGTGCGAAGGCAATCATGCCATCCACCATTGTCCCTTCTTAGAAGAAGCGAAAAGAGTTTTTGATGATCATTTGGTTTCACCGTTACGACTTCCTCCTGGATATAAAAAACTCTTGCTGAGTCCTTCGTTAGTTGAAAATCCAGTTGGCCCACTCAAGTGGTCAGCTGAAGCGCCGGTCATTGAAGATGAACCAGCTGAATCCATACCTGACGAAAGTCAAAAGGTCGAGGCGGCTGTTGACTCGGTCTTGCCTTCAGAGGATTTATCTTCGAATGATACAGTCACTGAAGAGAATAAAGATGACACCATCCAAATTCTCTTCATCAACACAGACTCCGACGAGCATGGGGGCACTCCCCCTATTCCTTTATCGCAGGAAGGAAGTCTGTCAGAGCGATACTCGGCCGTTTACTCGGTCCCACCACCAAGCAACCTAGTTGTCTCCTTCGACTGGAACCAACTAGGCAGACCCCGTTTTCCAGCAAGCATACCATTCAGAATTATCGTCCAAATATACAGAATGGTCATGGCTGGCACCATCATTGATGAAGGGGCATCTGTGAGTATCCTTTCCTCCACTACTTGGAAAGCGCTTGGTTCGCCAGTGCTTTTGCCTGAAATGAGAAATCTGACAGGCTTTGATAAAGGAACCAGTCGACCTTTAGGGATCCTCCGAAATGTGCCCATCACATTGAAAGGGAAGACCGTTCAAAGGAACGTGATGGTCGTTCAAGGACCCTTGGATTATAACCTACTCCTTGGATGAGACTATATATATTGCATGGGAGCCATCGTCTCCTCACTCTTTAGAGTAATGTGTTTTCCGCACGAAGGAAGAGTGGTCAAGCTCGTGGACCAGCTTTCATTTCCCGGATCACGCATCGCAAATAGTCATATACCTTCCTTAAATGGTCTCTTCACGCAATAAATGTCTCAACCCACGGTCCGTCCTCCCGATGAGCGCGAGTAATTCAGAAGGATATGACTGGAACCCAGGGGGCATGCGTCCTGGTCTGCTTCGGCAAGAAAACTTTGGGTATAAGGTAGGTTTCTGCGGCAGAATATGACTAGTCTGTACCCTGTCTGTCTTGGAAGAGGGGTTATTCTAGAATAAGATTCTTTTGTCCAAGTTATGTGAGTTGATAGAACTGAGTCAATCACCTTTGTCTATCTCGGTAGACATTTCTGAAGAAGTGTTTTATTTGAAAGATTAATAGAACAATCTTTGGGTGACCTGTAAGAGGTAGGCCTCTCTCGCTGAAATAAATGTTTTATCGGACTAAAGTAGGGGTAACCTTCAAACTTTGTTTTATACCTGGGGGCATGCAAACCTTTTTCAATGCAAGCAAGGGGCGGCTATTTATTTTTTAGATTTTTAGGTCCTCCCTTTAAACCTGTAGGTCTAACCCTTTAAACTCGTAGGATTAGTCGTTTCCGAACTTGCATAAAGAAAGGATTCCAGGAGCAAAGCTTTGTAAGGTGCAAGCTCCATAAAAAATGGGATCTTACATGAGACATTCTTACCATATGACTGGATAATCGAGCAGTTTTAGCACATAGTTCATGCTCGTTAAAAAATAAACATAATATTGAGCAGTTTTAGCACATAGTTCGTGCTCGTTAAAAAATAAACATAAGACTGAGCATTGTTTTTCCGCGTTTAAGCTCATTAAAAAATGAACTATCTCCCGGTAAATAACCACCGTGAATGTAACATTATCAGCCATTAAAGCCTTGGTCGTGTTTGCACCGTCACCTCCACTTTTCCATTGGCCGATCATTCACCTCCATATGATTGTTTACCCATTTTGAGGAACAGCTGCGAAGAGTGATTTCACTAGCCATCCTTGTGACACTCCCGTGATTGGAAAATTCCAACTCTTACCTGGAATCAACTGCTAACCCGTTTTATCACTCGTTCCTCAAAAGACGAGTCTTCTTTAAGCTCTTTTCATCTGACTCGTAAAATATGAAAAGATTGCCAAGTTTTGGCCTTCCAGCTCGTTAAAGCAACCGGAAGTGCTATCCCTCCTCTAGATTTTAATCTTTTTGGACCTGAGGGATTATTGTACAAAAAGATCGAGTGCTTGTTTTGTTCGGCTCATAAAAAATATCGAAAATTCATCCCTTTTGTATTGTTTTATACTTTTTCAGACTTAAGGGATTAGATGAAGAAAAAGGACTTTCGGAGTTGACTTTATGTACCTTTTTAGACTCTCTAAAAATGAAAAGGACCGAGTTATCTTTGTCGTTAGACTCGTTAAAAACATTAAATAGTGACAAACTTGTCTTTAGACGAGAACGAGTTTCACTATCGCTAGGCTCGTTAAAACATAGCGATGGGTTTGCCCGACGGGAAAATTATAGAACAAGCATATGTTATCCTCCTCAAGCTTGACAAAAATAAAGAGGTACTGGTCAGCAATGACTGGGGAAAAGATTGGGAAGAAACTCAAAGAACTTTATTGGTAGAAAGTCGCTCTTGAACATGACACTTCCGCTCCGTGCTTGAGTCGGGTTGGGTTGTTTCATTCACCGGTCACATCGCCATAGTCTCGCCATACCATCCACCTTTGGGGTAAATGCTACCAATCCATCACACAAGTGTCGCTGATATGTTCAAGAGAAGTCATCCAGAGAAGTCAACCGTGTCCCATCCACTACCATACATTATCCTTCATTCTTTCATGACCGCCACCCTGAACCATATATCATCAGATCGTTTTCACCTCCATCAAAATCATTTGCTCCGTTCCATGTCGATGATGTGGGATACATTAAGGCCCTCCTTTGATGGATCGCTTCTTGTCGACATCAACTCATTATCCAAGAAGTTGATCTAGGAACAACCCCTTCAGTACTTTGAAGCTTGCATGCCTCAATGGCAAGTTTCTCACTTCCGGCGACAGGTATACATCAATGACCTTCAACCGAAAGATTTTGCGTGGTGTTCGACGCCAAGTCCTTTATTCACACCACGTGAATTGTACTGCAGTACCTTGAGGGTCATTATCATTATTGGTGATTCCTCTCGCGCTTGTTAACGGTTTACCTCCTTGACCGGTAATCAAGCGATGTCTTTCCATGTTCGACTTCAGAACATCTCTCACATGGATCGACTTGTACTTAGAGTGAAGATCGAACGAGTTTGAAGACCCCGGATCTAGTTTCATCCATCCGGGATGCGATATATATTCAGGAAAAATAAAGACATTGACATGTACAACATTGCAGCACAGACAATCATCCTACCAAAGGATGATGATTTCAGCAGGATCATCAGTCTATCATCAGACAATTGTCTGTCCTATGTACACAAAAATGAATTTATAAAGATGAGCATGGGAATGCCCGCCTCAGCTAGATCATGAAAACAATATGAAAAATAATGTATTGTATTGTATCTTATTACAGGTCTCCTCCCAGCATTGAATGAACTTCGGATCCTCCTAATAAAGAATTTCACCTGATAAACGACCTCATAATTTAGGGGGCAACTGTTATAGACATTTTTGTGCCTTACAGCTATAAGCATGAAATGTCCATAATTCAAGGGATCCAAAGTCCCTAAAGATGTTGTTACAGCTCCTAAAGGAACAAGGTCAACCAATGACAGCTTCTCCCAGAAGTTCTCCACCAAAAACCACTCAGAAATAGTCAATTCAGGATAAATTCAGAGGCTCCACTAGCTGTCTGTGCTGAAATGCAGAGATTACACTGGCTAGGTGCACTGCAACGCAGGTAGAAGCACTACCAGGGTGCGCTGAGAGGGAAATGACAAATGGCAAGTTCATTCAACAAGGTGGAAAGACCCTGGAAACTTCCAGAATCTTCCTCAATGACACTTGCCTCAATGAATTCGACTAGTGATGAGTAAGAGGTTCTCAACCTCCAAGTGGAAGCAAGAACTGACAAAGAGAAGCCACAAGTCAAAACATAAGCTGACTCATCCTCTCTACTTACATCTATATATGGATCTCTCACCCAGAGGTTCAGGAGGCTGGAATTTTGTACTTTGCAGAGAATTGCTGTTGGTTTGAGATTGAGATTAGCATTGGGTGATTTATGATTTGTTGGAGGAGAGGAAGGCATTCCTTTGCTGGGAGGTAGATGCTGGATCGGAACTCACTTGGTTGTATCTCCTCTTGGACTTTCTTATCTTATCAATAAACTATTTGAGTTTCTCCTACATGTTGTATACCAATGATGTTTTGTTATGCTTACATGTTTAGCTTAATCTGATCTTGAGCTTTTTATGAATGTATATCTGTATCTTTGTGTAGTTTCTCTCTCTTGTGATCTTGCAGGAATTCGATGAAGCTGGGCCGATGAGGGAGCAAGAAGCTGGGAGCTACTGAAGAGAGGAGTGATTTGGATCGACAAACTAGCGGAAGATACAGGTTAGTTAGATCCTCCTTCCTCACTTACATTTCATAAAGAACAATACTCAAATACGTTTACCTGTTTGTTGCTAAGGCACTATCACCTCTTAGAGTGGGATAGGGGCATTCCGAATTGGATACTTTTCCCAAAAACACTAAGGGTGTGATGCATCTCACCTACCACATGCAAAAAGTGTGATGCATACTCGAAAGCCCTTCTATAGGGTGTGATGAGCTAGAGCAGACAAATGGCAGAGGCAGTTGGCTAAGTGGAAACCCAAAGAATCTTCTAGAAACTGCCCATTTGACACTTTCCTCTATGAATTCGACCAAGGATGAGTAAGAGGTCATGAAATCTCCAAGTTGAACCAAGAACTATCAGAGAGATGACACTAATCAAAATCCCAGAAGTTGACTCACCCACCTGCAAACATCTATATATGGATCCCTCATCCTAGAGATCCAAGGCTAGAATTTTGTATTTTGTAAGGAAGTTCTGTTGTTTTCTTTGTGCAACATTATTGTGACTCCCTAGACTCCTATATATAGAAAGGAGGTTTTCTCATTTGTATCATCCAAGAAATGTTCATTTATGTAATGTAAAGGAGGTTGCCCCCTCGAAGAGGCCGAATTCTAAGGCATTGATCTATCTTTTCTATCTTTTCTTGAGCTGGTTTCATAACATTTGGTATCAGAGCTTTGGATTCTAGGGTTTCGCTGCTCCAAACAGGTCATCGTGGCATTTTCACTATAACTTTTTTTCTATGACGTTTCAGAACTCGAACAAAAAACCCATTTGAGAAGACATCGCGTTGAACCTTCAAACCAAATTTTGAGCTTTTCGCGCGATATTTGTGGAGATATGATCTGAGAAATTTGGTCTTTTTGGAGACTCCTGAATTACATTCAAAACAGGTGATCTGGGGAAAATAGTCATAACTTTCTCTCTGGGATTGGATTGAAATTTTGTAAGAAGGTACAGAAAGAGGACAGACTTTATTTTCTTGTGTGTGTGTTTTAGATTCAAAGGTTGAAACAATGACTCGTGGCACATCGTACAAGTTCGCTCTACTGAACCAGTCTAGAAACAGGTCACTGTGGGAGGTTTCACATAACTCTTCCTTGGAGAATCCAATTTGGCTCAGACTTGTGGAATTGGAAAGAGGACGCAGAAGGATACTATAGGTATCAATTTCAGAATTGGATGATCTGAAATTACAGAGATACATCAGATTCAATATTAGGTTTCTATAAAGTGAAAAAAGGTGTGTAGTTTTTTTTTTAATTTTTGTGTAAGCTTGGTTTAACGGAATTCAAAGGGCATAGTAAATCATTATTATATGTAACTGATGCCCCGAGGAAATAAAATGCAAACACCTAGTAAGGAACCTGAAAGCTCTAGCATGACCCATGAAGAAGAGGAAGAAATGCTACATGATATATCAAAATTACAAGAACAAGTGCAACAAATGTCACGCTCACAAAAGCTAACAGAAGCTAAGATAAGTGGCGTGGAATCTAAGATAAATGGCGTGGAATCTAAGATAAATGGTGTGGAATCTAAGATAAAGGGCATGGAAGCTAATATGGATGATTCGAAGACAGATTTGAAGAGAGACATGGCAGATTTGAAGATAGATATGAAGACAGACATGGAAGAATTGAAGAAGTTGCTACAAGAAAGGGTCACTAATGGTGAAAAGGTAGTAAAGGAAACTCATGATGAGAAAAAAAGAAATGTTAATCATGATTCCATAGACGCTAATTTTGGATCGAAGTATCACCATATTCCAAAAATCGATATGAGGAAGTTTGATGGCAAGGATCCCGCCACATGGATATTACAGATGGAGCAATTCTTCGATCTCAATAATGTGCAAAACACACAAAAGGTACGTATGGCAACTGTATATTTGGAACCAAATCAGTTTGTATGGTATCAATGGTTTTTCTCTCGTAAACAATTTATCACTTGGGCAATTTTTACGAAAGAATTGATAGCACATTATGAAGATACAAAAAGCAACACTTTTTTTAGCCAATTGATAAGTCTCAAACAAAAGGGTTCAGTAATGGAGCACATTGAGGAGTTCCAAAAATTGAACATAAGGGTAAAAGATATTCCAGAGGAGCATAGGATTGATGTGTTCGAAAGGTCTTTAAAGGATAATATCCAACATGATGTTCGCCTTTGGGAACCTGATTCATTAGAGAAGGCATTCAGGTTAGCAAGAAAAATGGAAAGCAAAATTATGGCAACCGGGAAGCATACCACTCACAACTATAAAGACGGAAGTGTTGTTGCCCCTAGTCTTCCACAACCTATAAGGTTGACACCATAACAATTGGAAGAAAAAAGAGAAAAAGGGCTTTGTTACAGTTGTGATAGCAAATACACTAAAGGTCATAAGTGTGCTGAGAAGAAATTATTCTACATAGATTGTGAAGAGGAAGAAGAAAAGGAGCAAGAAAGGTCAAAAGAAGAAGATATACTTCAGGAACAAAGCCTAGATGAAGAACAAATAAATCCGACCATATCTTGTAATGCATTGGCGGGAATTACCACTCCTCAAACCATCAAGATAGAAGGACAAATCAAGAAGAAAAAGGTAATAGTGTTGATTGATTCAGGAAGCACCCACAATTTTATTCATTGTAGGGTAGCAAAAGAATTGAATTGCTTCCTATATCCAACACCAGAGTGTCAAGTGATGATTTCAAATGGAGGAACAATAAATTGCTCTAGAAAGTGCGATAATATCAAGCTATCCATGGGAGAATATGTATTGACTAGCCCAATGCTTTCCATTCCAATGGGAGGTGCGGATGTTGTACTAGGAGTCCAATGGCTACAATCCTTGGCTGCAATAGCTTTTAATTTTCAAGAACTTTTCATCACATTTTCTACGGAAGGAAAGGAAGTTGAATTAAGGGGTATTACAGGGAAACCAGGAAAGATAATTAGCTCTCATGGTATGACAAAGCTTCTAAAAAAGCAGCAAAGAGGTGTAATTGCACAATTATGCTCGCTAGATGTTTCCACATTGGAATCATCTATTTCTCCATATCTCCAAAACGTCTTGGACAATCATTCCAAGGTATTTGAGACTCCCAAGGGTCTCCCACCTATGCGTGATCATGATCATGCTATTCATCTGATTCCAGGAAGTGTTCCTCCAAACATCAGGCCGTACAGATATCCCTATGTCCAAAAAAGTGAAATTGAACGTATGGTTGCAGAAATTCTAGAGGCTGGTATAATTCAACCGAGTCAAAGTTCTTTCTCAGCTACAGTAGTATTGGTGCACAAGAACGATGGATCATGGCACATGTGTCCGGATTATAGGGAGCTCAACAAGCTCACTCTTAAAGATAAGTTCCCCATTCCTGTTATTGACGAATTACTCGATGAATTGCATGGATCAATTTACTTCACCAAGTTGGATCTTCGTTTGGGATATCATCAAATCAGAATGAAGGTTGAAGACATTCCGAAAACGGCATTTAGAACTCATGAGGGTCATTATGAATTTTTGGTCATGCCTTTTGGCCTTACCAATGCACCTTCAAGATTTCAAGGTTTGATGAATTCAATTTTCAAACCATTCCTTAGAAAATTTGTGTTAGTATTTTTTGATGATATACTAATCTACAACAAGTCTTGGAAGGATCATGTTGAACATGTTGAAAGGGTGCTACAACTATTGGAGGAGAAACAATTATATGCAAAAAGATCCAAATGTTTCTTTGGAGTCTAGGAGGTGGAATATTTGGGTCATATTGTATCTCATGAAGGAGTTAAGGTAGACCCTAGCAAAATTAAAGCCATTAAGGAATGGAAAATCCCCACATCCATAAAGCATCTGCAAGGATTTCTTCGGTTGACAGGGTATTATCGCAAGTTTGTTAAGAATTATGGGAGAATAGCAGCACCTCTAACAACATTATTGAAGAAAGATTCATTTTCATGGACTCCGGAAGCAACAAAGGCCTTTGAACATCTTAAAGAGGCAATGTGCCAAGAACCGGTCTTAGCTACACCAGACTTCACAAAAACCTTTATTGTGGAATGTGATGCTTCAGGAAATGGAATTGGTGTTGTTCTAATGCAAGATGAAAGACCCATTTCTTTTGAAAGTCGTCCAATCAAGGGAAAGTTTTTAAGCAAAGCTATTTATGAGAAGGAAATGTTGGCAATACTCCATGCACTTAAGAAATGGCGACCCTACCTAATGGGAAGACACTTCAAGGTAAAAACGGATCATGATAGCCTTAAATACTTTTTAGAAGAAGGATTATCCTCTGAAGAGCAACAAAAGTGGGTCACAAAGATGTTGGGTTATGACTTTGAAATCATCTACAGAAAAGGGAAGCAAAATGTGGTGGTAGATGCACTCTCAAGAAAGGATGAGGATGTGGAAGCATTGTTGTGTGCCATTTCTATTATCCAACCAGATTTGATAAACGAAGCAAGGGAGTAATGGAATAATGACGAAGAAGTGTGGGCACTTATTCGAAAGCTACAACAAGATTCTGGTACTTTAGATACATTTAGCTGGAAAAATGATTCGTTATGGTACAAAGATCACTTATACCTCTGTAAGAATTCCCAGCTAAAACAAAAGATTCTTATGGAATTGAACACTTCTCCCTTAGGAGGGCACTCAGGATTTTTAAAAACTTACCACAGGGTTAAGAAGGAATTTTTTTGGGATGGCCTTAAATCAGTTATTCAAAAGTTTGTGGCGGAATGTTTGGTTTGCCAGCAAAATAAAGTTGAAACAATTAAGACACCGGGTCTATTACAACCTTTATCCATTCCAAGCCAACGTTGGGAGGAGGTTTCAATGGATTTTATCATAGGTTTACCCAAGTCTGAGGGAAAGAGTGTCATCATGGTTGTAGTTGACAGACCTACCAAGTATGTACACTTTTGTGCATTATCACATCCACTTAAAGCCACTACAGTTTCTACTGCATTTATGGAAACAGTTCAAAAGCTACATGGAAACCCAAAGATTATTGTAAGTGACAGAGATCCCATTTTCACTGGAAATTTTTGGGCAGAATTATTTTCTTGTCTTGGTACTCAGCTGGCTCATAGCTCATCTTATCATCCTCAATCTAATGGGAAAACTGAGATAGTAAACAAATGTTTGGAAGGATATCTTCGTTGCTTTGTATCTGATAAATAGACACAATGGGTCAAATGGTTGCCTCTGGCTGAATGGTGGTATAACACTTCCTTCCATACAACAACAAAAATGACCCCATTTATGGCAATTTATGGGCATCAACCACCATCCGTCACATCATATTTAAGAGAAAATTCTAAGGTTCAGGCAGTGGAACATCACATCGAATAGCAACAACAAGTCCTCCAACTCTTAAAGGATAACCTCATGTTGGCACAAAATAGAATGGAACAACAGGCAGATCAACATCGCAGTGAAAGAAGTTTTGATGTAGGTGATTGGGTATTCCTACGGCTACAACCATATAATAAAATGTCCCTAAAGCAAGCTAAGAAGGATAATAAATTATCACCAAAGTATTATGGTCCGTACAAGGTGTTGCAAAAGGTTGGTACTATGGCATACAAATTGGAGCTTCCTGCAGCTTCTCGATTGCACACAGTTTTCCATGTTTCATGTTTAAAGAAGGTTATAGGTGACAAGATCCCAATTCAAACAATATTGCCAGAACTTGACGAGGAAGGAAAAATTATATTGGAACCGGAAGCAGTCACAGAAACAAGAACTCGACAACTACGAAATCAATCAATTTCAGAGTATCTTATCAAGTGGAAGAACTTATCCGCTGAAGATTCCACATGGGAGGATGAGAATTTTATGCAGAAGTATCCAGAACTACTCAAGCGTTGAGGACAACACTTTTTTGAAGGAGAGGGGCATGTTGGGTCCCTATAATACTAGTGATTACCCCATTACTATTGTAGTTATACCCCTTATTTATATTGTTGTGCCCCTATTACCCCCATATTGTTATTTCTGTGCCCCATAGAATCCCTCTATTGTTATTTTCATGGCTTTATATTATTATTGTTAGGTCGGCTGGATTATATTGTGACTCCCTAAACTCCTATATATAGAAAGGAGGTTTTGTCATTTGTATCATCCAAGAAATGTTCATTTATGTAATGTAAAGGAGGTTGCCCCCTCGAAGAGGCTGAATTCTAAGGCGTTGATCTATCTTTTCTATAACAAACATTGTATTTTTGGGTGGTCTAAGCTTTTCATGAGGTGAAGAGGGCTTTCATGCTGAGAGGATGGCGTTGGGTCAGACCAATGGGTTGTAATCCTCTCTTCTACTACTTCTATCAATAAAGCTATTTGAGTTTTCCTCCATATGCTTGTGTATCTATAAATCTTGTATTGATATATGCATTTGTATGGTTAATATACATCTTATCCTATATTTTTTATGGTTATAGATCTCTATGCTTTGAAGGTATTATGCTGCTTTGACTCTACAGGTGTTATTTGAAGTGGGACAAGTAAGAAAGGAGTGGCGAAGTTCTGTCAAAGGAGAGAGGAAACAGGCAAGGAGCCAAGTGAAAGACTGAGGTTGGTACTCTATGCTTCTCTCTCATATATCTCTCATAAAGGAAAACAAAAGTAACTATAGTTTGTTTGTTTCTAAGATAGCTACCCATCTTAGTGGGACTAGTAGCTCTGAATGGACACTAGTTTTCTCGATAACAGTGCGTGAACTCTAAGTCATTAAAGGTCTTATGCATGAATTAAATTTAATCATCTACTTTGTCTCATTTCCTCGAACTCTCCTTCTATAGCATCCAATAGTATCCTGATGCACATAAAAGGAGATAAATAACCAGTCAAGTCTATCCACCCCACTGAATCATGTAAATTATAAAAAAATTGGCCTTTTTAGCATGTGAGTTTGCATGTGATGCCTTTGTTAGTGAAAATGGTTGCTTTTTCAATATACCAAATGTTCTATCTCCACTTTAAGCATTCTAGTATTATACCTTCCCCTTCATCTCCCATTCTTCATCCTCCACTGCTTAGTGTCTCCCCTCGGATTCACTTCACTTCTTTGACCAAATCTTGAAATAAAATTGTGTTTTTATTTTTGACGGGGCTTCTGAAAAAAACACATGTTCATTCAATTTATATTATCTTTGAATCCATTATAATAGATAAAAAGGTCACTGTGATATTGAATATAGTGGAATAGAGCGGCCATGGATTTTAGTGGTATTGAGGACATGAAAACAAAAGCAAACATCTCCATGAATGATATTCATAAAATTCCTTGTTAGAGAGAAGACCTTTAAAACATTACCTTTCTCACTTCAAAAAGAAGTAGCTAATTTGAAGTAAATTAGAAACATTCAAAAACCTACGATAACTCTGATGGAAAACAACCTAATTATTTTGTATAATTTCTAAATTTCTAAATATAGAATAGAAAATTAGGTTCGGTCTTAGGGATCCAATATTTCCACATGAAAACCTTTTTTTGAGTGAAAACAAAATTAGTTTCTATCCCAGATTTAGAACCAATAATTCTTAGGGATCTAATCTTTCCATGTGTAAACCTTTTTTTGAGTGAAAAAAAAAGTTACTTGGTAGATTCATACTTAAAATAAATTTAGGCTCACTCCTATGCTATAAAAAGGATCTGCCAACTAAAAATGAGATTAAAGATAAAAAGCTAAGTGTCAGGATTAAAAAACTAAAGAATAATGCAAATTATGTTAATGTGCAAACCTCTTTGGCCACTAACACGAACAGAAAATGCTGAAATAGGAGATATCAATGGTCTTTTCGTTGGATTCAACACCATACCAACTCAACAAGAAATGGTATGGATTCATGGGGCCATTGAAAATGATTTGAAATGAGTGAATTCCTCCATGAAGCTACCCTCCAAGATTCTCCCAGCGAGCCATCCCTTGATGCAGGTAATATCTCTTGCTTTTTCTGCCTATTTTCTCAACTACATGCACTCAAGACAACATATTAAGAGGGGAAGAAAAATAATGATAGTTACCGATGGTCCAGAAAACTCAACCAAGGTTCCATATCTTTGATGAACCATAGCTTCCACATGGAAAAAGGTTGGGACTGTATCTCAAATCAGGTTAATGAAATTCAACAACACAGAAGGCTTTCTTTCTTCTCATTTCCTTCAACAAGCATGTTTTCCAGTCTAATGATAATTGGGTGAAATGTTTTGTTCCCTAGAATGACATGTTTGTCACATCTTCAAAAATATCTTCTTTGAAGAAAATTAAGACAACAAAAGTTAAAATTAATGGAAACATAAATAAAATTATGACATTTTCTAATGACTTTGGGATCCATTGGATCATGGAGTAGGGTTTACTGGAGATGAAATACAAAAGCAAGTTCAAGTCATCTATTGAATGTATTGAAAACAAGTATCGTCTTAACTCTTTAGCAAACAATGACGACTTTAAGGAGTTTAATGAGGCAAAAGTCATTGTTGTAGTTAAGAAATATTCTATAATGATCAAGAAAAAAAGGTTCTATGAGCAACGCTTACTACATGGGTGATTTACCCGAGGTTCCAATAGCTCAAGATATCTATGACAAATTAACCAGGAAGGAAATATTGTTTCAATCTATGAGAAGAATGCCTTCTTATGAAGATAGTGAAGAGGTCGAAAAAGGCCAACTCTTGGAATGTGGAATCAATGTGTGGCTTAGGAAGTGCCAATATCAGTCCAAATTTTAAATGAGAGTAGTACTAAAGAAACTGTACAAGATGGGTTGTGGAACATGACTGATATGCCACATTATGTACAATCTTGAGAGGCTCAACTTGACATCAACAATGCTATTCAAAAGAGATATTCTCTATGGATATAATAAAATTTCTTGATTGGCTTATATAGGTGGCTGCATGGAACACATTGTGAAGCCTTTGGGAAAATTCTTGGTGTTAGAATCAAATAGAATAAGATAAGGCAATTGTATTTGTTTATAACTAATCATAAAAAATTAGGTCAATGGGACTAAGAGAGGATATCAAATTTAATTAAAAAATGGTACTCTGAAAGAAACTCCCAAATCAATGCTACCAAAAAGTAGATAAATACAAGGATCAATTCCCTAGCTAAAATAAACTTTAAGATAAGATAGGAATACAAGAGAAATGCTAAAAACTAAATTTGGACGAATGGGTGAAATACAATAGAGATTATTTCCAGGGATGCTGAAGCTAGAAGTTGATGCCAAATTAATAGATTGAGAGGAAGGCTCCTCATTGGAGTCATCAATTATTGTAAAAGGGTTGATGTACTAGAAAACAATGTCCTTAGGGAAGTGATTGCACAATACTATCAGGAACACAAGAGCAAGGAAGCACAACTCTCATAACATCCAAGGGGGTGGGGAAGAAGAAAAAGGTGGCACATTTTTGAGTTTGTCTTGGTCAACATATAGAAGCCACTTCTTCCTATCACTTAAATATGAAAAAATCTGAAGACTTGTGACACAATAAGTATACCATGCTAAGAGGATAAATGGTGAAAATAGGTTGGATGATTGTAAAAGTGAGCCCAAGGACAAATTTATACCTTCTACAATTCCTTTTCACAATTATTTTAATGATGTAATGAATCAACAATATTTGATTATGAAAACAAAATTAAATTCTTGGAATGTTAGAAGTTTGGCGCATACAAGAAAGAAATATGCAATATTAGAGGCAAGATTGTTCAAGATAGAAAGGCAAACATTATAATCTATAGGAAGTAAAATCTCAAAGCTTTGATGGAGTTTGTTTCGTAAGGTAAATGATGGTCCACTTGTTACACAAAAATATCGTCACCATGATTATTTGCAGTCAGTATGGGTCTATCATCACTTGTACTGTCCTCCTAAGCAAGTCTAGGACCTCAGCTCTTCAAATCAAGCTTTGGAAGTGGGAGAAAGACATTAAAAATCAATGTAACTCTCGTTCCGCACTTTCTCACATGGTCACCTGTGGTCCCGCACCTTCTGTGTACAAAAGCTGCGTACCTACCCGCTCTGTTCCTAACGGTGTAGGTGCGGACCCCTGTGAAAGTCAAAAGGCGCAATTTTTATCTTAAAAAACTCACTTTGGGTTAATTCTAGAGTTTTCTAGAAGGAATTTTGACATGGATTGTTCACACTGAGGTGGTTCATGCATCCCAAAAGAGAAGGAGCTAATCCCTTGACTAAAGGAGCTATCCCTTTGAAGAAGAACTTTACAACCTTTGCCTTGAATGCTGTACAAGCTCCTCCCAGGGTCCAACAAGGTGTCTCCTCTACTTTGACAAGTTTCATTCACTCTCCAATGGAACCAAGAGGTATGTGATCTTTCCTCTCAAGCTCAACCAAAGAGTCTTAATTTCACCAGCATTTACCCTCAAAATGTTCAGCTTCCAACCCCCCTAGTCCTCACCCCAATGCCTGTATTTATAGTGCAATGGAGGGAAGTTACTAGGTCCTCCTTCAAAGGGATAGCTCCTTTAGTCAAGGGATTAGCTCCTTCTCTTTTGGGATGCATGAACCACTTCAGAGCGAACAATCCACGTCAAAATTCCTTCTAGAAAACTCTAGAATTAACCCAAAGTGAGTTTTTTAAGATACAAATTGCGCCTTTTGACTTTCACAGGGGTCTGCACCTGCACCGTTAGGAGCTGAGTGGGTAGGTACGTAGCTTTTGTACAGAGAAGGTGCGGGACCGCAGGTGACCATGAGAGAAAGTGTGGAACCAGAGTTACATTGATTTTTAATGTCTTTCTCCCACTTCCAAAGCTTGATTTGAAGTGCTGAAGTCCTAGAATTGCTTAGGAGGACAGTACAAGTGATGATAGACCCATACTGACTGCAAATAATCATGGTGACGATATTTTTGTCTAACAGATTGCCCCCTAAAGTGCGAAGTCTGTAGTAGATGAGGGTTTCATTTGTCATATAGGAAGAGTGAAGTACTTTATCATTTCGAGGATTATCTTGTGGAGAGCCCGGTCGAAACCTGTAAAAACATTCAATGCAAGATATATATATGAGATCATATCATCGCTGAGGTAGGCATTCCCATACTCAGATCAAAACTAACTAGAAACCTATCTATTGCTCTGATATAGGAATGATCTTGTAAAACATCATAAGTATAGACTCTTGTGAACACAGTATGGACGTAACCATCTTTTATGAATAGTCCACAACATAATGAATACAAAATTCCTCGCAGCCTGGATGGTGGAAACTAGATCTAGGGTCTTCATTTCTACTTCCCGAAATAGTACGATTCTATCCATGCGAATAAATGTGTTGATGTCGAACATGGTAGAAACCCCTTGATTACCAGTCAATGATGTAAACTGTTAACAAGTGTGAGAGAAACCACCAGTGATGTCAATGGCTCTCAAAGTATCCAGTACAATCCATGAGATGTTAGTAAACGTGTTGATGTCGAACATATCACGGAATCCTTTGATCGAAAGTCAATGATGTAAACTACCGTTAAAGGTGAGAAACCTGCCATTGAGGCATGCAGATCTCAAGGTACTGACGATTTCTGGATCATCTTTCTAGATAATGAGCTGATGTCGATAGAAAGCGATCCGTTGTAGGCAAGCCCACAACATGAAATCATAGATCAAGTTCAAGAAATTTAGTTGCAAGGACTGACTCAGGGATGGTCAAGATGAATGACAGATATTTTGCAGATGAATGGCTTATTGGCAGTGACCTCTTGAACACATAACGACACGACAGATGGCTTGGTGACAATTGACCCAAAGTTAATACCCAGAAACCGGCTGAAGACTTTCAATGTGTTTTGATCAACTGTTAGGCAAAGGATTTCCCAACCTAAGTGAATAAAAGTGTCGTGTTCAAGAGTTGTTACAAAGTATGCCATTCATCTGCAAAATATATGTCATCCATCTTGACCATCCCTGAGTCAGTCCTTGCAACTAAATTTCTTCAACTTGATCTATGATTTCATGTTGTGGGCTTGCCTACGACGGATCGCCTTCTATCGACATCATCTCATTATCTAGAAAGATGATCTAGAAATCGTTAGTACCTTGAGATCTGCATGCCTCAATGGCAGGTTTCTCGCCTTTGACGACAGTTTACATCATTGACTTTCGATCAAAGGATTCCGTGATATGTTCGACATCAACACATTTAATCACATCTCATGGATTTTACTGGGCACTTTGAGAGCCATTGAAATCACTGGTGGTTTCTCTCACACTTGTTAACAGTTTACATCATTGACTGGTAACCAAGTGGTTTCTACCATGTTCGACATCAACACATTTATTCGCATGGATAGAATCGTACTATTTTGGGAAGTAGAAATGAAGACCCTGGATCTAGTTTCCACCATCCAGGCTGCGAGGAATTTTGTATTCATTATGTTGTGGACTATTCATAAAAGATGGTTACGTCCATACTATGTTCACACGAGTCTATACTTATGATGTTTTACAATATCATTCCTATATCAGAGCAGTAGATAGGTTTCTAGTTAGTTTTGATCTGAGTATGGGAATGCCTACCTCGGTGATGATATGATCTCATATATATATCTTGCATTGAATGTTTTTACAGGTTCCGACCGGGCTCTCCACAAGATAATCCTCGAAATGATAAAGTACTTCACTCTTCCTATATGATAAATGAAATACTCATCTACTACAGACTTTGCACTTTAGGGGGAAATCTGTTACACAAAAATATCGTCACCATGATTATTTGCAGTTAGTATGCATCTATCATCACTTGTACTGTCCTCCTAAGCAAGTCTAGGACCTCAGCTCTTCAAATCAAGCTTTGGAAGTGGGAGAAAGACATTAAAAATCAATGTAACTCTGGTTCCGCACTTTCTCTCATGGTCACCTGTGGTCCCACACCTTCTGTGTACAAAAGCTACGTACCTACCCGCTCTGTTCCTAACGGTGCAGGTGCGGACCCCTGTGAAAGTCAAAAGGCGCAATTTTTATCTTAAAAAACTCACTTTGGGTCAATTCTAGAGTTTTCTAAAAGGAATTTTGACGTGGATTGTTCACTCTGAGGTGGTTCATGCATCCCAAAAGAGAAGGAGCTAATCCCTTGACTAAAGGAGCCATCCCTTTGAAGGAGGGCTTTATCCCTTTGAAGGAGGACCTAGTAACTTCCCTCCATTGCACTATAAATACAGGCATTGGGGTGAAGACTAGGGAGGTTGGAAGCTGAATTTGAGGGTAAATGCTGGTGAAATTAAGACTCTTTGGTTGAGCTTGAGAGGAAAGATTACATACCTCATAGTTCCATTGGAGAGTGAGTGAAACTTGTCAAAGTAGAGGAGACATCTTGTTGGACCCTGGGAGGAGATTTTACAACGTCAAGGCAAAGGTTGTAAAGTTCTTCTTGTTTTGAATTAATAGAATCAAACTCATTTTTCTCAACAAGTATCTTATGTTATTTGTTTCATGGACTCCTTGACTTTCATGTTAAATATGTTTTATGCAATTGGTTTTTACAGGTGCTATTTAATTTGTTTGCCTTGTTTATGTTTGCAGATTCGCTAAGAGGAGCTCATTTGGATCAAAAGAGCGAGGGCATCCACAAGCTTGTGTTGGACCAAAGGTAGGCCCTAAAAACCTTTGTTTGCTATTGTTTATTGAAGCATATTTAGTGAAAGATAGTGTCTGGTTGGTTTTCTTGTCGTTAGGTCTTCTTTAGATTCTAGGAAGGTCTATCTTGTCTGCAAGATCAACTCATTCTGCGTGACACCACTAGTTATGTACAACTATACGATAGTGGATATAGATTGTGCTAGATCGTCTAACCTAATTAGAAGCTAACTTCTAGACATTGTTTTACGATGGTTCTATGTTACAGGAGAGTGCAGAGGAAGACAATACATTGATTGATCCCTATAAAAAGCATACCCTTATTTCCTATAGGCCTTGAAAAATTTCTTGATTTGAAGGTGAAACATTTAAAGGTTTTGGTTTGAAAATTATATTATGGAAGGTAAAGATTTCCATCCATTTTCATTTACTTGATTTGGAGAATTTCCAATCTCTGGTACAAAGCTTGATTATTGACTTTTATGCTTTTAGTATTGTGTCCATTCCTTAATGTAATATTGTAGTTGTGTCTCTTATGTTTTTTCCAGAGAGGTTAAGATGAAATGAAGGTTTTCCTGACTATTTCTTACTTCGTATCTTCCACTGTCCATTCTGCAAGTTGCCAGTTATTGATCCACTCTTTCACTTTGGGATTGAGCCTCTCTATGTCCTTTATTATTTCGTAATATTTCATAATCAATTATTAGATTATGTCAACATGTGGAAATTTTTAAGTTCTCAACTAAATAGGATTTTTTCTTCCCACCTAAGCTTGCCACAAAGCAAACCTAGGGATGAGGGGTAAGAGGGATTTGCTTATGGTCTTTCATGTCATGATTGTAGGGTATTTCTTATAGTAGACAAAAAAAACTTGACCCCAGCTAGATGGTCTAGAGGATAGAGGGATATTTATCTCATAGATAATAAGAACTTTCCAACGAATCCACTAGGGTGGATAGAGTATACATTTTCTGAACTAGCTATCAACGATTAGCAGCTTCATATGCATTATGAGGCATAAGAAATCTATGTTTTGAGAAATATCTTGTTCCGCATGATGGAAACACATAGAATCCATAAGTAGACTACCTCAAAATAGTAAGGTACACTTTCTTTATAGGGTATTGTGCTTGTGTTTCCCTATGAGGGTTATTTCTCTTTTCTGAAAGAAATTGGAGCTGAATCTTTTAGGGCTAGGGTCATTTCCTTCCAGTTCTTTATCAAATGAAGGGGAATATTTGAAGGCTACTTCCATCCTTTCTAAACGGTTTTATCATAGTCACTTCAAATGGAAATATCAACAAGAGTATGGACACCATTATTTTCTGCAAAGGCCTTTGGGCTAAGGGAATATTTCCCATAATGGAGTCCCTCCATATCGTTATTGTTTTCTCATTGATGGGATGGAATTGATTTATAGATTTAGATATATCCAAAGGGGGGGTCTCTCAAAAGGATCTTGTGCTTTTCTGCTTGATTAAAATATATTTTCGAGATTACTTCCTTTCACCCTACTATTTTTCCAAAGACTAGATACTAATATATGCATGGACGTGCTAATGGTGTAGTGACATATAATGAATTAAGACATTTCTAATTCTCTATGGACTTTGGGCAGTCAAGCAAATCCTTGGGAGGAGGTCAAAATTCTTAAACACTTCTTGGTATTTAATATTTCTATTTTATCTTATGGTTTCACTGGAGCATTGCCTGAGGTCACTTTCCCTTATCTGAGGTCTTATGCTTATATTTTATGTGTTCTTATGGAGGTTATTCCAATGCAGATCCTAAGGCTCAAGTTTGACCTTACAAAGTGACTGAAATGAAATGTCTGAACATAATATTTCAAGTTGATCTAAGGGTTATATACATTGCCCTTCTGTAGCATGAATGCGGTTCTCATTAGGTTGGCCTAAAATTTTTATGGTGGTATTTTATTTTGAATTGGTTCAACCTTCTTCCAAGAAATATTTGCAACCCTCTTAGGGCTCAAATTTGCGCGCACATGGAGACCTATTTTAACACCTAACAAAGTTTATGTGTGCATACTTAGTAATTGTTCTAAGATATTTTTGACAAAGGGGTAATTTACGCTTTTGGGAAGACATGTTGCTCTAAAGTAACTCTTATGTAATTTTAGGTTTCTCACAGTAATTGTCACACAATTTCAAGTGAAATTCTTGCAACCTTGAGTATGGTATGTTTGCATCCTTTTCTATATGTTATGAAGCTTATATTTTTTTAGAAGGATGGACTTAATTATAGCACATAATTTATCTCCCTTGATTACATATTCAACACTCTTAATGTTTAGATAGTGGTACATTACAGAGCTTCTAGGGATAATATTTGACTGGTATTGATATATTAAGTAGCCACTCCATAAAACAATTTTACATAACTTTCTCTTGCATCATTTATGTGGTCATTAGTTTTGTTCATAGATTTATCTTGCAATGGAGGAAATCAATAGTATTTTTAGAGATTCAAGGGGCATATCTACAGATCAGTCCTATGGAATCTTTGTGAACCCTACTACAAAGTCCAGATGTGGTAGAGGTGGTAATCCTTGCTGGAGAATATACTTATTGTATTGAACTTGAAAAAAAATAAAATTTTCTCATGAGGGCTCAAATTGAAGCATTAAAAGTTGATCCTTAAGAGTAAAGGTTTCAATAGGTCAGCTTGAAGATCCATATCTTCATCGACAAAGCTTGTTAAGATATAAGAGAAAGATTATGTTTAGCAGTATTCATCAATAAATCTGAGATATGATGATACAGTTGAGTTTGAGCTATTTTTCAGGACTAGTCTGAAGGATTGGACATCGTATGGACATTGCGATTGATTGAGGTACATCAAAGTGTATAACACAGTGTGTTTAGAGATCAAAATGATAAGTCCACTTGCGTAGCTAGGCCATCATTATTTCTGTCCATAACCTGTGTTGATCAAGTTGGTTGCTAGGGTTTAACAATATTTGTGTTATGGTGATAAGGTTTAGGCAACAAACTTGTGCACAACTATTCACGAAAATGGTTGATGAATTGCGAGTACGGCCATAATATAGCAAGAAAAGGTTCCAGAGATGTACACTTTGAATATTGTAACTCATGTGGATGCCTCCATATC
The DNA here is from genome assembly GCA_031772625.1 of Pinus tabuliformis. Lineage (NCBI taxonomy): Eukaryota > Viridiplantae > Streptophyta > Pinopsida > Pinales > Pinaceae > Pinus > Pinus tabuliformis. Next base: position 638,364,013 of record CM062811.1, read on the forward strand.
TAAGATAAGTTAGTGTAGTAGAAAATATTTTGTTCTAATTACAAAGATGAATGGTAGAGAACAATGGTATACTTTATTTGATGACCGAGCTTGTATTTTCAATTTCGTTGGTATTTGATGAGTGAATGCCATGATGAGTGAAATTCTTGTAGCCTTGAGTATGGTATGTTTGCATCCCTTTCTAGATGATTTGAAGCTTATGCTTGTTTAGAAGGATATACTCAATTGTAACACATAATTTTTATCCTTTGATTATATATTCACCACCTTTAATGTTCAAACGGTGGTACATCAGAGAGCTCCTAGGGCTAGTATTTGATTGGTATTAATATATTAAGTAGCCACTCCATAAAACAATTTTGCAGACCATTATATTGCATCATTTTTGTCATCATTGGTTTTGTTCAGATATGTGTCTTGCAATAGAGTGTATAAATAGCATTTTTAGATATTCAAGGAGAATATCTACAGCTCAGTCCTATGGCATATTTGTGAACCCTACTAGAAAGTCTAGATGTGGCAGAGGTGGTAATCCTCATTGGAGAATATACGTATTGTATTGAACTTGAAGATAAAATAAATTTGTCTCATGAGGGCTCAAATTGAAGCATTAAAAGTTGATTCTTCAGAGTAAAGGTTTCATTGGGTCATCTTGAAGATCCATACCTTCATCAACTAATCTTGCCAAGATAGAAGGCAAAGTTGTTGTGTAGCAATATTCATCAATAAATCTAGGGTATGATGATACAATTAAATTTGAGCTCTTATTGAAACTTTGACTAGTTTGAAGGATTGGACATCATATGGATGTTGTGATTGATTGAGGTACATTGAAGTGTATAAAATGCACTATTCAAAGATAAAAACTCTAAGTCGACTTGCATAGCTAGGCCATCATTATTTCTATCTTGAACTTGCATTGATCAAGTTGGATGTTAGGGTTTAACAATATTTGTGTTATGGTGATAAGGTTTAGGCCACATAATTGTGCATAAATATTCACCAAAATGATTGATGAACTGCGAGTATGGCCATAATATAGTAAGACAAGGTTCCATATATGTACACTTTGAAGATCGTAACTCATGTGGATGCCTTCCATATCTAAGATAAGTCAATGTAGTAGAAAATATTTTGTTCTCATTACATAGATGAATGGCAGAGAACAATGGTATACTTTGTTTGATGACAAAGATTGTATTTGCAAGATCGTTGGTGTTTGATGAGTGAATTCCATGATGATTTATGTATGAGGAAAATTGTTCGTGACTGAGTAGTGTTTAGTGGAAAAGCATTGCCAAAGTTTAATATTGCAAGAGCTGATGATTAAAGATTGTTTTGTCTGATATGAGTATGCTAATATCATGAGGAGAAAGTGTTGGACTGCGAGGATGGAATTCATGTCATTGATAGTCTTCTGCAATGAGCCTGTTGGAAACTGTAACTAGGTTCGGTCTTCATAATTGTAATTGAAGTCAAAATATAATTTATTTTTCAAAATAGTTTTCATTGTTATTGAAATTGACTTATTAAAGCACAAGTTTCATGCTTGGGTCAAATGTCTTAGTTAAAGCCTCCATTGAAGGATTTAGGTTAATTTTTAAAGTCAATTTTTTTTTTGAAGAATCCTCCATCAAGGTATCTTTACTGTTGGATTCAAAATAATCCTCATCAAGTCTGTTACCCTCAAAAGAACTCATGTTGGATAAAAACAATGACATTGCTCCTCAAATACCATGTCAGATCATTTATCAACAAACAAGTATAAATAGGAGGGTGCACCACTCCATAGTTTAGACAACAAGCTTGCATTTATATCTAAAGAAAATTTTGGTCATCATAGAAGAAGAAGCTCAGATAAATCACATAATGACATGCTTGGATCTCCCTGAAATGAAGTGTGGATATCTTTGACATGAAGCTCGAATTACCATATGTTCAATAAACCTATTTTGGTACCACAAAAATGAAGAAAAGTATAACTACAGTAATCATGGTTCAGTCTAAGTTTAAAGGTATGACTATAGTGGTAAGTGATTAGTGTTACAACAATGAAGATTTTGTTGCAAATCAGTGAGAAGGCTTCGATGACACTACAGTGAGGAGGTCTTAGAGCTGATTGTTATTATAGTGATGATCTCTCTATGGAATTATCATGACAAGGATGACTTTATGGAAGTAGTCTTTAGTTTAGATTGTAAGGGTCTTGGTCATCTCATCTTGAATCTAATGAAGGAAGAATTTGTGACTGTTTTTCCCCCTAGAGGAGGATTTTTACCTGGAATTGTGCTTATATCTTGTGTTCTTCTATTTGTTGCTTTGCATTTATCTTGATGATAAGAAAATATAATTAAGATATCTAATACTAATAATGAAAAAATCACAAGTTAATGTCATTAATAATGGGTGTGCTAATGGTGTAGTGACATCTAATGCGTTGAGACATCTCTAATTCTCTATGGACTTTGGGTAGTCAAGTGAATTCATATATGCATGGACGTGTTAATGGTGTAGTGACATATAATGCGTTAAGACATCTATAATTCTCTATGGCCTTTGGGTAGTCAATCAAATTCATATATGAATGGACATGCTAAAGGTTTTGTCACCATGTAATGTAATAGAAATGGGAAGCCAAGATTGTAGCATCATTGTGTGGACGACAACTACTCCAAGCCCTAATTTTGTTGAGAAACATTTTTTTACTTGCATTCTTTGCAATCAAATAGGAATTGGACAATCCCTGTATTTATTATCCTTGTGTGAGTGTTTAGATGAGGGGGTTCCATTAAGAGTGTTGAATTTCCATGACCTTTGGACTAGGATAGAATCTTAAAATCTCTGATGCTACCAAACCAAGAATCTCAATGACACTACTTTCCACAACATAATATAAACAAAATTAAACCACACATGCACGAAATATAGACAACTTTTTATAGTTTTAAACCCAAATTCATTATATTAAACAACATATAATATAGCAGTCTAGGGCTCCCATACCAAGGATAATGGCCCTCATACATCCACTAGTACAAGATACAAAATTGGGGCTTGGTTTCAGTCCATCGATGACCAATATTCCTTCAACAAGATGATTTGACCATCTAGATCATGTAGCGCACTCTCTTAGTCCCTATTGATCGTACCTTGTACCTACCCAGTCTTTCAGTCCCTCATCTGCAGCTCATACCTCTATTAACGCTCCAAGTCCATCTGGCCACTAAATTTCGGCTATCCAATCTGCTCATTAGTTGCTCATTCATCCATCAACGCATCAACACATCGAGACTCCTGTCGAGTTGGTCATGACTCCACTTGTGAACAACTCTCAATCTTCCCATTGTTGCTCCTCAGCTACTCGGGACTTCAACCCACTACGGTCTTCCTATGTTTCTCCGATGAAGAATAACATAGGACATGGATGGTTTCCACCTATCACTGTAATATTTCCATCTCCCACAATGAACAAGCTAGGAGGATTACCCATCATTTTATGTAAAATCCCTCATCCACACACAAGTCTCAGGCTCCACAAATTTATCCCAGTTGATCAGATCCTTGAGCTCATCAATTTCCTCTCTCAAAACCACCTTTGTCCATCAAGTTTTTTCTCACTGGGCTCTAACTTGGACAATCTCATATTTTCCTCTAGTAGACCATAAGTTCCCAATCACATCCACACTTGGTATTTTCTCATGCTGCCCTCCAACAGTCCACGAGAGACTAAGTCCATGTTGTAGCAGATGCTCCTAGTTAAGGCATCCCCACACTCAGGAGACCCTCACACTTGTCTTCCCATAGAATCCACCAATCCACCCTTTGCTCGACAATAGCACAAATTTTGGCACTTCAATATGTCCTCCCCTAGGACACCATCAACTCATCAACCAAGGGAACATTTGCAATACTCCTTGTTGTTGCTCTCTTGCCTTCTAATATAATCTACATGCTCTCACCTTGGTTACATGGTATGCCTCCCAATAATCCACATGGGATCCTCCAAACAACTCCTAAAGTCTCCTACAAGCATCCCTTCAACTTATCCACACTCTGGTCCACAAATCAAGGAGCCAATGCCCCTCCAAAACACTGTTGTAATGATGTTTGTACTTTGTTGTTAGTGACACCTAGTTAGGGCACTTTGTTGTAGCCCTAAATCCTCCCAACAGTCACCAAAAAACCTCCTTCTAGCTACGTCCTAGGTAAGGAAGGCTCCTATTCATGCACGTTGCCCTATTTTTGGAGGCTAGGCCTACGACCTACCTTAGTTGGTTGCGGTCCTCCAACATCTCACCAAAACATTCCTTCTTCACTGTGGTTTTAGCTGTCAAACATCCTACAACCAACATTATCTTTCTCACAAGGAAGTCATCCTAACACCTTGCCTTCTAGGATCTCCATGGAAGACTTCAGACCTGCTCCTCCAGACTATCTAGGCCTCTCGTTCTTACTATAGCTAGGGAAATCTCAAAGCCCTTTCTTGAGAGGATTTTCACCTAGATGGATGATTAGAATGACTCCTCCACACCTGTATATATACACATAAAGAGGGCTCCATGAATTCATTTGAAGGGACATGTCTCTTGGACAAATTCACCAAGCCTACATGACTTTGGCTTTCCATAATTAATGTTGGGAAAAATACTAAGTGGGGCGGTGAAAATCAATATTTAAACTTTCACAATAACTATTTTTCTTTTTCAAACGGTATACGCTATTTTATTGAAACCAACCAACATATGTCCGCGCTTATAAAGAATGAAGCCGATGTATATATAGTAAACTTTGATGAATAGTTAATTCATTGTCACAAAATAGAGTTTGATGCATTTACTAAGCAGTAAAAAAATGCAGTAAGAACATAATAAATCAACACACATAAGTAGCACACATGAACACCAGGATTTTTCATGTGGAAACCCAATGTGGGAAAAAATTACCACTATTGTCATCTTAGTCTTTAATATTCTTATAATAAAAAGTCTTTACAAGTTTTTTACTTGTGCAGACTTTTTCCAATACGTAGGCATCTACCTGCTGAAGGCTACAACCTTCACTCATTTTCCATCTTCTACTGGAAGGGAGATCCAACCCCCTACCTCTTGTACTAGCTGATATGTTTACCAGTACCTAGGCGCCAGCCTACAAAAGGCTACTACCTTCACTCTTTCTCTAGGGACCACATTTCAAAAATTTTCAGACTGGATATTCTTGGTACACAACAACACTATATGTAGGCCACATTTAATCAAATTTTCATAATGGACCGATTAGTAACATTGAAGCTCCAAATCAATCACCACTACAATACAGCCAACAAATACAACTGCATCTATCAACCATCAGTCAATATGAACAATCAAATCATTGTCACCAAAATAGAAAGTTGAACCCAAAATACTGCATCAATAACCAGAATCAATTGCAACCTCAAAAATCACATGTCAAAATGTATATGCTACTTCAATGAAGCCAACCTGCATGTATACGCTACTTTGCATACCCCTAAACATACTACATCACAAAACCTATGAACCAAAAACTGTCACCAACCAATGGAATTCTAAAAATCTATTTTCATATTACAAAATTCTAAACATATAACAACAAAGATCACACTTCTTACTCAATCAATCAATCAACCAAACTCAATCTCCATATACAATCAACTTTAGTTTCAGATCCAAAGAAGACATCATTGACAAACAACAGTAAAACAACAAATTTGATTAGATAGATTAGTGATCTCTAAACAACAAACTTTTCTTTTGCATACACTACTTGGAAGAGCCAAACCAACTTGTATACATGCCTTCACCAATGTGAACCAACGTATATATCTGCAAATAATAACATATAGCTTTGCAGCTATTCCAAACTTTAGATATACCAAGATCATAGCATATAAAGGATAAAACATGTATTAGCAATCAAATCTAGACTATCCATTATCAGATCATATATTGATAAGTCATTTCAGGTCTCATGATCCTGATCCAACATTGTATACAAGGGTGCACAAGATATTTTAGATCTATATCATAACCATAGCCCTTATAACCCAAAATATAATGTAGATAGAAGTATTCATGAAAAACCCTTTCACTTGCACAGTTAGCCCTTTGATCTTCTCCTCATATGCCTAGAGCCTTTTAAAATACCTCGGACTAAAACAACACTTGAACTTGTGGTATTCTTAAACGGGATCAAGTATTCATTACTCTACTCAATTTTGTGGGATAATACCATGGTATTGACCCTTGCTACTCTTTAACCTTAATTTTCCATCCCATACACGCTTTTCTTTCTGTGAAAGTGTGTGCATATGTATATGCTCCTTTTATTCTGAGAACCTACTTGTGTACGCTATTGGACTAGGTGAACAAACGTATATAAATTAATACAACTTATATCATTATCTTTCTTCAATTGCTTGATTCTGATCTGTAATCGTTTGTTCCATCATCCTATTCCTCTATGCAATTTCTCTATTACCTCTCGGTTTTCCTATTATAATGTGAGTTTCCATCAATTCTGGACTGACCTGTGTGAGGGTTTCCATCAAGGACAACACATGTACCATAATTACCAACAATATGCCCCTTTGGACTTGATGGCAACCATGTTGGTGTTGATCACTTCAAGTTGTAGAACCTATTAGATATATCAATAAACACCAAGATACTATCCCCCTTTGACATGAAGGCAAAATGGAAAACCAAGTTATTCTCCCCCTTAGTACATGCTGAGAGGCACTATATTGTCCATGCTCACCCTGAGTACATGCAGAGTCTGTAGAAACATTTTTCAAAATAATTACGTAGACTCTATAACTAAACTACGTGAGTATGACCTTTCCCTCACAAATGACTCATACATAGATCAATCACCCAACCAATTTGGAATATACCAAATGTTCATACATGACAGAAAATTGCAGTTATTACATCATCCTTCCCATGCATAGTGGGGGTACAAATTACATCATATGTCCAAAAGGACTCATTCATGATAGACTATGAAAAGAGAGACATATTTTTACACCATAAGTCTTTTCATGACCTTTACAACACATGATATGAATAAATGAGACCATAGCTAAATTCAGCAACAATGATGCCAACAATGCATAATGTTTTGAAGGCTAACGCTCCCCCTAAACATGTACTACATGTGCACTGCCAGCCATTCATTCATCAAGGCATCTTCACCAATCAAATAAACATCAATGAGAAAAGCATATTAGCAGACCATAACCATTAATATCAAGCTGAACACCTGGTTCAGAAACTATTTTTTGAGTCTAACCCACTGTTTTCTATCAGAAAAACACATACATTATTGTAGACATAGAAACTCGCGTATATATGTGACTGTTCTTCATGAAATCTGTGTATAGGAAACATTCCTCTGAAAACTAGTTTTAACAACAAGATGAGGTAGAAACAACTCCTAGCTTTTGCCTAAGATATTCAAATTCTTCTTTGTGAAGAGGTTTAGTAAATATATCAACAACCTATTCTTTCGAGAGAACATAGTCCAACTTAACATTTTGTTTAAGCACTTGTTCTAGTAGAAAGTGGTACTTAATGGGTATGTGCTTGGTCTTGGAGTGCATGACTGGATTTTTTTAAAAACTAATAGCACTTCTATTATCACATAGAATAGAGATGGGTTTGGAACATGTGATTTGAATCTCTTGTAATGTTTACATCATCCAGAGTAGTTGTGTGTAGAAATATGCAACAACCACATATTCTGCCTCAGCTGTAGATAAGACAATCAAAATTTGTTTCTTGTTGAACCAAGATGTCAATCATGATCCCATATATAATTCACCTCCACTAGTGCATTTTGGGCCATCAACATTACCAGACCAATCCGCATTTGTATATGCATGAAGAGTGAGATCTGTATCTTTAGGATACCATAGACCAAAGTCTTGAGTTCCTTGGAGATATTTGAATATTGTTTTTATAGCCTAAAGATGCGATTCATTTGGATTGGCTTGGAATATTACAACAATTCCTATTGCATGCATGATATCTAGACTGGTACATGTTAGATAAAGTAGACTTGCAATGATAGTTCTGTACTATGGTTGATTCACCATGGGAGATTCATCATTAAAAATGAGACTAAATCCCATTACCATTGGATTACATACTGGTTTGGAATCTTCCATTCCATACTTCTTTAGCATATTCTTAAGATATTTAGTCTGTGAAATAAAGATGTGATATTTTGTTTGTTCCACTTGTAGACCAAGAAAATAAGTTAGCTCTCCAAGTAAAGACATTTCAAATTCTTTCTCTGTAACTGAAGCATAGTTTTGATTCATAGATTCTTCATTACTACTAAAGATGATATCATCAACATAAACAACAATAATTAGAGGTTTATCATTCTCAATTTTTGTATATAATTTGTTGTCCGTAGACCCTTTTGTGAAACCTTGTTGTTGAAGACATTTGTTAAGGTGATAATATCATGCCCTTGGAGCTTGGTTTAGTCCATATAAAGCATTTTTAAGTTTGCATACAAGCTTTGCATAATTTCCCAGAATGAATCCTTTTGGTTGTTCAACATATACTTCTTCTTATAAATCTCCATTAAGAAATGCAAATTTTACATCCATTTGATAAACTTTGAATTTTCAAAAACTTGAAAGAGAAAGAAACATTATTATGGCTTCAAGTCTAGAAACAGGTGCAAAATTTTCTTCAAAGTCTATACCTTCTTTTTGAATATACCCTTTACAAACAATCCTTGCTTTATTCCTAATAATTTCTCCATTTTCATTCAACTTATTCTTGAATATCCAATTTGTTAATATAACATTTTTATCATGAGTTATAGGAACTAATTCCCAAGTATCATTCTTTTAAATTTGGTGAAGTTCTTCATCCATGGCCTTAACCCAACATTCATCTCTGCTAGTTTCATTTACATTGTGTAGTTATATGGAGGATAGTAATGTTAGATAACTGGAAGCTCCTACAAGAGTTCTCCTTGTCTGTACTCTAGACCCTTTCTGTCCTAGAATTTGATATTCTGGATGATTCTTTTGAACATACCTAGATGGAAGTTTTTCCCTTTCGAATGTATATTCTTCCAGTTCTTCATTGTTTTCTTCCTCTATATCATTTCAATTTGATATGGGAAATAATTCACCGTCTTCATCATTATCATCTTCCTTTGTTGATGTCACCTATTTCGAGTTTCTGCATGCTTCATTAATTACAACATCAATGCATTCAACAATTTTTCAAAGTCTCTTATTATAACATTTGTATCCTTTACCTCAAGATGAATAACCAAGAAATATTCCTTCGTCTGCTATGGGTATAAAATTTTCAAGTTTTCATCAGTCCTTTTGATGAAACATTTGCTTCCAAAAACTCTGAAGTGTTTTACAGTAGGAGGGTTACCATACCAAAGTTCACATGGAGTTTGATCACTATTTACACCTACACAAGATTTATGGAGAATATTTACTACAGTATGTGTAGCTTCACCGCAGAAGGTGTCAGGAGTTCCAAATTCATCAAGCTTATCTCGAGCCATTTGTTGAACTGTTCTATTCATTCTTTCCACCATGTCATTTTGTTGAGGAGCTTTGGCAACAAAGAACTGTCTCTTTATTCCATGTTGTTCACAAAATTCAACAAAATCATCTCATATGAATTCTCCTCCCCGATCAGATCTAAGACATTTGATTTTATATCTAATTCATTTTCAACTAAAGCTTTGAAGACCTTAAACTTTTCAAATGCTTCATCTTTATGCTTTGGTAAACCAATCCAACACATTTTAGAAAAATCATCAATGAATAAAATGTAGTATTCTTCTCCACGAGGTGACTTTTTCCTTGTTGGCCCACACAAATCAGTATGAATGATTTCAAGAGGCTTACTTGATGATCCTTCCTTGGCATTGAATTGAACTCTATTTGTCTTACCAAATTGACATGGTTTGTAGATGGTATTTTCTAGGATGATGATATCTGGAAGATCATGAAATGCCTTGAGCCTGCATGATTTTCTTATTTGAGAAAAGCTTAGATGCCCCAATCTTCTGTGAAATAACCAGTTCTCTTATCTTTGTCTTAGATAACATTGTTCTTGACCTCCTTAAACTCATTGTTTTCATAAGCCATGAGTAGTTTAATATCTTGTTCAGATTCACCTTCATCACTATTAGACAAGCCATCACTATCTTCATGAGTATAATAACTTCTTATATTAAAAAATTGTTTCGTATTATCTTTTGCAAAATCATTTCATTTGTCATGGTTATGTTTATGAGGAAAATTGGAAACATAATGACCAACTCTACCACAAGCAAAACATTTGAAGGAAAGCTTACCTTTGAATCTTCTGGTACCCAGTTGAGGTTTCTTCACAAAATTTACCTCGTCTTCTTCTGATATATATCTTGATTCCATGAGATCTTCCTTTTATTTTCCTTTGTGGAGGCTTTGAAATTGACTTCTCTGAAATCTGATGGACCTCCTTTCCTCATTTCAAAGACAGTTAAAATTCCATGAAGTTGAACGACAATAACAGATTGTAGATCTTCCTTCTCTTCAATGGAAGAGACTTTTGACTCAAATTTAGGAGACAAAGATCTTAAAATTTTCTCTACTATAGTATCCTCCTTTATTTCTTCACCCAGACTATTCATACGATTTATAATCTCATCTACTCGTAAAAAGTAACTAGCAATACTTTCATCACTATCCATCTTGAGAGTTTCATATCGAATTATGAGAGTTTGGAGCTTAGCATGTTTTACCTAGGACTATTCTTCACAACTTTGAATGATTTTGTCCCATATTGCTTTGGTTGTGTTGAGCCGAATGACTTTGACGAATTATGATTCTGATAGACTTACCAATAATGCATTGACACATTTGGCATTGTTTTCATATGATTTATTTTTTGTTGGATCTTTGGGGACTACTGCTGGATATTGATATCCTCCTTATACAATTGCAAAAACATCAACTCCAAGTGACTGAAGATAGGATTTGGTTCTTGTCTTCCAAAATGTTTAGTTATCTCCGTTGAATATTGGTGTCGATGGATCCCGTTCCTTCATGATTTCTCATCTTGAGAGATCTTCCTTCAAGCAATCAAGCTTCTTTTGAAGGACCTACTTTGATACCAATTGTTGGGAAAAAACTTGAGAGGGGGGGGTAAATAAGTATTTAAACTTTCACAATAATATTTTTTTTTCAAATTGTATACACTATTTTACTGAAACCAACCAGCGTATGTTTGTTCCTATAAAGAATGAAACCATCATATATAAAATAAACTTTGATAAACAGTTAATGCATTGTCTTAAACCAGAGTGTGATGCATTTAATAAGTAGTAAACAGATGCAGTAAGAATAGAATAAATCAAGACACATAAGAAACACACATGAACACCAGGGGTTTTCAAGCGGAAACCCATTGTGGAAAAAACCAACATTGTTGTCATCTCAGTATTCAATCTTCTTATAATAAAAAATGTTTACAAGTTTTGTACTAGTGCAGAGATTTTCAAGTATGCAGGAACCTACCTGCTGAAGGGTACAACCTTCACTCATGTTCCAACTTCTACTGGAAGGGAGCTTAAACCCCGTAACTCTTGTACTAGCTAATATGTTTACCAATACGTAGGCGCCAACCTACAGAAGGATACTACCTTCACTCTTCCTCCAGGGACCGTGTTTCATAAATTTTCAGACTGGATACTCTTGGTACACAACAACACCATATGTAGGCCATGTTTCATCAAATTTTCATACTGAACCCATTAGTAACATTGAAGCTTAAAATCAATCACCACTGTAATACAACCATAAAACACAACTGCATCTATCAACGATCAGTCAATATGAAAAATTAAATCACTATCACCAGAACACAGAGATGAACCCAGAACACTGCATCAATAACCAGAACCAACTGCAACCTCAAAAATCACATGTGTGAATGTATACGCTACTTCAATGAAGCCAACCTGCATGTATACGCTAGTTTATGTAACCGAACATGTGTATACCTCTAAAGATACTGAATCACAAAACCTCTGAAGCAAAAATTGGTACCAACCAATGACACTCTGAAGATCTACCCTAATATTACAAATTTCTAAATAGATAGCAGCAAATATCACCCTTCTTACTCAATCAGCCAATCAACCAGACCCAATCTCCATATACAATCAGTTTTACTTTAATATCCAAAGAAGACATCATTAAGAAACAACAATAAAACAAAAACTCTGATCAGATAGATCAATCATCTATGAACAACAAACTTTGTTTCTACATACGCTACTTGGAAGAGTCGAAGCAACATGTATACGAGCCTTCACCAAGGCGAACCAACGTATATATCTGGAAATAACAACTTATAACTTCGCATATATTTCAAACTTCAGATATACCTAGATCATAACATATAAAGGATGAAACATGTATTAGCAATCAGATCTAGACTGTCCATTACTAGATGATAGAAATATAAATCATTTCAGGTCTCATGATCCTGATCCATCATTTTATACAAGGGTGCATAAGATATTTCAGATCTATATCATAACCATAGCCCTTATAACCCAAAATATACTTTTGATAGAAGTATTCATGAAAACCCCTTTCACTTTCTCACTTAGCCCTTTGATATTCTCCTCCTTATATACTTACAGCCTTCTTCAATACTTGGACCAAAACAACACTTAAAACCTATGGTATTCTTAGATAGGATCAAGTAACCATTACTCTGCTCAATTTTGTGGGCTAATACCATGGTATTGACCCTTGATATTCTTTAACCTTAATTTTCCATCCCATACGTGGTTTTATTTATGTGAAAGTGTGTTCATACATATACGATCCTTTTGTTTTGTGAATCGTCTTCTATACACTACTTGCACTAGGTGAACTAACGTATACAACTTAATACAACTTGTATCATTATTTTTCTTCAATTTCTTGATTTTGATCTATAATCCTTTGTTCCATCATCTTGTTCTTCTGTGCCATTTCTCTGTTACCTCTAAGTTGACCTATTATAAGTGGTGTTTCCATCAATTCTTAACTGACATGTATGAGGGTTTCCATTGAGGACAACACAAGTACCATAATGCCAACAATTAATTGTGAACTTGAAAAATTCATAACTTCATTTCTAGAGCTTTGGTTTGAGCGATCTTTGGAGCATTGAAATTAGATCACTAATCTCTATCACCTCAAATTTTCACATGCTCAAATTCATCATGGTTTTGACACAAATCCCAATGGGTGCAAAACCCCAGGCTTGGGTTCTAAGCCTGCAAGCCGACTTGTGGCCTTTGACCTCCAACCCTTGAACACTAGGGTTTGGAGTACTTCCCAAGCTACACAAAAATAAATAGAGAGATAGGATGATGACATCATTTCTTTTAATCCTAGTCATCACAGACAATAGAGACCACTCCCCCTCCCTTTAGATGCCAAAGATGTCTCCATACTATATCCCTTACCAACAGACAGATCAAATCACCTAGACATTGGTAGCAAGTTATAACAGCCACACAACTACATAGAAGTGGCTTCAAATCTTCCCCTATCTCTTTTTCAAGGCATCATCATATCTTGAATTTCCTTCATTATTCATCTAATGATTGGAGAGGTAGATCTAGTGTATCATGACCTAGTCCCTAGATCCTTTCCCTCTACACATCTCCCTCCTATTATGGTTGCATGCACTTGAATCTGAGGGTGTTCTCGTGTTTTCACTTATATATTTCATGTTTCTACATTACATCTTGCTATTTATATAGGATACTTTTTAGCACTCCTCCTTTGTAATGAGTTCATTATACTTAGAAATCCCATTGACATACTTGTGTGGTCATTTATTTGACATTAACCTAATTATCTTATATTATGTTATCTTATCATTGCCTTTTGTCCTTTAGTTCAACCATGTTTGGGTTCATAGTTCTTGTTAGTGATCAGTTCCCCACATTTATTCCACAAGTACAATTGAGATCACCTGAGTTTTCATGGATGTAAGCTTACACAAGCACCTAAGTTATGTGATAAGTGAATCCAATATTATGCTTGCATTGGGTAATCCTACTTCTAGGAAATATTGTATTACCAACAAATCCTCCTCACATTTTGGCCCTCCTGCAATGGTTAGCACTATATAATCAATCGTACCCCAACAATACCATAAGACAAAGGCTTTCTCAGTTTCTTCCATATTCCTATCACTAATTCCAGAAAAGGAAATTGTGGGAATTAACAGGGGTGTTCCATTTTCACCATCAAATTTGTATCTTGACAAGTCATCTATAACATTTTCCGACACTTTATAGCAAAGTGCACAAGTCTACACTTTGGTCCATCAAAGATCCTTGCATGGATATCAAGCAGTAGGGTTATGCTTATAACACACCATTCCTCCAAGTTGGATTTCCATGACAAAGGTGAAGCCCAGGAAATGAATCAAATAGAGGCAGTTTCCTTTCTGATCACAATGTAAATATCAAGAATATATTATTGCACTCTCTTGATTATTGAGAAGCCATGTAACCAACTATGATACATGTCTTACATTGTTTTCCCACCTATATGAGTGGAAGAAATTTGGAGTTGGATATGATTGTGACCATTATAACTTGGATGGATCTTATTATTTGGGTTTTGTTTCTTCCTGGGAAATATGCAATTATCGTTGATGCACAACTTTGAAAGATCTTGATTTTCATCTCTATATTCTTGTTTTGGTACTTTTTAGTTCTCTTATATTTAGGGCCACTTCTCATAGTTGTTTCATGTTTTTCTTGTTTTTTCATGGGTGTGTTTTAGCTTCCATCTTTATATAGCTTTCATACTGCTAATATTTCTCATGCAAAACTCATTCATTGGTTATGATGTTCTCGACAAACTTGCAATTCCCAGTCTAAAAAATACTCACACGTAAGAATTCTTTATTATAGTATTTCTTTGATTAGTGTAATTGTTGGCTACTTTGAAGATATCAATGAGGAATCTAGAGTATCATTAGAAAGTAATCTAAATAGTGCACTTCCTTTTTTTTTGGATCTTTGGCCAAATACATAGAAGGTATATTTCTAGAGACAACCTTCATGTACTCTTCAATGGTTGGCATGTTGGATGCTTCTGCAGAGGACGTTATTGAACATGGTGGATGGTAAGGGATAGAACATTAACACTTTATAACATTTTATAATACCTATTTAAATGCATCTAAGCCTTTAATATCTATTTTTTATTTTCTTGTTAAAGCTTAAAGAGTGTATTTAATTTAATTAATATTTGTTGTATTGATGGGACCATTTTTCACATACATTTGTAGTTCAATATTGTTTTCGTTTCTTACAAAATTTTATGCATATGTTTGACATTATTAGAATGTTATTTATGATGAATCAACCCCATTTTGAGGGGTTGTTGCATAGATAAGCTTCTAGAAAGGCACAAATGTTAAGGAAAAACAATATTTTAGTGGAGCATTTGGTATAGAAGGGTGACACTTGGATGGTTTGATTATCTCAAGGTCATAATGACAGCTTGCTTACTGAAGCATCCCACATCTAGGAGATCCTAGATTATTCATTTATATTTTATTCCATATAAATTTTAAAGAAAGCCTATAAAAGGAGCCCCCCTATCCATTGGCAATAATTCTTTATGGTGAAATTGCATAGACACATGTATTTGGGGTTGAAGATAACATTGCAAGTTTGAATCTTGATTCTGGAAAAATATTCAGGGTTGATTTTCACCCTTCAAAGCCATCATCATTTCGTTTCAGATTTATTCATTATTGGTTGGGAATCATATTATACTATTACAATGGGATAATTTTAGTTGACAAGGGGCTGATAGAGAGGTGTGTTGACCTTCTTCCCAACTGTTTATGTTATCATATTTCGAAGTATTATTCAAGGCTAATTATTCAGTAAACAATTGTTTTCTTTTGTTGCCTATGCCTAAATTGATATCTTAAGCTTCACTTGGATGATTGATGATTGTATTAGTGTATTTATTGAGCATGTTTGTTTGCTTTTAAAACAATTTTTGGCTATGTTAGACTGGTAGATAATATAAAATAAGAAAATATAAGATAAACGTATTAAGGTCCAACAAATCACCATTGATGTAGGTGAATGAGATTGTTTTAGGTACAATGATTTCCATACATATTGGGACATCCAAAGTGACTCCTATATAAAAAAGAGACCAGAAGTAAAAACAAAGTAAAATCTAAAAACCTTGAAATCCAACTCCAAATAGTAGAGAGGTGATCTTATAGGCAACCTTCTATGCCCTCCAAATGATCCAAGCATTAAAATTACCTTTAACACTCACAATGGTTGGGTTAACAATCAAATTCTCTAAATTTGTACTCTGTGGGTATGACCTCTATTGTTTTGTATGTGTAGCAACTTGTAGGACTGAAAGCATTGAAGAACCAACTTTGTGTAAAGGTTATGGTGGTAGAGGTACTCTTATTATAGGCTCACCAAATGAAGGGCTTCCAAAGCTGAAATAAATAACAACAAAACCGAATCTGCATCAAATATGTTAAACGTTCATGCAACTAGGAATCCAAATCTGTACATGTTCCCTGCTTGACAAATCTTCTGCAAATATTTATGAGTAAGATCCATTGTATTTATGGATACATTTGCATAAACGATTCTTGTACCATGTAATTAACCTATTTGACAAACCTCCAATTTTTTTTACAAAAATATAAAATATTTTAATATTATTTTCTTCAAATCTTTATGAGTATTTGTACCATGTGTCACACGGAATGAGTCGAGCTTGCAGACAAGACAGAACTTCCTAGAATCTAAAGAAGACCTAATGACAAGCAAACCAACCAGACACTATCTTTCCCTAAATATGCTTTAATAAACAATAGCAAACAGGTGTTTTTAGGGCCTACCTTTGGTCCAACGCAAGCTTGTGGATGCCCTCACTCCTTTGATTCCAGTGAGCTCCTTTTCGCGAATATGCAAACACAAACAAGGCAAACAAATTATATAGCACCTGAAAAACCAATTTCATAAAACATATTTAACATGAAATTCGAGGAGTCCATGAAACAAATAACATAAGATACTTGTTGAGAAAAATGAGTTTGATTGTATTCATTCAAAAGAAGAAGAACTTTACAACCTTCGCCTTGACACTGTACAAGCTCCTCCCAGGGTCCAACAAGAAGTCTCCTCTACTTTGACAAGTTTCACTCACTCCCCAATGAAGCCAAAAAGGTATGTGATCTCTCCTCTTAAGCTCGACTAGGAAGTCTTAATTTCACCAGCATTTACCCTCAAAATCTTCAGCTTCTAACCTCCTTAGT
This sequence comes from Pinus tabuliformis, assembly GCA_031772625.1. NCBI lineage: Eukaryota > Viridiplantae > Streptophyta > Pinopsida > Pinales > Pinaceae > Pinus > Pinus tabuliformis. Next base: position 638,381,403 of record CM062811.1, read on the forward strand.
CCTCACCCCAATGCCTGTATTTATAGTGCAATGGAGGGAAGTTACTAGGTCCTCCTTCAAAGGGATAAAGCCCTCCTTCAAAGGGATAGCTCCTTTAGTCAAGGGATTAGCTCCTTCTCTTTTGGGATGCATGAACCACCTCAGAGCGAAAAATCCACGTCGAAATTCCTTCTAGAAAACTCTAGAATTAACCCAAAGTGAGTTTTTTAAGATAAAACTTGCGCCTTTTGACTTTCACAGGGGTCCACACCTACACCAATAGGGACAGAGTAGGTAGGTACGCAGATTTTGTACACAGAAGGTGCGAGACTGCAGGTGACCATGAGAGAAAGTGCGTAACCAGAGTTACATTGATTTTTAATGTCTTTCTCCCATTTCCAAAGCTTGATTTGAAGAGCTAAGGTCTTATACTTACTCAAGAGGACAGTACAAGGGATGATAGACCTGTACTGACTGTAAATAATCATGGTGACGATATTTTTGTGTAACAGATTGCCCCCTAAAGTGCGAAGTCTATAGTAGATGAGGATTTCATTTATCATATAGGAAGAGTGAAGTAGTTTATCATTTCGAGGATCATCTTGTGGAGAGCCCGGTCGGAACCTGTAAAAACAATCAATGCAAGATATATATATGAGATCATATAATCGCTGAGGTAGGCATTCCCATACTCAAACCAAAACTAACAAGAAAACTATCTACTGCTCTGATATAGGAATGATGTTGTAAAACATCACAAGTATAGACTCATGTGAACACAGTATCGGCGCAGCCATCTATTTATGAATAGTCCACAACATAATGAATACAAAATCCCTCGCAACCTGGATGGTGGAAACTAGATCCAGGGTCTTCATTTCTACTTCCCGAAATAGTACGATTCTATCCATGCGAATAAACGTGTTGATGTCGAACATGGTAGAAACCACTTGATTACCAGTCAATGATGTAAATTGTTAACAAGTGTGAGAGAAACCACCAGTGATGTCAATGGCTCTCAAAGTACCCAGTACAATCCATGAGATGTGAATAAATGTGTTGATGTTGAACATATCACGGAATACTTAGATCGAAAGTCAATGATGTAAACTGTCATCTAAGGCTAGAAACCCGCCTTTGAGGCATGCGGATCTCAAGGTACTGATGATTCCTAGATCATCTTTCTAGACAATGAGCTGATGTCAATAGAAAGTGATCCGTCGTAGGCAAACCCACAACATGAAATCATAGATCAAGTTGAAGAAATTTAGTTGCAAGGACTGACTCAGGGATGGTCAAGATGGATGACAGATATTTTACAGATGAATGGATTATTGGCAGGGACCTCTTGAATACATAACGACACGACAGATGGCTTGGTGACAATTGACTCAAAGTTAATACCCAGAAACCGGCTGAAGACTTTCAATGTGGTTTGATCAATTGTTAGGCAAAGGATTTCCCAACCCAGGTGAATAAAAGTGTCGTGTTCAAGAGTGGTTACAAAGTATTGTTGAGATTGCAACAAGGTGATGGAGCTTAGTGAAAAGAGTCACCTTCACTAAGTGGGCCCGCAGGCTATTTTTCTCGCAAGTCTATTTTTAGACTATGTCTATTTTTAGACATATGGATCATGTCTATGGATTGCAGGTTGCTGTTTATGGATGATTGATCAAGTTGGGAAAAAATAGATGGACTTCTATTTTTGATGAAAGTGTGAGTGATCACAGTGTGAGTGATCAAAGTCTATTTTTAGACTGGCTGTCAAAAATAGAAAAGTCAAATATTATTATCTCACAATAATATTTGGACTATAAACTTAATCTTATTCTCTGGGAGCACTTAAGTTTGAGCTACAGAGGTGGAACATGCAGCTGTCAGAAGGAAATACGCTTTTCTTATGAGTCAGTTGAGTTGTTGCATGCATGACTTCAGTTAGAACTCAATCAGTTGAGTTTGGTGGAGTTGATTGTGGAGTTGATGGAGTTGTGTTCAGTTTAGCTTTGTTAAACTGGTTGTATTTAGTTTAACTGGCAAATAGACTAGAGATGAGTTGGGTGAATTAGTTATTAATTAATTCACAAGTTATTAACTCATAATACAACTAATGAATACATCAGTTAACTCAGATGCATGTCAGTGCATGTTCAGTTCAACAGGGACAGGTGGTAGAGAATCAGATTACTATCAGTTGTGACTATAGTTGTGCACCAGATCTTGCACAATCAAGGGATTGAGTATGCCAATGAGTTTGCTCACGTATTTACCCACATTATAGCTTGTGCTCACGTCCAACAAAGAGTGAGTGACTATTTTGCAGGTGAAAAATGAGTTTGGTGAGCCATTCTCATCAGTTCTTGAGCAGGTATTGAGCAGTGGGGGCATGCAAGCAGTGGAAGAGATTTCGAGATCAGATCTGAGCTGTATTGTGTGTAACAGAGGTGGAGATACTTGTGAGAAGTATTATGCTGTGTAATGTTACATGACTCAATCATTAATATACAGATAGTTGGGGTTTTTAGCGAGATGCTTTCCCCAGGATACATGTTGGCATTATGATACAAGTGTTGTCCTTGATGGCAACTCACTCAGAGACAGGTACAAGTGATGGCAACTTGATCAGAGGACAGATCTCAGTACAGCAGGACAAGAAAGAGATATACACAGGTTAATTAATGAAAACCAGCGTGTACACGCATGTTGGCTTCAGTAAAAGTGCGCACATGTGAAAAGTACCTTTGGTCCGTGGCAGTTAGTCCTTGGAAGTTGTGCCTATGGTTTTGGACCATGGTTTCTCGACGGGCGTGTCGATCCCTAGTTTTGAAGTTGATGGTATTGTGTTACTATGGTTTTGGTCTGTGGTATTGTGAAGTGCCTAAGGCTATATAAGGAGAAGATCATTAGGAAAAGGGTGTAAGCAATGTATGTCTGATGAAGTGAGAAGATCTGGTATTGTTGGTTATCTGTCTGGGATGCTTGGCAAGGGTCGGATCTGATAGCGAAGGTATAAGTAATTATTTCTAGATCTGCACGCGGGTTGCCTTTGGAGAAAGTGCGTATACACGTGGTTTTGGTATATCGAAGTAGCGTATGCATAATAAGATTTGATATTTCAGGTTGCTGTTGATTCTGGTGGTTGTTGCAGAGTTCTGGGCTCTGGTTTGTGTTCTGTGTTCTTGATGACAGGGTTTTAGTGATTCAGTATTGGGTGATCTAGAGAATTATGATGCAAGTATAAGTTGATGATTGTATTGTAGCAGTGTTTGTTTTATACTCATGGATCTAGTCTGAAAATTGGTGAAACGTGGTCCCTGTAGGAAGGAAGGTTGTAGCCTTCTGTAGGGTTAGCACCTACGTACTAGTAAATAGATCGGCTAGTACAAGAGCTGAGGGGGTTGTAGCTCCCTTCCAAAAGTAGTTGGAAAAAAAGAGAGGGTTGTAGCCCTCTGCAGGTTGTAGCCTGCGTACTGGCATAAGGCTGCACCAGTACAAAAGATTGTAAACTAAAGATTCTTATTAAAGAAAGAAAGAGACGACTTGCAGCAGGTGGTTTTCACCCACATTGGGTTTCCACCTTATATCATGGTGTTCATGTGTGTGGCTTTTATGTGATGATCTATTCTGTTACACTGCACCTGTTTACTGTTAATGTGGTTAATAATGTTCTGATGCATTTACTGAAGATAAGCTATCTGAATCATAAGATTTCTGGATATACGCTAGTTGCTTTAGACACAGTAGCGTGTACATGCTGGTTCACTTAACTGAAGTAGCATATATGTTTCTGAGCATGAAATTTGAAAAGTTTTATTGATCTGATAATACTGATTCACCCCCCCCCCCCCCTCTCAGTATTATTTCCAACAATTAGTATCGGAGCAGGTCCTTCAAAGGAAGCTTGATCGCTTGAAGGAGAAGATCCATCAGAATGGCTAATCCAGAAAGAGAGGCACACATCAGGCCACCAGTCTTTGACGGGAACAATTTTACCCACTGGAAGATAAGAACCACTGCATATCTACAATCTCTTGGAGCAGAAGTTTGGGGAATCGTAGAAGGAGGATACAAATTCCCATCAACAACTCCTACAGATCCAGCAGAGAGAAAGCAATATGAGCTCAATGCCAAAGTTGTTACTGTCCTATTGAGTAGTTTGACACAATCAGAATTTATGAAGATCATGCATTTCAAATCAGCCAAGGAAATATGGGACAAAATCGTTACAAGCTACGAAGGAGATGATCAGGTAAAAAGAGCAAAGCCTCAAACTCTCAGAATCCGGTATGAAACTCTTAAGATGCATAGTAATGAAAGCATAGCTAATTATTTCCTGCGTATGGATGAGATTGTAAATTGTATGAGGGATCTGTGTGAAGAATTTGAGGAAGTTGTCTTAGTTGAAAAGGTTTTGAGATCTCTGTCTGCTAAATTTGATTCTAAAGTATCTGCCATAGAAGAAAAGGAGAATGTGCAGAAAATCACCATGTCACACCTTCACAGGATCTTAACTGCTTTTGAAATGCAACAAGAGGTACCATCAGAAGCCGCATTCGAAGCGTCAGAGGAAGAAAATGAGGTAAATTTTGTCAAGAATCTTCAACGGGGAACTGGATGGTTCAAAGGTAAGCTACCTTTCAAATGTTTTCTATGTGGTAGAGTTGGTCACTATGCTGCTAGATGCCCTCATAACAAAGGAAAGATATCTGAAGAATATGGTAGAAGCTATTATACCCATATTAAAAGCTCATTCAATGATAATGAAGATATTAGAAGTCTCATGGCACATGAAAAGAAGAATGCTTCATCCAATAATAGTGAAGATATTAGAAGTCTCATGGCACATGAACAGAAGAATGCAGAAACTGAAGAAGTTACCATATTAAAGGAACAATTGGAGACAAAAACCAGGGTAAGGGAGCAATTGTAGGATATAGTAAAGGATCAGAGCATAACTATTCAGAGACTTGAATCAAAGATCCTCTCTCTAAAAGAAGATCTTAAAAAATAAAGAGAACAGAACAGAGAAGCTCTTGAAGATCAAGAACGTGAAGTGATCAAACTAAAGCGACAAGTGGAAGAAGGAAGAAAAGCTGAAGAAGACCTAAGGAATCAGTATCTAGAAAAGGAAGAACAACATCAAGTTGAGGTAAATATCTTGAAAGGTAAACTAGAAGAAAAGGATAAGCTTTTACGATTTCAAGATAGTACTAGAGTCTTGGATGATATTCTTAATAGTCAAAGGTCTCCTGCTATCAAAACTGGTCTTGGTTTTCATGAATATGTTGAAGGTGAATCTAGTGCACAAGGTGAGGCAAGGAATTCTAATGAGAAATCTGAAATGCTGAACAAGGAACAACCAAGGAAAGAAATTCCTCAAGGAAGATTCTTTACTCCTAACTATGGAAGTGATAGACGATTATTTCCTCCACTGAATAATGTTGAATGTTATGTATGTCATAATCTTGGACATGTTGCAGCCAGATGTAGAAGTAGAATGGGTCAAGACCATTACAAAAGATCATCACATCCCAGGTATTTCAGAGGATATTACTTTGCCTGCAATGCATAGGGACACAAAGCAATTGATTGCGATAGAAGGAACATGAAATATGTAAGGTGTTATACATGCAACAACTATGGGCATAAAGCAAGGGAATGCAGGAGCAGATTTCAGAATTCAAAACAAGAGGACCATACATCATCACAGTTCCAGGAATTGAAGAAGACAAAGACAGAAAGGTGTGGCATAATTCAGACAACTGACACAACAGACATAGGGGAATCTGAAAGTGATGAATTTCAGTATTCCATCTTGCATACGCTGATATAATGAAGACAAGTCATGTATATACACGAGTTACAGGCTGCAAAGTCACGTATATGTAGAAAGGGCAGCAGAACAGACCCAGGAAAAGGTTCAGTCATGGTTGGCTCACGCTCAGGGGGAGCATAAAGGGCAGCAGAACAGACTCATGAAATGGTTCAGTCATGGTTGGCTCACGCTCAGGGGGAGCATACACTTAAAATTATTCATTGTTAGCATTATGGTTGGAAGTTGCTGATGAAACTAAATGATACATCTTGTTGTTTGATCAAAGGAATGGTATTGCAGGCTTATGCGTATAGTACAAATCATATATGATAAATGTTAGTTATTGCTGGTCTTAGAACCTGCATCTGCTCAGGGGGAGCATGGATAGATTGGTACACTTTGGCATACACAAAGGGGGAGCACATTTGGAGATTTTAACAGGTACTCAGGGGGAGTATGGACAACAGAAGGTATAACAAAGAAGAGAATATCTTGGTCCGCCCTTTGCCCTTGATGTCAAAGGGGGAGAGTGACTTGGTGTGGTGGTTGCCATCAAGTCCAAAGGGGGAGATTGTTGGCATTATGATACAAGTGTTGTCCTTGATGGCAACTCACTCAGAGACATGTACAAGTGATGGCAACTTGATCAGAGGACAGATCTCAGTACAACAGGACAAGAAAGAGATATACATAGGTTCATTAAGGAAAACCAACGTGTACACGCAGGTTGGCTTCAGTAAAAGCGCGTACATGTGAGAAGTACCTTTGGTTCGTGGCAGTTAGTCCTTGGAAGTTGTGCCTATGGTTTTGGACCATGGTGTCTCGACGGGCGTGTCGATCCCTAGTTTTGAAGTTGATGGTATTGTGTTACTATGGTTTTGGTCCGTGGTATTGTGAAGTGCCTAAGGCTATATAAGGAGAAGATCATTAGGCAAAGGGTGTAAGCAATGTATGTCTGATGAAGTGAGAAGATCTGGTATTGCTGGTTATCTGTTTGGGACGCTTGGCAAGGGTCGGATCTGATAGCGAAGGTATAAGTAATTATTTCTAGATCTGCACACGGGTTGCCTTTGGAGAAAGTGCATATACACGCGGTTTTGGTATATCGAAGTAGCGTATGCATAATAAGATTTGATATTTCAGGTTGTTGTTGATTCTGGTGGTTGTTGCAGAGTTCTTGGCTCTGGTTTGTGTTTTGTGTTCTTGATGACAGGGTTTCAGTGATTCAGTATTGGGTGATCTAGAGAATTATGATGCAAGTATAAGTTGATGATTGTATTGCAACAGTGTTTGTTTTATACTCATGGATCCAGTCTGAAAATTGATGAAATGTGGTCCCTGTAGGAAAGAAGGTTGTAGCCTTCTATAGGGTCAGCACCTACGTACTAGTAAATAGATCGACTAATACAAGAGCTGAGGGGGTTGTAGCTCCCTTCCAAAAGTAGTTGGAAAACAAGAGAGGGTTGTAGCCCTCTGCATGTTGCAGCCTGCGTACTGGTATAAGGCTGCACCAGTACAAAAGATTGTAAACTGAAGATTCTTATTAAAGAAAGAAAGAGACGACTTGCAGCAGGTGGTTTTCACCCGCATTGGGTTTCCACCTTATATCATGGTGTTCATGTGTGTGGCTTTTATGTGATGATCTGTTCTGTTATACTACACCTGTTTACCGTCAATGTGGTTAATAATGTTCTGATGCATTTACTGAAGATAAGCTAACTGAATCATAAGATTTCTGGATATACGTTAGTTGCTTTAGACACAGTAGCGTGTACACGCTGGTTCACTTAACTGAAGTAGCGTATATGTTTCTGAGCATGAAATTTGAAAATTTTTATTGATCTGATAATACTGATTCACCCCCCCCTCTCAGTATTATTTCCAACAATACATACTGTGTTAATGTGTGAATGCTCTTGATGTTTTATTGTTATTGATGCTGCTATATTGATGATCAACGTAGAGGAGCTTATGTATTGTGTATGTTTTCCACAATAGTACATGATCAGGATAATCTCCATTGAATATGTGTTAAATTATTCAAAATTTCTACATGGTATCAAAGCTGCTTGATTTGTAGAAGAGATTTTTACAGGATATCAAGCGAGGATTGATCATCAGATCTACTATTCAGGAAGTGTTTACATTCTATTTCTTCAGGCAGAGTCTCTAATCGGGCCAGGTAGCCTCTGGATTCATCCTTCCTTTGGAAGGTGAGATATCCGGTGAATGCCCATACAGTCAATCTTTGTACGAGAAATATTTTGTTCTCATGAATTGTAGATCGGAAGCAGTTGAGTTGGTTGCTGGTGGAATTCAAATTTGCAGTAGTGTTGTTGAAATGTCTTTCAACGGATTGCAAATGTTATTCCAAAGCAAGAGCGACCTGGCACTCAAGGACAAACTCAGTAACAATAAAGGTGAGAATGGATCTTCATCAAAGGTATTTGATTAAGATAATTGCGCTTTGGCTGCCAAAGCAAAGAAAGGGAAGAGCAAGAAAACTTCTCAGTCTGGTGCGAAAGGCAAGAAGCAGGATATGTCCAAGGTGAAGTGTTTTCACTGTCACCAGCAAGAACACTATGCCACTAATTGTCTGCAGAAGAAGAAGAACAAGCAGGCTGCTGGATCTTCAGCAGGAGAGGCTCTAGCCTCACAGTTTGAGCTTGATTTTTCAATGATCACATGCTTGGTTTCAAGTGTGATGGGATTAGTGTGGTTCTTGGACAGTGGTGCGTCTTTTCACATGACGGGAGATAGAGATTTGTTCTCTGATCTGGAGGACAAAGATCTTGGAGTGCACGTCGAGATGGGCGATGATGGTAGATACAGTGCGACCGATATCGTTACCATTTCCTTTGAGAGGGAGTCTGGTAAACCCTTCGTATTGAAGGAAGTCATGCATGTTCCAGGATTGACGAAGAATCTCATCTCAGTGGCGATGTTAGAAGACAAGGGTTATGATGTTGTTTTCAGCGAGGGAAAGGCTTTCCTGCGCAGCAAGACAACTGGTGAGACCCAGAAGATAGCGGTTCGAGTGAGGAACCTTTATCAGTTGCATGTATATGGATGCGCAACAATGGCAGGCAAGGCAGAAGGATTGGTGAGCCGGGATGATGGCGAGTTGTGGCACAGGAGATTGGGTCACCTTCACCATGGAGCCTTGAAGATACTGCAGCAGATCACTACAGGGCTTCCTAAAGGCACACTTGCGCAGTCAGATCAGTGCAAGGGGTGTACTTTGGGGAAGTTTGTGAAAGCCACCTTTCATGAGAAGGATAGTCGCGCCACAACGATCCTTGAGAGAATTCACACAGACGTGTGTGGACCTTTCTCAGTTGCTTCGACAGCAAAACACAGGTATTATGTGATTTTTGTTGATGATTTCTCTCGTAAGTGTTGGATCTTCTTCATGCAGAAGAAGAGCGAGACATATTCAAAGTTCTATGAATTCAAAGGACTGGTCGAGAAGGAGTCGGGGAAGAAGGTGAAGGCTCTTAGGAGCGATAATGGTGGTGAATACATCTCGGATGAGTTCAAGGATTTCTGCAAGGCAGAAGGGATTCGTAGAGAGCTCATAGCTCCCCATAATCCACAGCAGAATGGGGTAGCTAAGCGGAAGAACAGAACAATTGTGGGTTCTGCACGAGCAATGTTGCATGATCAGGGCCTACCCCTTCACTTGTGGGCAGAAGCATGCAATACAACAGTTTATGTGCAGAACCGTTCTCCTCATAGGATACTTGGCATGAGTACACCTGAGGAGACTTATTCTGATAAGAAGCCTGATCTTTCTCATTTGAGGATTTTTGGTGCTAACGTTTACATGCATGTGACGAAGTATGCCAGGAAGAAGTTGGAGCCGACCGCAGAGGTTGGGATATTTGTGGGGTATACTGATACGCCCCACAACTATCGTGTGTATTTGCCAGACAGTGGTAAAACTGTTGTGCGACGTGATATAAAATTTCAGGAGGAGAAAGCCATGAAGTGTTTGCTTGAGAGGGAGCTACACTTGCATGCAGATGAGGAGCTATTAGTTCCTAAGGATGAGCTTCAGGACGTGGATCAGCCAGAGGATGAGGTTCATGGAGTGGAAGAGACCACTCATGCAGCGCCAACCATCAGAGGGTGAAAGCGCTTGACAGAAGCTGAGGGACTGGCTCAAGATGCAGAGAAAGTTGTAGGACCACCTACAACCCAACGCAGGCAGAGACAATCACCTGATCGGTACACTGGATACGTGGCTATGATGAGCAAGTGTGTTGTGACTGAGCCATCCTATTTCGAGGAAGCTGTGGAGGATCCCGCATGGGTAGACGCCATGGTGGAAGAGTATGATTCTATTGTTAGAAACAGTGCATGGGAGATCATTCCTAGACCGGAAGGGAAATCAGTGGTGGGTTCGAGATGGATCTACAAGGTCAAGCAGGCAGCTGACGGGAGTGTGGAGAAGTACAAGGCAAGATTTGTTGCCCGAGGCTTTTCACAAATAGAGGGGATCGATTATGAGGAGACCTTTGCACCTATCGCAAGGTATTGTTCCATACGGACGATTCTTGCTCTCTCAGCGCAGATGGGATGGCACATTCATCAGATGGATGTGAAGACTGCGTTCCTCAATGGAGTCATTGAGGAGGAGGTGTACATTGAGCAACCATAAGGCTTTGAACTCTTCAGCAGCGAGTCGCATGTGTGCAAGCTCAAGAGAGCGCTGTATGGGTTGAAGCAAGCACCACGTGCTTGGTACACACGGATAGACAACTATTTCACAGGACTTGGATTCTCCAAGAGTGAGGCGGATCCGAACCTATACCAGATTGTGGTGGAGGGTAAGTTGCTTACCATTGTACTGTATGTTGATGATTTGATTCTAACGGGTGATGAGCTGTTGATACTGTCATGCAAGAAGGATCTTGCTACAGAGTTTGAGATGAAGGATTTGGGCCTCCTTCACTATTTCCTGGGATTGGAAATATGCCAGCGCAGTGGTGGACTGTTTGTTTCTCAGGGCAAGTATGCTCGGGAGATACTGGAGAAGTTCAACATGCATGGCTGCAAGCCTGTTGATACTCCTCTTCCTGGAGGTTGGAGGAAGGAGGATGCCACTTCGGGAGAAGAAGTGGATGCCACTGTTTATCGACAGTTGGTGGGGTCGCTGATGTATTTGGTCAATACACGACCTAATATATGCTATGCAGTTAACCATCTTTCCCAAGCTATGGTTAAGCCTACCAAGCTCTTCTGGAAGGCGGGCAAGCATGTATTGCGCTACTTGAGAGGCACATCGGGATATGGTTTGTGGTACAAACAGGAGGATGAGGTGAAGCTATGTGGCTTCACGGATGCAGATTGGGCAGGGAGCCCAACGGACAGAAATAGCACATCAAGAGGGGTCTTCAGTATTGGATCGACAACAGTTTCTTGGTACAACAGGAAGCAGAGATCCGTGACACTCATTTCAGCGGAGGCCGAGTATATGGCAGCAAGTTTGGCTGCATGTGAGGCTATATGGATGAGGAAGATCCTGGTTGGTTTGTTCGGTTCTCATTTGGATCCTACTGTGATTTACTGTGATAACCAGAGTTGCATTAAACTCTCGGCTAATCCTGTATTTCATGATAGATCTAAGCATATTGACATCAGGTACCATCATATCAAAGATTGTGTGCAGCGGAGGATCATGTTACTTTCGTACATTCCAACGGAGGATCAGGATGCTGATATTCTGACGAAGGCTCTCACCAGGAGCAAATTCGAGTACCACCGAGGCAGGATAGGGGTTTCTGATAATCCATATCTTATTGAGAGGGAGTGTTGAGATTGCAACAAGATGATGGAGATTAGTGAAAAGAGTCGCCTTCACTAAGTGGGCCCGCAGGCTATTTTTGGCGCAAGTCTATTTTTAGACTATGTCTATTTTTAGACATATGGATCATGTCTACGGATTGCAGGTTGTTGTTTATGGATGATTGATCAAGTTGGGAAAAAATAGATGGACTTCTATTCTTGATGAAAGTGTGAGTGATCACAGTGTGAGTGATCAAAGTCTATTTTTAGATTGGCTGTCAAAAATAGAAAAGTCAAATATTATTATCTCAAAATAATATTTGGACTATAAACTTAATCTTATTCTCTTGGAGCACTTCAGTTTGAGCTACAGAGGTGGCACATGCAGCTATGAGAAGGAAATATTCTTTTCTTATGAGTCAGTTGAGTTGTTGCATGCATGAATTCAGTTAGAACTCAATCAGTTGAGTTTGGTGGAGTTGATTGTGGAGTTGATGGAGTTGTGTTCAGTTTAGCTTTGTTAAACTGGTTGTATTTAGTCTGACTGGCAAATAGACTAGAGATGAGTTGGGTGAATTAGTTATTAATTAATTCACAAGTTATTAACTCATAATACAACTAATGAATACATCAGTTAACTTAGTTGCATGTCAGTGCATGTTCAGTTCAACAGGGACAGGTGGTAGAGAATCAGATTGCTATCAGTTATGACTATAGTTGTGCACCAGATCTTGCACAATCAAGGGATTGAGTATGCCAATGAGTTTGCTCACGTATTTGCCCAAATTTTAGCTTGTGATCACGTCCAAAAAAGAGCGAGTGACTATTTTGCAGGTGAAAAACGGGTTTGGTGAGCCATTCTCATCAGTTCTTGAGCAGGTATTGAGCAGTGGAGGCAGGCAAGCAGTGGAAGAGATTTGGAGATCAGATCTGAGCTATATTGTGTGTAACAGAGGTGGAGATACTTGTGAGAAGTATTATGCTGTGTAATGTTACATGACTCAATCATTAATATAGAGATAGTTGGGGTTTTTAGCGAGATGCTTTCCCCGGGATACATACTGTGTTAATGTGTGAATGCTCTTGATGTTTTATTGTTATTGATGCTGCTATATTGATGATCAACATAGAGGAGCTTATGTATTGTGTATGTTTTCCGCAGTAGTACATGATCAGGATAATCTCCATTGAATATGTGTTAAATTATTCAAAACTTCTACAAGTATGACAAACAGATTCATTTTTTCTCTCTTTCCCCCACCATTTCTGGCAAGTACCTATTTATTTTTGACAAGCTTGAGGAGGATAACATTTGCTTGATTATAAGCTCATCCTTCGGATGAGTCCAACATAGTTTAAATTTGAACCCTAAGAAGGAGTGGTTCGTTCCTATTTGTAATTGAACAGGTCCTTTACTGTGAAATTTTAACGAGTCCAGTATAGGAGAAACTCGGCGTTTTTCAATTTTAGAGAGTCTGAAAAAACTTAAGAAGACTCCAGGGTTGACCTTTTTCGTAAATTTGTGTCTCCCAAGCCCGAAAAAGTATAAAATAATACTTGAGAGAACCGCTTGATCTTTTAAGACCAAGGAGTACTTTTCGTTATTAGTGCCCTTGACCAAAAAAAGTAAAAAACCGATCAATGACACGTCGTTTTATAACCAATATCAAATTCGAAATGACAAAAATCGGCAATCTTTTCACGTTTTTACGTTTAGAAAAAGAGTTGTAAGTGGACCGTCTTTTAATTCCGTTTTAACGAGTTTAAAAGAAACACTCGGCAATCTTTTCATGTTTTAGGAGTCAGAAAAGAGCTTAAAGATGACTCTACATGTTTTTCTGTCGAAAATGATAGATTTTGCCTAAATAATCCTTTATTCTGCCCAAAAACACAAACATTACTCATACCTGTTTGAAATAGATAAAAGCATCACAAAATATCTTTTCAAAGTGAAACATAAAGAAATTTGTGATTTATTTACTCAAAAAACTTATAAAAAGGGCCTTTGTCGATTCAGTTTTACCGTTTGAGTTTGTGTGAGAAAATAGTGCTTTTGCTTAGAAAACTTCCCATGAAGATTGTGGAAAATCCAGCCGTCAGAATCGAGCGCCGTCTTCTCCAAGTAATCCACATAATCCTACTCTTCATTTTCAACCGCTTATTTTTTTGTTTTAGTCCTTCATTTCATTTTTTGGGAGGGTTTTTAGGCGCAAAACCCGCGCGCGAGGGTCCGCAGGTTTACCATTGCGGACCCGCGGACCCCGACTTTTTCACCATTGGGAAAAAGCTCGGGGTCCGCACCTTTCATGTAGACAAAGTGCGGACCCACGCACTGTGTCTAACTCGGAGGGTGTGTACCCTGCCGCAAGGGTTTTGAACCCAAAAATTCTCAAAAATGGACCAATCAAAATGTTTTCTAGCAATTTAATTAATCTTTATACTTGATGCAGAGAGTACATCATGCTAGATTGGGGTGAACAAGAGCATGAGGACGTGGATGCTGCCGCATGGAGTCATCGGCCTTCACTTGATGCTTTGAGGGCATGTGGACTGTACAAATTCTGTACCATTCCTAGCATGAGGGCTCAGGTGGATTTCTTACAGTGGTTGGTTGACAGATCGAGCATACAGGACCAGTGCTTTTTCACTGGCAGCCACCGGCTCGAAATCGAGCTGGTAGACATTTATTTCTTGACTGGTTTTCCTAAGAGAGGTGAAGACTTGACTCTGCACGGGACTAGGCCAGGTGGCCAGTCTGTCGATAGCCTCCGGCTAGAGTACTGCAACAGCCAGACTAGAGACAAAGGGATAGACATAAAGACCATATCCCATCCTGAACTCATGGTGATTGCGTTTACTGTCACCAGACTTTGAGGAGCTTCCACATTACATATTGCAACCAGATCCCAGATGCGTATGGCGGTTGATTGCTTTTGAGGCACCATCTTCAACTGGTGCAATGCTGTGCTAGCCAATGTGAAAGGCCAACTGACCAGGGCCAAGAGTGGACGACTAAATACCTTTGGTTATGGGGCTTTGGTCGTGAGTTTTGGCCTGGAGAGGGTTCCTATGCTGATCCCACAACACCTTACTGTTGGAGTTGGGCTTCCTCGAGAGCCCAAACTGATGCGATGGGTCGCAGTCATGGCCCATCACCCGGACGAGAGGACAGAGGTTGCTCGGTTCAATCCTGAGTATTTCCGATGGTTGGAAAACTAGGTCTTTTCCATTCAAAACTTCCCTTACGCTAGGATAGATTTTCGTGGGGACCCAGACATGGCTCTTCCACCAGGAGAGCAGTGGGATGAGTCAGGTAAAATCCTTTTCAACTTTTTCCTATTTTATTTATTTATTTATTTTTCCATCGTCCCAAAACTGATAGTAAAAATTTCAAATGCAGATGTGGGTCCACAGCGACCAACCGCTCTCTGGCCTTTCGAGAGGAGGCAACCAGTTGCACCCGCACCAGCTCCACAGGACAGATAAACAGAGGTTTTGGCCGAGTTGGAGGGTCATCTTGAGCGCTTGACAGGGGATATTCCTGAGACCACTATAGACGACATTCCTCGTCGACTTCAGTGCTATGTGATTGGAGTCTCGAGACCTTTTAGGAGGTTCCTTTGCAAGGTGGCCCGGGCAGTGGTTCCTTATAGAGATCATCACGAGTGATAGGATGATCGCCTATTGTGGGCACATGTGACATTTTTGTTTTTTGTACCTATCATTTTTGCCGATCATAAGGTGTTTTTCAACCTATGATCAAGGACGATGTATTTTTTGACACACTCCTATATATATATCACTATTACCGGCTTATCTTGTAAATCATGTTATGGAATGGTTTTAAATTTACATGTATGATTATTGCAAATGTCTATTTAACATTCGAGAAGAAATTGCATCTGCTAATGTATTTAAAGACCTTGGAATATGCTGATATTCAATGTAATCAAACTCACGTTCCAAGAGACGCACTCTCAAAAATAATCTTAATAACACTGGATTTCTAATGGCATACACTCTATTAAGCTGTAATACAACGAGTTCAAAATCTAACCTCACTATCAAACTCCGAATCCCAAATGAAATAGATTCAGATAATAACTCAATCACTGCACTATACTCTACAATGTTGTTTGTTGTTTGACCGAGGCTTACCCCATGCATAGAAACTAACTCGTCAGAGGGCGAATAGATAACCCAAGCTGCGGAAGAGATGTTCCGTGTATTACAACAAGCACCATCAGCAAATCCAATGTATGTTTGGAGAGTCATCGACATCTGCAATATCAAGAGTAAAACCAAGATAAGCAGGAATAGTGACGGAAAAACACTCTCTAAGCTAAGCACACTTTTTAAACTAAAACACACTAGCTAGAAAGAAAAACTAACCTAACTAAAAAATCTCCATACCCATTCTTTTAAGCATAATACCTCTTCGGGTAAAGACGATTTCTGGGTTTACCTAAAGAGTCCCCGTCAAAGTCTACCAATTCATAGGCCCCTTTTGCTAGCTTTCACTTGAAAATATAGGGACCATGCAACATAGGAACGAATTTTCTAGCACCTAATTTATCATTGGCTTGATCATATAATAACACTAGGTCTCCTTCCGAAAAATTTCGAGGGTCACATCTCGATCATACTGAGCTTCCATACATTTTGCGTGAGTCTCGATTGCCAATGCAACATCACGTCGATTCTCATCTAATTGAGCTAAGTATAAGAAACACTTTTCCTCTTAGGAAGTGGCTGGAAGTAACTTGATGGCCATTTGTAGTGACGGGATTTCGCATTCAATGGGTAACACAGCTTCCAAGCCATAGACTAGTTGGAAAGGAGTGAACCCTGTTGATGTTTTTACTGAAGTTCGGTATGCCCAAAGTGCTGAAAATAGCATGTTGTGCCAATTCGACCAATGAATCCCAATGATTCGTCGGATCATGATAACTAAAAATTTGTTGATGGATTCAACCAGACCATTCGCTTGTGGATAATAAGGGGTTGAACTATCATGACGTAAACCAAGCTGGCCTGTAAGTTCGGTCATCATAAAATTTCAAAAATGACGCCCACAATCAGTGATTATCGCTTGTGGGACACCAAACCTAGCAATTATATGATTGAACACGAAAATTGCAGCTGTTTTGCCATCTGCCTCGAATGTAGGCATCGCCTCGGCCCACTTAGTAAAATAATCTACCGCAAGGATGATATACGCATGGCCCCCGGCCGAGTGAGGGTTACATGTAATAAAATTGATACCCCATTTGGCAAAAGGACCAACGGCAATTATAGGGTGGAGAGGAGCAGGTGGAGCGCACATTTTACGATCAAAAATCTGGCAGTTGTGGCATTTTCAGACCGCTGTAATACAATATTTAAACAAGGACGGTCAGAAATAGCTAACGCGCAATATCTTTTGGGCTGTGGCATACCCAGACATATGACCGCCAGACGCTCCAGAGTGACAGTCATTTAGAACCCTTTCAGCCTCTTCGTGAGTTAAGCAACGTCGAAAAATAGAGTCCGCCCCACGGCGATAAAGAGTATCTCCAATAATTTTGAATTGTTGGGACTGGAATCGAATTTTCCGACGTTCCGACCTTGAAATTTCTGGCCGAAAGGATTGGGTCTGGAGATAGACGATGATCTCCCCATACCATGGATCTAAAGTGCTGATTAGAAACAAAGATTCATCCGCAATGGGCTCCTCTGCCACAGTTTCCATGTCAGCACGCGGGAAGTCACACATTAACTCCGCAAAAACTAAAGATTTCTTAGACATAGATTTCTCAAACTCCAAATCGAACTCCTGCAGGATAACGATCAATTTAGAGTACTTGCCCCCTAGCAATTGCTTGGTCAAAATGTAGATCATAGGGTTGCAATCCAGAATTACCGTAGTTTTACGTAGTAAAATGTAGTGACGAAAACGTTGGACAGCTTGAATGGCTGCCAATGCCAATTTCTCCACATGTGAGTATTTTAGCTCAGTTGGATTTAACGTTCGACAAAAACGTTGGACAACTTGAACGCCTGCTAATGCCAATTTCTCCACATGTGAGTATTTTAGCTCAGTTGGATTTAACGTTTGACTAAGGTAATATATCACATGTTCCATTCCGAATTCATCTTCCTGAACTAAGACCATTCCAATGGTGGAAAGGGAGGCGACGAGATACAAGAAGTAATCCTGGTTGTATTTGGGAGGATGCAACAATGGTGCATGGGTCAACATGTGTTTGAGTGCATCAAAAGATTTCTGAGCTATCTCATCCCAAGAGAATTGAGTGTTTTGCTTCAACAACCATGTAAAACCCTTTGTAACCTCACTGTAGTTAGGAATGAGTCGTCGTAAAAAGTTTTCTTTCCCCTGCAAACTTTGGAGTTGGCGAAGACTCAAAGGAGGAGGCAATTTGATGATAGCTTCAACCTTTGAGGGATCAATGCGAATGCTGGCTTTCGAAACTACAAATCCCAGCAATCGACCCATTTCTATACAGAAGACACATTTGTGTGGCTTCAACCGAATACGATAATGCCTACACCTCATAAAGATTGCTCCTAAATGGACAAGGTGATCAACTTGATGTAAAGAGTGAGCAGGCAAATCATCGAGTTACGGTTGCACAATGTGTTTGATGTCATGAAACGCATAAGACATCGCCCTTTGAAAAGTTGCTCCGACATTCTTAAGCCCAAAAGGCAATTTGCAATAAGCAAATGTCCCCCATGGACAAATGAAAGCTGTTTTTGGTTGATCAGCAGGTAGAATGTTGATTTGATTGTATCCGGAAAAACTGTCCATAAAGGAAAATATTTCGTTGCTGGCACAATCATCAATGATTTAATCGATATAGGGAGTTGGGTAATTGTCCTTTGGACAGGCTCGATTAATGTCCCTATAATCGATGCATATTCTTATTGCTCCCTGCTTTTTGTTAACCGGAACAATATTCGATACCCAATCCGTTAACAGGGTCGGATAAATGAAACCTACTTTCAACAGTTTTTCAACTTCTGCTTTAATTGAAGCAGCTTTTCATGGATGAATCTGACGCAAAAGTTGCCGGACGGGTTTAGCGTCTGAGTAAGTCTTGATCTCATGAACAACAATCGCGGGATCAATTCCTGGCATTTCCTCATAGGACCAGGCAAACACATCATGGAATTCTAGAAATAGGGCCTTATATAATTGAATTTCGTCATCTGTACATCAGGCACCTATATGAATGTTTTCAACAATTCCGGGCTTAACCAAAATGTCAATAGGAATAGTTCGAGAGATGTTTCCCAAATTTAACTCTGAATCAGGATGTTTCATTGGATTCTGAGGTTCCTTGACATATTTAGTTGTAAAAATTGATGAGAAATCATTTTCAAAATGATCATCCTCAAGTAAAAACGAAGATCGGTGATGGAGATCTTCCCATGGTAAATCATCTACGCATAGGATTTCACGAATTTGCTCATCAGAGTGAACAAGTTCAGAAAACGTAGTTAAATCCGAGGTTGATGTGAAAAGTGATTCCTCATGGACCACATTCATTAAGTCATTTTTGGTTGAACCCAGGTCGGCAAAAGACTGCACGACTTCATAGGCAATTTCATATGGACTCAAAGGCATGGAATTACCAAAGGAGTCTATCTCAGATTCAGAAGGGATGATCCAAGGATCATCATAAATAATGGTGTCTGATGTGATCATATGAATAGTTGCAAATGAAGATGATGCGTTGATTGGAGGAAAAGGAAAAGTTCCCAGTAAACCGACATCTTTAACTAATCCTACTCCAACCTCCTTATATGGGATAGTTGTTTTACCAACATGCTGAATACTCTCCAAAGAGGCTGGGTCGGATGAAAAGTAAGTCAGCTGGTCTAATGTTATGATCTTTCCGTTATGTGGAAACTTTATTACTCGAAAGAGCGATGAAACGACCATTGTCATAGCGTAACACCAACTTCGACCCAAAAGAAGGTTGTAGTCTAGAGGGGCATCAACCACCTCCACATCTAGACTAACGGTTTTTCCTTCAACCCTTATAGGCAAATCCTGTAGAATGCCAAAAGGATGAAACCCATGGCCATCAAAGGCCTTAAGAATCATCGAGGATTGATTTAGTGAAGGAGAACCAAGTGATCTCCAACACTGTATCGACATAATGCACGTTGAGGCTCCCTCATCAATTATAGTCCGATGAATAGGCCTGTTTTTGACTATCACTGGGATTTGGAAAGCCATTTGATGAGGGAGGTGCGGTGTACTATTTTCTGGATCGAAAATTATTAGGTTCGGGTCCTGAACATCAACAGCTCCTATAGCCGACAAAAGTAATTTACGCTGTGCTGGACATGATTGCAGCACTTCCAAAGCTGACATTGCCGAGGGTGAAACAGCTAAATCCTCAACAATGTTATAGTTCTGAGCCGCTCTCGCATGTGGATTGAAAGCTGAATTTCGAAGTATACCCTTGGTGGGCGGTTTGATTACCAAGTATGGGTTAGGTTTCTCGATCTGTAGTGGATCGGAACCGGGAGCTGAGGTTGATGGATTAGAATGAGAAGATTATGCTTCTTTTCCATCAACAGGACTTTTACTACCATAATCTTGCGATCGAGTTGCAATCCTAACATGGGACATCATCAATATGGGTTCTTCATTGGCACCCGAGGAAGAACCTATCATTTTGTTGTCTTGACTTGGAAATGGATCCTTCAAAACAGCAGGAGTTTGGGAACCTTTGACGATCTTTGCAACCTCTACATGATGAGGGCAATCTCTTGTAAAATTTTCACCGTCACAAATGAGACATGGATAATGAGGTTTACGCTTTTCATCATTAGATTCGCCTTTTCAGGTTTCTCCTTTGAACTTTTGTCCGTTTTATTCTTCTTCTTTCCTTTCTTCTTCCCATCGGATTTTGATTTAGTTGTAGATGACTCTACAACGTGAATATCGCGGAAATCTCTGCAGAAGAATCTCCTGTTGGGGAATCAGGCAAGGTTATAATAGGAGAAGAATTCTTGGAGGATTTCTTCTTACCTTTAGTGTTAACCGTGCCAATCATACCATCAGTAGCATGAGATCCCGAAGGAGCTGCAGCAATTTGATTTGACTTGAGAAGATTGGGGATTTTTTTGTGTAACGTACCTGTCTGAGTATAAAGTAAGTCAAGGTACTATGCTTGAGCAATGACTTGCTCCTCAGTAACCACTCCGGCTTTAGCAACATCTTCAGTGATCTTTGGCAACAAAGATTTTACAAACCACTCAGCCAAGATTTGATCCGGAATGAATACCTTCACTAAACAACGTCTACATCTCCACTCATGAATATGATCTTAAATGTACGTGGATGTCAACTGTTTTAGCGAAGTTAACATTTCCGTGCCATTGTCATATCGGAGTGGCAACTGGAAATGAGTTAAAAACGAGGTAGCTAACTGACTAAAATTATAAAAAGTGCCTCGCGGTAACTCAATGTACCACTTGGCCGCGAGACCAATTAAAGTGCGTTGGAAAAGTCTAAGATGGATCGAATCATCTGTGATGGAGTTAGATGCACACTAGAGGTGGTAAGTCATCACATGGTTCGACGGGTCCTCTCCTGATTCACCTTCGAACTTGGGAATGTCATTGGGAAACTTATTTGGCATTGGCGGCCATAACGGAAGATAATTAATGGGATCGTTCGTTAGGCGCGACAAGTCTGGTAAGTCCAAAGTTGCGATAAATGGTAACTGCCGATTAGGATCCCTAAAACTCTGGGTCATGAGACTAGCCCCAGGAGGAGGATATCCGGGATAACTAGGAATAGGAATCGCGTTCGGGATATTGTATCCTCCCGAAAAACCAGCATTAACTGGACCGTACTGGGGTTGTTGAGGTTGTTGATAAGTGTACCCAGGATACGGTTGATACTGATAAACTAGCTGCTGGATAGAAGGACCGAATTGGTACTATCCCTGGTACGGTTGATAGGTGAATTGTGGTTGACTTGTGACAACCGTACTTAAACCAGGTTGTCCTACAAGCATCTGAACCATAGTTTGAATCGAGGATCCAGACGGTGGTAAAGATGTGTGAGGAGTGGATAAAGGAACAGTAGAAACTGGAGCTGTCGATACTCCAGAAGTAGGTGGGGTAGATTGAACGGATGTTGCGGCAGTCGTTTGAGATGGAGTACGAGGCACAGTGGGCCCTGACTGAGAAACTACCGAAGGTACAAAAGTTTGAACGTTAGACTGGACTGGTTGCTGGGGTGTACCAGAAACTATGGGTTGTCCAGTTTGAGATGACAACTGTACACTTGGCTGCAACACCTGTTGGGTTTGCGATGGATCCCACACTATGTCCATTCCGGGGTACTGACCCATAACAGGTTGGGAATATTGAGGACTATAACCAGGTTGAGGGTAGGATTGATAATTGAAAGGTACATTTCCCGTTCCTTGAACATAAGATTGACCTTGGGGTGGTTGGAAACCTTGGTTCGAGTACTGACCTTGGGGTAGATACCCTTGAGGCACGTACTGTGTTGGAAATAATATTGAGAGGGGGTGTGAATCAGTATTATCTAATTCTTTTAATAAATCTTCTTTATTTGTTCTTTGAATTATTTTTGCATGTCAGTACCATAAAATAATGAGCATGAACAAAAGAAAACAGATAGTCACACCAAATAACACAAGATGTAAGGTGGAAACCCAATGTGGGTGAAAACCACCTGCTGCAATATGTCTCTATCTTCTTTCAAATTAGAAACTCCTTTCACAATGGTTTTGTACTGGTGTAGTCCTTTACCAGTACGCAGGCTGCAACCTACAGAGAGCTACTACTCTCTCTCTCGTTTTCCAGTCTCTCCTGGAAGGGAGCTACAACCCCCTACTTCTTTTCTTACAAGGACCACTTTTCATAAATTTTCAAACTGGATCCATAAGCATCAAATGATCATCAAGTATAAGAGAATCACCCAATCAACTGTAGTAACTAGATCAACAATAATAGGACCAAACCCAGAACACAACAATGATAAATAAAGATCTTAGGAGAAGTAAGCACCCTGCTCAACTGCTAGCCTGCTTATGTACGCACCCTTCTCAACTGCTAGCCTGTGTACCTCGCTCTGAGTCCATTGAACTGCCTGCGGACCTCCGCACCTGCAACCCTTCTGTACCTGCGTATGTACGCACCTGCAACCCTTCTGTGCCTGCGTATGTACACACCTGCAGCCCTTTGTGCCTGCGTACCTCCGCACCTTCAACCCTTCTGTGCCTGCGTACCTCCACACCTGCAACCCTTCTGTGCCTGCGTACTGGCGCACCTGAAACGCTTCGTTCCTGCGTACGTACGCACTTTTCTTTCACTGTACCTGCGTACCTTCGGGCATAGATGATTTCAAGACTTCAGAAATAACCCAGACAGTCAGATCTACAGATCTGAACATGCACCGAAGAGATCTCGGTCCATCAGTAGATTCACCTTCTTTAGATCTAGACCAGATCTAGCCCTCATAAGATATTCAACCAAAAACATGCTCAAGCCAAATGATCTCCTTTGCTTTATATAGGAAAGCTCTTCCTTAAAACATGGATCAATACCATGAGCCGACACCATAATAACACAATACTGTCGGCTAAATACTAAGAGTAAAACATAAGAAAACCCCACATGTGAATTTCTTTGCCTTGAAATGTGTGCAATGGGGGTACGCACCTCCTGAACGAGATAACTGTGGGTATGTATGCACTTTATGTAACACTGACCTGCGTGTATGCACCTTATGCAAGGTGTACCTGCGTACCCCTTATTTTCTTCAATATTTGATAGCTAATCATCAATCTCTGCTGTTGACTTGAATTACTGTGATCTATCACCTGAATGGGTTGCCATCAAGGACAACACTTTAGCCATAATGCCAACAATCTCCCCCTTTGGACTTGATGGCAACCTCAAAGCTTCGGCTTCATTCTCCCCCTTTGACATCAAGGACAAAGGGTTATGCTCCCCCTAACAACATGCTCCCCCTGAAAATGAACCAGATCTGCAACGAAGAACCATAATCCATCATGAAAGAGATAGAGACATATTGCAGCTACTTCCAAGATCTCCTTCTTCACATCCTCCATAATTCCAACAATGCATTATCTGCTCCCCCTGAACCTGTACCATCAATCAGAAGAGGTTCAACAATAAGATGATGCATCAACAACCCCCAGCTTTTGCCTGAGGTATTCAAAAGTGTCCCTAGGCAATGGTTTGGTGAGAATATCAGCAACTTGTTCCTTAGAAGGAACATACTCCAACTTGACCTTCTGTTCAAGCACTTGTTCCCGGAGAAAATGATACTTGATTGGTATGTGCTTGGTTTTTGAATGCATAACAGGATTCTTTGAGATGCTGATTGCACTTGTGTTATCACATAAGATGGGGATTGGTCGTGTACAAGTGATTTGAAAATCCTGCAAAGTCTACATCATCCAAAGGAGTTGGGTGCAACAAGAGTCAGCAGCAACATATTCCGCTTCAGCTGTAGACAAGGAAATCGAACTCTGTTTCTTGCTGAACCAAGATACCAGTCTGGAACCCATAAAGAACGCACCACCACTTGTGCTTTTCCTGTCATCCATGCTTCCGGCCCAATCTGCATCTGTATAAGCATGAAGTGTAAGATCTGTATCTCTAGGATACCATAAGCCATAATTTTGAGTCCCTTGAAGATATTTGAAAATTCTCTTCACTGCCTGAAGATGAGTCTCCTTTGGATTTTCCTGAAATCTTCCAACTATTCCAACTGCATGCATGATGTCTGGGCGGGTACCTGTCAAATAAAGTAAACTTCCAATCATAGATCTGTAGGTTGGTTGATGTACTGCTGCAGATTCATCATTTGCACTGAGGCTACATCCTGTGACCATGGGTGTACATACTGGTTTTGCATCTTCCATACCATATTTCTTCAAAATCTGTTTGAGATACTTGGTTTGAGATAAAAGGATTCCTCCTTCTTTTTGTTGGATTTGCAAACCAAGGAAATATGTCAGTTCTCCTAGCAAGGACATTTCAAATTCTTTCTGCATGACCAAGGCAAAGTTTTGACTCATAGCTTCTTCATTGCTCCCAAAAATAATGTCATCTACATACACAACAAGTATTAGCAATTTGTCATTTTCAACTTTTATATAAAGATTGCTATCTGCCGATCCTTTTGAAAAGCCTTGTTGATGAAGATATTTGTCCAAACGGTAGTACCAAGCCCTTGGGGCTTGTTTGAGACCATAGAGAGCCTTTTTCAATCTTCATACAAGATTTGGATCATTTCCAAGAATGAACCCATCTGGTTGTTCAATGTACACTTCTTCTTCCAAGTCTCCATTCAGAAAGGCTGATTTCACGTCCATTTGAAATACTTTGAAGTTTTGAAAACTTGAGAGAGCAAGGAACATTCGGATGGCCTCAAGTCTTGCAACAGGAGCAAAGGTTTCTTCAAAGTCTATTCCTTCTTGCTGCGCATACCCTTTACAAACAAGTCTGGCTTTGTTTCTAATTACTTCTCCATTTTCATTCAATTTGTTTTTGAAGACCCATTTTGTCCCGATAACATTCTTATCTTTTGGTCTAGGAACCAGCTCCCAAGTGTTGTTCTTTTCGATCTGCTCAAGTTCTTCATCCATTGCTTTCACCCAACATTCATCTTTGCATGCCTCTTTCACATTTTGTGGTTCAGTAGAGGAGAGTAATGCCAAATAGCTTGAAGCTTCTGCAACTGTTCTTCTTGTTTTTACACCTGCTTCTTTCTGCCCCATAATCTGAGATTCTGGATGGTTCTTCTAAACATATCTGGATGGAGTCTTTTCTTCTATTCTTGTTTGCTCCTCTGGTTCTTCTTGAGGTTCTTCTTCTTCATCATTCTGTCGTTGGGGGTAGCCTTCATCTTCTTCGATTTCTTCATGATGTACTTGCCTAGGAATGTATCCCTTCTCATCAACCACTACATCAATGCTGTCAACAATTCTGCCAAGTCTTTTATTGTAGCATTTGTATGCTTTGCTATGTGGAGAGTAACCAAGAAGAATGCCTTCATCTGCTCTAGGTTCAAGTTTTCCAAGCTGCTCATCAGTATTCTTGATATAGCATTTGCTCCCAAAGATTTTGAAGTGCTTTACTGAAGGAGTCCTACCACTCCAGATCTCATGAGGAGTTTGAGTGCTGTTCACCTGGACATTTGTTTTGTTGAGAATAACAACTGCAGCATGTGCAGCTTCACCCCATAAAGTTGCGGGAGTTCCTGACTCATCAAGCATAGCACGAGCCATTTGTTGGACTGTTCTGTTCATTCTTTCCACAACTCCATTTTGCTGAGGAGTTCTTGCTGTAGAGAATTCTCTTCTTATCCCATGTTCTTCACAGAAATCGAAAAATTCATTTGAAGTAAATTCCCCACCTCTGTCAGATCTGAGGCACTTAATTTTGTGACCTGATTCATTTTCAACCAAGGCTTTGAAGGATTTGAATTTTTCGAATGCTTCATCTTTGTGCTTCATAAGTCCTAACCAGACAAACCTGGAGAAATCGTCAATGAATAATATCAAGTATTCTTCTCCTCGAGGTGTTCTTTTCCTGAAAGGACCGCATGTATCTATATGTACTAGCTCAAGAGGCATGCTAGCTGATCCTTCTTTCTCTGGAAAGTTAGTTCTGGTTTGTTTTCCAAACTGACATGATTTGCATATGGTGTTGTCAGGAATTTTGATATCTGGAAGATCGCGAACTGCCTGATATTTGCATGCTTTCCTTATTTGTGAAAAGCTTAGATGTCCCAACCTCCGATGCCATAACCAATGCTCATCATCCTTGCTCAGATAGCATTGTTGTTGTCCTTCTTCAAATATGTACAGATTATTTGGAGTTCTTTTTCCTTTGATCACTGTTTTACCTGTACCAAGATCACGAACAAGACATCCATTTGATCTGAATATAACCTCGGTTCTTTGATCACACATCTGGCTGACACTTAGAAGATTATGCTTCAATCCATCAACATACAAAACATTTCCAGCCTTGACCTTTTGTTTTAACTGATCAATGCCTTTTCCTTTTATAGTTGCAGGAGTATCATTTCCAAAAGAGACTTTCTTTCCCTTTTCTATAGTAGAATAAGACTCAAGTTTTTCTTTATCACCTGTCATATGCTTCGAACATCCACTGTCAATGTACCATAGATTTTCCTGTCCCTCTGCATAAAATGCTATCCCACATCTTTCTGTTTGAGGTTCCTTTATTCTCCATGTTTTGGTGCTTGAGGCTTGTTCCTTTTTCTGCTGAAACCTGCTCCTGCATTCAGAGTCTTCATGGCCAAAGTTATTGCAAATAGAACATTCAACTTCATTTTCAAGAACCGAAAAGTTGTTATAGGTCCTTTTTGTAATCCCCGTCATACTTCTTTGTTTTTGAGCTTCCCTAGTCATGATCGTTTTATATGCAACATATTGAGCTACTTTGTGACCAAAGTTATGGCAAGAAAAGCATTGTCCATTGAAGAAACTTCTGCGGTTATCGAATCTACCAGCCAATTGATTGTAATTTCTATTGTCATCTATTCTTGAACCAAATTGAGAATATTTTACCTGTGGCTGGTTCTAGCTTTTGTTCACCCTTAAGATGGATTGCCCCTGATAGTTTCTGTTTGTAATTCGTCCCTGCTTTACCTGATGATCTTCATTGTGCTTTTGCTCATTTCTTCTTGCTGCATCAAGATAACTTTTTGAGGTGGATGCTTGAGAAGTTTCTCCATTATAGCCCAGACCTGTCTTGTTTAGTGGAGACCGCTGCACATTGATAATCTCATCCAAAGTTTCAGATCCTTTGACAAACTTGAGATTAATAGCTTTTGTTTTCTCAATCTCTTTTCTAAGACCAACAATTTCACCTTCTAATTTTTCAAGATGTTTTTCCGTTTCATCAATTTGAAATTGTAGAGTATCAATGATCATGTTCTTTTCTTCTATACATCTCTTGAGTCTAGTAATTTCATCATAAAGGTTATCCACATTTATAGCATCCATATAATCATCATCTTCAAATGCCATTAACAACTTATATTCATTACCTTGTTCATATTCATCATTGTTTGATAGACCATCACTATCTTCATGAGTGTAGTAGCTTTTCTTATTTGCATTCTGTTTCTTGTTCCATCTAACAGGTTCCTTTCCTTTATCCTTATAAGGACATTTTGCAGCATAATGACCTACTCTTCCACAAGCAAAGCATTTAAAAGGTAACTTACCTCTGAACCTTCTAGAACCCCTTTGAAGATTTCTGACAAAATTTGATTCTTCTTCCTCTTCTTCTGGGACGTGGCTCGCTTCATAATAATCTCCTTTGCCTGATGCCTTGAAAGCAGCTTCTATTCTATCTGATGGACCTCCCTTTCTCATTTCATAAGCAGTTAGAATTCCATGTAGCTGAGACATAGTAAGAATTCGTAGAATTTCCTTTTCTTCTATTGCAGATACTTTAGATTCAAACTTGGGGGACAATGATCTTAGAACCTTTTCAACTACAATAGCCTCTTTTATTTCTTCACCCAAATTTTTCATACAGTTAACAACCTCATCTACCCGAAGAAAATAGTTAGCCACACTTTCATCATTATACATTTTGAGAGTCTCATACTGAATTCTAAGAGTTTGAAGTTTAGCACGCTTTACCTGTTCATCTCCTTCATAGCTCGTGACAATTTTGTCCCATATCTCTTTTGCGGATTTATAGTGCATTACCTTCATGAATTCTGACTGAGATATACATCCTAATAGAGTACTGACTGCTTTTGCATTTGTTTCATACTTCTTTTTCTCGGCTGCATCTGTAGGAGTAGTTGAAGGAAAAGCGTAGCCTGTCTCTACAATGTCCCAAACTTCTGTAACAAGAGATTGAAGATAGGTAGTAACTCTTACCTTCCAATAATTGAAGTTTGTCCCATCAAAAACTGGTGGCCTGATTGATGCTTCTCTCTCGTAGTTGCTCATGATGAACGATCTATCTTCAAGCGATCAAGCTTCTCTGAAGGACCTGCTCTGATACCAATTGTTGGAAATAATACTGAGAGGGGGGGTGAATCAGTATTATCTAATTCTTTTAATAAATCTTCTTTATTTGTTCTTTGAATTGTTTTTGCATGTCAGTACCATAAAATAATGAGCATGAACAAAAGAAAACAAATAGTCACACCAAAGAACAGAAGATGTAAGGTGGAAACCCAATGTGGGTGAAAACCACCTGCTGCAATATGTCTCTATCTTCTTTCAAATTAGAAACTCCTTTTACAATGGTTTTGTACTGGTGCAGTCCTTTACCAGTACGCAGGCTGCAACCTGCAGAGAGCTACTACTCTCTCTCTCTCTCGTTTTCCAGTCTCTCCTGGAAGGGAGCTACAACCCCCTACTTCTTTTCTTACAAGGACCACTTTTCATAAATTTTCAAACTGGATCCATAAGCATCAAATGATCATCAAGTATAAGAGAATCACCCAATCAACTGTAGTAACCAGATCAACAATAATAGGACCAAACCCATAACACAACAATGATAAACAAAGATCTTAGGAGAAGTAAGCACCCTGCTCAACTGCTAGCCTGCGTACCTCGCTCTGAGTCCATTGAACTGCCTGCGGACCTCCGCACCTGCAACCCTTCTGTACCTGCGTATGTATGCACCTGCAACCCTTCTGTGCCTGCGTATGTACGCACCTGCAGCCCTTCTGTGCCTGCGTACCTCCGCACCTTCAACCCTTCTGTGCCTGCGTACCTCCGCACCTGCAACCCTTATGTGCCTGCGTACCGGCGCACCTGAAACGCTTCGTTCCTGCGTATGTACACACTTTTCTTTCATTGTACCTGCGTACCTTCGGGCATAGATGATTTCAAGACTTCAGAAATAAACCAGACAGTCAGATCTACAGATCTGAACATGCGCCGAAGAGATCTCGGTCCATCAGTAGATTCGCCTTCTTTAGATCTAGACCAAATCTAGCCCTCATAAGATATTCAACCAAAAACATGCTCAAGCCAAATGATCTCCTTTGCTTTATATAGGAAAGCTCTTCCTTAAAACATGGATCAATACCACGAGCCGACACCATAATAACACAATACCGTCGGCTAAATAACAAGAGTAAAACATAAGAAAACCCCACATGTGAATTTCTTTGCCTTGAAATGTGTGCAATGGGGTACGCACCTCCTGAACGGGATAACTGTGGGTATGTACGCACTTTATGTAACACTGACCTACATGTACGCACCTTATGCAAGGTGTACCTGCGTACCCCTTATTTTCTTCAATATTTGATAGCTGATCATCAATCTCTGCTGTTGACTTGAATTACTATGATCTATCACCTGAATGGGTTGCCATCAAGGACAACACTTTAGACATAATGCCAACATACTGATACTGGGGTTGACCTTGAGGGATAAATTGATACTGGGGTTGACCTTGGGGTACATATTGAGTCTGGGGTTGACCTTGAGGAACGTACTGTACCGTAGGTACATACTGTCCTTGAGGTTGCCCCCCAGATGCAAATTGTGTACCTTGAGGTTGCCCCCAAGCGTTAATTGAGGCTGCCCCCCAGGCGGTAACTGGCCACCCTGAGGTTGAGAATTGGGAATAAAACCTGACATCATAACAATGTCTTCTACACTCAATGGCTTTGTACCATTGCTTCTAGTTAATAACCCTTGCTCAATGGGTTGAGGAGATGCTCCCGAAAAAGTACCAGAAAGTGACTGATACCCATAGGGAACAGAAGGACTGTCGTACAAAAAAGATTCAAGTGATTGAGTAAACATGGACGACTGACCTGACATATTTACGAGAGTATAAAAACCTCTAGGATGATAAGAAGCATGAGGTGGTGAAAAACTTAACCCTGGGTTTTCCAAATAATTAGTCAAAGAAAGATACCAAGTAGTACTCCTAGGTGGACTGTAAAAAATTGATTCACGCTCCCTTAGATCAAGAATAGGTTGATTTTCAGGGATAGGGATGCCTACTTCTTCTTCCGGAGCAAGTTCTTCAATAGAAATAAGTCCAGAAGGAAGATCTTGGGTAATTACTCTTTCTACCCTAGTTGAATCAGGACCACTAGAAGTTGGAGAGACAAAACCCGATGTTGGAGTAACAGGTTCAGATATCTCAGGTTCATCACCTATATCACTAGTAGATGAAAAGCTACTAGCAAGTTCGGAAACTGAAATCAACTGCGGATCGTAACCTGTCACTAGAGTTTGGTAATCAGGATGTACAACCAATGAAGACTCTCCTTCTTCAGGTGACCCAACTTTACTACCACTAGGAGTTATGAGGACTTTCAAGCCTTCAAGTTGGCTCGGGACTTCTTCAGGAGGTTGGCCCTGAAGTCTACGGGACTTCCTCAGTAAATCAGCCACGGTTACAAACTCAGGAGACTGGCCCCGAAGTCTACGGGACTGTCTTGGTAATTCAGCCACAGTTAAAAACTTTTAAATACTTCACACGCAAACAAAGTAAAATCTCAATGAAAAACACCTAAAGCCTCTAAAGAACCAAACAAATTTGAATCACACGCCTAAAGAATCTAGAGATCAAACACACACAAACAGTAACTTTCCGGACCGAAAACACTAGTTTGTGATGAAATCCAACGTCGCAGAATTCAGTACAGAAATGGTGGTTGGAACAGTTACCCCGGCAACCTGCTTAATGAATAGACTGGACCAAGTTCCTCCACTTAACCGTCTCGAGTGAAGTGAACCCCCCATAAAATCCAAGTGAGCCTAGCCGACGTCTGCTCCAGGTATAGTGGGATCTTCCCACCATTGTTACCTTAGGAAGAATCCTAAAGAATATGGCCACTAAGGTTACCAACTGAGACAAATACACCTAGGGGAACAGTCTACGATCTGATACGCATGCAAGGGCAGAGTAGAAAGCTCAATCCCCTTGAAGGCTCCTTGACATAATCCAAGGTTTACCAACAAGTGACCCCAGGCTCCTCGACAATGGTTAATCCGAGGTTTACCATTTTTAATACGTGAATATCTAGCGTCGTTCCCAATGAGGAAGGATTGATTCCCACACTGGTTCGGACACAATCTCGTGCTTCTCCTTTAAGAGGAGCTTTCCTAGAGGATAAATGCAACAATTGGATTTCTTCCTACCACAAGATACAGCTACTTGTCTGTTTTTACTGTCCTGGAGAGTTAATTGCTCTCCTACTCCAAGACACTAGCCTAAGCTAAGTTGGTGTATTAGAGCCCTAGAAATAAAATGTTACTAGGTGAATTTTATTTTAAACGTTAATTTTATTGGTTGTTGTTTAAGTCAAGAGATGGCGGAGATGAAACTTGTGGTGTAAAGACTCAACTCGAAATCACTAAAAAGATGCACCTAAGATGATTTAAACAATCTTTTCTCTTCGATGAACTTCTAAACTAAGAAAGAGTTTGAGAATGCAAATACTTGTAAACACAAATCTTTCTCAATTAAACAAATTAAAAGAAGAGCTTTTTCCTTTCCAAAGCACTCAAAATGAGACAACTAGTTATTTCACAAAAATTTCCCTTTTATTTTCAAAGCGCTCAACCACTACAAAAAAAAACTTTTTTCCAAAAGAGATTTTCTATATTTTGTAAATAAAACACTCAAAACTAATGAAAATGAATAACTTTGAGAGCTACAAACTATAAAAATATACTTGAAGTGAAAACCTACTAAAAGTCTTTTTGAGGATGTTTTACTTAGCTAAATGTGAGCTAAGGACTAATTTATGTAGAATCACAATTAGTCAAAAAACAACCAATCTTTTGTTTTCTTTTTTAAAAATGAAAATTCCAAACTTTCAAAGACAAGTTTTTCGAAATTTTGAAATGAGAAAACACAAAGCGGATTCCTGAACAAGGGGAGATTTCATAAATGGTCAGACTCATAAGAAGACTGGTAGACACCAAGGTAATCTGAGGTCCCTACAGCTTCTAAACTCAGAGCCACTACACAACCAAAAATGAAAAACAAGCCCAACAAGCAAAATTCCTAGGAATGCCACCTAAAACCCTAACACTAATGAAATTAAACCAAGGAAAGTTTTTGACAGGGAACAAGCAGGTCTGGGCAATGGCTAAAATCTATAAATAAATTCTAAACTGATAAAAAAGAGAAAAATTTAAAATTTTTCAAATTTTTTACAGGGTACGCAGGAAGCCTGTTTACACAGGTGTGTTCACGCTCTGTGTACAAAGAAAAAGTGTGTACAGGTACGCACTGTGCTTAACTCAGAGGGTGCGTACTTCTCCCAAAACTATGAAAATTAAAAACTGACTCAAAATTAACTAAATTCACCCAATCCCACAATCATCAAGTCAAAAACAGAAACAAAAATACAATTTCTCAGGTCAAAGTACAAACAAGGAAAACAATCAAGTCCCCAGTATGGTCGCCATTTTGTCACACAGAATGAGTCGATCTTGTAGACAAGACAGACCCTCCTAGAATCTAAAGAAGACCTAATGACAAGCAAACCAACCAGACACTATCTTTCCCTAAATATGCTTCAATAAACAATAGCAAACAAGTGTTTTTAGGGCCTACCTTTGGTCCAATGCAAGCTTGTGGATGCCCTCGCTCCTTTGATTCCAATGAGCTCCTTTTTGCGAATCTGCAAACACAAACAAGGCAAACAAATTAAATAGCACCTGAAAAACCAATTGCATAAAACATATTTAACATGAAAGTCAAGGAGTCCATGAAACAAATAACATAAGATACTTGTTGAGAAAAATGAGTTTGATTGTATTCATTCAAAGGAAGAAGAACTTTACAACCTTCGCCTTGACGCTGTACAAGCTCCTCCCAGGGACCAACAAGAAGTCTCCTCTACTTTGACAAGTTTCACTCACTCCCCAATGAAGCCAAAAATGTATGTGATCTCTCCTCTTAAGCTCAACTAGGAAGTCTTAATTTCACCAGCATTTACCCTCAAAATGTTCAACTTCTAACCTCCTTAGTCCTCACCCCAATGCCTGTATTTATAGTGCAATGGAGGGCAGTTACTAGGTCCTCCTTCAAAGGGATAAAGCCCTCCTTCAAAGGGATAGCTCCTTTAGTCAAGGAATTATCTCCTTCTCTTTTGGGATGCATGAACCACCTCAGAGCGAACAATCCACGTCAAAATTCCTTCTAGAAAACTCTAGAATTAACCAAAGTGAGTTTTTTAAGATAAAACTTGCGCCTTTTGACTTTCACAGGGGTCCGCACCTACACCGTCAGGGACAGAGCGGGTAGGTACGTAGCTTTTGTACACAGAAGGTGCGGGACCGCAGGTGACCATGAGAGAAAGTGCGGAACCAGAGTTACATTGATTTTTAATGTCTTTCTCCCATTTCCAAAGCTTGATTTGAAGAGATGAGGTCTTATACTTACTAAGGAGGACAGTACAAGTGATGATATACCCATACTGACCATAAATAATCATGGTGATGATATTTTTGTGTAACGACCTCATTTGACTGGAACTGAAAGGGGAAGGTTAGGTGTCTAACCCACCATAGAACCACTGAAATCCACATAATGTAAGAATCAAATTTCACTACCAATTTTCTGAGGAAGAGTTATTAGGAAGACCACTTCCATTACCAATGTGGAAGCCTATCCTCATCCTACAACAATTGTGTAAGTCATCCTAGCTAACCTTCTCGAAAGATAATGCATGTCGGAGAGTAACCTATAAGTCGAATGAAATGTTTGATAGTCTCGCTTCTCATGACTATCATCTTACTAATGAACTTGGCCACCGTTTCTTCCTCTTGCATCTTATAAATGTATTTAACTTGACATCAACTCCTAAAACTAGACTACATTCATCTCTGTGATGCTTCATACACTTTTTTCTTGATTTTGGAATATTCTTCGTCTCTAGTTATAGTGGGGGCAATCAATAGTTTAAGTACCATCACTTTACACCTCCTAGACATGTCGAATAGGAAACTAATAGGAGAAGGTAAGCAAAGGTGCCTCAAAGGAAAGAAGTTGAAAAGTCAAAACCACATTATGAAAAAGGAGGTGAAAGGGGATAATGACTGAAGACAATAGAGATTTGAAGACAAGGTATGACAGAGTTGTTAAGAGGAGAGTGGGTGGGGGGGGGGGGGCACAGGGGCTTCACTTAATGAACCTCTAGCTTATCACGTGCATTCATGGCATACTAAAAATATCGTTATTTTGACTACATATTACGAAATACTTCTAAAAACCAAATTATTTAACCCCCAATGAAACTAAACCCAATAAAAATTTCCAATTAAAAAAATCCTACTTTCGCTAGATATTGTAGGTATCCTTTTTTCATTAATATTTTTTATACCCCTTTATATTTTTTCATTAACTTTGAGCTCCATTTTTTATACCTACCAATATAAAAGCCCTTTACCCCCTATTATATGCTAAATATATTATATCATTTTTTGCTCAATATATATCCCCCAATATGAACCCACGTGGTATGATATTGCTCCCCTAGTGAAACCCCTATGTGGGGGGTGGCGACAAGTGGAGAGGGGCAAAGAAGAGACACATAGTGAGTCATGTGATGGAGCCACTGAAACAGAGAGAGTCTTGTGACCGAAAAGATGTGTTATAGGTATCAAAGTTGGGAACCCCACTAGAGAAGATTAGATATGAAATCATTCATAGGGGTCTTTGCAGTAGTCAAATTATTTCAAATCCATCATGGGTCTAGAGTGGTCAAGGCTTATAGCCCTATTCCATATTCACAAAAGCCACATCAGGTTTTCCTAACTGAGTGCTACATCTCACGGGGGCATCACTAAGGGAGCAATACCATTCTACATGGATTCATATTGTGGGATATATATTGAGGAAAAAATGACATAATATATTGGGCGATAGATAGAGGATAAATGGGTTTTGTATTGGTTGGCATAGAAAATGGAGATCAAAGTTATTGAAAAAATATAATGGGGCATAAGAGTGTTAATAAAAAAATGGATACCTATAATATATAGTTAAATTAGAGTTTTTTTTTTTTAATTGGGAATGTATTGGTAAGGGGTTAAATATTGTGAGTTTTAAAGGAATTTTCCAACATGTTGTCAGATTATTTGTATTATTAAAAATTCCACGAATTCACGTGATATATCATAGGTTAATTGAGTGAAGCTCTCATGCTACATCTATACTCAAGAAGTTCCACTAAGACAAGATAGATATCTTCTTTTTTAGACTCGATGGAATCTATGTACATTGTTGATACACCATTCGATATATTCAACCAACTTTCTTAATTACAAACAAAAACAATTATATTTCAACATAAAAATTTATAACTAATCATTAACGTTAACATTGATTTCATTACAAATATTACATAGAATCATGCATATAATATTCAAATAGGCAACATATGTATTAAAATAATAATAAGGTGTACATGTGAGTTATTTATGTAAAGTTGGTGCATACATAGCTGGTGTGATCGCTAATGGTAAAAATCAACAGTTGTAAGCATAGATTATATATATTGATATCAAACAAGTAATATAGTATAACTTGCAAGACATTAATCAATATCATATACCAATGAAGTAATGACCATTTTATCAATATAAATAATGCAAGGAATTAAAAATTGTCTCTAGATCATAACATGTGAATTAGGCATTTAACATATGAAAGAGAATAATATGGGCACTAAAGTTACATAATGAAAATCATGTAACACTCTCTACTATTCTAAGGCATGTTTAAACATGTTGACAGTGTTGGACCCGCCAACATTTAAGGGATCTCCCTGGTATGAAGTCCCAACTAGACCTCACATTATTTGGCGTAGGATTTCCATTCGGTACAATGGCTCGATTGCCATTATCTTAGATACTTTACTTAGCTCTTGTTGTTAAGCACATGAGAGTGTTATGTTTGTATCTTCACAAATGAGTTGAGTATGCCTGGTGAGTGTGTAATGTAACTTGTGTCTGGGTTCTCTTACTATAAAGGGAGAGAGTAATTTGAGCCCCTAGATGGGTGGTAATAGTACCTCCTAGGGAGAGACACAAGCGAACCGACAAGGGTGTTTCCAGCATCCAATGGAGTAGTCCATAGTGGATAAGGAAGTTGTTAAAACCAAAGTGTAGGGGAAAATACATGCACCATCCAACATAGTAGTCCACACAAAGGTGACGATCGTTATAACCAATAACAAAGAATGGACTGTCTAATGCCCCAAGGAGTAGTCCACAAGGATGAGACAACAATGATAAACAATACAAAACATCTTCAATAATGTAAGTACTAAAATAACAAAAGTAGTTCAACTATATTAGTATAGGTTAAGAAGACATGCATTACAAATGTTTAAAGAATAGTTTTACAAACATTTAAAAAACATGTGTGAAAATGTGCTAGCCTTAACAGGCTTTTGAATTAAGCAAAGTCCCAAGACGCATATGGACACCATATATCACTAGTCTGAGTAGTGGTACATTGGAGGCATTCCTCACTCCTTAAATAATAAACTATAGACTCTCAAGGATATGTGGGAGGAGCCAAGGTGAAAAGTCCTTGCTCAAACAATTGGAGGGGTATATATAACCAACGGTGATGCTTGACCCTCGTGACTCTTGGACTACCCTCATGACTGTTCAACTTCCCATGACTTTTCAACTAACATGACTCTTTGAATTCTTGTGTGCATCCCTTGGACTTCACTTTACATTACATTCAGTTACAACGAATATTACCCATAGTGGTCATGTGGCCATGACATCTCATGACACAACTCGACTATACATTGTTGATATGCACTGGCTAATTGTGGTGTCCATGTTAAGTTGTTGCGCTGTTGAGCAATGGATGTACTCTTTATGTGCTTTGTGTGCTTTGTCTTGTCCTTCACATGGAATAGTGTTGTGGGGTCTTCAATGGCCTTAGTCTTGCATGATGGTTCAGTAGATGTATCCCTTTCGCTTATTGCTTGATATGCTTGGTACATTAATCCAAGCATATTGTTGTCTCACCGTGATCTGCCAGTGCATCTGTTCCTGCAATTCACTTATACTTAACATACCACACTCATAGCCATCGAAAATTAGGTGGATTCACCAACGACGAGATCTTTGACTCAGCCAACAATGTCACTTTCCCTACAACATCAAGCCCTTCACAGATGAGGTATTGTATGATGTTGCTCCTCTTGATGTTTGTTATGTATTATTAGGAAAACCATACTTGTGGAATTAAAATGTTGTATATGAGTCTAGACCTCACCCTGTGATTATTTCTTTGCGTGATACGTTATACAAGATACTAGAGTTAGTCCCACCTACTGCCACCTCTTTTATATCTGCCAAGAAATGCAGTAAGATCATCTCCTACGCTACGAAATTTATTTTCTTTCTGGTTCGCTCTGAAGGTAATGGGAAGTTATTAGCCACATGCATGGCCCCTGAGAAGGATTTGTCCAGGCACCAATAGCAGGTGGATACGGTCATGAAAAAATACAAGGGCATCTTTTCCTCATCTACAGGACTACTATTGCACTGTCAGGTCAAGCATTCGTTCGATCTAGCTCCCGGAGCACCTCTACCCAATAGGCCGATATATCACCTCTCCATTGTGGAAAATGCCAAGTACAGGCAGGATCATGAACAATGTTGAGTGCCACACAAGTTTCATGTGGGCGGCAAAGTCTGGTTATAGTTTTAGAAAGAACGCCTTACAAGAGCCCATCGGAAACTCATACCACTCCGATATGGTCCTTACACCATTACCAAGGTTGTGGGAAACAATTATTTGGAGCACATCATTCCTCCATTCCTTGGCTTGAACCAATTGTTCAATGTGTACCACCCTCGACAATGCTTCCTACCATTCCTGGACACGTCAAAGATTGTAGAAGATCTCACCAGCGACGAGGTTCAATGTGGACCATTGCTTCCTAAGGGGGGAGGAATGACCCAAGTGGATATTGGTGGCCACTTTCCTATTCCACTTGGATGCACAACATTGTCACTTTCAGTTTTTTGGTTTCCTTAATTGTAGCACAATTTACTATTTTTGGAGGTTTTTAGGGTCCTCAGCTTCCTGAGCCATTTTGAGGCCCTAATCGACGTTTTTTACGGAAAAAGGAGAGAAGAAAAATATCCTTAATTGGCTTCCCAGTTTGCTTTCGCCTTCCCTTCGAGATATTCGAAACAAGACGTTATGATAGCTGAATGGAGATCGTATGACAAAGCTATGACCCCGGGAAGTTGATGTAACAATTTACCCAAACAGGGCCCACAGTTTTGGTGCTTCATCTCCTTCAGTTAGGTTTTTGGATGTTTAGGTTTTTCCATTATTTCTCAATAATAAATAGGGCTTTGAGCCTCATTATAACATAGTTCAAAGGCAAGTACCCACAACATCTCTTCTCAGAGATAAGCTACCATCGTCTACACTATTCTTATTTCCATTCTATTTGTAAGAATATTTCGGTATTTTATATTAATGAGATGAAGTGTTTTTTCTACTGCATCAATTTATTTATATATGTACTTTGTTGCATTCATGTTTAAATCTAGATCAATTATTCCAGTTCATAATAAAACCCTAGGATATTATTAATTTCTTGAAATACCTCATGTGACCACAACCATAAGGGGAGCGTTGTAATTCTAACCCACCATAGAACCACTGAAATCCAATTAGTGTGAGAATAAAATTTTGTTATCCATTTTTTGAGGAAGAGATCCCGCGAAGCCCAATTTCATTACTAATGTAAAAGCCTGCCTACATCCTCGATCAATTGTGTAAGACATCCTATCCAACCTTTTACAAATATAATGCATCTTAGAGAGTAACCTATAACTAGAATGAAATGTTTGATACTCTAGCTTCTCATGACTGCCATGTCCATTCTTTTACTAGTGAACTTGGCCACCATTGCTTCCTCTTTCATCCTAGAGATGTAGTTTAACTTAATATCAACTCCTAAAACTATACTAGGTTCATCTTTCTTATGCTTCATACACTTTTTTTCTTGATTTTGGAATAGTCTTCAATTCCGGCTATAGTGGGTGTGATCGAGAGTTTAATGAAGTACAACCACTTTGCATCACCTAGGTATGTCGCATAAGAAACTAGGAGGAGAAGATAAGCATGGGGGTACCTAGGAGGAAAGAAGTTGCAACATTGAAACCAACTGATGGAAAATGAAGAGGTAAAAGAGGACAAATGAGTGAAGGCGATAGATATTCGAAGAGGGAGCCCATACAAGCTACTCGATGGAGAGTAGGGTACACAAGAAAGAAATGTGATTGGGAAAGGGCATGTAGGTCAGGGAGGGGTGGTAGGTGGAGGGGGCAGAGAAAAGACACATAGTCTGTCATGTGGAGGAGCCACTGACATAGAGAAAGTGTTATGGCCAAAAATATGTATCAGAGATTTCAGAGGTGGGAAT
Source organism: Pinus tabuliformis (assembly GCA_031772625.1). Classification (NCBI taxonomy): domain Eukaryota; kingdom Viridiplantae; phylum Streptophyta; class Pinopsida; order Pinales; family Pinaceae; genus Pinus; species Pinus tabuliformis. The sequence continues at coordinate 638,421,485 of CM062811.1, forward strand.
CCCACTAGAGAAAACCAAATATGGTAACATTCATAGGGGTCATCAGATTGGGGTCTTGTATTTTTATCTTTTATTCTAAGGCTAAGCTGTTGGGAAGCCATGTCAATTGATTCAAAAGCTATGAACATGGTATCTACTTATAGAATTACATTTCTAATTATGAACTCTTTCTCTTAATAAATTTACGTACGACTTCTTTCCGAATACAAAATATTAAACATTTCCTCCAAATTTTGTAGAATTGATCTGTAACAACCCAACACTATCTCTATTTTTTTAAATAATCAACTATTTTAAGTAAATTCCACGGATATTGGTATTCATAGCTTGCACTTGAGTTTCAGATCTTAGCAAGTTTACTATAGGTTCAATATGAATGCCTTAAAACTAACACTTACTCTGGTAATCACATTCTTGCATTTCATTTTTCTTCTTCCTTCGTAACTCTTGTATTTTTATCTTCTATTCTCAGGCTAAGCTATTAGTAAGCCATGTCTACTGATTCAAAAGCTATAAATAGGGTATATATTTATACCATCATGCTTATAATTATAAATTCCTTCGCTTAATTAGTTTACTTACGACTTCTTTTTTAACACAGAACAATAGATATTTCCTTCAAATTTTAACTATCGAATTCTGCTTCAATTTTTTTTAAATAATCAACTATTTTAAATTTTGATTATTATAAATGATATTTATATAACATTCTTTTTATTTAATCAATTCAATTAAAAGCATCTTAATAAGTTTTAAAATAAATTTTAACATTTAAATTATTTTATCATTAAAATATTATGTAGAAATTTCTACCATTTACTAATAATTATTGATAATTGAATAATATTTTAGAAACATTCTTCCAAAATAGACACATATATCACAAGTTGTCATATAAACTCTTATAATCAAACATTTATATATAATAAATATCAAAATTCTTATTCATCTTAATATAAATATTATTTATTTGTAAATAAAATTTATTACAATATCATAGTTTATCAACATTACATTCTAACAACATTTTCATGAGAGATTTTTCTTTTAATTAATAATTAATAAATTTAATAAAATAATACAATGAAATAAATCAGTAAAATTTAGAACATACCATACCATAAGTTATGATAATGCGTTAAAGGAAAAAGGAAAATTACAGAAAAAATAAAACCTAATCCACATAGTTTAAGCTACCCAACACGGATAACAGATCTGCAAAGTGGACATGATTTTTTCTCACGAATCCACAGGAGAATGCACTTGGAATGATAGTGGTGTTTGCATGGCAATTGTTTTGCAGGATCTTCACGGGAAAACGGCTCGTGACAAATTGCGCACACCACTCTATAGCTGCTTTCACTTTCTTCGCTAATCATGGCTAATGGCAACTTATCCACTGCTACACGAAGACTATCAGGAACAATCATGATAATTTCATCTCTGAAATCGAAGTTATAACTATTGCCCTCCAGATGTTGTTTGATCTCACGCCATGTGAATCTGGAGTTCCATATAATTTGACCTCCACTGGAACCATCGTCTGGTTGGTTGGGTTGGCCATGATACTGTATGTCTCGAAAAACAATAATATTCTCTCGAAATGTCAATGTTGTTAAATAGTCATCGCCATCGTCATATTCCCGATCATCGACTCTAACACGACGAACGTTATCTCCGCGCCATTCACCATCTAAGTCGCGGATATCAATATTCTCTGATAAACCCTCGATCTGAATACTGGTTCTGGGATGAATCATCTGTCCACGCAGTTGATCGTTCAATTCCCAAGGATCGTGTGGGAAATATATAGAAAACTTATTAAACCTCACAACAGACATGTGTTGGAATTCAATTCCAACTGCAACATAAACAGTTGGACAAAAATCTGATTTGTTGTAGATATTCCAGACTGTTGGGTGCCTCAAAGTCATGCTTGATATTTTCCACATTAATGTGCATTAAATTTTCAGCATTAAATTCCCCTGCAACAGCCGACTTCATTTCTTCAAAAGGTATCATCGCTTACTGCATTCAATAAGAAGATAAGATTTAGAAGATATTTTTATTATCTTATTGTTTAAAGTCAGATATGATTTAACATATAAATGTAATGAACAACAGTTCTATTTTAAGTTAGAAGAATGATAGAGAGTCTTTTTTGTAACGCACAGCAGTGCTGAAACTGTAATTTTCAGATAGGGAAAAATCAGTTTGTGGAACTGAAGAGTTCTTGTTGAATCCCTCTATCAAGAGGAAGATGCTTTTCAGCATAGACTGGTGAATCCCGCTGTCAGGAGGAAGATGCTTTTCAAGACTGGTGAATCCCTCTGTCAAGAGGAAGATGCTTTTCAGCATAGACTGGTGAATCCCTCCGTTAAGAGGAAGATGTTTTGTAATAGCAATTGTGAAAATCCCTCTATGCGAGGAAGACGAATTTGTATCAGTTGGTTTACTGTTTATAAATAGAAGTTTTATTTGCACATTGTTGTTACACAGTAAGCAGAAAATAGTTGCACGTTGCTTTTACACCGTAACCAGAAAATAGTCTTGACGTCAAAACAGAGTGTTGCTAATACACGAGTTTCAGCGTTGCTGAAACACCATATTCCGCAAACGATTTTTATTTTCATTGCCTTAAAATAGAGTATTGTTATGTTTTGTTCAGTTTTGTTGGAATTATCAGAAATTCCCAACATGGTATCACAACCCGTCCAGGCTCTTTGAAGACATCAAAGAAGCTGAAGGAAGGCTTCTTGCTGCAACAGCTTCTCCAGGAGAGTGAAGACTCAGTCAAGAAAAATCCAAGGTATTTCTCAAGCTAGTTTTCTGTGTTACTATTGAAGACAGTCAGTTATTTTAATACATAGTCAAGTATTTTTGAAAAGTGCAAGAATGGCCAGCACTAGCACTAGCATGGGTATTCTTAATACTCAGCTCCCACTACTTAATGGGAAAAATTAGGACTATTGGGCAATAGTTATGAGAGATTTGCTTTTCTCAGAAGATTTATGGGAATTTGTTGAACATGGTTTTGAAAAACCAGCAAATGAAAATGAGTTTAATAGCTTAACTCAAGTAGAGAAACAACTGTTGAAGAAATATAAGAAGGAGGATGCTAAGGCCCTCTACTTCTTGTATCGAGCAGTGGATGAGAGTGGGCTTCCAAGGATAACAGCAGCCAAGACATCTAGAGAAGCATGGAAAACTCTCAAGACAGCCTATCAAGGCATGGAGAAAGTGAAGACAGTAAAACATCAGTTCATTGAGGAGGAAGCTTGTGATAAAAGCTTAGAAAAGACAATGAATGTGAAGACAATTGTGTCTCACAAAGAAGAAGAGGAAGGGACAGCAACAAATAACCCTTCCTTGGTGGCTCCTCCTCCACCACAAAACGTACATCAAACCACACCACAAGCTGGAATTCGAACAGCTTTGAAAAGTCAAGGAAGTGCTTCTCCAAGCACACCACAGGGATCAGAAATACCCTCAAGTTCGGATGGAACTCCAAGCACACCAAGAATCTTCCAAGATTCAGAAATCTGAATGAGATTTATGAACAAGGAGAGGTAAGTAACAATACCAGTCTGAATTCATTATTCGCTTTGTATTGTCATGTTAATGAACTAGTTCATTTTGAAGAGGCTGTAAATGAAGATAAATGGATTGAAGCAATGAATGAAGAAATTGGTGCAATTGAAAAGAGTAAAACATGGGAGTTAGTGGACTTCCCTAAAGGCAAAGATGCCATTGGAGTTAAGTGGGTCTATAAGACCAAAAGTAATGCTGAAGGCAAGATTGACAGGCACAAAGCAAGACTTGTTGTGAAAGGCTACAAGCAGCAACAAGGCAAAGAATATGATGAAACCTTTGCACCAGTAGCAAGAATGGAAACAATCAGAACAATGTTGTCTATTGCAGCACAACACAAATGGAAGATTTATCAGATGGATGTTAAATCTGCATTCCTGAATAGAGTGTTAAAAGAAGAGGTTTATGTTGAACAACGTCTAGGCTATGAAGTTGAAGGCCAAGAGCATAAAGTCTGCAAAGTGAAGAAGGCTCTTTATGGGTTGAAGCAAGCTCCAAGAGCATGGTATAGCAGAATAGATGCTTATCTAATTGAGAATGGGTTTGATAAGTGTGATGGTGAACCCACACTCTACATAAAGGAGAATGACGGTAAGATTCCTATTGTTGTTTTATATGTAGATGATTTGATTTTTACCAGCAATGAGCCTTATCTCATTGTTGATTTTAAAGCAGTCATGAAAAGTGAATTTGAAACATGACTGACTTGGGCTTCTTAAGATATTTTCTTGGAATTGAAGTAGACCAAAGTGAAAATGGTGTTTTCATTTCTCAATTTAAATATGTAGAAGCAGTGTTGAAGAGATTTAACATGCAGAACAACAAGGCAACTGTGACTCCAACTGTAATGGGGTTGAAATTGACCAAAGAAGATAGCAGCAAGGATTTTGATCCAAAATTGGACAAGAGCATAGTTGGCAGCCTTATGTACTTGACTTCAACTAGGCCAGACATTATGCATGCTGTGAGTTTAATCTCTAGATTTATGGAAAGACTGAAAGAGACTCATTGGTAGGCAGCCAAGAGGATTCTAAGGTATGTGAATGGAACGAAGGGGTTTGGTATTTTATACTCCTCTTCTGAAAGTTTCATGTTGACAGGTTACACTGACAATGATTGGGTTGGAAGTGTTGATGATAGGAAAAGAACATCGGGGTATGTGTTTCATATGGGTTCGGGAGTCATCTCATGGGCTTCCAAGAAGCAACCAGTTGTGTCTTTGTCAACATCAGAGGTAGAGTATGTGGCAGCAATAGCAGCAACATGCCAAGCAGTGTGGCTGAGAAGAGTTCTTAGACAAGAAAAGGGCACAACCATTTACTATGACAATAGCTCGGCAATAGCATTGTCTAAAAACTCTGTTTTTCATAAAAGGACAAAGCACATAGACACCAAATTTCACTTCATACGTGAATTGGTTAACAATGGTGAGATTGTTTTGCAGCACTGCAGAAGAGAGGATCAGTTCGATGATATCTTGACAAAACCATTGGGAAAGAAAGTTTTGATCATTTCAGGAAATGCCTGGGTATGCAGAAAAACCCAGCAGTTGAAATTAAGGGGGAGTGTTGGAATTTAATTCCAACTGCAACATAAACAGCTCGACAGAAATCTGATTTGCTGTAGATATTCCAGACTGTTGGATGCCTCAAAGTCGTGCATGATATTTTCCACATTAATGTGCATTAAATTTTCAGCATTAAATTCCCCTCCAACAACCAACTTCATTTCTTCAAAAGGCATCACTGCTTGCTGCATTCAATATGCAGATAAGCTTTAGAAGATATTTTTATTATCTTATTGTTTAAATTCAAATGTGTTTTAACATATAAATGTAATGAACAACAGTTCTGTTCTAAGTTCGAAGAATGATAGAGAGTCTTTTTTGTAATGCACAACAGTGCTGAAACTATAATTTTCAGATAACGAAAAATTAGTTTGTGGAACTGAAGAGTTCCTGTTGAATCCCTTTGTCAAGAGGAAGATGTTTTTCAGCATAGACTGGTGAATCCATCTGCCAAGAGGAAGATGCTTTTCAACATAGACTGGTGAATCCCTCTGTTAAGAGGAAGATGCTTTTCAGCATAGACTGGTGAATCCCTCTTTCAAGAGGAAGATGCTTTTCAGCATAGACTAGTGAATCCCTCTGTTAAGAGGAAGATGTTTTGTAATAGAAATTGTGAAAATCCCTCTATGTGAGGAAGACGAATTTGTATCAGTTGGTTTACTGTTTATAAATAGAAGTTTTATTTGCACGTTACAGTTACACCGTAAGCAGAAAATAGTTGCACGTTGCTGTTACACCGTAAGCAGAAAATAGTCTTGACGTCAAAATAGAGTGTTGCTAATACATGAGTTTCAGCATTGCTGAAACACCATTGCTAATACATTGCAAACAACAACTGACCAAACTGTGTTGCTGAAACACCGTATTCCACAAATGATTTTTATTTTCGCTGTGTTAAAACAGGTATTGTTCTATTTTGTTTAGTTTTGTTTGGAATTATCATAAATTCCCAACAACACGAAGTTGTCATCTTCAATTCTGCTCGTTAGGGTTGTTGTAGCCGCCGTTGAGCTTTGCATAGCAGGAGGAATAATACCTCCATTTGCCTCAGCTTCCGCTTCTAGGGCTCTCATAACAACGAGAATCGATCCTCTCAGATATTCGTCATTATCATTTGCATATATAACGAACTAATTCAAATATAGAAAATTTATTGCACTCCTCTACTATATGAAAGTCCTAGCCTCACTACTACATAAAGGGGGGTTTTAAGACAATATTTGAGACAATTTTTGGGTAGATTGTCTTAATTTAATACAAAAAAAAACTTGTGTATTGTCTTAGATATTTTCTTTAAGCAGGTGTCTCAAAAATTATTGTCTTAAAGATTATTGTCTTAAAAAATATTGTCTAAAAAATTTTCTCCATAAAAACAATATATAACACAAGCATTATTGTTTCTTAGGAGAACAACACTCATATTAGAGACACTATGTCTTTAATACTAGCCATTGACTCTCTATACATAATAATTTTTGTATTAAAGATCACTTTTGTCTCTCTAGAGACAATTTAGAACAATGAATCCAGAAATATCTCACCATTGAAATAAATTGATATAAAAAACATTTAACTAAAAATAAACTATAAAATCGTTGATTAATTCATGTTAGTGCACAGTGGAATCAAACCACCAAGCAGATGCTCTTCCATTGAGCTAGCACACTTTAAAGAATTACGTGAAGAGTTATGGCAATCTTGAAAACTAAATTTATAGCCATTGATTTAAAAAAAGAATACAAAATACAAAAAGGTTCTGACACATGATCTATAATCTTTATAAAAACTATAATCATGAAGACCATATTTTTAACTTACCAAAAATAGTAATTGCCCCAAAACGTGCAAAGAGAGGCGGATTATATCTCTAGCAAAAAATTTCAAAATCTTAGAGTTGAATGTTTATGTATACATGCTATCTTGCTACAATCCATGTGTTGAGATTTCATTCCATGTTAAGACTTCTTTTTCTTCATGTTCTTCTCCACACATGTATGTTTCTATTATTGCGTATATGCACCCATATAAAATTCTATAACAAAATGTCTTGATTTCCAAACGTAAAACAAAAAGAATTATGATTTGTGAATCCATAATTTGTGATTGAGTCGTTATTAAAGCAAAAGAAATGAAATGCAACAGATATATTATCTTGCACCTTTGCAATCAATTCTCCCTACTTAAAAGTTAATAGACTTGGAATATGTTTTTCCTTTGAATTTAAGCTAGATAGGTTCATGGCTCCATCCTATCTCCACAATGATTTTGGGCCCTCTATGGCTTGGGAGTTCCACACAAGCAATTATTTATGAGAATGTAGAGTACTGATGACCGAGAACATATGCTAAAAATTTCATTTATGTTTCTACTAAATGAAAAGATATATCATGATAATGAAGAAAACAATAGCATGTTTCTAATTAAACAAGTGAACATTCATTATAAATAGGAGAGGATGACATAATAGAAGACAAACTACTCTTCAGTAGCCAGTGCCAAGAAAACATGGTGCACATTCAACAAAAAAATTAAAAAATACGTGTGAAAAGTTGCAAACTATGAACTTTAAAGAAAAAGGTCAAAGAACTCCTTACCGCAATTGCTCGAGCAACATCTATCCACCAGTACAAAGTACTTGAAAGAATAGCAACAATTAGACCAATTGTGTTGGTGATCACATCAAAGAAATGATATTCAAGATATGCCTTGACAATCTCATTAGTAAAAATTCAACAATACATTGCGAGGAACAACTTCACAAAAGTAGCTAAAACCATAATTCCAACCACACAATTCCATTTGTCACCATCTAAAGATAAACCATCCTCCCGTGGAAATTTGGATATAGAGTTGAAAAAAGTTAATTCCTTGTATGCAAATTGGAAAAATAGTTTGACTCGCAGAATACAATACACAAAATTCTCACCATAAAGTACATGATAGAGCAATCAAGTTGTATACCTATTGTTGAATGAATGAATAAATGTGCACTGTTGTTGTATAAAATTTTGATATTTTGGGAACCCCAGCCAGCATAGAAACCCTAGGGCAAGAAAATTCCCTTAGAATATTACACTTTCCACATCTTCATGTAGGTTCTCAACTCTATTTCAATGTACTAAAGGGAGTTTATGCCACTATAGCATGTATTTGAGCAATATATTCACCCTAACTGATTAATTATTTAGGCCTTTGCATGGTTTATATACTCTCAACTTCACTTTTTCCAAAATTAAAGGTGGAGTTAATTATTGGTTATTTGACTTAGAGTCATTGTTACTGTTAGTTAGGCTTATTGAAAGGGCATCAACCCAAAGGATATGAAGTAACAACGTGACTCTGTAATTTTTTACTATCTAAGTTTAAAACTCTCCCCTTCCACCTTGGAAGGCATCTAAGAATAGTTTCTTGCTGCCTAAAACATGTGTGTGGAACAGTTGTCTTGGCATGAGTACATCTGCTTGGATTTTTAATTGGAGTGGCCCCCATTGTGACACAAGACAATCCACCCACTCCCTCTCGCAGTATATTTTTAGGTTTGCTTCATTTTTTAATATTTTATTTTCAATTATCTCAGCATGTGGGCCATTTTGATTTTCTTATTTTCAGCAGTTAGATGATGAATGATATGTACATGGAAAGTTTGAATAATGGTAGCAGCAATTCGAAGTAGATAAACAACTTTTCCTTTCTTTATGAAAACATAAACAAAAACAATACATACACGTAATACCAACCATTATATCAAAGACTTGGGAGTTGAGAAATGTGTTGAAACTGTATGTTCCCAGATTGACACATTGGCAGGGTTCTTGGTTAGGATTAAGTGTAGCACTCTGAACCCCAAGATTTGCCTGCCACTCCTATTCCCTAGGATTTACATCTTCACCTGTATAATAGTGAGAAATATTTTATAATATTGATATTTAATGGCATGTCTGAGCTATTTTTCATCCACGTCAAGTTGCAGAGGTTTAACACTGCAAGGGTACATGCTTCATGTTTCTATTTCAACTCACCTGATATTTTTGGGTAGTAAAAGAACTAAGAACTAAGGATACAATAGATAAGGTATTTCAATGAACTTCGAAAGGCAGTAGAAATCTTAGTCCCTTCAAATAAGCTTCTAAGTAACTAAAATTTGTCAAATGACTCAAACTATTACATGTAAACAGATTTCAATGGATAAGAAAATTTAATTATCCTATTTCTATTTCAATGGATAAGCAAATTTAATGAAATTATTTATCCATTGAAAGTGAACTTCAATGAAGAAGAATTCAATTATCCTATATATATTTCTGTTTCACTTTTAAAACTCTGTTCTTGAGCAAATAAGTAATTTATGGATAAGCTTTTATGTTTCAACCTATGATGCATGGGTACGGTAAGGTGTGGGTACAGTAAAATAAGGATTAAGATATTTTGAACTATGGGTACAGGGGTACAACAAATTTATTTTGCAAAGGAGGAGGTCATGAGGATGCAAGTACAAAAAGTACCAGCACCATTGTTAGAGGGGTAGAAGTACTCAAGAAACTGTTGTTTGAATGCTCTGTGAGTTTTGAGAGAAGGCTTTGCCTATAGAACTGTAACCCATGTTATGAAACTTAGAATTGATCAGGGGTGAAAACCTATTTGCTGACCTTGCAAACTGATTTTGTTATAGCTTGAAAATATCTATGAAATCATTTTGATAGAGACCAGAAATAGGGGAGAGGTTGATTCCCATAAAACATCAAAGTTTTGGTACGAATTTGATATTTGAGAGATTCTGTTCTAGCATTTCTAGATTACTCACATTGAACTTTTTATGGTCAAAATTTTGAGCCATCAAGTGTGGCTCATCCTCAGGAGGTAGAGATGTTAATTATGATGGGTTTTAAAATTGTAACATATTAGAAATAATAAATCTGACTAGAACAATCTTAATCTATGAATGATGAAAAACCAGATCCAATGAACAACCTATAAAATATTGGATAAGACTGTGGCATTCGAAATCATAGTGGGAAAAACAATCCATTTTTGCACAGTAATTAATCATGGCCATCATTTAAAGAAATAAGAAATGTAGTTGGACGGCTAAAAAAGTAGCCTCTATTGTCTCAGCACGAGGGGCTCCCAAGCACAAGTAAACTCCTTTGGCAGTTGTGGACAACAGATAGAGAAGGATCCAGATTCTGCTCCTCACTCAATTTCTCCACATGCAACTTTAAGTCATATGATCTCTGGTTTGTCCAACTCCCAAGAAAAACCATCATCCAGTTAGCCTTAGTGGCTTCAAAGCCACAAAAGACAGCGAGGGATGTAACAGTAGTATCTTGGTTAGGGCCACTCCTAGCAACTTGAACAAGAAGCATTCAACTCTGATGGGGTTTTAATGAATCCTTGGTCTTTCCAAGAGGTGATCAAGCAATCTAAGGTCCCTTTAGCCCCCAAAAGCTAGACAATGCTAGCAGTTTCATTGTGAGGAGCCTCGATAGTACCCCAACTTTAAAGGTGTCTTCAGAGAAGATTGATCAAATATCCACAACTTCCATAGAGGTTTAGTTTGTATGTTCAATAGTTTGTGGCCAAGTAGTGATGACTTGATGGAATGGATAGTGGAGAATTGAGGTAATGTTAAGATTTTATGCCACAGGTTTCTTTGTAGATATTTTTGATAAGCCTGAAGACAGGTAGTGTAAAGTTGTAAACTGGAGAAGGGATATTGAATTTCAGTAGGGTTCATTTTTTTAAAGTCATGGACTCTTAATTTCAATCTGAACACATAATCTCTAAGATCAACCCTAAAATGGGTATATTACCAATCCTCTTCTTACATCTTTGGGAAGATGAAGTAAAGGAGTGAATTGGAGATTCTCTTGGTAAATTTATTTATGTTGACCTAGTGAAAAATTGGAATCTTCACCACCAAGGGTATAGCTCGATTGGTGATTGCTGTGATATGAAGTCATAGTGAAAATTTGATGTTCAAGGTTCAAATCCCCTTATTTACCATGTGAGCCATGTGTGGGGGCACGTAAGGGTTCATTTAATCAATAATATGATATGAAGCATGGAGAAGAAAATCCATGGCTAATATGAGCTCAATATTAGGGTAACTTTTAAGACAAGGAGTAGGATTATAACTGCGCAAAAAAACAACAAGAGTATGTAAAATGATTTATTAAAAACAAAACTGTAATACTTCGCATACAAGTATGACCCAATAAAGGTGCACGGGTTTTTGGTGTTTGGGTGTTGCAAGCCCATGCTTCCTTTTAATCTATATTCATAAGACTAGCATTTGTAAATAAATGGGTACTTGCAAGAGTTGTTGTCAATATAGGAGGGTTTCCACTAATGGACATACAAGAAAAAAAGTTAGAAAGCTTTTAATCTGTATTTGAGAAATTGAAAGCAATTATGCCCGATATCAGAGAATATATAAAACCGTAAATGCAAACTTTGTAAACTTAGTTTATGAGAGATTATAGAAACTTCAAATGTAAAAAGAAAATGTGCAAATAGCTATTCTAATTTGACATTCATAATGAAAAATTCAAAGTATGTTACAGCGCACTCAGGCTCACCAAACCTCTCTGGTAGTGAAAGAGCAGCATGTTTGACCTACAAAATCAAGAGCATATAAATTCTATTAATTTCTAAAATGGAGCCCCAAAAAATCCTTGTTCAGAAAGAGAGTTCAACTCCTGAGACTTGCAAAACGATAAGCTGTGTGATCTGTGTCCAGTGTGACATCAAGGAGTTCAGGACCAAATTTCAACCAAAGAAATCATGGGTTGCATTGTATATGTATGAGGGATATTAAGACCTCTATTCCAAGATGTAACATGTATATTTAGCACTGTTTTTTGGATGAAGTATGATTTTTATTCATTCTCGTATCTTGTTTTCTGTTTTCCTACAATGCTTTAATGGTTTTGACAGCTTTTCCACAACTTTCACTAACTTTGTGTGTAGGTGCAGCTTCTGTAGCTGTAGCACTCTGACACTGCAAGCTTGATTCTGCAACAGTTGTTTGACTCTACCTTTCCCAGACTTGCACCATCCAACGAGAGAACAAATTATGAACTCAATTATAGCACAAATCTAACTCTAATTCTTGGTCAAGGGTTCATTCACTAGATTTCCTTGTTTGAGTTGGAATAGGAATTCAATTAGATCCAATTTATAGCTCCATTTTCATGGCTGTCAACTTTTCATTGTCCTTCATTATTTATTAACAATACCTGGAGAAGTAAACAAATTTGGAAATTACTAATAGTTAGGAGAGATTTGTAAAGCATCTCCTCTCCATAGATACAATTTACCTTCGAAAGTGGTCAATCTGCACCAAATTTTATTTGTTTTTAGCTGTGTAAAAAGTGTTATTATCTCTTATTTGGCTTGTAGGTTTTAACCCTGTACATAAATTACCTGCATATGAATTCTTAAACAAAGAAAATAAGCTATGCAAGAGCATAACCCATAAAACACATATGCACAGAGATTTTCCCCTAGATCCCAAAACCGAGACTACCAGCTTGATTTTTCATTATGTTCCTTTCAATGTTAGAATACATATTTATACATGCCGAAGCATCCAATACCATGGACCGAAAACCATTGCGTTCAATACCATGGACTGAAAACCATTGTGTCCAAAAAACATGTGTGAAAATCATGCACAAAACCCCCTATTAACTACGTGGAAAGAATATAACACAACCCAACAATATCCCACTTGTTGTTTTCTTTCCACAGGGGGCCACAGGAGAGCTTCGTCATTTTTCAGCCCTGAGATTCCCATTGCTTCTATACACCAAGAGAACTTCTCAGAGCTCACAGATTTTGTCAATGCATCTGTAGTATTCTTCAAAGTGTCCACCTTTACCAGCAACACCTTTTTGTCTTCTATAATATCCCTCACAAAGTGATATTGAACATCAATGTGCTTTGTCTTTGAATGATAAGCAGGGTTCTTTGCCAAGAAAATTGCACTTTGGCTGTCACAGTCTATTCTTATAGCTCCCTGTACTAACCCCATACTTGAACACAATCTCTACAACCAAACTGCTTGCTTGCTTGCATGAGTGGCTGCCATGTATTCTGCCTCTGTAGTTGATAGTGCCACTACAGATTGTTTCTTACTCATCCAACTGACTGCACCTCCAAATAGGTTAAACACATACCCACTTGTAGATCTTCTCTGATCCAGATCTCCAGCCCAGTCTGCATCAACAAAGCCATGAATATCCAACACTATGTCCAATCCTGGTCTTCCTTGGTAGCACAAACCATAATCACTAGTGCCACGCAAATACCTGAAAACCCGCTTCACTGTTGTCCAGTGCTCCTTCCCAGGTTTTGACATAAACCTACTCAATACTCCCACTGCATGTGCAATGTCTGGTCTAGTATAGACCATTGCATACATCAGGCTACCCACTGCACTTGCATATGGAACACGGGACATGTCCTCTTCCTCTTCTTGTGTCTTGGGACACTGTTCAGCAGATAACCTCACACCTACAGGAATAGGAGTATTGTCTCGACATACTTCCTCTGGTTTAACCAGAGCTTCCTCTTTGACCGATCTCTTTTAATTTCCATGCCCAAAATATAGTTTGCAGCACCAAGATCTTTCATGTCGAATTTGGAGGACAATTGGGTCTTCAAATCCTGGATAATTTCTTTGTCATTTCCAACCAGCAACATATCATCCACATACAAGACCAGATAAATAATACGGTCACTAATTAATTTAAAATACACACAATGATCTGCTTTGCTTCTGGTGAAGCCAAGTCCCGATATAAATGTATCAAATTTCTGATACCACATCCTTGGTGACTGTTTTAACCCATACAGAGACTTCTTTAACTTGCATACCAGTTCTTTCTTACCCTTCACCGCAGAGCCTTTAGGTTGCTTCATGTAGATTTCCTCTTCCAAATCCCCGTGAAGAAATTTTGTCTTCACATCCATCTGTTCTACCTCAAAATCAAAAGCAGTAGCAACAGATAAAAGTAATCTAATAGAAGTTACCTTGGCAACAGGAGAAAAAATATCACCAAAATCAATTCCCAGCACCTGGGAATAACCTTTTGCTACCAACCGAGCTTTGTATTTCTCCACCTTTCCTTCTGCATTTGTATTCTTCTTGAACACCCATTTGATGCCAATGGGTTTCCTTCCAGCCGGAAACTTCACCAGATCACAAGCCTCATTTTTGTGCAAAGATGCCATTTCATTGACCATGGCCTCTTTCCAGAGTTTTCCATCCTCTAAATCCACTGCTTCCTTCACAGTTCTAGGATCATTATCAGTAACAGACAAAGAAAAATTTGAACTGAAAGCAGATGGACTATACCTTTCTGGCTGCCTTCTTTCTCGAACTGATCTTCTCACAGCCGGAGCTTGTGGCTCTTCATCTTCTGATTCCTCCTCTGCTGTAGAGTTTGATTCTTCCTCCTTTGGCTCAAACTCTATCTTCTCAGGTTCCTTTGGTTGGACTTCATGTTGAATAACATCTTTTACCTCTCTGAGCAACACATCTCGGTTGTACACAACCTTCCGTGTGACTGGGTTCCAAAGCTTATAACCCTTTAAACCATCCTTATACCCAATAAAGATGCACTTTTTAGATTTACTATCCAACTTGGTTCGTTTCTCCTTTAGAACATGTACATATGCATCACATCCAAATACCCTTAGATGTGAAAGAGAGGGTTTCTTACCAGTCCATACTTCTTGTGGAGTCTTATCCTCCAACGCTAATGAAGGTGATCTATTGATCAGGTAACATGCAGTATCCACCGCCTCTGCCCAGAATTCCTGTCCTAACCCGGCATCACTGAGCATGCTTCTTGCCCTTTCCATCAATGTCTTGTTCATTCTTTCTGCTACTCCATTTTGCTGAGGTGTATATGGAGTAGTCTTCTGCCGTGCTATACCACACTTCTTACAAAATTCTTCAAATTCCTTGCTACAAAATTCTCCACCATTATCTGTCCTCAGCACCTTTATCTTCTTCTCTGTCTGATTTTCCACCAGAGCCTTAAATTCTTTAAACCTGTCAAAGACTTCAGATTTCTTCTTAAGAAAATATATCCATGTATCCCTTGAGAAGTCATCTATGAATGATACATAGTACACAGACTTACCCAGTGATGGAACCTTCACAGGTCCAAACACATCACTGTGCACAAGCTCTAATATCTATTTCGTCCTCTTACCACCAGAGGGGAAACTCACCCGATTCTGCTTCCCATATACACAATTTTCACAGAAATCAAAATCCAGAGAGCTATTATTCATACCTTCTACCATACCTTTACCATGAAGTATTCGAAGGCCCTTCTCTCCAATATGTCCAAGCCTTTGATGCCACAACATGGTCTTCTCTCCAGAGACCACTAGATTCTCTACTCCATTTTCAGGAACCATAGAACTATTGCACCCATCAACAACAGTGCTACCTTGTAGCTTGTACAGAGTACCAATCTGAACTCCCCGCATTAATATCAGTGCTCCTCGAACCATATTGCAGGTATCTTTCTCGAACACCGTCTTTACACCTGCATCATCCAACTTGCTTACAGAAATCAGATTTCTGGCCAATGCAGGAATATGTAGAACACCCGGAAGTGTTCTAACCCTTCCACCTTGCAACTTCAACTTTACTTTTCCCTGACCAATGATTCTAGCCTTCCTATCATCTCCTAAGAAGACATCACCACCATCGTATTTCTCATACTCGCAGAACCACTCTCTATGGGGAGTGAAGTGAAAGGATGCACCTGAGTCAATCAACCATGCCTCATGATCTACATGTGTACTTGAAGAAGCCAAGTACAAATCCCCACCTTCATCTGAGGTGGTTTTCGCCTCTGCAGAAGGAGCATCATCAGATCCCTTTCCTTTATCGGGAGCTTTAGATTTACAATCCCTTCTGAAGTGCCCTTCCTTTCCACATTTCCAGCACACCACCTTTGTAGGTTTTCATGGAGATTTAGATCTCCCACTCGATGACTTATTTTTGTTTCTGTTCTGGGACCGTCCTCGTACAGACAAGGCATCACCATTCTCGCTGTCCATATTTTTCTGTCTCATCTCCTCCATCAGCAAGGCTGAGACTATTTCATCAAACTGCAAAGCAGTTGCATTGCTACTTATTGCAATAACCAGACTATCCCACGAATCTGGTAGAGAACACAACAGACTGATGCACTTATCTTCATCTGAAATTCTAATATCAACAGATAATAACTGACTTAACACAGTATTAAACGCATTCAGATGCTCTGTCACCGAGTCTACATCTTTCATCCTCAGGTTATACAGCTTTTTCCGCAGGAACAGTTTATTCACCAGAGACTTAGATTGGTACAAAGTCCCTAACTTGACCCACAAAGCCTTTGCCGTAGCTTCCCCTGATAGATTCAGCAATACTGAATCCGAGACACACAATCGTATTGTGCTCTTTGCCTTCCGATCCAACTTCTTCCATTCTTCATCGCTCACTCCCGATGGTTTAGTACCAGGATCTACCGCAATCCACTGATCTTTATCCACCAACAGATCCTCCATCTTGAGTTTCCACAACTCAAAATTCTGACCATTGAACTTCTCAATCTCTATCTTTCCACTGCTCGCCATCTTCTTTCACCACCAGAATCGATCTCACAGATCTCCCACTGAACAGGGTCTACCACAGGCCCGAGCGAAACCCCTCAGCAACAAAGGCGTCCCCTTAAAGCCAAAACAGCTCCGATACCAAATGTAGGTTTTAACCCTGTACAGAAATTACATGCATATGAATTCTTAAACAAATAAAATAAACAATGCGAGAGCATAACCCATAAAACACATATGCACAAAGATTTTCCCCTGTATCCCAAAACTGGGACTATGAGCTTGATTTTTCATTATGTTCCTTTCAATGTTAGAATACATATTTATACATGCTGAAGCATTCAATACCATGGACCGAAAACCATCGCGTCCAATACCATGGACCGAAAACCATCGCGTCCAAAAAACATGTGCGAAAATCATGCACAAAACCCGCTATTAACTACGTGGAAAGAATATAACACAACCCAACATGGCTCATAGCTATAACACCTTTCTAAGACATCCTCATCATATTATCTTTGACTTACATGTGACTATCATTACTCCTAGAGAAGTGAATATCTAGGTCAATAAGGCAACCTAGACACCATGATACATAATGAATGCTACCTGATTTTACAAAATGGATTCAGTATAGATTTGATTTAGATTTAGTGTCAATAGGAACACAAAAGAGTAAGCTATTATGATATAAATACCTTTAGGTGGCTGAGATATCATCATTTGAATCTCAAGTGATGAGTGGCCAACCCAAGTAACAACACCAACAACTTTTAGGTCAGTATCTACATGGATTGGCTTTTTTCAACACCATCTTGTCAACTGATGATGTCACTAGTAACAATGGTCTTGTTGTGTTGTCCTCATCAGCACAGGCCTGCAAGAGAGGAAACCATTAAAAATATAATGTAAATTTTTCCACTTTCAACCAAAAAAAATTCTTGCATAGAAAATGTTACATATGCAACTTTCCCAATAACATTTTTTATAAATCTAAAGAATAGTAAAAAATATAGATTCACATTCCTACAATAGATGGAACATTTTAGGATTCTTGCTAATTTTATTTTCTTCCCAAAAATTGATTTCAAAGCATCCATTTTTTAACAAAAATGGTTCACCCATACTCTCTAGCATAAATTTCTATTTCTTAAATAATTGCCAAAATGTTATAGAAACTATATATAAAATCCTTAGAAACTTGAATATTTTAACAAAACATTTGATATTTTCCATTTTAAGTATAAGTAAGATTCACCAGCCTAAGAAAACACTCTATTGAAGTGGAATTCCATTACTATGTAGGTCCTATTTTTCAGTCTCTTTGATTTGAATGCATTTCGGGTTTTGAGGGAAGACCTTAGTGAAATTAAATATTAGTTTATTTCCTAATTGTTTTCTCGCATTTGGAACCATTTCATTTTGTCAAATGAATTTGTTCTCCAAAGGATAAACTAATAAATTATAAGTATTTACAGTCAAGAAAAGGGACTAATGAACTCGGGAAAGGTGGGACTTGGTGGGTTCATGTGGGTCCAGGAAAATTGTGTTGGAATAAGGCCTGATATTTTCTCTTAAAGGAAGAGAAAAGGAGTCTACAGAGCTTTCCTCCAAGACTGGCCAAATGAGAAATTCACTCTTACAGGTAGAGGCTCAAATCAAAAAGTTTTAGAGAGAGCTTGAAAGTGCTCAAAAGGGACAACGTCTAAAAGAGTCATCATCGAGAGACTTGCATCAGCTGTTGTGGAGAGAGAGGATAAAAAGGAGAAGCTGGTCAAATTGCATCAAGAAATTAATGAAACGAAACATAAAGATTTGGTATCTGCTAGGAAGCTAGTTTTTTGCCAAGCAAGAGGAAGCCAAACTAGTTGAAAGAAAAATTAAATATTGCATATGAAGAAGCCATGGGATCCTTGTTGGCTTAGAGAAAGAAAGTTCCACCTTGAAATCCTTATTAGAAGAAGAAAATTCAAGTGTGAAGCACCTGAGTAGTGAGCTGCAAGGTCAACTGAAAGCTTAGAAGCTTTACAAAGAAAGGTTGTCACTTTATCAAGTGAGTTGACTACAACAGTACAAGTACAAGCACAACCTAGGTCAGAAATTTCAAATTACCAAGTTGGAAAATGATAGAGATGCAATGCTTGATTCTGTGAAGGAAAAGGTACATGAAGCAGAACAAAAATCAGCCACTATGGAAGTAACTTGAAACAAAGTGAAAGCCATGTGATGCTACTTCTGAGAATATGAAAAGCGAATTGATTGCTGCCAATTACTAATAATAATTCAAGACTGATGGGAGACTAGAAATACTTGTGATACAAAGGAATTAAAAATTAAAATCAAACCTGCATGGGCCAGAATTGAATATACTCGGAAGCCCTATATTTTCAGAAAATGAAACAACTGTGCCAGAAGGCCCCATTACCCATCTCACACTGTTTGATGCAATCATCATAGCACTAGCAGTATTCTCCTGTTCATAAACAAGTGTTAATACTATCCTACACAAAGCCACAGGACATCAAATCACCTGTGCCATCTCATATCTTTGCTTTTGTAGCTTATCTTCCCGCTTCTTCCTTAATGAGTCCTGACCTAAAATCTTCTTGATGGCCTCAGCCTATAATATAAAACCACATAAGCACTTAATTACATTAAATGTTTTATATAAATTTTCTATGAGAAATACGCCCACTAGAAACTCCCACGATTGTAACCCCACCCACCCACACATAGCCATGCATACCTGAATCTCATTGGCAGCCTTCTCTACTTGCACTTAGTTACATTAATTTTTTTATATAAATTTTCTATGAGAAATAAGCCCACTAGAAACTCCCATGATTGTAATCCCACCTAGCCATGCATACTTGAATCTCACTTGCAACCTTCTCTACTTGCATCTTGCGTCTCTGAGCTGCCTTTGCTTTCTTCAATTGTTGTTCCACCTCTGATAATTTTTCTTTCCATTCTGTCTAGTAAGCAAGTACATGTTAGGAGAAAATCCAAAGATGCCTTTATAAATGCTTTTGAACCCACGTGGTTGCACATCCTCATTATTAATAATGAGATAAAAATCAAACAAAATTGCACCAGACTTTCATCTCCCTCACTTTCAAAGATAAAATTGAAGCAAGAGATGCCTTTACAAATTCTTTTGAACCCACGTGGTTGCACATCCTCATTATTAATAATGGTATAACAATCAAACAAAATTGCACCAGACTTTCATCTCGCTCACTTTCAATGCTAAAATTTACATTATATTTCCCCTCACCAGAGAATAAAATCACAGTTTAGTATTAATCCCAATAATTCACAAAATAGGGAATATATGTGTAAACATGCATATACCAATTTCATCTAGAAACTTTTAACATATGTAAGAATAGATCACAAAATAGTGGACATAAAAGTGACAACATACAGATACAAACTGCATGCAGCATCAAAAATACATCAAATAGCATCTATTAGACATTTACAAATTTGCTGGCTCAAACCATTCAGTGCTACAAATTACAAACATGAGATTTCAGAGTTAAGACCAGCTAAGCTGTATTTGTCAATATTGTGGATCTGCCTTGATGTTCCTACTAGGTTAGGTTACCGAAAGTACAACCAACTAGTGCACACTGAGTACCATTCTTGAAGAGGGAAAGTGCTCAGTGGGTTTCCCCATGATGTGCATTTCTTTGGCAAAAGGAATTTCCTCGTCACTAAAAATAATGAGTAGCAAATGTCTATCTATTTTCTCTATCAGATAATAGAGATATGTTTGACATACAAAGTAATGAAAAAATCACACCAAAAAATACTAGTTTCCTATCCACGAGAAGAAAAAATCCATCAATTTAGGAGAGTTTACAAGAGATGTGAAGCAGCCTAACAAGAAGAACAAAATTTCACAAAGGAAAAGAAGAATGTGAAGACTGACAGTTTACACAAAAAGGGTGAAAGAGATCAAAATTATGTTATCAAAAGTTAGAAAACAATGTGCAATCATATCAACGCAAGAAAATACACCAGATCTAAAAATCAAACTGATAACCAAAATTTTCTCAACAATTTTTTGGTGAACAAACTAAACAAATTCAAGTGAACATTTTAGAAATTGCAAACTAACTTTAAATTGTCTCTTTAATGACTTCTTATTTTTTCTTATGATGTTCAAAATAATACTGAAACAATTAACAACCCACTAAAATTTGATTTTCTTTAATACAAGTTTTTGCAACACAAAATATAAATATGCCAATAAACATGCTAAGATCAGTTGCACGGAAAAGGACATACTTACTCGTCTGAGGCAGTCCTAGAAATTTGATCACATTTGCATAGCCCTTTGGCATGCAGTAAGGGGAGCTTCCTTCTTATCATAAAAAGTTGAATTTCCAACTTCTTGTTTTCCTCTGCTTCTCTTCTTCTTTCTTTCAAGTTCAGCATCCACAATTTCTGCATCTTCATGTCCCTCCTCATCTTCCTCATACTCACCAACTGGAACACGTTTCTTAGTGTTCCTTGAGATTTTACACTGTGATGCTTCCTCACCATCATCATCCTCATCATGATCTCCATCCAACCCCGAATAGAATAAGGAACCAATTCACAGTATGGTTAATTCGGAGAAACTGATAGTAAAGGAATAGGAGGTAATAATAAATACCACATCACAAACACAATAAAACTACTGTCACTTGATAGTAAAACATAGAGTTTTAAACTCAGAAATTACGTGCAATGAGACAAGGTGAAACAGAGTAATGCACAGTAATAATTCGAGAATTATATATTCATGAAAGAAAAAAATATTTATAAACTAACAAGAAAATATTTACGGGTCTCTATTTTCACACAGTTAAAACCATGTTTTCACGCACCCACTTATTTTCGCTCCAGACATTCGACCTTACACGAAACCAGCTGAACTATGTGTCATGACACTAACTTAGGATATTTTGACGTATTAATTTTATGACATATTAAATCAAAACATGGGTGCACATATACAAAAATTAATTTCAGACACTACGCACTACAGACTCTTTCCTGTGCAGTACACTCAAACATTTACAACTTCATTTATTCCATGTAGATATTTACTAAGATTTGATTTACTGAAGTATTGCAGGGATGGGGGAGCTTGTAGGCAGGTTCAGAAACTTATTTACTCCACATCGCTTCAAGCTGAAGGTAAATATGCAAATTGGGTTTCTCTTACTTTTCCGCAGATATCTTAGGTATCCTTGTGCTTTTGCAAATAGGTTGTAGAGGTTGGCCAGCTACAAAGTTATTAGTCATTTCTGCCTACTTTCCAGAAGTGATTTTGTTGGCATGATGTGTATCCATCTTTGCAATAGATGCATTGGTATAAAACTGAAGTTCCTTCTTAGGTGATTCTTGCATTTCCACCCTTACAGGTAAGTCATCTTCATCATCCAAATTTTCTTGCACATTGGATATGCAGTCAACTCATGTTCTTGAGTGCAGTAATACGGCATACCTAATATGAAATCTTCCATCTTCTATAAAACCATTGACAGATCTTGACCACCAACATGTATTTAGACAAATTTAAAACATAAACCACTACCTTCATTAAATTTAATTATATGAAACATTTAAGATTACATAAATATGCCCAATTAGGTAACTCAGCCCCATTACAGGGCTAAACATGGCAAGTCCTTGCATGCACATGTTAAATATAAAGCTAAAAATGCTAATGCCAAGACAACGGGATATATCGGAACTACAAAATAAAATGGTAAAGTGAGTATATTGCCTTCAACTGATGAAAATATAACTAGAACAAATCCATCTTAAACTTACATCTATCAAGCAGAGGGTAAAATTTCTTGATGTGTACATTTCTTTTATCATTTAATCTGAAGAACTTAATTCATGACATGGAATTAAATTATTAAAAAACTACAACGAATGGTAATCCCTCTAAATTCTTGATAAATTTCGATTTAAGATTAATCAACATTGGTTTAATATTTTTTTGGATGGTGTCACATATCTATGTACATGAAAACATCTATGTCATGCTAGTAACTCCACCTACCTTAAGCTTCACATTTTTCAATCAACCCTCTTGAGATGCTAGATCGTCTTGCCGTGGCACTGGTTTATCCAAAGACTTCATATCAAAATCCATATTATGAGAGGTTCTCCCATCAACCGGTGTTTTGACTTGTCCCCCATTTGGACCTTCCCTACTTGATTTTGATTGTCCTGCATGATGATTACTATCCATAGTGAGACCTTCTTCCCTCCTACCTCCATCTATCATTCTACTATGCCCGGAGTCCACTCCTCCTTTTAGTTGACTCAGATTGTGGGAATCTGAGGATCTTCTCTCTGGCACTTTGTGCCCATCAGAATTACAACAGTCCCCCGAAGACCCACCTGCACCCAACCAGACATTTGTGAACATGACTAGGGCCTCAGCCGACTTCGCTGTTTTTCACATTTCCCTGCACATCTTAATACCTAAATCCTACCCTGGTCCCTTTCACAACCATTCCTCTCATAAGAATCCTTCCTGTCCATCCCACCATCATGAAACTGCTTCGAGGGATCTAAATCATTGCAGTGCCACTTCTGCTTGAATGTTTCACCAAATCTACCCCTTTCCTTCTCGGCCTTCTCCCCAGTCGAATACTCCTTGAAATCCCTCTCATAATGAAACCCATCCCTATGACTTTTCTCCCTGAAATACTTCTCAGGCCTCTTACTCCGCTCATACTCCTGAGGCTTGGAACCCCCTCTATCATACTTCCTATCATGATTCCTATCATTATCTGGGCTCCTGCGAGAATGCTTGCCATTATGGTCTGCAACATCCCTCTGAACCCTCTTCATTTCATCCCCCTTGGGCACCCACTCATCATCTCCACCAACCCTTTTGTGACTAGCCAACTTATTACTTTTACCCAAATCATCCTTCCCCATCTCAGATTTACCCTTGCTATTATTAACCCTAGCCTTCTCCTGTAATCATCACCATGAGAATGAGGATTAGAATACTTACCAGGTTCTTTACTCAAACCCTTATCAACATTTCCATCACTTCTAGGATCTGAGGGTGGGGAATCAACCAGTGACGAATGCTTGTACTCATTGAGAAAAATTGCATGGGATCCTCCTTGTAAGGACCTACTGTCCTTGAGCGCTCCTGGCTTGAAGTGCGACGAAGAAAAGAAGAAGTGCGACCGTGGTTGAAGATTGAACGAACAGCCGGTTTGAACGTGGAGAAAGCTCAAATGTATGCGATGGCATTATGAAGGAATGCGAAGGCATAGAAGGAGAGACAGCTGATATATATGCGTGGAAGCATGGTTTCAAACATATGGAGGCAGACCACACTTGGACACGAAGCCGACAGTGAATTGTGATGAAGTGTGGGTGCGTAGGGTGTGGAGGATGAGTCGGCTGGGTAGGCTGACTGCCCTCCCACCCGTATAAACAAGTCAAGCGTGGAGCTCATTTGACAATAATTCGCTCATCACTCAAACATGTGAAGTTTGTAGAACAAGAGGTGGACACAGCAAGAGGAAGGCGTAGTTTAGGAGATGCACCCATTCTTGGGCAAGGCCACAGGGTCGCCCGCCGGTTGGAGTGAGGCATGCACGGGTGTGTGGCGGCTGGTTTGTTCGACGACTTGGCATGGGTTCTTGGGTGACTCGGGTGAACGCCCGCCCATCATGCAAGTGTGTAGGTGACTTGGTGAACTGTTGAGATTGTGGATAAAGGTGTGTCTCGGGTGGAGACGCCTGTGTGTGGCGACTTGGAGGCGTGCCCAAGATGGGAAAAAAACACGATCGTGTGATGAGGGGAACAAAGGGTTGGTCAGTCGTGTGGCGATCGTGCAGAGGCATCGACGAGCTGGGCAACCGAGTTTGCTGAAGATTGTAAAATTGGCTATGTATGAAACTTGGAGTTTCCAAGTATACTTGTAAAGCTTGTAATTTGTAAAATAATGTATAATATATTGATTCGGGCAGACTCATATTTCAGGGAGTTGCACCTCCCTTTATACTGTGCAATTGTGTTCTTCATTTATAATTGATGATGTTAATGAATGTGTATGGGTGTTCATTAGTATAAATGAAAACATTAATAATAATTGGTTGCAAAACACAAACTAAGTAGGAGTAAGTGGTTAGGCGTAGTCCACAAACATAAGTATTGGAAAAAAGAAAGTGTTCGGTGGTGCCGCACCTCGCTAAGAGCGATTGAAAGACTACCTTCAGCTTGGGGGCATGACAGGTGGTATCAGAGCTTGTGTTCGGGTTGAAGATGATGAAGTGTTGATCCCACTGCACTATCGTGACAGGTGGTATGGGAGCTAGTGCCCAGGGAGCTGGTGCTCGTGTTGAAGCATTGAAGCTGATACACACCTGCACTTCGTGATAGGTGGTATCAGAGCTCGGTGAAGAGCATATCAGAACAAGGTTTCTTGTGATGAAGTGCAGATATTGAAGCTGATTCAGGGTTGAAGAGGCTTGACAGTTGGTGACAGTGACGCAGGTACTTGCAGGTGAAGGAAGTTGTTTCACATACAAGTGTAACAAGAGCTGGTTTAGGTTGTAGGCAACTTGGTGAAGCTGTTGGATGGTCAAAACTAGATCGCAAAGAAGAAGGAAGCTGTTAGCAATGGCAGTTGAATCTCAGGCTGGGTCTAGTCACAGTGCGAAGGATGCTACTATGGCATTCATGGAGAATGTGTTGGAGAAGATGGAGGACTTGGAAGCTTTCTGGACTACGAAGATGGACTTGTTTGATCAGGAGAAAGAGGCCAATTTGAAGATGAGGGAAGAGCTCGATGAACTCCAGACTCAACACGAGTACATTGATCTTATGTGTACACAACTTGAAGTAAGGGTGAAGGAGGTTGGAGAGGCAAGAGACCAAGGTCTTGTAGAGATCGTGGACTTGTGAAAATCTCTTAACGAAGCCAAAGATGAGATCGCGGTATTGAAGGAGGTCATGAGGCATACTCAGGTGGAGGAGTGCCTCATGTGAAAGTCAACGAACTAGAATCTTATGATGGTACAAGGAGTGCAAATACTCTTGGAAAATTTCTATGGGACATGGAGTATTACTTGGAATGATTGGGTCTATCTGATGATGAGACGAAGGTCAAGGTAGCAGCTCAGTTTTTGACAAAGGATGCTAAGATGTAGTGGTGAAGGAGGATGGATCAGATTGGCAATGGCAGTGCTAGTGACATCACTTTGTGGGATGAGATGAAGAAAGATTTGCAGACCCATTTCAGTCCTCAAGATGAAACGTGGGAAGCAAGGATGAAGATAAAGTTCATAAAGCAGACAGGGAACCTATAGACATATCAGCGGGAGTTTGCAAGTGCGGTTCTGGAACTTCCTGACATGGTGAAGAGGGACAAGGTGTTCAATTTCATTATTGGGTTGAAGCCTTGGGCATGCAATGAAGTGAAGAGGCAGAGGATTAGAACACTTGGGGAAGCTTTTGCTACTGTGGACAGGTTGGTGGAGCATTATGATGAGACCTCTGATGATAGGAAGAATAAGTCCGATAAGTCGAAAGAGAAGAAGAAGGATGATGCTTCGAAATCGGATGATAATTCGTAGACGAAGAAAGCCTTGAAGTGTTGGATATGTGTTGGACCACATACGGTGAAGAATTGTCCTTCTAGACTGAAAGTGGCTGCGATTTCACAATCCAATAGAAGAATGAAGAAGCTTCTGTGGGGATGATGCAGATACTTGATACTGCTGCTGCTACAGATGTGGTCTCTCAGAGGGATCCTAAAAGGAACAAGTTGGAGTATGTTCGGATGAAGATTGGGAGTGCTGATATAATCACTATGCTAGATAGTGGGGCTTCTCACAACTTCATGGGAGAAGATATCGCGAGAAGAATTGGTCTGAAATTTGTACCGGTGAAGGCACAGATAAAGACAATCAATTCTCCTCCTGACAATGTTCTTGGTGTAGCTGAAAAAGTGGACACAGCACTAGGTGAGTGGACATGGAAGGTCGACTTCACTATAGTGTAGATTGATCACTACGAGGCTATGATGGGAATGGAATTCATGAAACAGTTCGATGTTATGATTGTTCCACATTTGAGGAAGCTGTACATTTATGATGGAAGGGAGGATGTACCCATTGGTGTACCAACCATTGGAGTGACAAGACCTAATTGTAAGTTGGCAGCGATGCAAATGGAGGATGAAAAGCAGATGGAAGACACGAGTAAGTGGTTGTCTACGGTTGAGACAAAGCTTACCAAGTAGTCATTGGTCATCAGGACACTTTTAGGTAGTATCTTGGATTTATCAAGAAGGCTAGAAGTGGTTGAAGATGATGATGATGATGATGAGGCATATGTGAGGCCGAATGTCTGGGAGGAGGATCGAGTCACTTATCTCCAGAGGATGGAGATAGAAGATCCTGACAGATCGATTGAGATGATTAGTGAGGGTGAGCCTTTAGGCTCTACTCCCTCCACATCTTCTTAGATGACAAGACGATGGGGCTCATTGTTAGCTTCTCATGGTAGTGAGGCCTTAAAACATGTTGAGCAGGTATGACAGATGGTTCAGGGGTGGCTTCGCATCAAGCATCATGACATGCTATAGATGGGATGGAGTTTCCATGGACCTTAGCATGTGTGAGAATTCTTAGTGAGTCCTGGATGTGGCAGAATCCAAGATGGACTGATGAAGGCATAAGGAGGGACATTCTTATGATTTGAGCGTGACAGATGGATTGATCACCCGACTAGTTCAAGTCATGAGGGCTAGCAGTGTACCAGAGAGATGTTGACATCAGGCAGACAAGGAGGACAATTCACAGGATGAGGATGACACATGGTGGAGATGGAAGTTCTACATATGTTGCAGGGATGTTCGTATTATGTGGAGGAGTTGACATCATGGACCAAGGATGATATTGATATTGGTCTTGGTGGATGGTTACCAGGATGGTATGTTGTCGAGGACGACAACAACTTTAGGTGGAGGAGGATGTAAGGACCTACAATCCTTGAGCGCTCCCGGCTTGAAGTGCGATGAAGAAGAGATGAAGTGCGACTGTGGTTGGAGGTTGAACGAATAGCTGGTTTGAACATGGAGCAAGCTCAGACATATGCGATGGTGTCATGAAAGAATGCGAAGGCATAGAAGGAGGTCGAGCTGATATATATGCGTGGAGGCATGGTTTCAAACATATGGAGGCCGACCAAATTTGGACACAAAGCTGACGGTGAATTGTGATGAATTGTTGGTGCGTAGGGCATGGAGGACAAGTCGGCCAGGTAGGCTAACTCGCCCTGCCACCCATATAAACAAGTGAAGTGTGGAGCTCATTTGAAAATCATTCGCTCATCGCTCAAATATGTGAAGTGCGCAGAACAAGAGGTGGACACAACAAGAGGAAGGTGCAGTTTAGGAGATGCGCCCGTTCTTGGTAAAGGTTGCATGGACGTGAACGCACATCTTAGTTTTGGGTGAAGGGCGCGGGCAGGGTCGCCCGCCTATTGGAGTGGGGCGTGCATGGGTGTGTGGCGGCTGCTTTGTGCAATGAATTGGCATAGGTTCTTGGGTGAGTCGGGTGAGCGCCCACCCATCGTGCAAGTGTGCACGGTGACTTGGTGAAGTGTTGAGATTGTGGACAAAGGTGTGTCTCTGGTGGAGGCGCCCGTGTGTGGCGACTTGGAGGTGCGCCCAAGTTGGTCAAACAACACAATCATGCGTTGAGGTGAACAAAGGGTTGGTGAGTCATGCGGCGACTTTGCAGAGGCACCGACGAGCTGGGCAACCGAGTTTGCCAAAGATTGTAAAATTGGCTAAGTATGAAAGTTGGAGTTTCCAAGTATACTTGTGAAGCTTGTAATTTGTAAAAGACTGTATAATATATTGATTCGGGAAGACTCATATTTTAGGGAGTTGTCCCTCCCTTTATATTGTGCAATTGTGTTCTTCATTTATAATTGCCAATGTTAATGAATGTGTATGGGTGTTCATTGGTATAAAGGAAAACATTAATAATACTTGGTTGTGAAACACAAACTAAGTACGAGTAAGTGGTTAGGCGTAGTCCACAAACATAAGTATTGGTGAAAAGAAAGTGTTTGGTGGTGTCGTACCTCGCTAAGAGCTGTTGAGAGACTACCGCCGGTTTGGCGGCGTGACACTCCCGATCTGGGCTTCTTTACCAAAAGTGTATGTGGCTTCCTCACGCATTTAAAGCCATCGAAGTCCATCCGCTTGATGGTCTCCATGCCCGCACCCTCTGCAACAAAATCCTTTAGAAAAAATCCTCAAAAACCCAACAACAAAACCCTCATATACTCCATGAACCCTTGACCAATATCTGCAACAAAATCCTTTAGAAAAAAACCTCAAAAAACCCAGCTTCCCGCCTTCTCAGGGTGCTTTCAGAGATGACTTGAAGGATGCCATGAGTTCTATGCTCAAATTTATGTCAAATACCAGGGCTCCCTTCATGGAAAATGTGTATCCATACTTCAACTATTTCGACGACAGAAGCATTTCTCTGGATTATGCATTGTTTAAGTCCACGACTTCGGTGGTGCAAGACACAGGTCGTTGTTACTGCAACTTATTCGAAGCCATGGTGGATTCTATTTTCTCCGCAATTGAAGCCTTCAGATATCCCAACATCGCACTCATTGTTACTGAAAGCGGATGGCCTTCTGCTGGTGACGAGACGACCACAGTTGAGAATGCTGCTCAACTTACAATGTTCAAATAATCTCAATTCGATAAATTTTACCAAAAATCGCCAATCAATGGACGCCACTGCAAAGAGAACGAGAGTGGGGTTGGGAGTGGGAGTGGGAATGGGGACCTATATCTTCGCTCTTTTCAATGAAGACAACAAAGTGGGGTATGAGACAGAGCGTCACTTTGGGCTCTTCAACCCTGATCAAACTCCTGCATACCATGTCAACTTCTCTCGATTACGTAACTTCCACATCAATGATGTGGATTTAGGTGCTGGAATTCAATCTAATTCTAGGAGGGATTTTAGCTTAATCTCATTCATTTTTCAAATTTCAAAATATTGTGATGGATTTTCAGTTTTTAATAGTAAAATCTTCGGTTTGATTTTGATTTTTAACACGATGATGCTCAGACTAGAGACATATTGAAGTCTTGTATTTGGATTAAACTACAATTTATTAAGATGTATCGGAGGTGGCTGCTCTCGCATGTAAATTTCAATATACATATTTTTATCGTAGATTCCTGAGCTAAGAAGAAAATGATCGGATGTGAAAAATGTTTATGCTTTTTTTAATACCTATATCTATAATCTTACATGTATTAATACTAAGGCATAAATTTCAATTGTTTTATTTATTAAAAGAATTCTTAAAAAATTAAAAACCATGAATAAAGATATTAATGTTGATTTATTTCTAGTTTTTTTTATTGGTATAATTTGTAATTTTAATTTTAATTTTAATCAATATCTCAATTGAAAAATTGACATATTTTTATTAAATATTGAAAAAAATATTTGTGTGTATTTTAAAATAGGAATTTTTTTCATGCTTTCTAAAAAATATGGTAACTACAAATTTTATTGAGTATTTAAAATAATGAACTTATTTTATAGTATGTCTAAGTGATTTCTTAAGTTGATAACTTTCTTTAAAATGATGATTAAAGTCTTTTCCAAAAAAAATTACACAATTTTCATGTGCATGTCCATTGTTCTCAAAACATGATGGGTATTATAATGATATCAAAATGCTTAGATAGTTTTATGGAAACAAAGGTGATTACCAAGGAATCTTTGAGCTTAAGTCAATGGGTGAGGTTTGGGGTATTTCCATCTCTTTCCCATTTCTATATAAATTCAAATTGTAGGGGAGTGTCTTCCCATCATATTCATAATAAATCTCAATGTGTGAAGTATTCTGATCTTATTGTACAAAAAAAGCCTCATTCAACTCTATTCAATAGGGAGTTTTGAGAATGAGATATAATTTTGAGTGATTGCAACATGAAAAAGGTAACGGAAGATCAGAAAAAATGGACATATAGATAAAAGTAGTAGAAGAAAAATTGGAAAAAATACAAATAGATGGACTTGTTTTGACTCTATAAATCATTAAAAAATTTTCACTCTTCCTTAAGAAGCTATGACTATTATATTACTAAGTTATGTTGAAATATATAATACATGGATAGAGTTATTTTAACTAACTATTTCTTTTTCCTTCTCGAGTTACAAATTATGAAAATGAAATTATCTTTACTATTACTATAGTTTATCTATTTAAAAATAAATCATAAAATTAGAATTTGGTCCATGTGAAAACCAGGCTTTTCATATTCTATTTACATCATTTAACAACAAAATAATAATAATAACAATCACATACAATTAATGTACTACCCATAATATACATATCACATATTCATATGTGTAGATATATATCCTCTTGTTTGAACAATTAATATCAATTAGAAAATCAAAGTGTCCAAGAGTATTAAGCATGAAAAGGATGCATACTACAAGTTTCATTAAACAATCAGAAACTAATTTTTAGCATATTCTGAATTTATATATAAATAAAATTTAATGCTTGAAAGGTTTGATTGATGGAAACAAAATATATCATCAAGAAAATGTTGTAGAGACATGTATGGCAATGAGTGATGATTACATAGTGTTGTGCACTGTTAATGAAGTGGAGGGACCCATTAAAATCCTACCCAATTCAAAGCTTCTAAACTATTTTTTCAAAACATTTTGACATGTGCTTAAGGAGACATGGTGCTAATAAACCATAAACAAGAGCTTAAGCGATGTGAGATTGTTGTTTAGGATGATTTGATATATAACTTAATTTTAAATTTTCCACTCAACATTAAAGTATCGAGTGGCCTTTTGAGACATGCAATACACACATTATCCAAGCTTGGATAAAGTGAGAGAAAAGCTAGTTGTTGAACGCTATTAGGTTGTTTTCAAGTTTTGTCTTTGTAGAGATTGTATAATTATGATCCCATAATGAGAGGGTTCCTCTAAATCTCTTCATAGGTTCAATGGTGACTCTCTTTGTATTGACCCATCATCGAAAACTAGTAACAAGAGAATTCTTGTATGTCGTAGACTAATATTTGTTTATCAAATTTCTAAGGGGGGCGGAATAATCCAAGTGGATATTGGTGGCCACTTTCCTATTCCACTTGGACCCCCAACATTATCTCTTTCAATTTTTTGGTTTCCTTAATTGTAGAACAATTTACTATTTTTGACAGTTTTTAGCGTCCTGAGCTTCTAGAGCCATTTTGAGGCCCTAAACGACATTTTTAGGGAAAAAGGAGAGACGAAAAATGTCCCTAATTAGCTTGCAAGTTTTCTTTTTCCTTCTCTTTGAGATCTTCGAAACAAGATATTATGATAGCCAAATGGAGATCGTATGCCAAAGCTACAACCTCGGGAAGTTGATGTACCAATTTACCCAAACGGGGACCATAGTTTTGGCGCTTCGTCTCCTAGGGTTAGGTTATTGGATGTTTACGGTTTTCCATTGTTTCTCAATAATAAATAGGCCTTTAAGCCTCATTATAACACAGTTCAAAGGCAAGTACCCACCAAATCTCTTAGAGATAAGCTACCATCATTTGCGCTATTCCTATTTTCATTCTGTGTGTAAGCATATTTTTGTATTTGATATTAATGAAACGAAGTACTTTTTCTACTGCATCATTGTATTTATATGTGTATTTTCTTGCATTCATGTTTAAATCCAGATCGATTATTCCAGATCATAATAAGACACTTGGATATTATTAATTTCTTGAAATACCTCATGTGACCACAACCACAAGGGGAGCCTTGGAATTCTAACCCACCATAGAACCACTGAAATCCAATTAATGTGAGCATAAAATTCTACTATCCATTTTCTGAGGAAGAGATCCCGCGAAGCCCAATTTCATTACCAATGTAAAATCCTTCCTACATCCTTGATCAATTGCGTAAGACATCCTATCCAACCTTTTACAAATATAATGCATCTTAGAGAATTGATCTATAACAACCCAACACTAACTATTTTTTTTAAATAATCAACTATTTTAAGTAAATCCCACACATATTGGTATTCATAGCTTGCACTTGAGTTTCTAATCTTAGCATGTTTGGTATAGGTTCAATATGAATGCCTTAAAACTAACACTTACTTTGGTAATCACATTCTTGCATATCATTTTTCTTCTTCCTTCGTAACTCTTGTATTTTTATCTTCTATTCTCAGGCTAAGTTGTTTCTAAGCCATGTCTAAAGATTCAAAAGTTATAAACGGTGCATATATTTATATAATTAGGCTTGTAATTATAAACTCCTTCTCTTAATTAATTTACTTATGACTTCTTTTCGAGCACAGGACAATAGACATTTCCTCCAAGTTTTAACTATCGAATTTCGCTTCAATTTTTTTTAACTAATCAATTAAAAGCATCTGAATAAGTTTTAAAATAAATTTGAACATTTAAATTATTTCTTCCTCTTTCATATTATAGATGTATTTTAACTTGATATCAGCTCCTAAAACTAGACTACATTCATCTCTATGATGCTTCATACATTTTGTTCTTGATTCTAGAATAGTCTTCGTTGATAGTTATAGTTGGGGCAATCAAGAGTTTAAGGAACTACCATCACTTTACATCCCTTAGATATGTCGCATAGGAAACTAGTAGGAGAAGGTAAGAAAAGGTACTTGGGAGGAAAGAAGTTGTAATGTCGAAACCACCTCATGAAAAAGGAGGTGAAAGGGGATAAATGACTGAAGACAATAGAGATTCGAGGACAGGGTATGACAAAGTTGTTAAGACGAACATGGGGTCCACAAGTGAGGAATGTTAGTGAGGAATGGTGAAAGATTTGAGGTGGGGGGGCATAGGGGCTTCACTCAGTAACCTTTGCCACATCATGTGTGTTCAAGGCATACTAAAAATACCCTTCTTTTGAATACATATTACGAAATACTTCTAAAAATCACATTATTTAAACCCTAATGAATCTGAACCCAATACACATTCCCAATTAAAAACCCTACTTTAGCTAGATAATATAGGTATCCATTTTTTCATTAATGTTTTCTATACCCCTTTATATTTTTTTCATTAACTTTGAGCTCCACTTTTTATACCTGCCAATATAAAATCCCATTGCCCCCTATTATATGCTAAATATATTATATCATTTTTTGGTCAATATATATCGCCCAATATGAACCCACCTGGTATGATATTTCTCCCCTAGTGAAACACCTATGTGGGGGTAGTGACAAGTGAAGAGGGGTAGAGAAGAGACACATAGTGAGTCATGTGATGGAGCCACTAAAACAGAGAGAGTCCCATGACCGAAAAGATGTGTTATAGGTATCAAAGTTGGGAACCCCACTAGAGAATATTAGTTATTAAATCATTCATAGGGGTCTTTGCAGTAGTCAAATTATTTCAAATCTGCCATGGGTTTACAGTGGTCAAGGCTCATAACCCTATTCCATGTTCATTGAACCCTAAAACCTAATTGAATATTTAGAGTTATCACAATATGCACATCATGTTTTCCTAACTAAGTGCTACATCTCACGGGGGCATCACTAAGGGAGCAATACCATTCTACATGGATTCATATTGTGGGATATATATTGAGGAAAAAATGACATAATATATTGGGCGATATATAGAGGATAAATGGGTTTTGTATTGGTTGGCATAAAAAATGGAGCTCAAAGTTATTGAAAAAATATAAAGGGGCATAAGAATGTTAATAAAAAAATGGATACCTACAATATCTAGTTAAATTAGAGTTTTTTTTAATTGGGAATGTATTGGTAAGGGGTTAAATAATGTGAGTTTTAGAGGCATTTTCCAACATGTAGTCAAATTAAGTGTATTATTAAATATTCCATGAATGCATGGGATATATCATAGTTTAATCGGGTGAAGCTCTCATGCTACATCTATACTCAAGAAGTTCCACTAAGACAAGATAGATATCTTCTTTTTTAGAATTGATGGAATCTATATAGATTATTGATACACTATTCAATAGACTCAACCAACTTTCTTACTTACAAACAAAAACAACTATATTTCAACATAAAAATTTATAACTAATCATTAAAATTAACATTAATTACATTACAAATATTACCAATATTAGAGACAATCATGCATATAATATTTAAATTGGCAACATATGTATTATAATAATAATAAGGTGCACATGTGAGTTATGTATGCAATGTTGGTGCATACATAGCTGGTGTGACCACTAATGGTAAAAATCAACACGTGTAAGCATAAATAATATATATTGATATCAAACAAGTAATATAATATATCTTGCAAGGCATTAATCAATATCATATACCAACGAAGTAACAACCATTTATCAATATCAATAATGCAAGGAATTAAAAATTGTCTCTAGATCATAACATGTAAATTAAGCATTTAACATATGAAAGAGAATAATATGGGGACTAAAGTTACATAAGTAAAAGCATGTAACACTCTCTACTACTGTATATTCCCTTCCTCCCTAACCTACATTTATCCCCCAAATCATATACCTCTTCAACCAGGCTATTTTGGAGCATCAAATTTCTTGACATAACTCCATATATAACCTATAAGAGGAAGTGTAAACTACCTTGACAATGTTTATTAGCAATAGGATCAATAAAATAAAAGTAGACAAAATTGTAAAATAGAACATAAAATAACTAATATAAGAGAGATTGATATATGTCATTCATCTGATACGATAATTGCTCACAAAGAATAGCTAGTCATTTCTTTATTCCATCGAAATAAATGAAGGGATATAACATATAAAAGAATTGTTTCAACCTCATCTTCCTTATATCATTGTCTCCTTTCTTTGTTACAATTACCTCTCACAATACATGTCTATAATATAATGCCCTCATTAAAATGAGGATTTTTTCTCGTTAAAAAAGGCATGGCCATAACTTTTCAATCGAATATGTGACCTAGTGATGAATAAACCGGTTGCCATTATCTCATATATTCTCCTTAGCTCTTGTTGTTATGCACATGAGAGTGTTATGTTTGTATCTTGAAAAACGAGTTGAGTATGCCTGGTGAGTGCATAATGTAACATGTGTCTAGGTTCTGTTACTATAAATTGAGAGAGTAATTAGAGCCCCTAGATGGAGGTAATAGTACCTCCTAGGCAGAGACACAAGCGAACCAGCAAGGGTGTGTCCAACATCTAATGTAATAGTCCATAGCAGATGCAAAAGTCGTTAAAACCAAAGTGCAAGGGAAAACACGTGCACCATCCAATAGAGTAGTCCACAGAAAAGTGACGATCGTTATAACCAATAATAAAGAATTGACATTCTAATGTCCCATGGAGTAGTCCACAAGGATGAGACAACAATGATAAACAATACAACACATCTTCAACAATGTAAGTACTAAAATAACAAAAGCAGTTCAACTATATTAGTACAGGTTAAGAAAACATGCATTACAAATGTTTAAAGAGTAGTCTTACAAACATCTAAAAAACGTGTATGAAAATGTGCTAGCCTTAACAGGTTTCTAAATTAAGAAAAAGTCCTAAGACACATATGTACACCATACATCACTAGTCCGAGTAGTGGGACATTGTATCCATTCTTCGCTCCTCAAAGAATAGACTACAAACTATCAAGGCTTTGTGGGAGGAGCCAACATGAAATGTTCTTGCTCATACAATTGTAAGGGTATATATAGCCAAGGGTGATGCTTGACCCTTGTGACTCTTGGACTACCCTCGTGATTGTTCAACTTCCCATGAATTTTCAACTAACATCACTGTTCGACTTCTTGTGTGCGTCCCTTAGACTTCACTTTACATTACATTCAGTTACAATGAGTATGGCCCGTAGTGATGATGTGGCCATGACATCTGATGACACAACTCGACATGACACTACTGATATGTATTGGCTAATTATAGTCTCCATGTTAAGTTGTTGCGTTGTTGAGCGATGGATGTACTCTTGGTGTGCTTTGTCTTGTCCTCCACATGGCA
The DNA here is from genome assembly GCA_031772625.1 of Pinus tabuliformis. NCBI lineage: Eukaryota > Viridiplantae > Streptophyta > Pinopsida > Pinales > Pinaceae > Pinus > Pinus tabuliformis. The sequence continues at coordinate 638,458,373 of CM062811.1, forward strand.
TAGTGTTGCGAGGTCTTTGATGGTGTTAGTCTTGCATGATGGTTCAATGCATGTGTCCCTTTCGCTTATTACTTGATATGCTTGGTACGTTCGTCTAGATGCAGGCAAGTATGCTAACATGTGCGCTACTTCTTCATGTGATTCGTAGTCTCTCCATGATCTACCAGTGCATCTATTCCTGCAATTCACTCATAGTCAACATACCACACTCATAGCCATCCAACACTGGGTAGCTTCACCAAGGATTAGATCACCAACTCAGTCAACAATGTCGCTTTCCTTACAGCGTCAAGCCCTTCATAGATGAGGTATTGTGTGATGTTGCTCCTCTCGATGTTTGTGATGTATTATTAAGAAAACCATACTTCTAGAAGTGACATGTTGTATATGAGTCTAGACTTCACTCTGTGATTATTTCATTGGGTGATACGTTATACAGGATACCAAAGGTAGCCCCACCTACTATCACCTCTTTGATATCTTCCAAGAAAAGCAGTAAGATCATCTCCTACACTAGGAAATTTATTTCCACTCTCAAGGTAATGGGAAGATCTTAGGCACATGCATGGCCCGTGTGAAGGGTTCCTTCACGTAGCAGTAGTAGGTGGATACAGTCCTAAAAAAATACACAGGCACCTTTTCCTCATCCACTAAGCTACTATTGCACTATCAGGTCAAGCATTCATTTGATCTAACTCCCAGAGAAACTCTACGCAACGGGCCAATATATCACCTCTCCATTGTTGAAAATGCAAGGTACAAGAAGCAACATGATCAACATCGAGTGGCACACAATTTTTATGTGGGCGGAAAAGTCTGGTTACAATTTCAGAAAGAACGCCTTACAAGAGCCCATTAGAAACACATACCACTCTGATATGGTCCTTACAATATTACCAAGGTTGTGGGAAACAATTCTTTGGAGCACATCATTCCTTCATTCATTCAATGTGTAGCACCCTCGACAATGCTTCCCACCATTGCTGGACACAACAGAGAATGTAAAACATCTCACTAGTGACCAGGTTCAACAGAAATTTCCTCACGTCATGGATGCTCTGCATGCAATGTGGACCATTCCTTCCTAAGGGGGGAGGAATTATCCAGGTGGATATTGGTGGCCACTTGCCTATTCCACTTGGATGCCCAACATTGTTTCTTTCAATCTTTTGGTTTCCTTAATTTTAACACAGTTTACTATTTTTGGCAGTTTTTACGGTCCCTCGCTTTCGAAGCCATTTTGAGGCCCTAAACGACATTTTTAGGGAAAAATGAGAGACGAGAAATATCTCAATCTCGCTTGCTAGTTTGCTTTCGCCTTCTCTTTGAAATCTTTGAAACAAGATATTATGATAGCCAAATGGAGATCGTATGCCAAAGTTACAACCCTGGGAAGTTGATGTACCAATTTATGCAAACAGGGCCCATAGTTTTGGTGCTTCATCTCTGAGGGTTAGGTTTTTGGATTTCTAGGGTTTTCGATTGTTTCTCAATAATAAATAGGCCTTTGAGCCTCATTATAACACAGTTCAAAGGCAAGTACCCACCACATCTCTTCTCAAAGATAAGCTACCATCGTCTGCGCTATTCTTATTTCCATTCTGTTTGTAAGCATATTTCGGTATTTGATATTAATGAAATGAAGTGTTTTTTCTACTGCATCATTGTATTTATATATGTATTTTGTTGCATTCATGCTTAAATCCAAAAGAACTATTCGAGTTCATTATAAGCCATGTCTACTAATTCAAAATCTATAAATAGGGTATATATTTATACAATTATGCTTATATTTATAAACTCCTTCGCTTAATTAATTTACTTAGGCTTCTTTTCGAACAGAGAACAATAGACATTTCCTCCAAATTTTAACTATCGAATTTCGCTTCAACTTTTCTTAAATAATCAACTATTTCAAATTTTGATTATTATAAAAGATATTTATATATTGCATACCTGTCTCGATATATTGCTTCCATTGTTTCCAAACGAACTAATTCAAATATAGAAAATTTCTGGCACTCTAGTGCATGAAAGTCCTAGTCTATGAAATCGTTAATAGGAAATGAGAATATTGATCTTGAAATTCCTTTATTAATAGGTTTAAATAGTGTTTTCGTTTGGGTTGGAGTTTTGATAATTCTTTTAAGCCGACCTTGGAGCGTGCCATTGTATTTTAAGCTGCTAGACATGGCAAAGTAGTTTTGCACAGAGGTAAGCTGATGCACTTTATCAGATTTATAATGAGACAATTTTATGAAAATATATAATTTATTGAAATTAAAATTTGTTGTTTTTATATTTACTTGTATTAAATTATTTATAGTTATTAATGTAATTAAAGCTTAACCTGCCAAATAAATATTATCTATGAAATTATTTATTTAAATAAGATGGAGGAATTACGCTGAAATTACACTTTCAATATTTATTTTTAATGAAAGAAGAAAATTTATAAATTTAAAATCAATATATTTTAACTATAAAATGGATTTCCAAACATGTA